>JAHRHZ010000002.1:8986499-9038004 GCA_024137785.1 Ginglymostoma cirratum | reverse complement strand
GACCTGTCCGTCCTCCCTGGACTGACCTATCTCCTCCTTACCCCCCTACCTACACTCACCTTTACTGGCTCCATCCCCGCCTCTTCGACTTGTCTGCCTCCTCTCCACCTATCCTCTCCTCTATCCATCCTCTATCCACCTCCCCCTCTCTCCCTATTTATTTCAGAACCCTCTTCCCCTCCCCCATTTCTGATGAAGGGTTTGGGCCCGAAACGTCAAGTTTTCCTGCTCCTATGATGCTGCTTGACCTGCTGTGTTCATCCAGCCCCATGCTTGTTATGCCAGTTGTAGTGTCCATTTGAAGTCCAGATGGGCTTCAGATAGTATGTGCTTTTGCACGGTTACACTATTAGTTCAACGAAGAAAACAATCTCTCAGCATCTCATGCAGGGTTAAACCGAAGTCACATGCCTGTGCTAGTTGTGTTAATCTCATCAAAAATCTTAATATACGGATTGCTCTGGTTCTTGATTTGCCAAGTGAAAACAATAGCGTCTCGGAATTAGAGGAGGTTTGGGGTCATAATATTCCATAGCAAAATCTATCAATTCTTGAAATGTTTTAGTATCAAGTGCCTCAGGGAAAGATATGCTCCTAATAACTGAAAAAGCTGCAGGTTCATAAGCCGTCAGGAGAATTACTCATTGCTTTTCATCTGCCCAAATATCTTTGCCTGGAAGAACAAGGTATTCTTTCCACACACTGGGTCCAGTCTTCAATGGTAGGATCAAATGAGTCAAGCTTCCCAAAAGAAGACATGATGCCAGAAACGCTTACCCCCAACTCAAAGATAACTGTTGCAAGTAAATTTCTTCAGGAGTGTGCTTTTTTCTCGTTTCCACTGAAATAACTCCGCGGAGACCAGTATCCCTTCATCAAGTAGTCATCTATTTACAGCTGGAAGCTCCTTGGCACTGATACAGCTCACTCAGAGCCAGCTAAAAGAAAGAATAGAATGTCTGACACTTCTGTTTATATCTGTCAGCCAGGGCTCCCTGATTAGACCAGATTAATAACTCCAATCAGGGCACTCATATTTTATGAAGTCCACCTGGTTGACCTCATAACAATCACTTCAGGAGTGCGGCATTGTCAGAGGGTCAGTGCTGAGAGAGAGCGGTACTGTCAGAGCATCAATATGGGGGGAGTGCTGCACTTTTGAAGGGTCTGTACTGAGGGAGTGCTGCGCTGTCAGTGGGTCGGTATGTGGGGAGTTGTGCACTGTCAGAGGGTCAGTACTGAGGGAGTACTGCATTGTCAGAGGAGTATACTATAACAATAATCTACATCCCAGTGTAGTAAAGCAGGTGAGTCATGGTCATGAATGAGTTGGGTCTCACTTTTGAAATTCTGTCAATTTTGTAATGATCCCAGTAGACTAGAGCATGACAAATGAAGCCCCATTGTTTAGAAAAGGACAGAACTGGAAAACTGGGAACTACAGACCAGTTAGCAGAGCATCAATATCATAGTAATTGATGGCATCTATTATAAAAGACAAGAAAACAGTATGTGTAAAAAATTCCAATGGGATTTTAGGAAGTCAAGATGGCATTATCAAGGGGAAATCATGTTTGACAGTCCACGTGGAGGTTTTTGAGGGTGTAACCAGTAGAATACCTGAGGGAGACCTGGGTTTCAATGGATAGTTGGATTCTCAGAAAGGTCTAGATGGAGCCCATTCAATAGGTCAATGACCAAATTCAAAGTGCAATGCACTGGTTGTAACCGTGGTTATAGGCAATTACACACTAACGAGTATGAATGTTTAAACTTCCAGGAAATTATGTTTCCTTAGTCATGGGTTTGGTGGGTCCTTGTGTAGCTGATGAGCCCAATCCTAGTGCCGTACCTCAGCATCTTGTGATAATATACTTGTGTGGATTGAGACCTGGTTAGCACGCAGGAAGAAAGGAGTATGAATGAATGGATCTTCCTTGATTGGAAGCTGCTAACTGGCGGTACCACAGTGACCACATTTTTATGTGTGTACATGTAATATATATACGCTGTCTCAGTGGTTAGCAATGCTGTCTCACAGAGCCAGGGACTCAGGTTTGATACGAGCCTCGGGTGACTGTCTGTTGGAGTTTACACATTCTCCTTATGTCTGTGTGGCTTTCCTCTGGGCGCTCTGGTTTCCTTCTACAGTCCAAAGATGTGCAGGCTAGGTGGATTAGCCATGGGAAATGCACCGTTACAAAGATAGCACAGGGCGTGTAGGTCTGGCTGGGATGGCCTTCGGAAGGTTGGTGTGGACTCGATGGGATAAATGGCCTCCTTCCACACTGTAGGGGTTTGATAATTCTACTATATATAGTATATAAATGATTTGGATAAGCAAATCAAAAGTATTATTTCCAAGTTGCTGACAACACAAAACTGGGTATGACTGGAAGTGGTAAGGTGTGTAAAGATGGTTCGTAGTGATTGCCACAAGTTGATGAGTGGGCAAATGAGTGGCAGGTAAATATGAGATGGATGAGTGAAAAGTGGTCCACTTTGGTGGGAAAACAGAACTGCAGAATATGATGAATTGAGAAATATTGATGTACAAAGTGGCCTGGTGCCTTTACACGGAAAGTACTTAAAGCAAATATATAGGTGCAGCAAGCAGGTGGGAAAGCAAGTTGCAATTTGCCCTTCATTGCAAGAGAGTTTGAGTACAGGATCAACAATGTATATACTGCAGCTGTAAAAGTCCTTGGTGAAACCACACTCTTGGATTAGGTACTAAATAAAAACCAAATGAATTGTGGATGCTGTAAATCAGAAACAAAAACAGAAATTGCTAGAAAAGCTCAACAGTTCTGGCAGCATCTGTGGCAAGAAATCAGAGTTGACATTTCTGGTCCAGTTCTGAGAAAGCGTTACTCGACCCTACCCATTAAGTCTGATTCCTCCCCACAACACTGCCAGATCTGCTGAGCTTTTCTAGCAATTTCTGTTTCCATTTCCCATAGGGTTGTGTGCCAACTTGATCCAAGAAAAGATATTTTTTGCCATAGATAGTTCAACAGACTGATTGCTGAAATGGAAGGGCTGTCATATGAAGACAGATTGGATTGACTGGGCATGTATTCACTAGATTTTATCAGAATGAGAGGTTATCCCATTGGAATGCATAAATTGTGATCAGCCTGGACAGACTGGATGCAATACTGATGTTCCCCCAGGCCACAAATGGCAGTGGAGGCCAAATCACTGCATTTCATTTAAGAAAGAAACTAGGTGGATTTCTAGCCATGAAAGAGGTGAAAGAGATAAAGGGTCCAGGGAGAGAGAGAGTGTGACGTTGCAATAGATGTTCAGCCATGATCATGTTGAATTGTGGAGCGGGCCAATAGGCCTACTTCTGCTCCTATTTTCAATGTTTGTAAAATACATGATTTAAACATTATCAAATTAGTTTCTGGGAGGTTGTTGTGCAGAAACTGGCTGGTGTGTTTCCTACATTGCAACAGTATTCAAAAATACTGCACAGGCTGTGAAGTGCTTTGCGACATGCTGAGATGCTGAAAAACACTAGAAAAATCAACAATTTCTCTCTCATATTCTTTCATTGCCTCATGACTCCTATTCCACTTTCTGTCTGCCCTTTCCTTTCTCATTCTGTAATCTTCCCCTTTGGTTTCTCTTTCTGTCTTTCATGCTTTCTTTCTCCCACATATTTCATTCCCTAATTCCTCAAAAACACTCTTTGTTTTCTTTTGTTGACGGATTTTATTCCTTGTTATGATCTTCATTTGTATTTGCCACCCACACATCCCAACCGCTCCCCCATGCTTTAGCAATGGAGCAGAAATGATACTGAGATTTGTGTTTGTTTCAAACTAGTCTCAGGCTGTCTGAGCCCATGCTCACAGTTGTGAATATCAGAGGGGCTGATCCACTGGGAGAGATTAGTTTGGGAAGAGTGCCCTTTACCGGAGTCATTTAATAAAAAGAGGTTACCCGTTGGGGAAGCAGGTTTATAAGTTGGGAGTCCAGTGTTTAATGAAAGGCCTACTGGGGCTGATCTTACACAGCTTTCAGATAATAATATAGGATTTACACCACTGCTTAGAGGGGATGTACTGAATATTCTCATCTTTCTCCAGTCTGCTTTTGGATCTGAAATGTCCATCTGGTCTTCTCATTCCTTCAATGTTTAGACACAAATATCAGGTGCAGAGCTCTGGGTTTCATTAACTTGAACAAACATTCATATCTGTCAGCTCACATTCCTTATAATTAAATTCCAGCATGTAGAATCCCATCAAGCTCCCTGACAAAATGTTGACATAAAGGCTCTTACCAATAGTAAAATCATTCTAAGGACATGAGCTCCCACTGGCATTTACTCCCCCGTCCATCGTTACAATGAGAAGGTGTTGCTAGACTTTTGTCTTGAAGCACTGTAATGGGTTCAATATAATGGAATCTCTTGGTGGACCATCTCAAAAGGTAGTTAAGGATCAACCATATTGATGCAGAGTGGCATTACGCATATAGTGTTATGAACCAGACCAAACACCCTCAAAATATTCAGAAGAAAGGCTAGACACTAATTTTTTCTTGTTTTAAACATAAATGTAAGGTGTTGCATTCCAGATGCAACTCATTTGGTCAAACTACCGGCTTTAAAGCAGAACACACTTTATTCATCCACCTTGGTAAAAATATAACAAATCAAAGAAGGAATTGGCATAACATAACTCTATTGGGAAACATAGCAGAATAATAGATACAGTAACTATTACTAATTAACTGTTCCAATATAGCAACATGCCATAAACACACCCTTGGAAAAAGGCAAATACAGAAAACAGTTTGTCTCTCATGCAACTCCAGTAGCAGGAAGAGGGCCCCCAGCATTCGGTTGTAACTGAGAGAGGGGAGAAAATAGCTTTCACTTCTTCAAGATCCCAACAGCAACTGCTGAAAGCTAAAAACTAAAAATCCTGGTTCTGTGAGATTTTGACCACACTCATTCAGACTGCTTCTATTGTTCCGACTTTAAAAAAAACCTTAGGCCTCACAAGCTGTTTATGCTAGTGGCTCTGGTAGACTGCTCATCATGTCTATCTCAAAACCTCTCTTCACAGGGAAAAGAAAAGAGACCTCTTAAAGCCACAGTAATGTCATAATAGATCATCAAGTCATACAGCATAGAAACATACTCTAAGGTCCAACGAGTCCATGCTGATCATGTTCCCAAACTAAAATAGTGTCATCTGCCTTCACTTGGCCCATAATCCTCCACACCTTTTCTATTCATGAGCTTATCCAAATGTCTTTTAAACTTTGTAGCTGTACTCGCATCTACCACTTCCTCTGGCAGTTCATTTCACACATGAACCACCCTCTGTGTAAAACAGTTGCTCCTCATTTCCTTTTTAAATCCTCTTCTCTCACCTTAAAAACATGCTCTTAGTTTTGAACTCCCCAGCCCTAGGGTAAAGACGCTTGCCATAGATAGATCGTTATCTATGCCCCTCATGATTTCATAAACTCGATAAGGTCAACCCTCAATCTCCTATGATCCAGTGCAAAAAGTCCAGTCTATTTTTATATCACAAATGGTTCATTCCCAACAAGATACTGGTAAATCTTTTCTGAACCCTTTCTAGTTTGGTAATATCCTTCCTATAACAGGGTGCCCAGAACTGCACACAGTACTCCAAAAGACACCTCACTAACATCCTGTGCAACATCAACATGATGTCCCAACTCCTATACTCAAAAGGTCTGAGCAATGAAGGCAAGCGTGCCCCTTCTTAACTGCACTATTGAACTGTTATGCAAATTTCAAAAGAATTATGCATCTAAACTCCTGGGTCTCTCTGTTCTACAACACTACCCTGGGGCCTACCATTAATTGTATAGTTTATGTCATTGCTTGTATTAACAAAATGCAATATCTCGTATTTATCCAAATTAAACTCCATCTGCTGTTCCTCAGCCCATTGACCCAACTGATCATGAACTCTTTCTAATCTTAGTTAACCTTCTTCGCTCTCCAAGGTACCACCAATTTTGGTGTCATCGACATACTTACTAACCGTGCATCCTATATTCTCATATATAAAAATGTGAAATAAATTCCAATGTGAATTTTGAAACTCAGTGTCAGTTGAAAGATGGCTGTAGTTAATCATCTATGAACCATGCAGGGGACCTGTCAAAAAATAAGGGATTAGAACACATTTCTGTCACGGAGAGTCAGGCCAGAGAAAATGTCAGACTGATAGGTTTGTGTTTTTGCCTGGCAAAACAAAGGCTGTCACAAGGAGGTTTCCTTTCCTAAAGGACTGAGTGAACTATTTGGGAATCAACAGGCATTTACAGATTTTTAAAACCGAGATGGAACTGCAAAACTACCCAAGTGGCATTTGAATTGCAGTTTTCTGCATGATTGATCCAGCAACAATCTCACACATATTCTTCTGCTGTATCCGACTGGTTTACACTGACCGTGTCTCAATGCAGTGAAGCTTTGTCAAGCACAGGCTGGAGAGGTTGAGGTGGGGTAATAAATTGAAGGGTTTTGATCAGGTAGATATAGAGATGATGTTCCTATTTGTGAAAATGGTCAAAACTAGGGTAATAGAAGAGAGCCACCCATAAAGGCAGCAGAAAATTATGACAAAACTATTTTCCCAGAGAGTGATGACAATGTGAAACTCACTACCAGCGGAGGGATAGAGGCAGTAATCAAGATACAATTAACAAGCATCTAGTTAAACACATGGAGGAGAAATGAAGAAGGGATTTACTTACATGATCAGATGAGGGCATTGAGAGGACTGTTTGGTGGAGACTTGCACGCAGCATGAATGCCACCATTGGCCAATTGGGCCAAATGGTCTGTTTCTGTGTTGTAAACTCACTGTCATTCTATGTAGATTTCAGAAGTAACAAGGCCCTGATTTCTGTTTCTGGTAGGATGCACAGATAGTTCCTTTAAAAACGGCCTCCCGAGCTCCCCATTTTCAGTCCAGTGCTCAGGCGAGATTGGAAATTGAGTTAATTGATGCAGAAAGGGCTGAGGAGGCTGCCAGTTACTGAGGAGAGCCGGGCAGAAAGCGTGCATCAGGGCTCCACCACTCTCCAATAATTAAAATTGCAGAATAAATCTTGAACATTTGCAAGTAAAAAATGCACGTTTTGTTTGGACTTTGTCTTTATCTTGCATACATCATGACATTTTGCAAGAACTCCACTTCAAAGGCAAAACTAAAAATTATACTGCATGAGAGGAATGCTGTTTCATTGGGGAAAAAACTTTGATTCTTTGAAGAATTACCATGGAGAGTGCAATTAATGACCATTGACATTTTTCATTCAGGCTTGTTGAAATTTTAAATCAGAGTGTTGAGTCTGGTTGGCCTGGGCCTTCCCCTGAGAAATGAATCCTAAACTGATTGCCAGTTTCACACTCAGGATTATCCATCAAATGCTGTCCAATTGCATCATCAGTTCTAATATTGGACACTGTGTTGAACAATTTGCAAGCACAGGCTAGTTAGCATGGTCAGGGCCTTGATTGTTGAACAGCCCATGAGAAGTGGTAATCAAAGAAAATGAACTGCAGATGCTGGAAATCAGAAACAAACACAGAAATTGCTGGAAAAGATCAGCAGGTCTGGCAGCGTCTGTGAGGGAAAGCAAAGTTAATGTTTCAGGTCCAGTGACCCCAGAACATAAAGAAGGGTCCCTGTTTCAGAGACATGAACTCCACTTTGTCCCCACTGATGTTGTCAGATGCTGAGATTTTCCATGACAAATGTGGCATGGTGGCTCTGTAGATAGCACTGCTGCCTCACAGCACCTGGGACATGAGTTCAATTCCACACTTGGGTGACTGTCTGTGTGGAGTTTGCACATTCTCCCTGTGGCTGTGTGGATCCCTTCTGGGTGCTCGGGTTTCCTCCCACAATGCAAAAATGTGCCAGTTAGTTGGGATTGGCCATGCTAAATTGCCTATATCATCCAGGGATGTACAGGTCATGTGGGTTAGCCATGGGAAATGCAGGGTTATGGGGAGGATGGGGGATCTGGGTGTGATGCTCTTCAGAGGATCAGTGTGGACTCGATGGGCTGAACAGCCTGCTTCTGCACTTTAGGAATTCTATGACTCTATTCTAAATGCTGTTTAATATCCCATGCATGCCTGAACCTATGGAATCCCCACTTCTGCAGATGTGGGAACTGCACTGCTTGACATGAAGTTTTGGCTCACTTCTGTTATTTTTGACAGGTCAGAAAATATCCCAGCCATGACAAAAACTTGGGCCAAAAATGTCATGAGGAAATAATACAGTGTGGAGCTGAAGGAACACAGCAGGCCAGGCAGCATCAGAGGAGCTGGAAAGTTGATGTTTTGGCTCCGGGTGGGGGAGGCTGTTTTATTTTAATGACAAACAATACATGTTTTAGTTAAAAACTTAAACTTCACTCAGGGTCATGAAGAAAATTCTGAGGAAGGGTCACCGGACCTAAAACGTTAACTCTGATTTTTTTTGTTCACAAACCTGCTGAGCTTTTCCAGCAACTTCTGTTTTTGTTCCTGATTCACAACATCTGAAGTTTTCTCAGTTTTTATTAAGAAAATTCTTGCCTTCCTATATCGATAACAGAGTATGGAGCTAGAGGAACACAGCAGCCCAGGCAGCATCAGAGGAACAGGAAAGTTGATGTTTCGGGTCGGGACACTTCTTCAGAAAGTAGGGCTTCACAGTGAGGTTAGAACTCACTCAGAGATTATAAGAACGGCCAAAGCTGAAGTCAGAGATAACACAGTGTGGAGAAGAAGGGTCTCGACTTGAAATGTTAACTTTCCTGCTCCTCTAATGCTGCCTGACCTGCTGTGCTCCTTCAGTGATATCTGTGACTCCAGCATCAGCAGTTCTTACTATCTCTTGCCTTCCTATGGCATCTTTTACCACCCCAGCATGATGCAAAGCTTTGCACACCATCCGCACATCCCCCCAACACCAGCCTCCACCAACCGTCCCTTTGCCCCGCTGACCTGACCCTTGTAGAGCCTCCCTCCTTTGGCCTTTGGTCGCCTCACCTACTATCGACTTGAGTGGCTCGTTGTCAGTCTTTTCCTGTGAAATAACTTGGAACATGTAACTTTATCTGAGGTGTTCCGTGAGCTAGCTCATAAAAGGGCCAGATATCCTGCTGCTGGGAAGTGACAAGATTCTGTGGGATTGAACTTTATGGAGGATTTAATGTCTGTCTTTAAATAATCCATTGGTGAACATCCTTAGCCAGGGTTATGAAAGGGGCTGATAGCACAGTTTAGTAGTTTAGTTACTGAGACGGATGGGATCTCAGTCACATGACACATTCTAAGTCCAAGATAACATGCCTGGACAGATAGCCAAGTTCCATACCCATGAAGGTGGCCTTAACCCTTAGCTTGGGTTCATGTGGCACTACAGGTAACCGCACCATACTGTTGTGTGTTTTTAAAACCTTCCTTTCTGCTCTGATTTTACAACATCACCTTGATAACTTGTTATGATCTGTCTCCCTTAATTAGTTTGTATAATATTGGATTACCTGTTACTTTCGGCAGGCGATTCTTATACCTATCACGTTATGCCAGGCATTTGGTTTGCCTCCAGCACCATCTCTTTTTAAATTTTTTGTAATTATCTCTCTGCCTCAATTAATTGGATCATGGGTCATCCCTTCACTTGCTATTCACTGTTGACACTTTACTCACACTGTCTGATGTTGTGGATCACCTGCAGACACTTGTTATTCAGCCTTTCAACACTCCACTCGCACTATTTGTTTGATCTTTTGATCTCTCTGCCCATAAATTCTGTGCTTCTGTTCACTTCAGCTGACAAAGGAGCAGCACTTTGAAATCTTGTGATTTCAAATAAACTTGTCGGGCTATAACCTGGTGTCATGTGACTTCTAACCAAGATAACAGCGTTTAAAGCTTTGAGTGGATGGTTACAAGGATGGGGGGGAAAATAAACTACCATGCTAAATGCTTCAAAGTGACAAGAACAGCCTCTGGAATGTATAATCCATCTAATTAAACATCATCCTTTCCCAAGTTGATAAAGCCTCATGCAAAGCAGGAACCTACTTTGTCTCTCTCCCGGCACTGGATTGTAATATCTTATTAAAGTTGCAACAACGATGATTTATTTTTCTATAGCGCTTTTAACCTGATGAAATATCCAAAGGTGCTTCATCGGACAACAAATCCAACAAAATATTGACACTGAATCACAATGTTAGGCAATGTTAGGACGGTGATCAAAAATCTCTGTCAAAGACACAGTTTTTAGGAAGTGTATGGTAGCGAGAGATGGAGGGACAGACGGAGAGAGGTCTAATGTGGGACTATAGTGCTTCAGCTTCAGGCAACTGAAGGCACAACCACCAGAGATGGAGTGGTTAAAATCAGAGGCCTGAAGTGGAGGTATGTTGAGATCTCGGAGGATTGTAGGGCTGAGGGAGATGAAAGAGAGGGAAAGGTGAGGCTATTGAAGGATTTTATGAACAAGGATAAAAAAGATTCTAAGTTGAGGTATTGCCAGACCGAGATCCAACGAGCACAAGAGGTGCTGAGGACCAGGACATGCACTTAGTTAGAATACAGGCCAGTGAGATGATAAATGTTCCTGAATTTTTTTCAGGGGAGTGGTGGAATAGTTGATTCTGAAGGTGCCAAGATGGATGTTAAGTGATAAGGCAACCAGAAACAAGAAATCTTATAGAGAAGTGTGCCCAGATGGGGCTGAGGATAAGAAAGATCTCTAGGGGTTGTTGGAGTGAAGCACTCACTCTGTGCATCATTTCACACCTGCTGCGGTTTCACACTGAAGTTGTAGAGTGATGGGCCCTCAAGATTCTGCACTGCTTAAACAGCTTCATCATCTAGAAGCAGCAGTCGTGTGCTGGGGCACGAGCTGTTAATGATGTACCAAGGAGATAGCAATTCTGGAGCTGAAAAGCAGTACAGTTCAAGTCTTCAGTCATCCTTTACACAGTTCTAGGATTAGGTGACCACGATTCACTCGATTCGATTAGCATAGTGAATTAAAAGTAGCCTGTTTCATTATGCAGCTTTTGTTAAAACCTTTAGTCAATGTGGTGACAATTGTAGATTCATTTATCTTAATTCTCTCTCTGTTCATTGTCACGCTTCCCATCATTCATGTCAAATCAGTAAAAGTCACTTTCCCTGATATTAAGGCAGTTTTGACCAGGTTTGCCTTCAAGGCGTCTCAGCCAAACTGGAACTGTGATTGCTGGAAATATCTACTTTATACAGGGTGGCATGGTGGTTCAGTGGTTAGCACTGCTGCCTCACAGTGCCAGGGACCTGGGTTCAATTACCACCCTCAGGCGACTGTCTGTGTGGAGTTTGCACATTTGCCCTGTGTCTGTGCGGGTTTCCTCCCACAGTCCAAAGATGTTCAGGCTAGATATATTGTCCATGCTAAATTGCCTGCAGGGTTCAGGGATGTGTAGATCAGGTTGGTTACAGGAGAATGGGTGTGGGTGGGATGGTCTGAGGTTCAGTGTAGACTTATTGGGTTGAAGGGCCTGTTTCCACACTATAGGGATTCTATGATTCTAATATACTGATTTCACCCTAACAGGATGAGTGATGTGATCTTTCAGCAAAGGAGGTTGGTCTGATTTGGGATTCTAAGATGGTAGCAGCAAGGTACAAAGTTGTTGAGCACTGTACCCATACACTCCTGCTGACTTGGCCATCTGCATTCTTCTTTCATATTTTTATTTTGTTTCTTAATTTCCCTTCTGTGTCGAAGTTCGCCTTCTCTTCTGTGGCTATGGTGGAGGAAGGCGGTTATGAGAACCTGCTATGGGGGCAGCAGCGTGGTGAGTCTGGATATCATTCCCTCATGGCCATAGAGGCCGTGGCTTTATCGAAGGCTTCACCGTTGGTGGAACAAAATCTGAAGTTGCTGGCAAAGCTCAGCAGGTCCGGCAGCATCTGTGAAGAAAAATCAGAGTCAACGTTTCGGGTCCAGTGACCCTTCGTCAGAACAGTTCTGAGGAAGGGTCACCGGACCCGAAGCGTTAACTCTGATTTTTCTTCACGGATGCTGCCAGACCTGCTGAGCTTTTCCAGCAACTTCAGATTTTGTTCCTGATTTACGGAGTCTGCAGCTCCTCTGGTTTTCATCGTTGGTGGGTCTAATCCATTTCTCCTAGCAACGATGTAGCAGTTTCAGCGGTGGCAACTGTAGTAGCAGCACGGTGGTTCCAGTTCATTTCTTGTGGTTATGACGGCAATGTAGCAGCTTCAGACAGTGACTGAAGTGGCAACAGCCTGAGCAATGGCTTCAGCATTGGCAGAGTGGTGGGTCCAGTCAGGAAATCCCTGCCTCAGGGGCAGCTTCATTGGTGACGTCCTGTAGCCACTCCACAAACCCAGGAGCCGTTGAGGGAACAAAAGACAAGCTTTGTTCCAACTTGGTCTCAATTATTTCTTCTTCCAATTTCTGTAATTAAAAAGGCGCTGAATTGTAGTCACTTGTACACATCTCACTGTGCTTGCATAAATACAAATGACAGTGAATTGCAATTGCTATTCCTATTCAGTGTTGCTGATGTTGGGGAGAGTCAGAAATCACACGACACCATTTTATAGTCCGACAGGTTTATTTGAAACCACAAGCTTTCAGCGCAATGCCACTTTGTCAGGTGAAGTGTCAGAGAAGCACACAGACATAGAATTTATAGACAGAGAGACGTCAAGGGCAGAGAGATCAAAAGAGCATACAAATGTTGTGACCCGAATAATAAGTCCCTGCTGGTGATCCGAAGTGTTAGACGGTGTGATTAAAGTGTCAACAGCTGAATAACAAGCAAAGGGACGACCTATAATCTGATTAAATGAGACTGAGAGATAATTATTATAAAAGTATTAAAAATAAGGTGACACTGGAAACAAACCAACTGACTGGAATAATATAAGCACTGAAAGAGCTGGGGAAGCTGCAAATCAGAAACAAAAACAGAAAGTTACTGTAAAAGCTCAGAAGCCTGACAGCATCTGTGAAGAGAAACCAAAGTCACCACCTTGGGTCCGGCAACCACCCTCCAGAAGGGAAACCCTCCTGGTTCTGAGGAAGGGCCACCGGACCCAAAATGCCAACCTCAACCTTTCCTCCATATGACACCAGATTCACCAAGCCCCTCCAGCAACTCCCATCCCTGCCTTTGACCAGAACAACATGATAGGTATAACTGTCGCATGCTGAGGGCCTGACCAAAGTCATTAGTAATCCAAAACTGTACAAACTAATCAAGGTAGAAAGATCATAGCAATTTATCCAGGTGATGGTGACAAAACAGGACAGAAAGGAGGGTTTTACAGATACAGAATAGTGTGGTGAGGTCATATGTAGTATGACGTGAACCCAAACTCACAGTTGAGAAAATCTTCATGGGTACAGAACTTGGCTATCAGTTTGTGCTCGGTGATCCTGTGTTGTTGTGTATCTGGAAGGCCGCCTTGGAGGACACTCACCCAAAGATCGGAGGCTGAATGACCTTGACCGCTGAGGTGTTCCCTGACTGGGAGGGAACATTCCTGTCTGGTGATTGTTTCAAGGTGTCCATTCATCTGTTGTAGCATCTGCATGGTCTCGCCATTATCCCATGCCTTGGGTCATCCTTGTCTGCAGCATATGAGATAGACAATGTTGACTAAGCCACATGAATATTTGCTGCGTACATGGTGGGTGGTGTTCCCGTGTGTGGTGGTAGTATCCATGTTGATGATCTGACATGTCTTGCACAGCAGCATTGTGTGGTGTTGTGGTCAATGTTCTCCTGAAGGCTGTGAAGGATGGTCCGTTTAAGGTTTGGCGGTTGTTTGAAGGCAAGAAGTGGAGTCGAAGGGATGATCTTGGTGAGATGCTTGTCATCATCGACGACATGTTGAAGACTGTGAAGATCATGACGTAGTTGGGGAGAGCATCAGTCCCTAGGATTCACTGCAGCAATTCTGCAAATACCAAGCAGCAACACTCTCCTCCCAGTCGACTCCTTTGACCAGCGCACTGTGATTGCAGTGTGTCCCATCGACAGGATTAGCAACAGCAAGTACCCATCAACAGTATTTCAATACACTCCCTTCTGAACCTAAACGTACAAGATCCCTTCTGAGTCACAAACTACCCCAAATTTTAATCACAGAATCAAAGAATGAGATAGTACAATGGGCAGCACGGTCGTTCAGTGAATAGCGTTGGTGTCTCACTGTGTCAGGGACCCGGGTTGAATTCCAACCTCAGGCGACTGTCTGTGTGGAGTTTGCACATTCTCCATGTGTCTGCATGAGTTTCCTCTGGGTGCACTGGTTTCCTCCCACAGTCCAGAGATGCACAGGTTAAGTGGATTGGCCATGCTATAGTGCCCAGGGATATGCAGGCTCAATGGATATTAACCGTGGGAAATGCAGGGTCCCAGGGATTGGGTGGGATGCTCGCCGGTGTGGGTGCAATGGGCTGAATGGCCTTCTTACAGGTTGTGGGGATTCCATGAAGACCACTCAGCCCACAATTTTTGTTCTCTTTGAAAGACCTATTGCATTAGTCCTTCTATCCCTGCTATTTCCCCAGATGCTTGCAGCCTTTTTAGCAAATATCATTTGGTTCCCAAATCCTGTGCTGCTTTATAACTCATGTCTCTAAATATTTCAGTGATGTGAAGCTATTTTTAGTTAGACAGTGAACATCATTCTTCAGCACAACAGTGATATAATTATCCAGCTGTCTGACTGGCCTGCACAGAGTGCAGTGTGATGGAGCGCTGACAGATTTATTAAAAACTTCTCCTAGAGATTATTAAAGTTTGTGGGTATTCCTTACTTCAAAATAGCTAGGAGGGAGTTTCAGTCTGTTTCTAACCCCATGCTGTAGTGTCCTGGGTGTTCCTATTCAGGATAGTGTTGAGGGAGTCATTTTCTCGGTTCAAAAACGTAGAGAGAGCTTTACTCTGCAGCTAACCATGCTGTACCTGTTCTGGGGTATTTGAATTGGACAGTATAAATGGAGCTTTACTTTGGACCTACCTCTGTGCTAAACCTCTCCTGCGACTATTTGGTGTAGACAGTGTAGAGAGAGTTTTACGCTGTATTCAACCCTGTACTGTACCTGCCCTGGGAGCATTTGATGGGGATAGTGTAGAGAGTATTTTACTCCATATCTACCCGTCCTAGGACTATTTGATAGGGACAATGTAGAGTAAGTTTTACTCTTAATCTTACCCTGTGCTGTGCCTTTTCTAGGAGTATTAGATAGAGGCAACGTAGAGGGGGCTTTACTCTGTATCTAACCCTGTACGGTACCTGCCCGGAGTGTTTTTGGATGGGGACAGTATAGAGGGAGCTTTAATCTGTTCATAATCTGTACCTTTCCTGGGAGTATTTGAAAGAAACAATATAAATGGAGTTTTACTCTGTATCTAATCATGTGCTTTACCCATCCTCGGAGTATTTGATAGGGACAATGTAGAGATAGTTTTACTCTGTACCTAAGCCATGTTGTTGCCCTCTCTGTTTACAGGAGAACCCCTACATGTGCAACAACGAGTGTGATGCTCACACACCCGAGTTGGCCCACCCTCCCGAGCTGATGCTGGATGATGAAGGCAGGATTCCCACCAGCTTTTGGCAAAGTGTGTCCTGGAAGAGTTTCCCCAGGCCCCTGGTGGTCAACATCACCCTGTCCTGGGGCAAGAGCATTGAACTGACCGAGGACATCATCATCACCTTTGAGTCAGGCCGGCCGGAGCAGATGGTCCTGGAGAAGTCTCTGGACCATGGGCGGAGCTGGCAGCCCTACCAGTTCTACGCAGCCGACTGCCTCAACTCCTTCGGGATGGAGCCAAGAAAGGCTCAGAATTTGAGGCCGGCCTCGGTGCTGGACATCATCTGCACGGAGGAGTACTCCAGGGGCTACGTGTGGAAGGTGGACAAGACGGTCCGCTTTGAGATCCAGGAGCGCCTGGCCTTGTTTGGGGGGCCCCGCCTTGGGGACATGGCCTCACTCTACGGCCAACTGGACACCACCAAGGAACTGAGAGACTTCTTCACCCTGACCAACCTGCGGGTCAGGCTGCTGCGGCCGGCTACTGGACCCACCAGCGTCGACCCCAACAATCTCTCCAAGTACTTCTATGCCATCTCCAACTTGGACATTCGTGGCCGGTGAGTGTTCCAAAACTCTTCATATCCCACGCTTCATATCCAGGGAGCACAGGGTCAGGGTCCGCATCTGGGGAGCAGTCAGTATCAACATCTAGAGGGGAACAGCAAGGGGAGCATCTGGGTGACACCTCTGGGAGGATGCAGTTGTATACTGGAAATGTTGCTGGGCTCACAATCCCAATTCTCAGTCTAATGTGCTTGGGATGTGTTCAAATCCTACCGGGACAAATGATGATTTATAATTTAAGAATATACAATTAATAGCTTGTCTCATGGTGAGCATGTATCCACTCAATTGTTGTAAAAACCCATCTGGGTTTACTAATGCCCTTTAGACAACAAAATCTGCCGTACTTACTTGGTCTAATCCAGATGTGACTCCGGACCCACAACAGTGTGGTTGACTCTTAACTGCCCTCTGGGCAATTAGGGATGGTCAATAAATGCTGGCCTAACCAGTGATACCCACATCCCATTAACAAAGAGTGAAATAAAATGCTGGGGCTAACTTTGTCTGTGCAGACAACTGGAGTCACCGCGTGGTGCCATTTGGGCTTCAAGCTTTCTGCTTAGAGCACCCAGAGGAAACTCGCACAGACACAGGGAGAATGGGCAACTCCATACTGTCACCCGAGGGTGGGAACGAACCCAGTTTCCCGGCATGATAAGGCAGCAGTGCTGACCACTGAGCTACCATGCCGCCCTTTCCTCAGCACTTCTTTGACATATTGATATGAAGACTCAGTGAAGCAGCAGTTCTACAGCAATAGTTCAGGATTCATCCATCCAGCCTGCTCAACACCGTCAGCTGTTCTCATGTCAGCTGTGAAACCTTCCCTGAATAGCTAATTGACAGTCTGTACAGACCAGCAGTGTGACAGCTCCCCCTTTCCCTGGTAACGAGTTTGTCTATGGGTGTTTAAGGGATGCAGGACCCTACAGCAACCTTGTAATTTTCATATAAACATAGAATACAGTACCCATTGTGTCTGCATATACAAAATACAGTACGACCTATACTAGACCAACTTTCCGAAAGGACTTGAATGTTACGGCACTTCCAGTTCTCATCCAGGTACTTTTTGATGGTTCTGAGCTTTCCCATCTCAACTATCCTCCAAGGCAGTGCCTTCCAGATACCCTCTGACTGAAAAAGGTTTTCCTCAAATCCCCTCAGAATTTCCTGCCTTTCACTCTAAAATGATGCCCCCTGGTTATTGTCCCTTCAAATAAGGGGAACAGCTTGTTTGTGTTCACGCTATTGACAACATGGCTCTCCTCTGCATTAGCAGACTGGGAGACTGCTTTGCAGAACATCTACATTTTCTCTGTAAAAACGACCCCAATCTTCCCGTTGCCTGCCACTTCAACGCACTTCTGTGTTCCCACACAAATGTTTCTGTCGCACGCCTGCTGCAGTGAGACTCAGCACAAGTTCAAAGATCTACATCTCATTTTCCACTGGGGAACCATTCAGCCTCTATGACTCAACATCGAGTCCAATAACTATACAACCTGATTCCACCCTTCCATGAATTTTACCCACCTGACACTGCGCCCAGTTATGTTATGGGTTGCTTTTAGCATGGTCACCCTTTCTCTTAGAGTCATAGAGTAACACAGCATAGAAACAGGCCCTTTGGCCCAAACTGGTCCATACTGACCATGGTGCCACTCAGCTAGTTCCAATTGCCCGCATTTGGTTGATATCCCTCTAAACCCTTCCCATCCACGTACCTATCTCACATACTCTTAGGCCCTATCACATGATAGGAGTGCATTCAGCACAGCTTAACCCATTCTCTCACTCTCTTGGGTCTAATTATTTATTATTCAGCTTTTCTTCTTTCCTGGCCTGTTATCCATTATCCTTGTTTCCCCATCCCTTTCATATCTCCGTCCCTGGGCTCCAAATCCACCCTAATACCAGTTTCTCCTCGCTTCTAACAGTTCTTTTTCATTCACGGAGTGAGGGTGTCATCAGCTGTGCCAGCATTTATTGCCCATCCCTAATTACCCAGTGGAGAGTCAAGAGTTAACCACTTCGCTGTGGTTCTGGAGTTACATGTAGGTCAGACCAGGTAAGAGTGGCAGTTTCTCTCCCGAAAGGACGTTAGTGAACCAGATAGGTTTTCCCAACAATAAACAACGGTTTCATGATCATCATTAAACTCTTAATTAAAGATTTTTACTGAATTTCAACTTCACCATCTGCCATGGCAGGGTTCAAACTCAGGTCTCCAAAGCATTACCTGGGTCTCTGGATTAACTGTCCAGTGATAATACATGAGGTCATCACCTCCCTCAGTTCTGATGAAGAGTCACTAGACTTGAAACATTACTGTGCTTTCTTCCTATATATATGCTGCTAGACCTGCTACGTTTCTCTAGCAATTTCTGTTTTTGTTTCGGATCTCCAGCATCTGCAGTTCTTTGTTTAATTTTAATTTCCTGTTGAATTTCCTTTCCACCCACTCTATCCTTCCTATAGTTTGGTAACTGGAACTACACACAGTAGTCCAGCTGTGGTCTAACCAAATCTCTGCACAGAACATGACCTCTCTGCTCTTATAATCTATGCCATGACCAATAAAGGCCAAACTGGACGTCACTGGGCATAAACATTATAGAATGTGCAAAGGTGAACACTATGACAGCACATGGGCATGATGACACAAAGATAGATAATCCTTATCTAATGTAAATATAAATATAAGCTGGTATACCTTTGATAACCATATATAGCAGTGTTTAGTATTAACAACTATTAAATTGTGTTACATTGACATTCAAGCCTGAACTATTCTTAACTTTGCATTCTCCACAATCAATTTGTCATGCTCCCATATTCAAAATGTGGTATCAACCCATATGATAAAAGATCAGTGAGTATTCAGACTCCTGCTGACTGGTTCACCACGACAAAGTGATTTTCTGCTCAGTCTTCAATCAATTTACCACCAGGGAGTGAACAAATCTGTACCTCTCCTCTCAACACTGCCACTCCTAGTCTCATCACAATTCACAAATCAGACAGCACAGAAATGGAACAATTCAATTCATCGTGTAAAATGCTGACTCCTTGAAAAAGCTATCCATTTCATTCCACTGCCCTGCTCTTTCACCTCAGCCAGACCAATGCATCCCCATCAAATATCAAACTTATTGCCTCTTGAAAACCACCATTGAATCCACTTCCATCACCCTTGCAGGCAGCACATTCCAAAACAAATGGAAACAAGAATCTTCATCTTCCCTTGCATTTTTTGCATTCGAATTCAACATGTGTCCTTGGGTGATTGACCCTAGTGCTACTCGAAACATTTTCTCCTATTTGCTCTGTTGAAATTGTTCATGGTGTTGCGCACTGTTCTGACTGAAAACTTCCTTCCTGTTCAATCTCTATTCACTGTCAATCAGCGAGGTCATATTCGCCCACCGCATAATCTCCATAACTCGGAGGCGTTATTCTACTCTATTCTGCCTGATTATTCTACACTCAGCTTCTGGGAGACTCACATGAGCTATCAGTCCAAGTGAATCTTCAGGCACTAATTAGAGAACAGGAGCAGGAAAATGTTTACGCTGCCATTCACTTGTCTCCAAGGAACTGTCTGCGTTTTGCTTACTTTAGTAAAACGTTAGGAGAACTGGGAATTGTGAAATGTGCACAGTAAAATTTGCAGAATTTGAAGCTTCCCCTTGACAATAAGTTAAAGTGAATACACGAACATAATGTCAGAGGTGGAGATGTTCGCTGATGATTGCACAATGTTCAGCACTGTTCGTGATTGTTCAGATACTGATGCAGTCTGCTTATGTATGAAGCTAGACCTGGATAACATCCAGGCTTGGGCTGATAAGAAGCAAATACTGTTTGTGCATATAAAGTGCAAGGTAATGACCATCTCTAACAAGAACATATAAATGATTAAATTAGGAGTAGAAATAGGCCATTTGGGCCTCTCAAGCCTGCTTCAACATTCAGTATGATCATGGCTATCTGTTTTAAATTCCATATTTCCATCTAACCATGATAATCCATGATCTCCCTGCCCAACAAAAATCGACCTGTCTGCACATTGTATATTAAAAATATGCAATGAACCATCACTGTCTTCTGATGCAGAGAGCCCTAAATTTGCACAACTGTAAGAGCAAAAAGATTCTCCATTCTGTCTTCTAAAAGAGAAACCCCTGATTTTCAAATGTTACCCCTTAGTTCTGGACTGACCCACGAGAGGAAATATCCTTTCCATATCCACCGTTTTAAGACCATTCAGAATCTTGTACACTTCAATCAAGTCACCTTTCATTCTTCTAAACTCCAGTGGAAATAAGTCCAGCCTGTGGCAATCTATCCACCTAGGACAACCTGTTCATTCCAGGTATAATCTAGTAAACCTTCTCTGAACACCTCCAATGCACTTACATCATTCCTTAAACAAGAAAGCTAAAACTGCATACAGCATTTCAGATGTGTTTTCACCAATATCCTGGATTATGGAAGCATATGGACTTCTATGTCAAATTCCTCTTATGATAAAGAATAGCATGCCATTAGCATTATTTATTATGTGTTGTTCCTGCATGCTCATGTTCTGTAACTCATACATGGGAACACCTAGATTATCTCTGCATCTCAGAATTCTGCAATTGTTGTCCATTTAAGAGATATCCTGGTATTTTGTTCTACCTACCAAAGAGAACAACTTCATATTTTCCCACTGGACATGCCATGTGTCCGATACTTCACTTAACCCACTTCTATCAAAAATGCAACTTCCTTTGTTTCCTTCACAACATACTTGTCAATTTTACTCAAATTTCCTTGTTATTTACTATTAATCCCATTCTGACCATGTAGGAGACTTTATGAACTTTTTTTCCTTTACTAAAAGCCTGTGGAAGTTATTGGTATCCATTTGTACACTCCTGGCTAACTTACTTTCACACACTAACTTCTTCTTTCCAATTAATACTTCAACCATTCTCTGCTGTTTTTCATTTTCTGACCATTCAGCTGATCTGCAACTCACTTCCTCTTTGCTTTTTCCTATGACTGATACTTTCCCAACTTCCTCAGTTAGCCAGTGACATTGGGCCCTCCCATCAGAACTTTTCCTTACAGTAGGAGGAAACGGATTCTGAAAGAGTACCTTGAACTTTGTCTCTATTGATCTGTCCTGTAGCATAGGACGCCAGTTCACTTCCGGTTGCTAAGCTTTTATGTCCGCACAGTTGCACTTATTTAAATTTTAAATATTTTTCTGAGACCTAAACTCTTCCTTTCAAACTGAATGTAAGATTGACTCGTAATGTGGTTGCTGCCATCTCGAGGTGCCTTAAATCTGATGTAATTAAACTGTCCTGTAAATCCTGTAATCTATCCTGTTACATCACACAATAACAAGTCTACTAAAGCCTGGTCTCTGGTTGATTTCAAAATGACCTGTTCCAAGAAACTATCACAAAAAATATTCTATGACTGCTTCATTCTGGCTACTACTGACAATCTGCTTTTTCCAATTTATATGAAGATTCAAGACATCGATGTTTATTGACGTTCCTTTAACTTAAGCACTCAATATCTCTTCTTGAGTACTTTATCCCACCTTGTGGTTACTTTAGGGGGCCTTTAGAGGTCTCCTACTAGTGACTTCTTTCCCCTACTCTTTCTCATCTCCACTCAAACCAATTCTACACCCTGATCTCCTGATCAGAGGTCACCTTCATCAATAACATAAGGATGTTGTGAAACTTGAAGGGCTCAGAAAAGATTTACAAGGATGTTGCCAAGGTTGTAGGGTTTGAGCTACAGGGAGAGGCTGAAAAGACTGGATCTATTTTCCCTGGAGCATTAGAGGCTGAGGGGTGACTTTATGGAGGTTTATAAAATCATGAGGGGCATGGATAGGGTGAATAGATAAGGTCTTTTCCCAGGGGTGGTGGAGTCAAAAACTAGAAGGCACAGGTTTAAGGTGAGAGGGGAAAGATTTAAAAGGGACCTAAGGAACAACTTTTTCACGCAGAGGGTGGTGTGTGTATGGAATGAGCTTCCAGAGGAAGTGGTGGAGGCTGGTACAATTACAACATTTGAAAGGCATGTGGATGGATATATAAATAAGAAGGGCTTAGAGGGATATGGCCAAATGTTGGCAAATGGGACAAGATCTATTCAGGCTATCTGGTCGGCATTGATGATTTGGACTAAAGGGTGTGTTTCTGTTCTGTATATCTGTATGACTGTATCTGCAAATGCCATTGTCAGCTAACAGTGCTATATGTTTGACTTCACCTAACTTTCTACTTTCTTAAATATCACATACCTCTCAATATTCAGGACCCTGTCATCCAGAAACCATGTCTCCCTGACTATCAGATCGTATTCATTTACTTCAATGTGTGCTGTCAATTCATGTATTTTATTATGATTGCTAGTTACATTAAATGCAGAGAATTTAGTTTTTTCTCTTTAATATCCTTGCAACATCTTATTTTGATTGTTGGTGGCGTATTCCTTAGTTTTTCTCTTTCTGTTCCCCTTCCTGCCACTTTCTGATCCTTATTTTCCATATTACTACTTTCCTCACTTAACTTGACTCCATCTCTTGACATCTTTCTGCATTTATGCCTTGCCCCTTACTTTTCAGTTTGCAACAGTCTCCACCTCTTGAGTTATGTAGTTCACAGAAATATTGGCCCAGCAGAGTTCAGGTTTGGACTGTTTCGAGACTTAGCCTCTAGTTTCCATATATAGTATCAGATGCCTACGAACTGGAAGCCATTTCTCCAGCACCAGCCATGTATTCACTTCCCACCCCGCCCACTACTGTGAGGGACCCTAATTGAATTTGCAGTCGCTCAGGTCATACTCCAGAGATTGTAACTTTTGGTGTTCTCCTTTGTGCCTTACTCCTCATATTTTTTGTACAGAATGGCTTTCCTGATTCTACCTGCGTTGCTGATACTTGCATGATCCACGACCCCTCCCACTGCAAGTTCATTTTGAGTCCTGAACAGTCATCACAAAATCTAGCACTGGGCAAGCAACACTGCCATCTGGTTCTTGCTTTTCGCTGCAGAGAAATGTGTCAAATTCCTCACTATGTTGTCACCTCCTCTATTACAGTCCTTGTTGATCCCTCCACTTGAATGGCATCCTGTACCACTGTGCCATAGTCAGTTTGCACATTTACTACAACCTCTGCTCTCTGTCAACAGGCTGAGAGAATCTGAAACCTATTGGACAATTGCAGAGGCTGTCATTCCTTTACCCCTGCCCTCTGGGTTCCCTTACCTGCCTCACTCATGGTCACACCCTGCTGTTCCTGACCAAATCAGAGGACCAAATGCTGAGTGGTGTGACTGCATCCTGATGCAAAGAATCCAGGCAACATACTCACATGCTGATGCTTTGTAGTCTCTTTAGTTCAGCCTCCAGTTTATAAACTCTGTTCCAAAGCTGCTCAGAGTTCAAGCACTTACTGCAAATGCTCTTGCTGTGGATCATACTAGGATCCAGCAGCCCTCTCAAATGCTTCAGCCTTAATATATCCTGCCACCCCTCAATTGGTTTTAATTATTTATGTATTCACTTACCTGCATTTTACAGATTTTATTAACTTTAATATCAATTTGTATACTATGTGAAAATTTAAGAACAGAAATGAACTTAACTTTTACAAGAGACTCATTAAACAGCTATCTCCTTTCTCTGTAACACAGAGAAAACCAGTTTCAATCAGGTCCAGTGTATTAGCTAGATTCTGCTAGTGTGGAGTCACTAGCATCAGCTCGTCCACATTTAGAACCATAGAACTATAGATATGGTACAGTGCAGAAGGAAGCCATTCAACCCATCTTGACAATGCTGGCTCAAAGAGATCCAGCTGCCTTGACTCAGTCCACCTTCCTGCATACAGCCCATAGTCCTGCAGCTTACGACATTTAAAGTGCAGATCTAGGTACCTTTTTAAGAATGTTTAGGGTCTCTGGCTCCACCACCAACTCAGGCAGCAAATTCCAGGCATCTCTGTGCAAAAAAAAAGTTGATCTTCACATCAGAGATAGAAGGGCCAACCCAAAACGTCAGCTTTCCTGCTCCTCTGATGCTGCCTGGCTTGCTGTGTTCCTCCAGCTTCACACTGTGTTATCTCTCATCCTCACATCCCCTGTTCTCCTTCTACCAGTTGGCTTGAATCTATGAGTCCTGGTTTTTGAGCTCTCTGCCAAAGGGAACAGGTTGTTCCTGTCTATCCCATCTCTATTTCTTGCAGGGAAATGATGCCGAAGGTGCAACCTTTCCAAATTTACTAAACAGCATTTAGGTAATGGCTTTAATGTAGTGAAATGTCCCAAAGTCCTTTATGGGAGTCTCAACCGGACAAATGTGACACCAAGCCACAAAAATGGGCATCATCTAAAAGCTTGGTGAAAAGAAGGTGGTCTTGGCATTTGGAGGAAGGGAGAGGGAGAGAAGGATAGAGAGAGCTAATTCCAAACCTTGGCACCCAAATGCTGAAGACAAAGTCACCAATAGTCATATGGGTGGCTCAGTGGTTAGCACTACTGCCTCACAATGCCAGGGACCCAGGTTTGTCCCACCCTTGGGTGACTGTCTGTGTGGCATTTACACATTTTCCCCATGTCTGTGCGGGTTTCCTCCAAGTGCTCTGGTTTCTTTGCAAAGTCCAAAGAGGTGAAGGCAAGGTGGATTAGCTATGGTAACTGCAGGGTTGTAAGGTGGAGTGGGTCGGTGTGGACTTGATGGGCCGAATAGCCTGCTTCTACATTGTGGGGATTCGATGATATCTTGTTCTATAATCTGATGGCAATAGTAAGCAATGTAATACTGCATCAGAGGTGCTTTAAAAATGCAAACCGTGATGATTTGTTGTTGCTCTCGAGGAAATAAATTGGCAGTTCCCCAGAACCTTTCACAAAGCGGAGGACTTTCCGAACTTCTTGGCAGTTATTGAACAATGAAGGGCGTGAGGTTGCAGGCTCTGTATAAATGCAGATGCTTTCTTTAAAGGTCTGGGGAAAGGTTGAGCCTACTGCAAACTTTCTTCCCCAACTTGTCCTTGCCGCTGTTCTTTCGCAACCAGAAGCTGTGAATTTCAACGCGGTACTTGGGATGAAAAATGTTGCTGTTTCCAGGGTGAAGTTGATGAAGGAGGAGCTGATTCTTGGCTTTTTTAACAGAGCTGAACGGGTCTTTTTTTTTGCTGCTATGTGTTGTCAGGTGCAAATGCAACCTTCACGCTAACAACTGTGTCCTGAAGAAGGGGAAGCTGAGCTGTGAGTGTGAGCACAACACGACGGGGCCGGACTGCGGTCGATGCAAGAAAGGTTTTCACGGCCGGAGGTGGAGAGCGGGCTCGTACCTACCGATCCCCAAAGGGACGGCCAATATCTGTGAGTGATGAGCCTTTCTCCGGCCTGGCTTAGTCCTACACTTCATATTTCATTCGCATTGTCACCCTTTCCCCTCCGGCAATGCATCAATTCCAAACACAATGCAGCGGACATTTGCAATTATGTTAACGTGTAAACAGAGACTTAGAGTGTGCAGATTCACAATTGGAGAGTCGTAAAGCACAATCAGAGGCCATTCAGCCCATCATGACTCTGATACAGGGATCCGATGAGTCGCAGTCCCCCATCTTTCATTACAGCCTTGCAATTTGCTCCCTTTTTTCAAGTATTTATCTAAATCCCTTTTGAAATATATTATCCGATTTACTTCCATGCCCTTTCAAATATCTTTATTATAGATCAATCATAACTTGCTGTGTCAGAGTAAATCTACTTATCACCATATACTCTCTAAGTTATTTTTGTAAACAATTACAATTAATCTGGCTTCTCTAGTTATTGACCTGCCTGCCACTGGAAACATTTTCCCCTGATTTACTTATTCAGAAATCTTCCTGATTTCAACATCCACTGACAGAGACCAAGGTTGAATTATTGAGAGTATATGTAGAGGGTGAGTTCAAAATTGGGGCATGTGTTGAATGGGATGCAATCTTACTGTGAAGACACACACACACACACACACACCAGAGAGACAGCAGTTTGCAGAATGACGAGAAGTCTGTAAAAAAGATAATGACACAGGTAAACAGCCAAGCAGTCTATGTGAAATCCTTCAGCACTAACCCTGAGCACCATACACATTATTCACATCTAATGGTCATGTACTTATCCACAAAACTCACACTTACAATCAATGAGAACTTTAGCAACTCAACCTCATCTCACTGTGGCATTGGAGAAAGCTGCATGTGAATATCAAAGACCATAAGGCTATTCAGCCCATTGAGTCTGTTCCCCCATACAGTGAGGTCATGGCTGAACTGATTACCCTCAACTCCACTTACCCATTTTCCCCATAACCCTTGCTTCCCTCACAGATTAAAAACAAACTATCTCAGCATTGAATATACTCAATGACCTGGCCTCAACACTTTTCTGCAGTTAAGATTTCACAGATTCACTACCCTACAAAAGAATAAGTTCCTCCTCACCTCTGGCTTAAATGAGCAACCCCCATCCCTGAGATGATGCCCCCTGCTCCCAGACTCTCCCACAAGGAGAAACAACCTCCCTGCATCTAACCTGTCAAGTCTTCTGAGAATGTTGTATGTTTCAATCAGGTTGCCACTCATTCTTCCATATTCCAACAAGTACAGGCCCAAGCTATTCATACTCTCCTCATAGGACTGTGTATCTGAGGTTGTCAATACATTTGTGAGCTTCAATCTCATGAACACTCTGTGTGATAGGTTGTACTTGCGTGGGTTTATCAATAGGGACTGTTACTCATTCAACATTCTAATTATTTGTATTTATGTTTCACTCTCCAGGTGTCCCTGACAATGACATCAGTGGCTGTAAGTAGCACCTATGGCTTGAAACTAGAGCCCATTTCTGGATCAGGAACAAAATATTCCCCTCAAACTTCCCACATCCCTTACTGACTGACAGACAGGCGTAGGGTCAACAGGGAGTGATTCTGCAAGAGATGTCAGAGTGAATATAGGGAGTAATTGGGTAACAGCTGGAGGAGTAAGCAGGGAGTGACGAGATAGCAGTTGTAAGTGTACACAGTGAGTGACTGTGTAACAGGCGCAACAGGCCCCTGTGAACGCAAGATTTGTCCCTGGGGACTGGAGAATTGCAAATGTGATGTCATTATAGACTCATACGGCAGGGAAACAGACGCTTCGGTTCAACTTGTCTGCACCGACCAGGCACTCCAATCTGACCTAGTCCCATTTCCCATCATTTGACCCATATCCTCTAAACTCTTCCTATTCATATCCCTATGCAGATTGTAGTTGTACCTGCCTTCACCACTTCCTCTGGCAGCTCGTTCCACATGCCACCCTGCGTGAAAAAGTTACCTCTCAAGTCTTTTCAAATCTTTCCCCTCTCACCTTAAACATACCCCCTCTAGTTTTGGACTCCCCCACGCTAGGAAAATGACCTTGACTATTCACCGTATCCATGCCCCTCATGATTTTATAAACTTCTATAAGGTCACCCCTCACCGTCCGATGCCGGAGGGGCAAAAAACCCCAGCCTGTTCAGCCTCTTGCTATGACTCAAATCCTTCAGTCCAGGCAACATCCTTGTAAACCTTTTCTGCATCCTCTCAAGTTTAATAACATCTTTCCTTTTGAAGGCTGACCAGAATTTATGCAGTATTCTAAAAGTGGTCTCACCAATGTCCTGTGCAACCGTAACATGACATTTCAACTCCTATGCTCAATGTTCTGACCAATGGAGGCAAGCATGTCAAATGCCTTCCTCACCACCCTGTCCACCTGTGACACCACTTTCAAGGAATTATGCACCTGCACCCCAAGGTCTCTTCGTTTAAAAAAAGAGGCAAAGGATAACTCAGGAAACTACAGACCTGTCAGCTTTGCATCAGCAGTGAGAAAACTGATGGAGGTTATAATACAGGATGAGATAAATATATTTTTAGAGAAAACTGAGTTAATACTAGCCAGTCAATATGGCTTTGTCACATGCAGATCATGTAATATTCCACACTGACCCTCAGAGAATCCCACCCAGACCCATCTCCTATAACTCACCTAATCTACACATCCCTGAACACTACAGGCAACTTAGCATGGTCAGTTCTCCTAGCCTGCACATCTTTGGATTGTGGGAGGGAACCAGAGCACATGGAGAAAACCTGCACCAATATGGGGAGGATGTGCAAATTCCACACAGACAGTCACCCG
Organism: Ginglymostoma cirratum; assembly: GCA_024137785.1. Taxonomy (NCBI): domain Eukaryota; kingdom Metazoa; phylum Chordata; class Chondrichthyes; order Orectolobiformes; family Ginglymostomatidae; genus Ginglymostoma; species Ginglymostoma cirratum. The sequence continues at coordinate 9,009,528 of JAHRHZ010000002.1, read as the reverse complement.
AGGGTGGAATCGAACCTGGGCCCCTGGAGCTGTGAGGCAACAGTGCTAACCACTGAGCCACCATGCCACCATCATTTGACAAGGTAACACAGATAAGAAGATGATGGTAGTACTGTGGATGTTGTATATTTGCACTTTCAGAAAGAATTTGATATGGCTCCACACGGCAGGTTGGCCAGTAAGTTAGAAATGTTTGGGATTGATGGGTCCTTGGCAGCATAGTTGAGAAGTTGACTAAAAGATAGGAAACAGAGGGTAACTATAGATGGGCATTCCTCAGATTGGAGATGAGTTGAAGATGGTGTTCCCCAGGAATCTATGCTGAGACCCTTGTTTATTCTGATCTATATAAACAATTTAGAAATGAATGTTGAGGGCAAAATCTTTAAATTTGCAAATGATGCTAAACTAGGGAGAACAATCAATTGTCGGAATGATGCTGAGCAACTTTCGAGGGACTTTAATAAGTTGGCCAAATGGGCATACACCTGGCAGATGGATTTCAATGCAGAGAAGTGTGAGGTAATGCATTTTGGTATAAGAAACATTTAGAGACAACACAGGTTTAATTTTACAACTTTGAGAGGAGTACAGGAAAAGAGGGACTTCAGGGTTCATGTGCATGATTGTCTGAAGGTGTCCAGGCAAGTTGAAACAGTTAAGAAGGCTGATTGAATCCTTGGGTATAAATAAATAAGTAAATAAGTGAGTGAATGAATGAGTGAATGAATAAATAGATAGAGGCACAGTGATGCTGCACCTCTACAGATCATTGTTCGGACTACATTTGGAGTATTATGTTCAGTTCTGGGCACTTTATTTAAGGAAGGATGTTGAAATCCTTGAGAGAGAGAGAGAGAGAGAGAGTTCAAAGGACATTTACCAGAACGATATGAGGAATGAGGCATTTTCGATGCAAGGAAAGGATTGAGAAATTGCACTGATTTTCTTTCGAGCAGAGAAGATTAAGAGGTGACCTTATTGAGGTGTTCAAAATTTTGAACAATTTTGAAAAAGTAAAGAATGATATTCTGTTTCTGCTAGTCTGTGTGTCAGTGGCTCGGGTTCACATTTTCGAGATTGTCAGCAAGAGAGCGAGGAGTGAGATGAGGAGAAACTTCTTTACTCAGAGAGTTGTTAGGATTCGGAATGTGTACCCAATGGATTCCACAGGAAGTTTAAAAAGAGAGCTGGATATATATTTGAAAGTGATGAATTTAGGGTGCTACAGAGATAGGAGTGGAGAATGGGATTAGCTGGCTAGCCCTTTTGGGAGTCAGTACAGACATGATGGGTTCTGCAAAACTCTATGGTTCTAGGTCTTGGAGTGAACAGAAAATGACTCATACAGATGTAACGGTGAACAGGGAGTGACTATGTAATAGATGTAGGGGTGAACATGGAGCGACTGTGTAACAGGTATAGGCATGAACAGACAGTGTGTGGTGAACAGAAGAAGCATAACAGGTACTGGACTCAAAAATCTGTAACAGCCACACTGACTGAGAGTTACCATAATATTCCATATTGACAGAGTGACCACAACTCACCACACTGACCGACAGTAGCCATGAATGCCCTAATACCAATGGCAATGACCATGACTCTCCACTCATACCCAAAGTAACCATAACTCCACACACAGACCAAGAACGAGCCACAATACCTGAGGATATCTTTAACTCTGACAGAGAATGATTATAGCCCCAAATGACCATAACTCACCACGCCAACAAGGAGTGTGATATGAGACCAGGAATACATCAAGGAACTGTGTTTTCAGTCACCTGACCACAAAACCTTTGAATTCCCTCCCTCACATAGACTGTCTCTTCACCCCTTTCTCCTGTTCAAAGAAATTCCTTAAATGCTTCATCTTTGAGCGAGCTTTGGTCACCTGCCCTATTATCACCACTTATTTCTCAGCATCAGGTTTAATTAATTGATTGATTAATCATTGCCCTGTGTGACTGTGTGGGCACACGTCTGTGTCCCTCTGTCTATGTGCATGTGTCTGTCTATCTGTGTGTTTGTGTGAGATACTATTCTGAGGCCAGGCATGGTTCACCATCTGGGACTGATAATTGCTGATTTCTCCTGACGCATGCAGCAGACCCAAAGCTGACTCACACAAGGCCCAGTATCTCATCATTTGAGGTCACCAACTCAGAGCAAGGTAAGATCTCTCAAACAATGTGATTGAGTTTCAGAAGAAATTGAATGAATTTAAACAACAATTTTGTTCCTCGACGCCTTCAAACCCAAGTTTTTGATCACCAATCTTATTGTCTCCTTGCAGCTTTCTGTCTGACCTGTCCTCAGAATCTTCACTCTAGTTGTTTAGTCACGAGTCTCCTAAATGGCACTTTATTAAACATATTTGTAAAATCCAAATGCATTCTTTCAAACAACATTTTCCACATCTAGTGTGCATTTTCTTGTGAAATATTTACTTTCAGGTTAGTCCATGTATGATACAAGACAGCAAATCAAAACAAGATTTTTTTACAACAGGTCAAGGACATCTTTCCTTGATGTGCAGTGTGATCATACAATTTAGAAACATTGGCAGAATTCTCTCATTTTCAGATGAAGAGGTTCACCCTGTGAGCTTATTGGCACCCAATCCATCATAGTTCAAAGCAACATTTCTATGGAAATTTTCGGCCCAACAAAATATCAATTATGCAACTGACCTTTTCAGCACCTTTCTCTAGGAATCGCACAGCCAGAGAGGGGGAAATGCTCTCCACTGCCATACCTTTCGGATGACTCTACTCTGTCCTATATTTAAAGCCCAGCTATAGCACCACTTCAGAGCCTGAAATTTCAATATTTGACTGGTGACCCAGAGGAAGGGAAAGCTCGCTTCACTGCTTTGGTATTGGTAGATGGAATAGTCCAGGTCTTGTCTCCAGCTAAGAGAGTCTAGAACTCCAGGGCATAAGTTTAAGGTCAGAAGGAAAAGATTTAAAATGAACCTGAGGGGCAACCTTTTCTTTCGGAGGGTGGTGCATATATGGAACGAGCTGCCAAAAGAAGTGTTAGAGGTGAGTGCAATTACAACATTTGAAAGATATTTGGACAGGTACATGGATAGGAAGGATTGAGAGGGATATGGGCCAAATGCAGACAAAAGGAACTATTTCCGTTTAGGAAACATGTTCGGAATCAATGAGTTGCACTGACTATTAAGGCATGCCAAATTATCTCCCTCCTAACAGAATGATGTTGTTAAACTGGAAAGGGTTCAGAAAAGATTTACGAGGATGTTGCCAAGTTTGGAAGGTTTGAGCTATAGAGGGAGGCTGAATAGGCTATTTTCCCCAGCGTCAGAGGCTGAGGGTTGACCTTGTAGCGGTTTGTAAAATCATAAGGGACATGGATAGGGTAAATAGGCAAGGCCTTTTCTCAGTTTGGGGAGTCCAAGACAAAAGGCTATAAGTTTAAGGTGAGAGGAGAACGATATAAAAGGGACCTAAGCAGCAGCTTTTTCACACAGAAGATGGTGCATGAATGGAATGAGCGGCCAAAGGAAGTGGTGGACGCTGGTCTGATTACAACATTTAAAAGGCATCTGAATGGGCATATGACTAGGAAGGTTTTAGAGGGATATGGGCCAAATGCTGGCAAATGTGGCCAGATTTATATAGGAAATCTGGTCGGCATGGACATGTTGGACCAAAGGGTCTGTTTCTGTGAAGTATACTTCTATGATTCTATGACTCCTTTTCCCTGTTTCTATACATACATCGTTCTTCTCTATCAGAAGAACACCGATGTAAAGAACTTATTTACCTACTCCACCCACAGTCTGCCAATTATGCCCCTAGTGGGTGCAATTCTTTCCCAAGTTATTTATCTTGCCCCAATATATTTTTGAAATGCCTTTAGATTTTCCTCTACATTACCCACCAATGCTTTTCCATGCCCCCTCTTCACTTTCCTAAGTAACGTCTCCCCACATTTACTACCCATCTTCAGGGCTTCTGGTGTTCCTAGCCCTCAGTATCTACTGGGAATCTCTGGAATATTTGGTCCCACACTTCATCTTTACAGGAGCACGTTGGCTCTTCGCTCTCATTATTTCCTTTTCGGAAAGACTCCCACTGGTCCAATGTAGATTTCCTGCAAATTTTTGCTCCCATTTCACTTTGGCCAGGTTCTGTTTTCTCATGTTAAAATCGGCCTCCCCTCAATTCAAAAGATTTATTTCTGGTCCGTCTTTGACCACTTCCACGGCTGTTTCGTTTCATTCTGAGTTATGATTGCTATCTCTAAAATGCTCTCCCACTGATATTTCAGCAATTTGCCTGGCTTTGTTCCCTAAAAATTAGGTCCAACATTACCCTATCTCTTGTAGGGCTTTCAACATACTGGTTTTTAAATAAAATTTTCCTGGATATATTTTAAATATTCCACCCCCTCCAATTTTTTCAAACTTTGTCAATCCACATCTTCCTGACTTTATTCACTTTAGAATCTGCACTAATTTTTCTGCATTATATCCTCCATGTCTAAAGTGTGTATTTTGGCGACTGGTTCTTTTCTCGTCAAGAAACTTCTTGCTGTAAAGATGAAACTCTGGGAGTGGTGTTAGTCTGTAATGTGGACAGGTTTCTAATGGCCTGACCTTGCTGTGTTTTGTGTTTGTTTTCTCTCGCAGGGGGAGTGTGTGATAACCTGCTGACACGGTGTGAGAACGGAGGAGTGTGTGAGGAGAACGGGAGGTGCCGGTGCCCAGCTCCCTACACCGGGCTCCTGTGTGAGAAAGTCCAGTGCAGGAAGGGAGCGGGAGGCTGCGTCTCCCAATCGGCCCGGGATCCCTCCCTGCACCGGGCGCTGCTCTCGCTGACCGCGTTGCTCACCGCTGCCCGCGGCTGCCCACTGCTCTGAGCCGCTTCCAGTACCACCCGAAAGCTGAGGAGAGCGGCAAAACAAATCCAGCGTTTACTGCGATGCCGTTCAAACACACTCCACCCCTCCCTCTCCCTCCTCCCACACCTCCGCATTCCCGGCAAAGGATAACTGCAACTGAGGTCTGAACCCGCCCAGTCACCCAGGCCGATTGGATCTCCGGAATGAATGGACAGTCGGTGGGGAGCTGGACTCTCTGTGTCTCCTCACGGGAGTCAGGCAGCTCCTTATAATTCATTCTCTCAACTGTCAGCTGAGTATTCCATGTTCTACTTTGGGACAAAGAAAAGGGACTCATATTTTTACACAATCTTTCACCACCTCAGGACATTTCTAAAGTGCATTTATAGACATTGCAAGACCTCTGGAACAAACAGCAATGTGACAATGACCAGATAATCTGCTTTTGGATGTTGTTAGAAGCCTAAATATTGGTCAAGATTCCCAGGGTGAATTCCCCAACCCATTGTTCTTGGACTGACTGTGCAATATTTGACGCCCAGTTGAGAGGGCTTGCTTTACTGTTTGGTCTGAAAACAGCACTGGTGGTGCAGCGCTCATTTCCTTCAATATTCCTGCCTCTTTCTATCTATCTCTTTCTCCCTTACTCAGCTCTGTCCACCAATTGCTCTTCCTCCTCCCTGTCTCCCTAATTCCCTGTCTCTCCCTTGCTGTGGACAGTGCCTGCCTGGGAACATGAGAAGAAGGAAAGTATTTGGGAAAGAGTGTGCTCTTGGGTTCTGCACCTCTTGAAGCTTTTCCCAAGGCGCGGGTGGGGGAGGTGTTTTCTGGCCAATTTGCACATTCTGGGAGGCACTGAAAGGATCTTCCCACAGTGTCACATGTTGGGAAGGAATTTATTGACAATTTTGGCTTTCCATACCTCTGAACAAGAGGGGTGAGTGAGTGCTGGAGCAGACAATATTAACCAATCATTGCTATTTATGGGATCCTGGTTTTCTCAAACTAGCTGCTGTGTTTCCCACATTATAACAGCAATTACACTTGTTAAGTACTTAATGGCTTGTGAAACACTTCTCCATCCATCGTCACGTTGTGCTGAGTTTATTTTCCATCAAGGGTTTAAAGCTTTTACTGCAATAAAATAGAAAAAAAAACATTGATCTGAAAATATTCCAGTCGATGGTGACCTAGACAGGGACATTAATCATCATTTATTTCTTGTTCAAGTGCATCTCTTCCTTACCTGTTATGGGAACTCTTGTCAAATATTTCCTGGTTTCAAAGAATTACCATCAAAGCTCATTTATTTGATATTCTGGATGATTACATTTTGTAAAATCGCTCAGCAGATTCTGAGAGTCTCCGCCAAGCACCTTTATTACAATTTAACCTTCCACACTTGGTTAAAAGATTCTTTAAAGATTTATTAGACTGATTTAGCATTTGGTTACTGTTCAGAACAAATGATTTTTCCTTTCAAGTGCAATAACCCACATTGACTGGAACTGGAAGTCATTTTTTGTGGGAAATTATTTCCCTCTGGTTGTTGAATTTGAAAGTCTGTGTGTATTTGGTGGTTTTACATAACAAGGTTTGAAGTCTCTTAAGCTCACAAACACATTCTCTTTACTCCCTCCTCACTGTGTTTTGCCCCTAGTTCAGCAACACTTCGATTTTAAAATTCTCATTCGTGTGTTCAAAACCCTCCATCACCATTCCCTTCTCTGTCTTTGTAACATCGTCCTGCCCCAGTATTCCTCCCTATCTCTGTAACACCTTCTAGCCTTTACAACTTCCCTTCTCCTTGCAACCTCCCCCAGTCCCTAAACTCCTCGTTATCTCTCTAACCATCTTCAACCTACAGCTCTGCATCTCCCTCAGCTGCTCTAGCCTCTACACTAATCCCAATTCCTTAACTTTCTCCAACCCCTCCAGCCCACCCTATCTCCATAACCCGTTCTCGCTTTTATAATTTCCCTTCACCTTGAAATCTCTTCCAACCCCTCAAACCCTCCCACTTCAGCTCCATGCCACTCCTTAACCTTCCTAGCCTATAACCCACCATCAACTCTTTAATCTCCACTAGCTCCTCCAGCCCTCCTAGTCTCTGTAACTTCCTCCAGCCCCTACACTAATCCCCTATATCTTTTGCCTCCTCAAACCCTCCAATCTAGCCTCCTCTATTCCCTACATCTGTCTCTATCCCTTTAACCTTCTCTAGCCCCTTCACTCTCCATATCTCTCTAACCTCTTTCATCCTTGCACCCATCAGTATTCAGGCAAGCACTCCATAGGCTCCACCTCTCAATCTCAGCAAACTCCATTAGCCCTACACTCCTCCTTATCACTGCAATCTGCTCCAGCCCATATATCTCTTGATTTCTGTAACTTCTGCATGATATATAGCCCTCAGAGATTATTGTTCTCCTCGTATACTTTCGAATTTCCCCAGTGCCCATCTTCCCCATTGGTTCCTTCAGCTGCTTCGGGCCTAGTCTCAGAAATTTTCTCATCCAAACATCTCCACCTCTTTCTCTTCCTGTAACACTCCTCAAAACTGACCTATTCTGTGAAACTCTTGGTCATCTGACGACACTTTTCTCGATGTCAGTTTTAGATCATTTCGAATAAGCTGCAATGAATTTAAGAATTGCCACAGTCAAATAGTTAACAACAAGCTCAATCAGACAGCAACATGTTCCTGACCAGATAATCTGCTTTAACAGCATACAGTGAGGGAAATGTTTTGGCTAGGACACTGGGACAAGTTTCCTGGTGCTTAATAATATAGATCATTTGATCATTTTCATCTCCTTTAGAGAGATTTATAATCCTTGATTTATTATATAGCAAAGAAAGAGTATCCAGTTGTGTGCATTCCCTTAGTACTGACTCCCCCAACAGTGCAGCACACCCTCAGTTCTGATCCTCTGACAGTGCAGTGCTCGCTCAATCCGACCGCCCAACGGTGTAGCACTGCCTTAGTTCTGAACCTCCAACAGTGTGGCACCTCCTCAGTACTGACCATCTGACATTGCAGTGCTCCCTCAGTACTGACCCTCTGAAAGTGCAGCACTCCATCAGATGATCAACTTTGGCTCTGTTCTCTTTTCTCTGGAATAGAACCCAGGGCCTCTCACTGACTCAGCGGTGGATATACGTGACCCACTCAGCAATGACTGATGGCTACCTGTTGTAAAAGTCCCATCCTGTTAATGCAGCTTCAGGAGAGAGTGATCATTAACCCCCCTCACAGAAGATTCGTTCGTGACTGATGATGAATTCAATATTTCCCAGCCGAAATGTGGTGGGAGTGTGATGAAATACTCTCCACTTGTTTGGATGAGTGTAGGTGTACGTGAGAGGGACCCAACTCCCCAAAGTAGGTCAGACCATTGACAAACACTTCCCATAATTTTACACACTTTTTGCCACTAACTCATGAAAGTGAAATTAGGACCAGTAACCATTAATAATCTGGACGCTTTGTGCAAAGAAAAAATGGAGCGAGTGTTCTGAACGACAGAAGTCAGAGTTTGTTTCTGATATTCATTCCTTGTCATGACATCAAACAACAACCTTCACTGTTGACCTTTTGCAGTTTTGATGATGACAAGTTTAACTCAAAGCCTGGCCTCCATGCAATGTTTTAAAGGCCCCTCGTGAAGCTAGCTTTTCAAATTTAAAAATGAAACCTTTCCCTATCACTGAGCTCGGAGCTCATTGTCAGTATCTTCCTGTCATTTCAATCCCTGAGCATTTCTGACAGAAATGGCACCTCACCAGGGACGGGTCGCACTTTCATAGAAAAGATGACATGACCTTTCTTTTCACTCAAATGAACAACAAAACACTGCAGGCGCTGGAAATCTGACAGCAAATCAGAAAGTAGGCAAAACACTCTGCAAGGCAGAGAGAAACTGAGTTCTGATAAAACATCAACAAGCTGGAACATTACCTTTTGTTCCGTTCTTCACAATGTTCATTGTGTGACCAGTCCATTGCTACCTTGCTGAAGTCTTCAGTTTTCTTCCAACCACAGAACACATTTTCACATCACTTACAAACTTCTTATTCATGTCCCCTATGGGTAAATCTTCAACATTGGCAGGAAGGGATGTTAACATCTATCACCCCTGCAATGTCAGCCTTACCTATAACTTAAAGAGTTCACCCCACCACAGACCTAACATTTGGTCCGGATTCTACACACCCTCTATGGCAACTTTGAAAGTGGGAAGGCTTATAAATCAAGTAGGTGTCCTCAAGTTTAGTGGGGCTATTGGAGGCAATAAACAGCCTACTTATACTTGGTACATTTGAGGCTCAAGAGTCACCAGCTCATGCTTGCACACCCTATGTCACCACAATCACTGTGTCCTTTCAAACCCACCCTCACCCTTATCACAGGGATCTATCAACATTGTCCCACCAATCATACCTGAAGTGCTACCCCCACTTTGTTGATACATTGTGTAAACTAGCATTAGCCTCTATTCCTTTCTGGTGCTGCTGGACCACAGACCTATTTGCTATCTGATCAGTCAGCGTCTCTCTAAAATGGGAATTCCTCCTCAGATTGCGCACAATGTTGTAACTTGAAATGTAAAGGGTGGGGTCTGACTGGAGACCAGATCTCTCAGTACCTGGTGATATGATTTCTTGCAGATTCATCATCCTATGGTAGAAATTGGCTCAATATGTGGTGAGTTGGGGCTCACTTAACAGTTTTAAAATGGAACGCAATGAATGCCTGAGAGAATGTTTCCAGGAACAGCGAGTCAGTGTTTAATTTAGACTGTGATATCTTACATCCGGAGTCTCGGAGAGTGGGAAAGGAATTTTCCAGAGGTTTTCCTGAAGGGGCTAGATTCTTTTGCCTGTTCCAAGTCACAGTGTATTAGGAGATGGGAGGAAGTCAATGAAAGATTATACCATTTACTGGATGGAGCAAGCTTTATGGGATTGATAATCTTTATCATTGCTTCTCTGTGTCAGTTTGTACAGTTGGAAGGGTGCCAGATTAGTGAGCAGGGGTGATGGATGAACGGCACTTGGAGCCCATTAGTTTATCAACAATAGTGTTTAGCATTAGCTGCAGTTTATCTAAGATGGAAGATGGGCAGCCAGCCAGAAGTGTATTTCAATAGTTGAATTCAGAGCTAGCAAAACAAGAGTAGCGTTGGGTGACTTTACAGAGCTGGCTATCGGTCGGAGCAAAAATACCAACACAGACTGATTGAGTCATCTGACCTGACCTTGTTGTGCATTCTATGTAACCTTCTCTAAATAACAATTTAGCTTTACCTGCCCAAGAATGAAAGAGACTGTTACTCTGGAAGTTGCTAATTAATAGCTCCACTAAGTAGCTGAAGCAGTGTCTCAGATCGAATGTAACAAACTAGAGATCCAATCCTGGAAGGAAATTTGAGACCACCAGTCAGAAATAGACTTAAGTCCTTAACACAGCAATTGCTTCCAAAGCAACAAAGAGTACTTTAGTGTTCCCAGTGACCTGTGGTATCATTCGGGTGATGGAGTTCTTGGGGGATAAACATGAATGCTAGACCTGCTGGAACTCACGTATGGGCTGCTGTCAGTTGCTTTGTTTATTTATTGATTGAATGATTGATGTAACCAGATATTTCACCGCACTCTTCAATTACTGCCTGAACTTGGACTTCACCCCAAAAATGAATGCATTTGTACAGCAACTGAAATCGACCAATATAAATTCTTCTCAAAAGATGTACACAGAGTCATTACCATATTCCAAGCCATGCACCGTCCTGATTTGCAATTATATCACCATTCTCCATGTGCCATGGGTCAAAATCCTGGAATTCTCTCCCTAATGGCATTATGCTTGGTCATACAACAAATGGTAATGCAGTGGTTCAAGAAAGCAACTCACCTTCTCAAAGGCAACTAGGGGTGGGCAATAAATGATGATCCAGCTAGCGATGTCCAAGTCTGATGAACGAATGAAAGAAAGGGTTGGGATCAGTGTAATAATTTGTAATGGAATTACAGAACCAGTGAACATTGTCAGTTATCTCTCCAGTTTTGAATATAAGGTAGAAGTGGGATGTCTTCAAAGCAGAGCAGAAAGCAGGTTGTTGCTAGAATCGCAACCACAGTTTTCTCAGTGTAATACTTTGTTTTCAGCTTCTGGCAACAAATAACCACAAATCGATCAAAGGAGAAAATGACAGCAAACTAAACGGAACATCCTGTGACTGCATAAAACAGAACAACGATGATAGAACACATAGTGTTGATGTCCAGAAGAGAAATTGAATAATACTGAGCTGATCCATAACAGTATGGCTGCACTGATAATGACTATTGAACCCACTGATGTTAGAACCAGCAGATAGTGAGTGGTGCAAGTGGAGAGGCCAACTTTTCAGGGGACGGGATTGCAATCGTCATTAAATGAACAGCAAGAGAAGGAAGGGATAAGAGACTGGAAATATGTTTAAACTCTCTCCAAGTCTCAGCCCAGCTTGTAAGGGCAGAACTTTAGCTCTGACAACAGTGTATGGAGGTAGGTTATTGGCTTTTATGAGTTAAGCAAAATCAGGGGATGAGAACAGACAAGTAACTGCCCTGAGGATATGGCTTGGCAAATTAAATATTTTCATGATGTTGGAACTCAGTGATTTAACCCAACTTATAGGCTGAACAGTGCATGCCAGATTTCTTATGTTTGATCTCACATGAAGGCACCTGGGATCAGCAGTTTGAAGCATTCATTGCCCCCCACATTATCACCCTCACTCAGTGTCCTTGAATCAGAGCCTTTCCAAGGCTGTGGTAAGGTTTGGGGCAAAGCAGACCCTCAGTAATTGCACTCCCTGTGGGCATAAATGAACAATTGAGCTGTGTGTATTGAGTACATGTGCAGCAGAGGAATGTATCTAAGAAAGAATACAAAAAGATTAGCAGAAATGTCAGGAAGACAATTGCAAGGCAAAGAACTATGTAATTACATTTATTAAGAACAATAAATGAAAAACTAGTGTATTTTTCAAGCACATCCATAAAAAGAGGGAAGACTATGATAGGAATAGAATCATTGAAGGATAGATATGTTATGACAGAGAGAGATGGCAGAAATAATAAAGAATTGTTTGCTTGGTTTTGGTATTTACCAGAAAGGTAACACAGATAGACATGAGAAAGAATAATGAGATGAAGAATGTGATCATTACTTATTTAAAAATCTAATCATTGAAAAGGTGGAAGTGTTAAATAAACTGTATAAACTCAGACAAGATAAATCCCAAAATATGGATGAATTGCATCCTCTTAATTTAAAAGAATTAAGGGAAAAGATCGCAAAGGTAATCCTACCCATATTTAATAAAGCATACTGCCTGAGAATTGGTGGATTGCTAATGTAATTCCTATATTTAAGAAAGTTGACAGAATATATCCAACAAATTATTAGCCAATCTGCTTATGGTTGATAACAGGAAAAATATTGAAATCCCAACAAAGAAGAGAATGGAAGAACATTCTTAAAGTGATAACATACAATAATGAGTGGTCAGCATGAATGTCAAAGGGAAAATTAAACATTGAACTTTTTGAGTAGGTAACAGAGAGAATAGGCACTAGTAATACAATAGATTTAATTTTCTGGATTTTAAGAAGACCTTCATTCAGGTGTCCCAGGATAGACTAACAAATCAAGACAATGTGGAGTCAATGGGCAAGTGGCACAATAGATTGTTGGCTGACCTCAAGATAGAAAGCAATACCTGGGAATGAATAGTGGCAGAGAATTCAAAGTGGCAGAAACTGGAAAATGGTGTTCCACTCGGATCAGCAATGAGACTGCAGCTTTACTATCACAATTTACATTAATGGTTGGAAAAATGGAATCAAAACCCCATTTCCTAAATTTATGGCTGACATGAAATTGAGGGGAATAGTCAATGTTGAGAAAGACTGCAACAGATTTCCAAGAGTAACTAATGAATTTGTCAGCAGGGTAAATAATTAGCAAATAAATTTCAATGATTAATGTGATGTTCTAAATTTTTATTATATTTGGTACATGGAAGATGTGAATCCATATGTAGGAAAGAAATAAAGTCCAAATCAAGCATTCATTATAAGTTGCAATACATTTTAGTTACAACACACGAAAAGGCAAGACAAACGTTGGGTTTTGAGGAACAGATTTGAACAGTATGGGAGATCTGCTAAACTTGTGAATAAAAAGAAGCAAAAAAGCTGCAGACGCTATAAGTCAGAAACGAAAGCAAAGTTTGCTGGAAAAACTCGGCAGGTCTGGCAGCATCTGTGGAGAGAAAGAAGAGTCAACATTTCGGGTCCAGTGATCCTACTTCAGAACTATTCTTAACCTTTGGAATATTGTGTTCAATTCTGGTCACCACACTACCAGAAGGATGTGGTGGCTTTGGGCACAGAAAAGATTTACCAGGACGTTGCCTGGTTTAGAGGCCATTAGCTATGAGGAGAGGTTGGAGAATCTTGGGTTATTCTCACTGGAATGACAGATGTTGAGGGGGAACCTGATAGAGGTCTACGAGATTATGAAGGACATGAACATAGTAGACAGTCAGAAGCTTTTTCTCAGGGTGGAAGAATCAGTTACCAGAAGTCATGGGTTAAAGATGTGAGAGGCAAGTTTTAAAGGTAATGTATGAGACAAGGGTGGTGGGTGCCTGCAACTTGCTGCTGGGGAAGCAGATACTATAGTAATTGTTAAAGGGCATCTTGCCAAATGCATGAATAGGATGGGAATAGAGGAATACAGTCTCCAGAAGGTTAGAGGATTTTAGTTGTGATGGGCAGCATGTCGGTGCAGACTTGACGGGCTGAAGGGCCTGTTCCGGTGCTGTAATTTTCTTTGCTCTTTGTTCTTTGTTAGAGCACACTTAGATTGTATGCAGTCCTGGTTGCCATGGATAAGGAGAAGATTTACAAGGGATGGCATCAGAAATAGGTGGATACAAGTCTCAGGAAATAATTGACAGGCTGGGTCTTACTTAGCTTGAAAAAAAAATTAGTCTGACATGACATGATAAAAGAATATTTGGAAAAATTAACGGGTTTGGATAAAGCATGGATTTAGGAAAGGTAAGTCATGCTTAATAAATCTACTGGATTTTTTGAACATGTAGCTGGTAGAATAGATAAGGATGAACCAGTGGATGTGGTTTACTTGGATTTTCAAAAGGCTTTTGAGGAGGTCCCTTATACGAAGTTAGTGGGCAAAATTTCAATGTGGGATTGCAGTAATAGAGTGGCATGGATTGAGAACAGGTTGATAGACATGAAACAGCAGGGACTAAATAAGTCTTTTTTTCAAGAAGTGACAGTTATGGAACCATAAGAATCAGTGCTTGACCCTCAGCAATTCATGATATATATAAATGACCTGACTGAAGGATCAAATACAACATTTCCAATGTTTTCTGATGACACAAAACTGGATGAGATTGTGAGTTGTGGAGAGGATGCAAGGAGGCTTCAAAGTGATACAAGAACACACAAAGATAATAGGTACTGCAGATGCTGGAGAATCCGAGATAACAAGGTGTGGAGCTGGATGAACACAGCAGGCCAAGCAGCATCATAGGAGCAGGAAAGCTTGACTTTTCGAGCCTAGACCCTTCATCAGAAATGGGGGAGGGGAAGAGGGTTCTGAAATAAATAGGGAGAGGGGGGAGGCGGATAGAAGATGGATAGAGGAGAGGATAGGTGGAGAGGAGGCAGACAAGTAGAAGAGGTGGGGATGGAGCCAGTAAAGGTGAGTGTAGGTGAGGAGGTAGGGAGGAGATAGGTCAGTCCAGGGAGGACGGACAGGTCAAGGGGTGGGATGAGGTTAGTAGCTAGGAGATGGGGTTGGGGCTTGAGGTGGGAGGAGGGGATAGGTGAAAGGAAGGACGGGTTAGAGAGGCGGGGACGAGCTGGGCTGGTTTTGGGATGCGCTTGGGGGAGGGGAGATTTTGAAGCTTGTGAAATCCATATTGATACCATTGGGCTGCAGGGTTCCCAGGCTGAATATGATTTGCTGTTTCTGCAGCCTTCGGGTGGCATCACTGTGGCATTGCAGGATGGACATGTCGTCTGAGGAATGGGAGGGGGAGTTGAAATGGTTCGCAACTGGGAGGTGCAGTTGTTTGTTGCGAACTGAGCGTAGGTGTTCTGCAAAGCGGTCCCCAAGCCTCCGCTTGGTTTCCCCGACGTAGAGGAAGCCACAACGGGTACAGCGGATGCAGTATACCACATTGGTAGATGTGCAGGTGAACATCTGCCTGATGTGGAAAGTCTTCTTGGGGCCTGGGATTGAGGTGAGGGAGGAGGTGTGGGGGTAGGTGTAGCACTTCCTGCGGTTGCAGGGAAAAGTGCCGGGTGTGGTGGGGCTGGAGGAGAGTGTGGAGCTGACAAGGGAGTTGCGGAGGGAGTGGTCCTTCCGGAAAGAAGATAAGGGTGGGGAGGGAAAAATGTCTTTGGTGGTGGAATCAGATTGCAGATGGCGGAAGTGTCGGAGGATGATGCGTTGGATCCGGAGGTTGGTGGGGTGGTACGTGAGGACCAGGGGTTTCTTTTTTGGTTATTATTGCGGGGACGGGGTGTGAGGGATGAGTCGTGGGAAATGTGGGAGACACGGTCGAGGGTGTTCTCGACCACTGTGGGGGGAAGTTGCGGTCCTTGAAGAATGAGGACATCTGAGATGTACAGGAGTGAAATGCCTCATCCTGGGAGCAGATGCGGCGGAGGCGAAGGAATTGGGAATAGGGGATGGCATTTTTGCAGGAAGGTTGGTGGGAGGAGTTGTATTCCAGGTAGCTGTGGGAATCAGTGGGCTTGAAATGGACATCGGTTTCTAGGTGGTTACCCGAGATGGAGACAGAGAGGTCCAGGAAGGAGAGAGAAGTGTTGGAGATGGTCCAGGTGAACTTCAGGTTGGGGTGGAAGGTGTAGGTGAAGTGAATGAACTGTTCGAGCTCCTCGTGGGAGCACGAGGCAGCACCGATACAGTCATCAATGTAATGGAGGAAGAGGTGGAGTTTCGGGCCAGTGTAGGTACGGAAGAGGGATTGTTCCACGTAACCTACAAAGAGGCAGGCATAGCTTGGGCCCATGTGGGTACCCATGGCCACCCTCTTTGTCTGTAGGAAGTGGGAGGAATTGAAAGAGAAGTTGTTGAGGGTGAGGACGAGTTCGGCTAAGCGGATTGAGGGTGTCGGTGGAGGGGGATTGGTCAGTTCTGCGGGACAGGAAGAAGCGGAAGGCCTTTAGGCCATCTGCAACGGGAATACGGTGTATAGGGACTGGACATCCATAGTAAAAATGAGGTGTTGGGGACCGGGGAATTGGAAGTTCTGGAGGAGGTGGAGGGCATGGGTGGTGTCACGGACGTAGGGAGGAAGTTCCAGGACCAAGGGGGTGAAAATGGAGTCTAGGTAGGTGGAGATGAGTTCGGTGGGGCAGGAGCAAGTGGAGACAATGGGTTGACCAGGGCATTCAGGTTTGTGGATTTTGGGAAGGAGATAGAAGCGGGCGGTGCGGGGTTGGGGAATGATGAGGTTCGAGGCAATGGGTGGGAGTTCACCTGAGGTGATGAGGTTGTGGGTGGTTTGGGAGATGATGGTTTGGTGCTCGGGGGTGGGATCATGATCCAGGGGGCGGTAGGAGGAGGTGTCGGAGAGTTGGCGCCTGGCCTCAGCAATGTAGAGGTCAGTGCGCCATACTACGAATGCGCCTCCCTTGTCTGCGGGTTTTATGGTGAGGTTGGGATTGGAGTGGAGGGAGCGGAGGGCTGCACGTTCTGCGGGGGAGAGGTTGGAGTGTTTGAGAGGGGTAGAGAGGTTGAGGCGATTGATGTCTCGACTGCAGTTGGAGATGAAGAAGTCGAGGGAGGGTAGAAGGCCTTGGGCTGGTGTCCAGGAGGAGGGCTTGTGTTGGAGGCGGGAGAAGGGGTCAGTAGAGGGAGGGTTAGATTCACGGTTGAAGAAGTAAGCGCGGAGGCGGAGGAGGCGGAAAAACTGCTCAATATCCAAGCGTCCCAAAACAAGCCCAGCTTGTCCCCGCCTCCCTAACCTGTCCTTCCTCTTACCTATCCCCTCCTCCCACCTCAAGCCCCACCCCCATCTCCTATCTACTAACCTCATCCCACCCCCTTGACCTGTCCGTCCTCCCTGGACTGACCTATCTCCTCCCTCCCTCCCCTCCTACAGTCACCTTTACTGGCTCCATCCCCGCCTCTTCGACTTGTCTGTCTCATCTCCACCTATCCTCTCCTCTATCCATCTTCTATCCACCTCCCCCTCTCTCCCTATTTACTTCAGAACCCTCTTTCCCTCCCCCCTTTCTGATGAAGTGTCTAGGCCCGAAACGTCAAGCTTTCCTGCTCCTCTGATGCTGCTTGGCCTGCTGTGTTCATCCAGCTCCACACCTTGTTATCAAGAACACACAAAGATGCATTTTCGCAACTTGTCAAGCTCCTTTGATAAAACCTTCCTGACCCATGACCATGCTAAAACTTTGGATAAGATCATTGAACAAATAGAAAAAACTGTCGCTTTCGTATTCCCCTCCAACCCACACTGTCTTCTGACTTTGAAGGATCAACATTCTTCACTTTATACCTGGAGCTCCTTCCCTAACCTGCACCAAATGGGCTGCTGCATTCCAAGATATCAGCTCAACACCAACCCCTCAAAGGCAAACTGATGGCCTCAACAGCAATGCACACATGATGCAAAAGAATTAATGACAATTTTATTTGAGGCCCTGAATTAACTTAAGGGGTTGTATTACTGAATTACAGAATAAATTTGATAGAATGTGTCATAGGTATTGAAGTGGATAGCCACAATCCAGACCGCAGTATCCCAGTTCTGGGAGCGCATTTCAAATTTGGAATTTAATTGCTGAATGAACATAGCAGATTGAAGTAATTGCCAAAACAGTATGTGATCTAGAGATGGTGCTTGAGTAAACATCACTGCTGGGTATATGCAGCTACCAATTTCAATTAGTTAATTCATGTGATAAAAATTTGTTTAATATTTGCAGTTTTCCAATTCAATCTCAACTCTAAATAAATTCTATCGCAGCAGGGAATTTACTGTCTGTTGTAATCTCTTTGGTCTTATACTTAAAAAAACTAAGTTGAACGATAGCATTAACTCAATATTCCCATGGTGTTCCCACAGGGAATAAATTAAATATGCTGAGAACCTACCGCCTCAAACTTTAATTCTGAGAGATTGCCTGCAGTACCTAGGGAAGGATAATTTCACACAGAAAACCATGGAAACAGTCCACAGCATCAGGAAAGTGTACTCCTTGATTCTTCCCATTTTTGGCGTTCCTAATAAGTGGTGATAACCATTGAAGTTTTGTGACGTTATAAGCGTTTGCAGCCTCAAGCATCAAGCTGTGGCTGGTGATACTTATATGCTGACCTCATAGTCAATATTAAACTTCCGATCAGCCAGACGACTTTATCAAATATACTGAATTACCCTCTGCAATTTCATTTCATTACCTCGAATGAAAATATACCCGTTGGTCACTTACTGGCTCTTGGTATGATCGAAGCATTGCATTCAGTAGAATCTCATGTGCAGCTGAATCAGACATTAACACAGGCAATTCTCAAATAAAAGGCAGGCATTACGCAGAGTATCTGGCATCATAGAATTGAATTGAGTGTGTGTCACCAACTGGAGTTAGTGTTCGTGGGGTTTCATTTGCCATCCTCATACAAGTTGAAGGGTGACATTGTAAGGCCAGTATTTTAAAGAAAGGAGAGAAAAACTGAGAATGGCAGACCAGGTAGCCTAATGTGAGAAGTGGGGAGTGAGTTGCTGACACTGTGTGCTCGTGGTGGAGGGAATGCATCAGTAAAGAAGTTGACATTGTGCTGATCAAGCGGCTTTGCCATTTTCTGGATAAGTATTGGTGAATTTCACTCAGTCAGGCTGGTAAGGGAGTATTCCATCACATCACTGGCACAGACCATCGAGGTAATCATTCCATTCTGAAGAAGGGTCACTCGAATTGAAATGTTAACTCTGATTTCTCTCCACAGATGCTGCCAGACCTGCTGAGCTTTTCCAGCAACTTCTGTTTGTGTTTCCATCTAGATAGCAGACAGGATTTCAAGATGCAGGAAATGAGTCACTGGAAACAGATTTTTTTCAACTTCTGACCAAAGTCTTGTTCTCGCAAGTTTATAGAGCTGATCCAGTCAAGTCTTTTGGGTTAATGACTTTCTCTGAAAATATTTGAAATGGGGGGCTCAGCAGGGATAATTTCATTGAATTTTAAGGGGAGAGGATCAGAATCTGGAGCTTCCAGGCTCTCAAGGCTACAAATGTCAGCAATGACCAACCATGAAAACCTCAGCCTCCGAGGCCACTGACTGCTTCAGTATCTGAGGAGTCACAAATGGTGCTGAGCATAGTGCAATCATTGGTGAACATCCCCACTTCTGACTTTATGATAGAAGGAAGGCGGCTTTCTAAGCAGCTGAAGATGGCTGAGCCTAGAACGTGACCTGAGGAACTCTTGTGGAGATGCCCCAGAGCTGAGATGATTGACCATCAACAACCACAACCATTTCCCTTTTATGCCGCATACGACTCCAACCAGCTGAGTTTTCTGCTCGGTTCCTATTGACACCAGTTTTGCTAGACCTCTTTGATACGTGGCCTTGATGTTAAAGGCTGTCACTTTCACCTCATCTCTGGAATTCAGCTCTTTTGTCCATATATGGATTGGAAATTTTAAAATTCTTTTCATGGGCCATTCTGACCCCAGAACCTGATAACTCTGTAACAAGCCATATTCCATTTGCTACCAGGGCCCAGCCTCCTATCCTGTCATCCTTTTGGATTTCAAATAAATCTCCTCAAACATCGCAGAATATGATCATTTAGAACTTTTAAAAATTTTGAGACATCCTTTTCCTCCCAATGCCCGTTTTTGGGGAGATCAAAATCTCTTGTAGCATAAGTGTTGAAATCCTCACTTGCCCTCAACGGATGTATCAATAACAGATTCTGGTCAACCTGCTATAGAAAGGATATTATTAAACTAGAAAGAATGCAGAAAAGATTTACTAGGAGGCCACCCCGGGATGAAAGATTTGAGTTAGAAGGAGAGTTTAGATAGGCTGGGACTTTTCTCACTGGAACATTGGAGACTGAGGGGTGATTATAAAATCATGAGAAGTATACATAAATTAGATAGTCAACAGCTTTTCCCCATGTAGGGGAGTCTAAAACGAGAGGACACAGGTTTAAGGTGAGAAGGGAAGGATACAAAGGGGTCCAGAGGGACGATTTTTTCACACAGAGGTCAGTGAGCGTCTAGAATGGGCTGTCAGAGGTAGTGGTGGAAGCAAGTACAATTTTGTCATTTAAGAAACATTTAGACAGGTCCATGGATGAGATAGGTATGGAGCATTATGGACCAAAAGCTGGCAAATAGAAATAATTTAACTGTGAAAATGGGGTGGCATGGGCATGTTGGGCAGAAGGGCCTGTTTCCATGCTGCAAACCTCTATGACTCTAAGACTAATGACCTGCACCTGCACCTATGCTGCGTCTTTAAGTAGTAATATGTCGCTAGGTAATTTTCAGGAGGAATTATGAAACAATATTCAGCACCAAAACTCATAAGTAGACAATAGAGCCAGTGACAAGAAGTGTGATCAAACAGGTAGGTTCTAAATAATATCCTCAAAGAAGAAAGAAGCCAGCTATGGCGCAGTAATTGAAACCCAGGATGTGATTGGGTTTAGGGAGGGATAAATATACAAAAGGCCAGTATCAGAACACTGTCGATGGTTAGGGGTTGGAGGAACTCACAGTGATAGGAAAGGTTATAGGAATTACACAATGTAACAGGTAGAAACTGGTGTAGGACAAGAAGAGGTTATAGCAACACAAAGCGTTGCAAAGGTAAGGGGGGTGGGCAAAGTAATAGAGTGATTTGAATATGAAGAAACAAATTTAGAGAGTGAGGTAACAACAGAGAATGCAGATGAAGGAATGAGGGAGTTGGGTGATTAGGATTTGCTCCAAATTAGTCATTAATTTAGCAAAGAATTAGAAGGGATGAAGTTAATGGAGGATGGGAATGTGAGTCCAGCCAGGAAAGTATTGAAATAGTCAAGAATTAAACGGAGAACAGGGATGCTGGAGGTCTGAAACACACAAAAACAGAACTTGTTGGTAAAATTCAACAGGTCTTGCAGCATTTGTGGGCAGAAAAAGAAGAGTTCCTTCAGAACTGATCACAGTGAGGAAAAGATGATATTCAAATAAACAAAGCATTAATTCTCTCGACAGATACTACCAGATCTGCTGAGTTTCTCCAGGACTTTGTGTTTTCATATGAGGTGAAATTAAATTCATTTATTGGCCTCGTCTTTATGTCTAACAGAAGGGTCCAGGCCCGAAACGTCAATCTTTCTGGCTCCTATGATGCTGCTTGGCCTGCTGTGTTCATCCAGCTCCACACCTTGTTATCTCAGATTCTCCAGCATCTGCAGTTCCTATTATCCTTGATTTTTAATATTCTTATTTCATTTTATTTCTTTTCCCCATCAAAGTGGGCTACCACACGCGCGCATGCAAACACACATGCATACACACATACAAGTGCACACACTCACTCAAACAAAAACATGTAAGAAGGAAAGAGGAGAAAAGAAGGAAATAAGTTACAATCACAAGTATCTTTAAAACAAAATGGACATCATTCACGAAGTAGTGTCCATTAAACCAATGTCTAATAAAGGTTCTTGCGGGTAACTGTTTTGGCAGAATTGCTTTTCATAAGAGCTGAATGCACAAGGATGCAGTTGAAGACGTAGCAAGATAATTCTTGTAGTCTAGGAATTAGTCAACATTTCCGGCAAAATAAAATATCTTTTTGCAGAAATTAGGTTTCAAGAGCTGTCAAGATTAGAGCCAGGCTTCTGGCTGAGACTCAAACTTCCAAGCCTCATGTAAAAATGTAAACCATGGTAAGAGTTCCAAACTGTATAATTAAAACTTTGAAAAAAGACTAGACTACACCAACATCTCACAAAGAAGGATGTTTGGAATTTGTTTGACCTTTCGACAACACAATGAGTCTTTTTAAAGTGCAAAATTACAAAATTTCTTACAAAGAAAAATTGAATTGAAAGGACCCTGTACCCCACTTCCACCTCATCAAAATCCACAAACCTGAATGCCCTGGTCGACCCATTGTCTCCGCCTGCTCCTGCCCCACCGAACTCATCTCCACCTACCTAGACTCCATTTTCACCTCCTTGGTCCAGGAACTCCCTACCTACGTCCGTGACACCACCCACGCCCTCCACCTCCTCCAGAACTTCCAATTCCCAGGTCCCCAACACCTCATATTTACTATGGACGTCCAGTCCCTATATACCTGTATTCCCCATGCAGATGGCCTAAAGGCCCTCCGCTTCTTCCTGTCCCGCAGAACGGACCAATCCCCCTCCACCGACACCCTCATCCGCCTAGCCGAACTCGTCCTCACCCTCAACAACTTTTCTTTCAATTCCTCCCACTTCTTACAGACAAAGGGGGTGGCCATGGGTACCCGCATGGGCCCAAGCTATGCCTGCCTCTTTGTGGGTTATGTGGAACAATCCCTCTTCCGCACCTACACTGGCCCTAAACCCCACCTCTTCCTCCGTTACATTGATGACTGCATCGGTGCCGCCTCGTGCTCCCACGAGGAGCTCGAACAGTTCATCCAATTCACCAACACTTTCCACCCCAACTTGAAGTTCACCTGGACCATCTCCAACACTTCTCTCTCCTTCCTGGACCTCTCTGTCTCCATCTCGGGCAACCACCTAGAGACAGATGTCCATTTCAAGCCCACTGACTGCCACAGCTATCTGGAATACACCTCCTCCCACCCACCCTCCTGCAAAAATGCCATCCCCTATTCCCAATTCCTTTGCCTCCGCCGCATCTGCTCCCAGGATGAGACATTCCAATCCCGCACATCTCAAATGTCCTCATTCTTCAAGGACCGCAACTTCCCCCCAACAGTGGTCAAGAACGCCCTCGACCGTGTCTCCCGCATTTCCCGGAACACATCCCTCACGCCCCGTCCCCA
>JAHRHZ010000002.1:8867123-8986399 GCA_024137785.1 Ginglymostoma cirratum | reverse complement strand
GGTGTGGCCATGGGTACCCGCATGGGTCCAAGCTATGCCTGCCTCTTCGTAGGTTATGTGGAACAATCCCTCTTCCGTACCTACACTGGCCCTAAACCCCACCTCTTCCTCCGTTACATTGATGACTGCATCGGCGCCGCCTCGTGCTCCCACGAGGAGCTCGAACAGTTCATCCACTTCACCAACACCTTCCACCCCAACCTGAAGTTCACCTGGACCATCTCCAACACTTCTCTCTCCTTCCTGGACCTCTCTGTCTCCATCTCGGGCAACCACCTAGAGACAGATGTCCATTTCAAGCCCACTGACTCCCACAGCTACCTGGAATACACCTCCTCCCACCCACCCTCCTGCAAAAATGCCATCCCCTATTCCCAATTCCTTCGCCTCCGCCGCATCTGCTCCCAGGATGAGACATTCCAATCCCGCACATCTCAAATGTCCTCATTCTTCAAGGACCGCAACTTCCCCCCAACAGTGGTCAAGAACGCCCTCGACCGTGTCTCCCGCATTTCCCGGAACACATCCCTCACGCCCCGTCCCCGCAACAATAACCAAAAAAGAATCCCCCTCGTCCTCACATACCACCCCACCAACCTCCGGATCCAACGCATCATCCTCCGACACTTCCGCCATCTGCAGTCAGACCCCACCACCAAAGACATTTTTCCCTCCCCACCCTTATCTGCCTTCCGGAGGGACCACTCCCTCCGCGACTCCCTTGTCCGCTCCACACTCCCCTCCAGCCCCACCACACCCGGCACTTTTCCTTGTAACCGCAGGAAGTGCTACACCTGCCCCCACACCTCCTCCCTCACCCCAATCCCAGGCCCCAAGAAGACTTTCCACATCAGGCAGAGGTTCACCTGCACATCTGCCAATGTGGTATACTGCATCCGCTGTACCCGTTGTGGCTTCCTCTACATCGGGGAAACCAAGCGGAGGCTTGGGGACCGCTTTGCAGAACACCCGCGCTCAGTTCGCAACAAACAACTGCACCTCCCAGTCGCGAACCATTTCAACTCCCCTTCCCATTCCTCAGATGATATGTCCATCCTTGGCCTCCTACAATACCACAGTGATGCCACCCGAAGGCTGCAGGAACAGCAAATCATATTCAGCCTGGGAACCCTGCAGCCCAACGGCATCAATGTGGATTTCACAAGCTTCAAAATCTCCCCTCCCCCAACCGCATCCCAAAACCAGCCCAGCTCATCTCCACCTCCCTAACCTGTTTTTCCTCTCACCCCAAGCCGCACCCCCATCTCCTATCTACTAACATCATCCCGCCCCCTTGACCTGTCCGTCCTCCCTGGACTGAGCTATCTCCTCCCTACCCCCCTACCTACACTCACCTTTACTGGCTCCATCCCCGCCTCTTCGACTTGTCTGCCTCCTCTCCACCTATCCTCTCCTCTGTCCATCCTCTATCCGCCTCCCCCTCTCTCCCTATTTATTTCAGAACCCTCTTCCCCTCCCCCATTTCTGATGAAGGGTTTGGGCCCGAAACGTCAAGTTTTCCTGCTCCTATGATGCTGCTTGACCTGCTGTGTTCATCCAGCCCCATGCTTGTTATCTTTAATTTTCTTTAGACAAGTTATTCATGAAAAAGTAATGAAGTGGCCATCTGAAGTTTAATCTTTTTAAGACAGACACCATTGTATACAGAACTCCCAAGAAGGACTCTGAGAGATGTCCTGAGAGACAGATTCCTTAGTCAAAGATAGTTTGAGGAAAGGGATCTTACGGAAATCCATCACAGTTCTACTAAAAGAGGTTGGGCAACCTGCAAGTGCTGTAACTGCAGAAATAGTGAGGATCAAGAAACCTGCTCTCTCTCTCTGTCTCTCAGAAAGCCTGCTCTGTCCGCTGAATCAAGCAACCTCCAACTATTCAACTACAGAATCCATCACATCCGGTGAAGCTGATTTGAAGCTTCAAACCCTTCATTTCAGAAAGAGAAATCATCAAACAAGCAACAGAACTGCAGAAGTTATAGACTGGTGTACTTTACATATACGTAAGCGTCTTTTTACCTGTAATTTAGCTAATAACCGTGCCACCTTTTTTACTCAGCAAAAGTTACGTCATCAACTAACCTCCTTTCCATGTCTGTAGTTTTGCTGCTGGATATTTTTAGTTTTGAATACTCAAAAATTAAAAGGCTGCTAAACAAACTACGTAATTTCACAATTAAAGGCAGTATCTTGCATATGCTGGAGATTTGAAATACCTAAGCTGGAGAAACTCAACAGCGTCTACGGAGAGAGAAACAGAGTTAGCTTTGCCAATCCATTATAACTCAAAGCCTGTGCATTCCAAAGAAGAGTGATACTTGAATCAAGCCATGAACCTTTTTCTCTCCGCAGACGTTGGCAGATCTCGTGAGTTTTTCCAAATCCTTTAATTTATATATAAGTTCACAGTTCATGGACCACTCTGCGGCCATGCCTTTTGTGGTCATGGTATGATCTAAAGACAGAACAAATTAAGTAGAATTCTATAACAGAAGGGCTTTAGTTAAAGAGAGAAGGCATGATTGTACAGTGTAGTACAGCAGCCCTGTGAGAGCCCTTCAAATTTGAACTGTAATTGCTGAATGAATAAAGCTGAATGAAGTGGTCCCTGAAACTGCTTGAGATTTAGAGACTGACTTCATGGCATTTGAATGATCAATATAATTACTGAGAGAATACAGCTTCCAATTTTCATTATATGATTAATGTAATCAAAAACATCCAGTCTTTAGTGCGCTCCAATTCGATCTCAGCATGAAATATATCCTATTCAACAGGGAGTTATCTTGTTGTCTGTTTGTTCTTTTTTTAAAGTAGAGAAGCCAAGTTGAAAAATGTTGTAAATTCAATGGCATTATGGCGATCACACAAAGTAGAAATTAAAAGAATTGAGAATGTCATTCAGAGAGACTGATTATACTTGGAAGGAACAGGCCACTTATGCAAAAAAGTATGAAAGTGGTTTATAGTATCAGAGACATATGTGATTCCAGCTAGCATTAGCTTCCCTGGGAAATATGATCATAAAAGTTGTGGAAATCTTTGTATCAGCTGGTCTCTGATTTTGTTCTTTTATAAGTGGAAATATTAGATGTTGATTTGGAGTGATATTGCTTTCATAGACATCCAATCCATGATATCATCTTGGTCAGTCAAATGTCCTCAATTATCTCTGCAGTTTCATTCTGCAACGGCCACTGAAAACAAGCCTTTTTGTAACTCACAGTCTTGCGGATTTATCATTTTATTGCCTTCAGTAAGACATTGTGTACAGCTGAATCAGATATCAGCACAAGGAACCCTCAGACAGAGAATTTATAACTGAGAGTGTCTGTCACTATGGAATTGGACTGAGTGTGGGTCGCTCACCGAAGTGGAACACTTAACTCCAGTGACCATAGATTACTAAGGTTATCTGTCACTGTACTCTATGTGCATCACTAACTGGAGTAAAACATATTGGCTCTATTTTTATTACATTGTTTTAGGTGACTGATCTCTCTACTACATGAAGCTGTTTCCACGCTTAATGAATATAATTAATGGCCAAGAGGAAGATTTGTATAGTTGAAGTTGAAGTTGTTTGAGAAAATGCAGTAAAGTGAAACATATTGATATTGTTCTGTTTACTGTTGAACTGCAGCAACAAAAGTAGATGTTAACTATTTACTGATAGGTAAACTGCAGAGCCCTATTATTACATTGAAAGTCTCCAGAGAATGACCTATTCTGATACTGAGTATGCCACTGTACATACTGTATTTAGTTTGATGCTGATCAATCTTCTTTCCCCAGCATCATTTTGAGACTATATGGGCCATGAGTGTTGTGTTTTCCTGATCGGCCTCTTGCAGGGGCTGAATATTGAATTGCGGTTATTGAATTGTCTACTTCTGTAAAAGATTGATGTTTGACGGATTTGTGATTATCTTAGCTTCAGATTCTTGACACATGTGACCCACATGTCTGCTGTTTGCTTCAAGAAAAGACAAATAGAACTGAAGAACAAAGATTCAGGCTTTCATTTAAAATGTAGATCATGCTGGGGTCAGTAAAATATGAACATTATTAAATTTGTTAACAAAGAAATAAATAGTGCACTCCTTCAATGAAGAGATCACCTCCATATGTAAAAGGTTATGAAAGACCTAATGACTGGGAGTAATTGACACTCGATGTATAGATGCATCAAAAAATATGGGTCTATTTCCATGCTATAATTACATTTGTTTCAACTGATTTCTGTCTTTCTATCTGAGTCTTCTCCAACCCCAGTTTACTGAACCTGGTTAACTTAACTGTTCACTGGTTTCTGTACTGCATGTTCTTATTCTATTGTCCTTAAAATGAACCTGGGTTATTTGCCCTAACAACTCAAAGTTAAAGTGAGCTCCACATACTAACCACTTGTTAATTAAAGAAGCGTCTCCTGCATGTTTTCTTGAATAAATTTGTGATGATCTCATGTTAATATAATACTAATAATTATTAATAATTATTAATATTATGATACTATCAATTTAGAGCCCCCAGCAATTAGAAATATCTTCTGTATGTCAACCTCATCAAACACATTTATAGACGTACAGGCCTCTTGTAGCTCTACTGTAAGCTTTCTCTTGAAAGATTCCAGCAGTATCTTCCTTCCTGATAGCTTACAGGTCTTATATTGTCTTTTTAAAGAAGTTTGCATCAACTTTAGATGCTCAAAATCATTTTTTTTGCAATATGGAGACTAAGACAGCATACATACATTATTTGTGGTGTAACTAATGTTCTTGGTAAGTTTAATAATTATTTGAAAGCATTTCAGTTATATTCTGATCCCCTCAAAACACCCAATATCTTTATTGAACACTTTTATTATATCATTATCTTGCACTGGATCTCTTCAGTGGAGACAATGCCATTACATAAACTCCGACACAGGTAGTTGGCTGGTAGGTGTGTAAGTCAGTGGCAGATTCACCTGCACAATGCATTTGGGGTGCTGGACAGTGAAAATGAAAGAGATGACAAAACAGGATTAACGTCTTTTATAGGAAATTATTGGTAACAAATTTGACATGTGATGCAAGAACGTACCATGATTTTCCAGGTAACAAGGATTTTTATTTTTGTGTAAGTACCTTTTCCTTGATGTTGTCTTCACCTCCCCTCACTTCAGGTGTTACATTGCTTGAGACCCTGAAACCATGACCTGTGTAACAGCTGTAATACGAGGCTGACAGACTCAATAAAGTATTTAAAAGGATTGGATGCTCACATACTGCCCACCTCCATTAAACTTCAAGATTTCGGTTAAAGTTGAAGATGTTTTCAAAAGATTTCCTCTGACACAACCTCAACTGTCAGACAAGTTGAAAAGTTTTTGTTAGTAATTTCCAGTCACTTTTTCTTCTTCTCTCTTTTACAGTTGATTTAGCGTGATTTTGATCCTCTCCATGGGAAATACGGCCTCTGTACCATCCGCTTACTGGTAGCCATGGCAATAGCGAATTTGCTGGTCATTATCAGGATGGTCACACTGTTATGGATAGGTTCTTATTATTCGCCAGTATCTTTGCTGCGTATCACCACTGTGTGCAGTGTTAACAACGTCCTGTTTTACATAGCCACAGACTGTTCTGTCTGGTTTAGGATCATTTTCTGCCCTGATCAATTTATGGCCATTTGTTGTCAAAAACTAAAATGAAAATACTGCGACAACAAAACTATGTCCGTGGTTCCAACAGCAACCTGCATTCTATTTGATTTAAATAATGTTTTCATTTTCTTTAGACTTGAATCTGGAAAGACAATTGACAATGTTGCCTGAGATAACACAGTGTGGAGCACAGCAGGCCAGGCAGCATCAGAGGAGCAGGAAAGCTGACGTTTCGAGTCGGGACCTTTCTTCAGAAATGGGGGAGGGGAATAAATAGAGTGGTGGGGTTTTGGGCTGGGGAAGGTAGGTGGGATGGCGATAGCAGGTGGGTAGTGGTGGGGATTGTTCAGTGAGGTGGGAGGACCGGATAGGTGGGAGAGAAGGCAGACCGGAAAAGGAGGCTGGGTGAGAGGAAGGATTGATCTTGGGATGAGGCCGGGGGGTGGGAAGATTTTGAAGCTAGTGAAGTCCACATTGAGACCAAAATCTCATCCCATGACCAACCCTCCCCCTCATCCCTGCCTCCTTGACTGGTCTGTCTTCTCTCCCACCTATCTGCTCCTCCCACCTCACTGACCAATCCCCACCACTACCTACCTGCTATCGCCATCCCACCTACCTTCCCCAACCCAATACCCCATCACTCTATTTATTTTAGAGCCCCCTTCCCTTCCCCCATTTTTGAAGAAGGGTCCTGACCTGAAACGTCAGCTTTCCTGCTCCTCTGATGCTGCCTGGCCTGCTGTGTTCCTCCAACTCCACACTCTGTTACCTCAGACTCCAGCATCATCAGTTCTTACTATTTTATGCGAGTCTAAACCCCCTCCCCTCCACTGACCCCTTCTTCCGCCTCCAACACATTGCATTCTCCTGGACACCACCCAAAGGCCTCCTACCCTCCCTCGACCTCTTCATCGCAAACTGCCGTCGCGACATCAGTCGCCTCAAGCTCTCCACCTCTCTCACTCACTCCAACCTCTCCCCCACAGAACATCCAGCCATCCGCTCCCTCTGCTCCAACCTTAACCTCACTATAAAACCTGCAGTTGTGGTATGGCGCACTGACCTCTACATCGCTGAGGCCAGGCGCCAACTCTCTGACACCTCCTCCTCCCACCCCCTTGATCATGACCCCACCCCTGACCACCAAAACATCATCTCCCATACCATCCTTAACCTTATCACCTCAGGTGACCTCCCACACACATCCTCCAACCTCATCATTCCCCATTCCCGCACTGCCCATTTCTATCTCCTCCCCAAAACCCATAAACCCGACTGCCCTGGTCGACCCATTGTCTCTGCCTGCTCCTGCCCCACCGAACTTATCTCCACTCCATTTTCTAGCCCCCCAGTCCAGGAACTCCCCACCTACATCCGTGACACCGCCCATGCCCTCCACCTCCTCCAAAACTTCCAATTTCCTGGCCCCCAACACCTCATCTTCACCATGGACTTCGTACCTATATACTTGTATTCCCCATGCAGATGGCCTAAAAGCTCTCTGCTTCTTCCTCTCCTGCAGGCCCGATCAGTCCCCCTCTGCCGACACCCTTATCCGCCTAACCGAACTCGTCATTACCCTTAACAACTCCTTCTTCAACTCCTCCCACTTCCTACAGACAAAAGGGGTGGCCATGGGTACCTGCATGGGCCCAAGCTATGCCTGACTCTTTGTAGGATACGTGGCGTAGTCCCTGTTCCGCAGTTACATTGGCACTATCCCCCATCCCTTCCTCCGTTACATTGATGACTGTATCAGCGCCGCTTCGTGCTCCCATGAGGAACTCGAACAGTTCATACACTTTACTACCACCTTCCACCCCAACCTTAAGTTCACCTGGACCATCTCTGATACCTCTCTGTCCTTCCTGGACCTCTCTGTCTCCACCACTGATAACCACTGGGAACCTGATATCTATTCCAAGCTCGCTGATTCCCACAGCGACCTAGAATACACCTCCTCCCACCCACCTTCCTGCAAGAATGCCATCCCCTATTCCTAATTCCTTCGCCTGGGCCGCATCTGCTCCCAAGATGAGGCGTTCCACTCCCGGACATCCCAGATGTCCTCGTTTTTCAAGGACTGCAATTTCCCCCCTACAGTGGTTGAAAACGCCCTCGACTGCACCTCTTGTGTTTCCCGCACCTCAGCCCTCACATCCCCTCCCCGCAATAAAAACAAAGACAGAATTCCCCTTGTCCTCACCTATCACCCCATCAACCTCCGTATTCAACGCATCATTCTCCGCCACTTCCGCCACCTGCAATCCAACCCCACTACCAAGGATATATTTCCCTCCCCACCTTTATCTGCGTTCTGGAGGGACCTCTCTGTCCATGACGCCCTCGTCCGCTCCACACTCCCCACTAGCCCCACCACGCTCAGCACCTTTCCCTGTAAAAGCAGGAGGTGCTACACCTGCCCCTACACCTGCCCCCTCACCCCCATCCCAGGCCCCAAGAAAACCTTCCACATTGAACAGATGTGCACCTGCACATCCATTAAAGTGATATATTGCATCAGCTGTTCCCGATGTGGCCTCCTCTACATCGGGAAAACCAAACGGAGGTTTGAAGACTGCTTTGTGGAGCACCTACGCTCGGTTCGTGACAAATGACAACACCTCCCAGTCGCAAACCACTTCATCGCCCCCTCCCACTCCTTGGACGACATGGCCAATCCGGGCCTCCTCCAGTGCCACAATGATGCCACACAAAAACTGGGGCATATACCACCTGGGAACCCTACAACCTAATGGTCTCAATGTGGATTTTACAAGCTTCAAAATCTCTCCACCCCCATCCTCATCCCAAGACCAGGCCCTTCTAGACCCCGCCTCCTTGACCTGTCCATCTTTTCTCCCACCTATCCGCTCCTCCCACCCTAGTGACCAACCCCCATCCCCACTTCCTACCTACACTCACCTTACCTCTACTAGCCTCATCCCAGCCTTCTTGACCTGTCCGTCCTCCCTCCCACCTACCCGCCTCTCCCTCCTCACTAACCAACCCCCATCCCAACTCCCTACCTACACACACCTTTACTGGCTCCATCCCTGCCTCCTTGACTTGTCTGTCTTCTCTCCACTTATCTGCTCCATTATCCACCTTTTTATCATTGCCTCCCCCTCTCTCCCCATTTATTTCAGAACCCCCTTCCCCTCCCCCATTTCTGAAGAAGGATCCAGACCCAAAACGTTAGCTTTCCTGCTCCTCTGATGCTGCCTGGCCCGCTGTGTTCATCCAGCTCCACACCTTGTTATCTCAGACTCCAGCATTGGCAGTTCCTACTGTCTCTTATGAGCTCTGGCAATGTTGCCTGCCTTTTGTGATGGAAAGCTGAGCTCTTAAACGAATCCTGAATGGGTGGCATTTAACTGGTTTTAGCCCCATTTTCAGCATTCTCTTTAAATTTCTTGCTCAATGCTCTGGCTGCCAGATATGTTTAGTGACCATATGGAAGGGACTCAGGGGTCAGAGCAAGAGAGAGAACCACAGTTACTCAGAAATGGAGAGCAAAACAACATCTGTGGTATTGCTCTTCACCAGACCTGCCCACTTTACATTCCTGCGGCTTTTATATGACATCGACTTCTTATATATTATACTATTGCAATAATTGTTCCTGAACATCATAATGGTTCTTCTGTATATCTTTGTGAAAGTTGTGGATTTCAGTTGCTGTACAAATATATTTATATACAGGATGACTCAGGCCACCTTCAAGGAACAATTGAAGAGTTTATCAGTTATTTGATTAGTTAATGATGAGTACGACTGAAAGCAGTTCAGAGGTGGTTCTATTTGTTTCTCGAACATGAGTGTCATATTTATCACCAAGACACCCATCAACTGACTGATGCCAGGAATTACAAGGCTCTGAAAATGCCATCTCATGTTCAAAGGGCAACTGGTGTGTAGCAGCCTGCAACTGCTCAAGTGAAATTACAATCATTGAGAAGGGAGGTCAGAAATACAGGCACAGCAACTGAAATAAACAGGGCATCAGAAGTGGCCAAAAAGCAACTTATGCTGGGAATGCCTGAGCGAAAGCAGACTCAAGAGACAGTTCCACCTTGGGGCAAGCGCTTGTAAGATCCAGGCCCAGACAATTGAAACCAGAGAGGCACCAGAACCCATCAGGGAGTGTGAAAGAGTAATTCAACCCTTCCTGACAAACAAACGACACTAGATGCACGGGCAGACATGCCTCAGTAAGACAAAAGTCTGGGATAAAACCAGACACCCATGCCCCAAGAGCGCATACATCAAAGTGGTTGTTGTTTAACAGGCCATCAAGAGCCATTCGCGGCATTTCAAGGTGATAAAGCCAATTAGTTCAATACCTCTTAATAGTGCAAGTCCTTGGAAAGTTCCAGAAGGTAACCAGAAGGGTATAAGAATACAACCTGGCAGGACTCATGGGATTCCCACTCTACAGCCTACCTAGAGGCACATTGTGATACAGCAGTGACCCAAGCAGCTCATGCTCTGACCAGAGAGAGAGAGAGAGAGAGAAAGAGAAAGAAAAACAAAAACAGAGTCAAACTGTGAAGAGAGGGACAGATTGAACAATTCATCAATGCAGCAAAGTTACGAGTATGTGGGAAGTCTTTCAAATTTCTAAAGAATAAGATAGTTAGCAATAGAGTTGCTTAAAATGTAAAGTTTAACTCTCACCTTTGTTGTCTTCACATAAACTAACCCTAACCCTAACCCTAACCCTATCGCAACCTGGTTCACTGACTGCAGACACATGCTGTGTAATCCTAGATCCTTTTTTCTGAAGAAGGGTCTAGGCCCGAAACGTCAGCTTTCCTGCTCCTCTGAAGCTGCTGGGCCTGCTGTGTTCATCCGGCTCTACACCTTGTTATCTCAGATTCTCCAGCATCAGCAGTTCCTACTATCTCTGCTATGTAATCCTTTCGTGATACATACTAACGTGCCTGGGTAAATTAATATTGTGTACACTGGCTGAGCAGTCAGCCTGTTCCAGACAATTGGTGTATTTAGGATGTCATTTAATCATAGGTATCTACAGCACAAAAGAAAAAGGCCCTTTGGCCCATCAAGTCTGTGCCAGGCGAAAACAACCACCTAACCATGTTAATCCCACTTTCCAGTATGTGGCCCATAGCCTTGCATAGGGTCATAGAGTTGTGCAGCACTGAAACAGGCCCTTCAGTCCAACCAGTCCATGCCAACCATAATCCCAAATTAAACTGATCCTACCTGCCTACACTTGGCCCATATCCCTCCTAACATTTTTTATTTATGTACTTACCTAAATGTCTTTAAAACATTGTAATTGTACCCGCATCCACCACTTCCCCTGGAAGTACATTCCACACACAAACCACTCTGTGTAAAAAAATACTCATCATGTCTTTTGTAAATCTTTCTCCTCTCACCCTAAACATACACCCCTTAGTCTTGAAATCCTCTACCCTAGGGAAAAGATAGCTGCCATTCACCTTATCTACACCCCTCATGATTTTATAAACCTCTGTATAAGGTCACCCCTCACCTCCAATGTTCCAGGTAAAAAAGTCCCAGCCTATCCAGCCTCTCCCAATAATCTTTCCCACCAACATCCTGATAAATCTCTTCGGCATACTTTAGCATCATAAGTGTGCACTTCAATAATTCTAAAATGCTATGAAGAATTGTGCCTTTACCTTGCTTGTAGGCAGCGAGTTCCAGATTCCCACTACTCTCTGGCTGGAAGTCTTTCCTTACAACCCCTTTTAACTCATGCCCACTTACCTTAAATCTATGTCCCTGGTCATTTTCCCCATCACCAAGAGGAAAAGTTCCTTCCTGTCTGCCCTGTCCATGTAACCTCATAATATTTTACAGCTCAGTCATGCCTCCCCTCTGCTCCAACACTCTATCCAATCTGTCTTTGTAACTAAAACTCTCCAGCCCAGGCAACACCGTGGCGAATCACCTCTTTATCATTTGATTTTGTATGCATATTGTTGATGTATCTCTTTTAATTTGATTGATACTCTCATATTTTGTTCGAGGACAGGTCCATGACATTGTTGCATTGCATCTGAACTCTTCTATATAGAGTTACTTCAGCTATTGAGTCGATCCATTCATTTGCAACTTTCAGAGTAACAGGCACTTCAATTCTTACACTCACCGGACCAATACAGAAAATTCAGAAATGACCTCAACAAAGCCATCAGGCAGGACAAGAGGCAGTACCCGACCACGTTAGAGGCACAGACCTACCAAACAAACTCTTGCCATCTCTGGCAAGATGTAAATGACATAATGGGGTACAAAATGAAACAGTGTAAAAAGCAGACAATGACACATCCCTCCCTGACACACTCAATGCTTTCGGTGCTCGGTTTGAGCAGAATACCACCAGCATGGCGACTCCTGCTCCGACAGCCCCAGACACAGCAGTTCCCTCTGTCAACGCTTCAAACGTCAGAACAGTCATCCTGAGAGTAAACCTAAGGAAAGCCACAGTCCCAGACGGTGTCCCCGGCCGAGTACATATCTTCAACCTCTCCCTCCTCCAAGCCAAGTCCCGACCTGCTTCAAGAAGACCACCATCATCCCCATACCCAAGAAAACACATGCAGTGTCCCTAAATGACTGCCGCTCAGTGGCTCTAACTTCAATAATCATGAAGTGCTTCAAGAAGCTGGTCATGGCCCACATCAGCTCCAGCCTCCCAACCTGCCCCAATCCCCTACAGTTTGCCTATGAACATAACAGAGCCACAAAGATGCTATATCGCTAGCCCTGCACTCATCCTGGAACATCTGGACAACAAAGTCACCTACTCAGTCTCCTGCTCATTGACTACAACTACACCTTCAACACCATTATTGCTCTCTAGATTGATCTCAAAACTACATGACCTCGGTCTCAGCTCCATTGTCTTCAACTGGATCCTCAGCTTTCTGCAGACGGTGGTGTGCACAGCCCAGATCATCAACCAACCTTCCATATATAGACGTCATTAACATGGCTCACTGTCACGGAAAGACAGCCAACATCATCAAAGACCCATCACAGCCTGGTAATGACCTCCTACAACCTTCTTCCTCAGGCAGCAGATACAGAAGCATGAACATACGCACAAGCAGATGTAGGAGCAGCTTCTTTCCCGCCATTATCACACTGCTGAATCGACACTAGCCTTAAATATGTAATCAGCAATGTAACCTGTATGCCTCTAAGTCTTTTTGATCTCTACATCCTTTGCTTGCTGTGATCTGCCCGTACCGCTCATAAACAAAGCTTTTCACTGTATTTCAGTCCTCGTGGCAATAAAATTAATCAATCAATCTGTCAGCGGGTAGAACTAACTATTTTAGAGGATTATATTACATCATGCGGTGTAGGCTGTGTGATTTATATACATTTTTAATACCATTGAGGTTAGATTTTGATTTTTGAATTTTCTACTCATGATGTATGGATTTTTCTGTGAATTAGAAAAGAGATCTCAGTGACCCCATGCTTACCATATGATCTCTTTGTTTGAATTGGTGCTGATGCTGTGATTAGCCATGCCATAGAGAAAGTGAGAGACGCAGTCTCCAGTCTGATCGTCCCTTTTACTTCGAATCATCATATTGTATCCAATCCTTTGCCTTTTAGAAAAATCAGATATTTCTTCTTTCATCTTATGCTGCACCGGAGTAAATACTCTTCTCCATCAATAAGTTCTGATGCATTTAAAACTTATGTATCCTTCATTTACCCACCGTGCCTCACCAATGCAATTGACAGTGTCAATGTCATGTGACAGCAACAAGAAGGGCAAGTAATACAATTAAAACAGAAGAAACAGTTTTCAT
The DNA here is from genome assembly GCA_024137785.1 of Ginglymostoma cirratum. Classification (NCBI taxonomy): domain Eukaryota; kingdom Metazoa; phylum Chordata; class Chondrichthyes; order Orectolobiformes; family Ginglymostomatidae; genus Ginglymostoma; species Ginglymostoma cirratum. Next base: position 8,972,900 of record JAHRHZ010000002.1, on the reverse strand, counting down.
AAGAGCACAGAGAATGAGCGATCCTGGTGACTGTGGGTGCCATAAAGAACAGAGGAGAAAGTTGCAATTGCCATATAACAGGAATGCAAGAGTCAGGTGAAGGAACAGGTGAAAATTTTTAAAACCAACGTATTCAAAGGAAGAAGTGGCTGAAGTGAACGTGAGCCCATCTTTGAGGTTATAACTGTTAGAATGGCTAAGGGCAAAACAATGAATGTTATGCGGTTGGATGTTCAAAAAAATTCAGTAAGATGTTACATGACAGTTTACTACATGAAAATAGGGTTCATGGTTTGTGGGTAATATGTCAGGACAGATTGAGGTTTGGTGAATGGCCAAAATCAGACAGTGGAAATGAATGGAAATATTTTGAGTTCGCAGAATGTCACTACTGAGGAACCACAAGCTATTTACAATCTACATCAATTACAAAGATGAAGGGATCGAGTGAAATGGATCACATGTGCTCATGATGCAAAGCTAAATTGGAGAGTAAACTATGAGCAGGACACAAAAAGGCTATAAAGACATGGTTACATGAGTGGGCAGGATAGGTCATATACAATGTCATATAAAAAGTATGAACTGCTTAGTTTGGTAGGAAAATAGATATGTGAACACTTTTAAAAAGAGTGAAACTCGGAAATTTTCTTCAGTAGGAAGGCAGAGGAACATAGGCATCCTGAAGTGTAATTTCACAGATCCCTGAGGACAATAGAACAGGTATTTAAGGCGGTTAATTTACCATATAAAACTGTTCTGAAGTTGGGTAGAGTATTTTATGTCTGTAAAAAGATAGGGGGAAGAGTGTGTGGTCCTTTAAAAGATGATGTGATTTTTAGGCTTGGAGATTAAAACAAAATGTCTGCAAGCAACAGCAAATGCACAGAGAGTTCTTGAAATTGAAATATTCTATCAAAAGGCTATGCTGTTAGCAGGCAAAGCAGCATTTTTACTAAGACAGCAGGTTTTTGAATTTAGCCAATTAATTTAAACCAGGGCCTTGACACCAAAGCACAATTTAATTTAGATCTGATGGATTTGACGTCCTCGGACCAATCCTATTGTAAGAAATTAATAGGTCATCAAGGGTATAAAAGAAGAGAGCATTTGAAAATCAGTGGGAGAGCGAACTGGCATTTGAAGAGAAACTCGCTGGCTCTCACAGAAATCTCTAAGCTCTCAGAGTAAGCACCATCTAAATAAAGATACTACGGCACACTTAGATAATATTACTGATGCAAGAATTCAAAGGAAGAAGGCGTTCTTGACTGGAGGGCAGTGGAGAAGGCAAAGAACTTCCCAGAAGACTTAGCCTGACTTTAATTTCAAGAGGTTAAGTTTTAACTTTTCTTTTATATTAATTTGGTTTATACGAGTGGGATGTACATCTATTGGAACAGCATACCATTAGAATTTTGTCTTATTTGGGAATAGTTAATAGTTAAGGGGGAATTGTTCAGTTTGTTAGTAGTTCCGTTAATTTGTTAACTGTTGGAGTTAGATAAATAAATTGTTACTTGTTGATTGTAGAGTGGCTGTCAGGGGTGCATTTTTATTTCACCTCTCCATTGTAAATGACTGGGAAGTAAGAGACAAAATATGCCACTTTTCACATTTCCTTTAACAGATTACAAGGTGGCGTGAGCTTCTTTGGGTGTTTTGGTTTTAATTATCAGGGCAGGTTCAACCTCCACTTTGTCACAAGGATACGCACCTTCCTTGGCAGAGGAATGGAATATAAGGAGCTGAGGGGTTGTAAGGAGCAGGAAGTTTGTGTTAGAAACTGTGGAAAACACAGGTATACTGCAGCTGGACTATTATGTGCATTCCTGATCACTACTTTATAGGAAAGGTACGATAACACTCAAAATGAGACAAAAATTTACAAGGATGCTGCCATGAAAGCAGAATCTTAGCTATGAGGGATGGTTCTGTGAACTAGGATTATTTATTTTGAAATTGAAAGGTGAGATTTAATAACAGTGTATTAAATTAAGAGTGGCCCAGGTAGAATGAATTGGATGAGCCAATTTCAATTACAGCATAATGTCCAGAAGACATAAATTGAAAGTAATTAGAAGGAGATTGAGACAGAAGTAGAGTGATATGTTTTCACTCAGTAGTTGGTGAGATTCACTGCCTGAAAGAGTCACGAAGTTAAAAAACCTTCTTGCCATTTAAGAAGTAGTTGGATAGGCTTGAAATGCCAAAACCTTGAGAGTTGCAGACAGAAAGCTGGGAAGAGAGATCAAGTTGGATTGCACTGCATTGGTTGTACAGAGTGGGCTGAATGGACTTCCTGTGCTCAAAACTTCTTCAATTCTCTCATTGCGTGTGCTCAGGACTGATATTTATATTTTAAATGACTTTAGCCAGAAATAAAAAAGATGTTTTTGAATTATTGATCTTGATGACCTACTTATTTCAAGAGGTATTAACACTCATTTGACATCCTGTCACCGAATGCAGTAAATATTTCATTTGTGAAGCATGTTGCTGTCAATGATTGACAGGGTTCTGCGTAATAGTCAATGATAAACTGCTTCAGAGAATATTGAAAGAGGTTTTGAAGGCTAAGTTGAGTATCTGGTGACAGCCATATCTCAGTTGGTAACGCATTCTTGCCTGCGATAGAAGGTCATCAGTTCAAATTCTGCACCAGAAACGTAAAGCATTCCTACAGCATCTCTCAAAATGATTAATTCAAAATTACCAACAACTAGCCCTTCACTGCAAGTTAGCCCCACCCATGTATCATCAACCCAAATGAATCCATTACTTTGAAATATGACCGCACACTCCAATCAAGGACCATAGAAAACTCCAAGGCTTCTTACACGTACGTGAGGAATAAGAGAATGACCAGAAAAAGGGTAGGGCCGATCAAGGCTTGTAAAGGGAATTTGTACACGGAGCCTAAAGAGATAGGAGAGGTCCTTAATGAATACTTTTCTTCAGTATTCACAACTGACAGGGATCTAGTTGTAGGGGAGAATAGTGTGAAACAGGCTGGTAGGCCAGAGGAGGTGGATGTTGGTAAGGAAGATATACTAGGAATTTTGAGGAACTTGAAGATAGGTAAGTCCTCCGGGCCTGATGGGATTTATCCAAGGATTCTATGGGAAGCGAGGGAAGAGATCGCAGGGCCTTTGGCGATGATCTTTTCATCCTCACTGTCCTCGGGTATAGTGTCGGAATATTGGAGAGAGGCAAACATCATTCCCCTGTTCAAGAAAGGGAATAGGGATAGCCCCGGAAATTACAGGCCAGTTAGTCTTACTTCAGTGGTGGGCAAATTATTAGAAAGGGCTCTGAGAGATAGAATTTATGATTACTTGGATAGGCACTGTTTGATTCGTGATAGCATGGATTTGTGAGGGGTAGATCATGCCTCACAAACCTTATTGAATTCTTTGAAGAGGTGGCGAAACGCGTGGGTGAAGGTAGAGCCGTGGATGTGGTACACATGGATTTAAGTAAAGCATTTGATAAGGTTCCCCATGGTAGGTTCATGCAGAAAGTAAGAAGGCATGGAATAGGGGGAATATAGCAGATTGGATTCAGAATTGGCTGACCCTTAGAAGACAAAGGATGGTAGTGGACAGAAAATATTCAACATGGTGCTCAGTTACGAGTGGTGTACCACAAGGATCTGTTCTGGGTTCTCTTCTGTTTGTGATTTTTGTAAATGATTTGAATGTAGGAGTGGAGGGGTGGATTAGTAATTTTGTGGACAATATGAAGGTGGGTCGAGTTGTGGACAGTGCAGAAGGCTGTTTTAGGTTACAAAGGGACATTGATAGGATGCAGAGCTGGGCTGAGAAGTGGCAGCTGGAGCTTAACCCTGAAAAGTATGAGGTGAATCATTTTGGAAGGACAAACTTAAAAGCAGAATACAGGGTTAACGGAAAGATTCTTGGCAGTGTGGAGGAGCAGAGGGACCTTGGGGTTCATGTCCACAGTTCCCTGAAAGCTGCCACCCAGGTAGATAGAGTTGTTAAGAAGGCGTATGGTATGTTAGCTTTCATTAATAGAGAGATTGCGTTCAAGGGCCATGAAGTTATGTGCAAGCTGTACAAAACACTGGTTCGGCCACATCTGGAGTATTGTGTCTCGTTCTGGTCGCCTCATTACAGGAAAGATGTGGAAGCTTTGGAAAAGGTGCAGAGGAGGTTTACCAGGATGTTGCCTGGAATGGAGGGAAGGTCTTATGAGGAAAGGTTGAGAGAGCTAGGACTTTTCTCTTTCGAACGATGAAGGATGAGAAGTGACTTGATAGAGGTGTACGAAATGATCAGAGGTTTAGATAGAGTGAAAAGCCAGAGACTTCTTTCCTAGGTTGAAGGTAGCTATTATGAGGGGCATAGTTTTAAAGTGAGTGGAGGTAGATAGAGAGGAGATGTCAGAGGTAGGTTCTTTCCTCAGAGAGTGATAGGGGCTTGGAATGCATTGCCGGAGAGGATAGTGGAGTCGGCCTCATTAGGGGTATTTAAGCGACTATTAGACAGGCATATGGATGATAGTATAAGGTAGGGGTGAAGGTTTAGACCTTAGGTTTAGGGTAAAATTTCAGCATAACATCGTGGGCCAAAAGGCCTGTACTGTGCTGTACTGTTCCACGTTCTATGTTCTATGTTCACACTCACACTTTAACACTGCACCTCCATTATGAGGCCAGCACCCAAACTTGTATATCAGCGAAAGCAGTCATTGCATCCAGAACTCACATCTCACTTGAAACAGCCTTTTAATTCTAAACTGTCCCCTGACCCAACCTGATTCTGAAACTGCCCTCTTGTACAAAACTGTTTCCTGGCTCCAAAATGACCTTTCATTCTTAAGCAACCCATCCCTAAGACAAAGCTTACTCACTGCACAGTTATGTCTTCAGCCCAACCTGACCCCTTTGCAGCAACCTTATACATCACCATCAAACTGAACCTCATCTCAAACCTTAACTTCAAATGGACTCCTCAGACAAACTGACCCCATTCCACTCGTTTCTCCTGAAGTATTGCATCCCCTTGACTAACACTTCAGTCTAAAGTATCCTTAATCCAAAATGAACCCTTTACCTTGAAATGCAACATTTGCCCTCAAACTGAATTGATACCAAAATGGACCCCTCAAAGCAAACTCTCTAATATGATTACCTCACCTCACACTCAAGACTACCCCATCCCCTCAAACTGACTCCTTAAGACCAATTCACCCCTCATACCAATTTCTCAACTTCATGAAAGGTAACTTGAATCAACAAAGAGCTGAAATGGACAAACAAAACACACCAAGGTGAATGGACAACTCATGTGATATTTCCAGCTCCATGAGTGTCCCATTTCCCTGGATGAACAAGTGAAGAAATTTACCCTCCTGTTCATTTGCTAATGAAGCAGTGAATACAAGATAATGCATTGAGTCAAAAATCATCACAATATGCATTTAGATAGTGCTTTTGAGAGAGCAAAACATCTCAAAGTGCTTGCCAAGAGCAGACTTCGAACAAACATGCTAATTTTGTAATTCAGTAATCATGTCAATATTTTTAAGCTCTGATTCAAAACAGTGACAATTCCATGCTTAACCAGAGTCATCAGGATCAGAATGGGAAACAGATTGAATTTATCAACTCTTCCAGATGGTGGTTTCTCCAGCAATGTGGTCCTGCCTCCTCTTGACAACAAATGGCTTAATATATGATATCTTGGAATGTTTTATAATTTCTCAAGTTCAAATATTCTCAAATGAAAAGACAAATGTTCATTCTGGTCTCGACCTAGGAACAGAAGTCGGCCATTCAGCCCATAAATCCAGTTCCACCATTCAGCACTGATTGGACATTTCAATCCCTTTTAAACATACTGTTTTTGCACCCAGTTAAGCCATTGGTAATCAGACTTCTGTCAACCTCACCTTTAAATATACATGAAGATTGAGCTTCCACAGCCCTCCAGGATACAGAATTCCAAAGACTGATTTAAAGAAAAACTCCCATTTTTGATCTGAAAAGGTACCTCTCACCTCTGCTTTTAAATTGCGCCACACAGTTTTGGGCTCCCCAATCAGGGAAGTATTTTGTTTGCATTCATCCTGTCCATCATTTTTCATTCTATCAAATTCGAGAAAATATCAGCCTAGACTGCCCAATCTCTCTCAGGACAGTCCTGCCATCCTTAAACTAAGTCTAGTGAACCACTATTGTACTCCCTCTGTGGTAATAATACCTTTCGTGAGGTGAGGAGGCCAAAACAACAGAAAGTATTTTGCATGCAGCCTGACAAAACTCCCGTACAATTGAAGCAAGACCTCACTACTCCTGGTCTCAAACCTCTTGTGATAAAAGGCTATCATTCCATTGGCATTCCTAATAGTTTGCTGTTGGCCTTGAGTGACTTATTGACAAGAATGCCTTTTGCCCACCTGCACTTTCTAGTTGGTCAGCATTTTAAAAAAAAACTTGGTTCATCTGTTTCTCCTGCCAAAGTGGTTATAAACTCACATTTTCTATATTATATTCCAATGGTTGAGCCTATCCAAATCCTCTTGAAACTGCTCTATATCTCTCTTATAACACACATTCCTGCTTAGCTTTGTATCATTTGCATATTTGGAAACTTTACTTTGGGTAACACATGCACCACCCATCAATCGTCACTGAAACATTCAGAGGAGCAGACTCTGGAGGTAGAGTGAACCAAGTGAAAGTAGCAGAAGTGAAGGTGGATTTATCAAACGTTTCAGTACAACCTATCTAACAGAAAATGTTCAACTTCACTCTGCTTTTATCCAGTTATTATAATCTGTTTTCATTGTCTGCCACTCAGACATGAATGAGAGGAAGAAATTCCAGCCACAATGAGCTTGCTGTCAGACGGTTCTTGTGCTGACAGCACTGAATGCATCGAATCCCACACATCACACCCTCAACACAATAAACCTTGTATTAGCAACTCATCCATCTCACACTGCACCACAAATGAGCCTAATGGAACAATATTAAACAGCTGGAAGTGGAAACATGGACTGTAGCATCAAATCTTCAGATCAAATCTCTTTCTGTAGTGGGAGGCAGAAGTGTCCATCACTGGCATATGCCTGTTATACTTTAGTTTCTGCTGGTACTATCTGGAATGCCTAGGGTAGATTCACTATTATCAGTCTTTGCTGGGAGCAGTCTAACCTATTGATAGTGCATAGGGAAGGATAAATGTATGAAATCTTCAGCAGGATTGACTCAATCTTCACAAACAAGAAATGGATTTATAATATCTAACTTAGCAACTAGTTACATCACATCTGAGATTCATGATAGTCTCCTGTCAGCTTCTATTTAAGCTTAAGTTACTGCTTCAGCTACATATTGTTAACAGTAAAAATAATTAGAACACAACCTCTGGTGAACACGTGCAGAACTTGTAAGATGTCAGTTTTTTTTTCCCTTCCTGCATGTGTAGAGCTTATCTTGTGCTCTCAGTTAACCTTTCCAAAATACATAAGACAGGCACCTTCCCATTTTCCCCGGGGATTGCTAGAATATCCAGCCAGCCAAAGTTTAATCGGAAATATTACAAGTTCTGGCAACTCTATCTCAATAGAATCTGTCTGGATCCACATCCATGGAGCTTAAAGGGGATAAATATTAATTTTACAAAGAGAGAGAGCAAATTTGATTATGTTGGGGTGTGAGCTCAGGTCAAGTATTGTGTTGGACATTGTGAGTGGGTTCTTTGTCTTTGCTCTTATAGTTCCATTTACACAGAAGACTAAATGCAAACTCATTGAGGTTTAGTCTCAGGATGTGTGAGTCTAGCTGGCAAAGCCAAAAAATTTATTGCACACTCCTAGTTGGGGGTGAAGATGGCAGTGCCAGCTACTTAGTGTGAGTATCGCTGGCAAGATCAGTGTTTATTGTTTGTTTCTCTGCAGTCTGTGTGGCGGAGGTACTCCCAGAGTATTGTTAGAGTGGGAAGAACCTGTGAATCATTCAAAACACTTAAAAGGAAATACTGGAAACAAATAACAAGTATTTACTCAGAGCCTTTCATGGATCATAGTGATGACTTTACCTGCTCTGTACACTGCTTCCTATCTTCGTAATCTCCTCCAAACCCATGAGATCTATGAGGTCCAGCTGGCTGACATTTTTCCTGTCTTCGTAATCTCCTCCAAACCCTACCCTCTTCCCTAACTCCGTGACCTCCACCAGTCCCAAAACCATCCCATCTTGAAAACTGATTCCTTGGGCTGTGCTTTCTGCTGTCTCAAACCAAAGGCATAGAATTTCCTCCTGAAAGCCACCTTACAACTCAGCTCTTTGAGAAAGTCTTTGATCATCCACCTAAATATCTCCTTACATGGTTAAGATTATGTTCGGTAACGTCTCCTGTGATGCAGTTTGCAATGTTTTAGTGCATTAGAGGTTGTAGACAGCAGTAAGTTAGCACAGCAAAAGAAGAAATAAGATGTTGAAGAGAGTGCTTCACTGACTGAATCTCTGTTGCAAATCATTTTTGGCTCAACTTGACTTTCCTGCCCTATCCTATGTCCATTAATTTGATTGAACAGTTTCAATAGTTGCCAAGGATAGCATGATCAAGGTTTGCTTATTAGAATGGCAGTAATAATGGCAGAGTTTTTGAAAAAATAGAGGGATAGAACATTAATTCAGGAAACTGCTCCCAATATCAGTTAACATGTAAACCAAGAGGGGACTTGGCAATATTCGCATTTGAATAGAGATGGGGGATGTGTGCAGCATCGTTGCAGTCACTTGCTAATGAATGTACGTGTTCCACTAGGAAATTCCTGTCATTGGTCACGGATTCTGCAGCTCCTGGTGTGGCTAATCATCCCAATTCTAGAGCCGCATATCCGACCACACATTTGGCAGGTGTGTTCAGGGCGTGGAATTGGTCCTCAGCATTGAAATTGTCGGCATTCCTTTCTCCAGTTCCTTTTCCCTACTTCCTCTTGCCGATGGGTGTTCTCAAAGAATTGGGTCCCTTCATGCATGAGCTTCCTCCATGTCAGATTCTTCTCAACGAGGGTCTGCCATACCTTGAGATCTATGTTGCATTTCTTGAGGGAAGCTTTCTGGGAGTCTTAGAAACATTTCTATTGTTACCCTCCCCTTATAATGTCTTCCTTGTGCTGAACGATTTGCTTTGGCAGTTGGAACTCACTCATCCTAAGTACAGAACTGGGCAGGTGGAGTTACTTTAGGATACTCACAGCTTCAGTGCTGCTGCTGTCACTGGGTTATTGATCTAGAGTCCTGTTATGGGGACATGAGTTTGAATCCTATTTTGGTGAAATTTGGAGTCAATTAAACCCGGCATCAAAAGCTTGCCTCATTGTGACTATGTGGCCATTGACGATAGTTATCAAAACCCATCTGGTGAACATGCAGCTTTCAAGAAAGGACATGCATCATTCCTTGCCTGGTCTGGCCTACATTTGACTCCAGATCCACAGAAACACTGTTGACCCTTAACTGCCCTCTGATACGGCCTAGCAAGCCGCTCAATTGTATTAACTCGTGACAAAAGGCAAAAGAAAGGTAGCAAGCATTGATCAAGCTATCCGGAAATGACAGTGGCAAACCCAGCCCTGGTAATCCCAAATCTGGAAACTTGTTCCAAAATTGGAAGAGGCATCCCATGGAACAGTCAAGCAATGATTTGCCATCAGACAGAATTCTCCCCCTCGTTGCAAGTTGTGCGTTTTATGGTGAAAAGGGACAAATTTGGGCAATTTGTGGCAGAGATGTTCAACACCATCTTGACAACTCTGCAATTAAATATTAGGTGTTGAGGTTCATTGGTGACCTGCTTGACTCACATGCAATTAAATCCCAAAATTAGTTATTTAATGGTCTCTGAGGAGTTTCCATGGGGGCATTTAACATTGACAGCTGGACCCTATGAAATGTCACAGGTGAAATATGACAAGAAATCCTTCTGTTGACTCCCAGCCCGTTATTGCTCTTGGCTGTTGATTCCATGTTGGAAGAATCACTGAGTGACAACAGCACAGAATGTGCTCCTGGTTGTGGACTTTACAATGTCCATCACTATGAATAGATCAGTCACACCACTCCTGATCCATTTAGACATGCTGTAAAGTCCATGGCTGCTAGACTGGGTCTGTGGCAGGTGGTAAGGGAACAAACAAGAGGCAAAATTGTATTTGATCACATCCTCACTAATCTACCTGTTGTAGGTATCTCTCATCTATCTCTTATACTACGGCTAGAATTGGCCATAGTACAGTCATTGTAGAGATATAATCATGGCTTTGCATTGAGAATTATGTTACATGGCACAATCACTTTGAAAATGAAATGGTCTTCAACCAGATCTGAAGCTCAAAACTGGTCGTCCATGAGGCACTGTGGTGCATTAGCAGCAGCAAAATTGTACCCCAGCATAACCTGCAAATTCATGGCCCAGTATATCCCTCATTTTGCCATTACCATCAAACCAGGTGGAGCAGCAGGCATACCCCAAACATGAGGGACCAATCTGGTAAAGCTCTCATCTTGATGTAGCTACAAAACAGGGCTTCTTGCATGTCAAACAGTGGAAGGAGCATGTTATAGACACGGTAAAGAAATACCACAACTAACAGATCATATCTAAGCTTTGCAGCCCTGCCATATCCTGTAGTAAATAGAGGTGGGTAATTAAATGTCTAACAGGAACATGGAGACTTCTGAAATATCCTGGCTTCAAAAATTGGAGATCTCAGCACATTAGTGTATAAGATAAGGATGAAGCACTCACATCAATCTTCAGCCACAAAAACAAAGTTGCTGGAAAAGCTCAGCAGGTCTGGCAGCATCTGTGGAGGAGAAAACAGAGTTAACGTTTCAGGTCCGGTGACCCTTCCTCAGAACTGATGGTGGCTGGGAAAACATCAGTTTATATGCAGGAAATAGGGAGGTGAGTGGGTCGGGATTAAACGACAGGATAGAGCCCAAAGAGAGAGAAGGACAGTTGGACAGACAAAGGAGTTGCTAAAAATCAGGCTGGGAGGGTGAATAGTTGTTAATGGGGTCTGTTAGTGACTAACAACGGGGTGTGTGTAGTGGCAGGCTACGTGGTAACAAGGCCTGGTGTGTGGGGTGGGGTCTGGGACATGGGGGAGTTTAGGCCCTAAAATTATTGAACTCAATATTGAGTCCAGAGGACTGTAGGGTCCCCAAGCTGGTGGGATGGTAGGTGGCACTAATATCCATTACAAACCCACCGAATCCCACAGCTACCTGGACTATACATCCTCACACCCCACTTCCTGTAAAGACTGCATCCCATTCTCTCAGTTCCTCCGTCTCCGTCGCATATGTTCAGATGAGGCCAACTTCGACAAAGGAGCCTCCGAAATATCTACATTCTTCCTCAACCGAGGATTCCCCAGCTCCTTTGTCGACAGGGCCCTCAATCGGGTCCGACCCATCTCCTGCACTTCTGCCCTTACCCCTTCTCTTCCCTCACACAACAGCGATAGGGTTCCCCTTATCTTCACCACCATCCCACCAGTATCCACATCCAGAAGATCATCAGACGCAATTTCTACCACCTTCAGCAAGATGCCACCACCAGACACATATTCCCTTCCCCTCCCTTGTTTGCCTTCTGCAGGGACCGTTCCCTCCGGGACACCCTGATCCCTGCTTCCTTCACCCCCAACACTTGCCCACAGCCCTACGGCACCTTCCCCTGTAATGGGTGAAGGTACAACACCTGCGTATTTACCTCCTCACTCCCCAGTATCCAAGGGCCCAAACGTACCCTCCAGGTGAAGCAACACTTCACCTGGACTTCCAAGAATCTAGTCTACTGCATTTGCTGCTCACAATGTGGTATCCGCTACACTGGGCAAACGAAGTGTAGACTTGGCGATCGCTTCGCAGAACATCAACGTTCTGCTCGCACCAAAAGACCCTGAACTACCTGTTGCCTGCCATTTCAATGCGCCACCGTGTTCCCTGGCCAACATCTCTGTCTCCGGCTTGCTACAGTGTTCCAGTGAAGTCCAGCGCAAGCTGGAGGAACAACAGCTCATTTTCCACTTGGGGACCCTACAGCCCTCCGGACTCAATATTGAGTTCAATAATTTTAGGGCCTAAACTCCCCCATGTCCTAGCTCCTCACCCCACACACCAGGCCTTGTTACCACATAGCCTGCCATTACATACCCCCTGTTGTTAGTCATTAACAGTCCCCATTAACAACTATTCACCCTCCCAGCCTGATCGTTAGCAACTCCTTTGTCTGTCCAACTGTCCTTCTCTCTCTTTGGGATCTATCCTGTCGTTAAATCCCTACCCCACCCACCTCCCTATTTTCTGCATATAAACTGATGTTTTCCCAGCCACCATCAGTTCTGAGGAAGGGTCACCGGACCTGAAACGTTAACTCTGTTTTCTCCCTCACAGATGCCGCCAGACCTGCTGAGCTTTTCCAGCAACTTTGTTTTTGTTCCTGATTTGCAGCATCCGCAGTTCTTTTGGTTTTTTGTTTTCAATCTTCAGCCAAATGGATGATCCATCTTAGCTTTCTCCTGAGGTCTCCAGCATCTCTGATATAAATTCTAAACCAATGTTATTGAAACTACAGGATATCAAGAACCAGCAGAAGTCATTTCATATTGTAAAGTTTATGATACATGACAACCCTCCAGCAAATGTACTGAATATTTGTGCTTAAGAAGCAATGGCACTCCATCTAGGTTGCTCTAGCGCAGCATTAATATGGTATCAACCCGACAATGTGAAAATTTGTCCACTAAACGTAGGGCAAACCTAGCCAATTACTACCATGTCTAGCTTATTTTTGACAATTGGCAAAGTTGTAGAAGGAATTGCCAAGAGTGCTGCAAAATAATACTTGCAATAGGGTAACCTAATCATTGACTTTCAGTTTGGCTTCTGCCAAGCTCAATCAGCTCCTGATCTTATTACGGGGAAAATCAATCTAAACTCAAGAATGGAAATGAGACTGAAAGACTTTGGTATCAAGACAGCACTCAACTGACTAGAGTGCCAAGAAACCTGAGCAAAATTGGAGCCCGTGTGAACCAAGGGAATCATTTGTAGCCCAAAGAAAAATGTTTGTAGTTGTTGGAAGTCAATCGTCTCAGCACCAGAAACACTGCAAGAGTTCTCCAGGGTAGCATCCTCAGTCCTACTAGAGTTATTTACTTCATTGATAACCTTACTTCAATAATAAGATCAGAGGCAGAGATGTTCATTGATGGTCACGCAATGAACAATGCCATTCACAATTTCTCAGACTGAGTCAACTTGTTCATATGCAGTTGTACCTGGACATCATTCAGGCTCAGGCTCATAAGGGACAAGTAACATTTGCACCAGACAGTGATCATCTCCAGCAAGAGATCATCAAACAGTTATCTGCTTAACTTTCATTGGCATTATAATCTCTGAATTTTTCACAATAATATGTTAGGGGTTTTCATTGATTAGAAATGAAAGATGACATTTACACTCATGTGCATGCTTAGAAAGATGTCAGGGGAATTGTGCAGGATATTGAAGGTGATGGAAGAGGGGAGCATGGTGTTGCAAGGGGTATGGGCAAAAGAGGAAGGTCTTATGTGTTGTTTGCTGCAATTACACTAGAATTGATGGAAGTAGAATGGAAAGTTCTGCTGAGTGTGCAAGGTGAAGATAAGGGAAACATTGTCTTGATTCTCATGGGGAGGGGAAGACAATGATGGCAGTATCATAAGAAACAGGAATGGCATAATTAAGTGCTCTAGCCAGCAGTGGAATATAAGGAAGCAGTGATGTGGAAAGCAACATCAGTTGAAAAGATCTGGAAGAGAGAAGGAGAAACTGGCCGACAAGAAATGGAGAGTCCTTCCTGGAAGCAGAGGGAGGAAGTCTACTCAACAAAACCATAGGACTCAGTGTGTTTGTTATTGTCCTTGGTGAATATTCCCAGAAATGGAGATCGAGATGTCGAGAAAGGGAAATATTAGGCAATTGCCTACACAAAAATGAACGAAGAGCTGAAATTAGAATCAAATTTTGAACTTTCTCATGTCTTGGTGAAAGAAGTAAATGAAATCAACACAGTTTTGAATATATAAAAGAAATATTTAGGGGATCCAGATTACAATTAGAACGAATATCTGTCACATATCAATCAAAGAAAAAGAAGCAGGGTTGGGACTCCTCTATAGCAGCACAATTCCATATGGAAAGATCCCATTGTTCACTTTGAGATCAATGTACTCTCGCTGTTAGGATGTTGCACAGCAATCAGCAGTGCGGATTTTCATGACCAGTCCAGAGTCAGAGAGGGAGAGATGAGGCTCCAACAGAAATTACTAATGAATGCAATCAATCTCAAAATTCCAAATGGGACCCATGAAATGTGTCAGCAAGAGACTGCAAGGAAAACTGGGGCTGAGTGTTGACCTCCCACTGTTTAGTCAACAACCTGCTGTCAGTTTAGAGGCAGTCAGAGTTTTACTGGAATGTGTTCCTGAAACTGGGGAGAGATGTGGACAGAAAAGAATAAGCAGGCATCTGGAGTGCAGCATTATCCTCAGAGGAAAAAAGCCATCTGTATTACACAGCAGTTGGAGCAGCATTGAGGAGAGGAAGATCACATGACCAAAGTTGCTCCAAGCCATGGTGTTGTGAATCTCACTCAACAAAACACGATAACTGATAAGTGGGAAAATTCCTCCTTCAAATATATATGTCTTTCTCAGAGCTGCCTCCTGTCTTAGAGGAGCAAATGGAAGAGATCAAAGTATGGGGTTACTTGTGCCTAGCCTCTGAATCGTAGGTAATTACAGGTCTATCAAGCATTAATCAATTACAGAAGCAGATGGTACAAGAGCAATTGTACAATATACAGAGAAAGTAGGAACTGCAGATGCTGGAGAATCTGCGATAACAAGGCGTAGAGCTGGATGAACACAGCAGACCAAGCAGCATCAGAGGAGCAGGACAGTTGATGTTTCAGGTCTGGACCCTTCTTCAGAAATTGCGGAGGGGAAGGGGTTTCTGAAATAAATAGAGAGAGAGGGGGAGGCGGATGGAAGATGGATAAAGGAGCAGACAGGTGGAGAGGAGACAGACAGGTCAAAGAGGCGGGGATGGAGCCAGTAAAGGTGAGTGTAGGTGGGGCATTAGGGTGGGGGTTGGTCAGTCCAGGGAAGACGGACCGGTCAAGGAGCGGGGATGAGGCTGGTAGGTAGGAGGTGGAGGTGGGGGTTGAGGTGGGAGGAGTGGATAGATGGGAGAAAGGATGGATGGTTTAGGGAGGCGGGGACGAGCTGGGCTGGTTTTGGGATACGGTCGGGGGCGGGGAGATTTTGAAGCTTGTGAAGTCCACATTGATACCATTGGGCTGCAGGGTTCCCAAGTGAAATACGAGGTGCTGCTCCTGCAACCTTTGGGTGGCATCGTTGTGGCACTGGAGGAGGCCCAGGATGGACATATCGTCCAAGGAGTGGGAGGGGGAGTTGAAGTGGTTCACGACTGGGAGGTGCAGTCATTTGTCGCAAATCGAGAGTAGGTGTTCCACAAAGCGATCTTCAAGGCTCCGCTTGGTTTCCCCGATGTACAGGAGGCCACATCGGGAACAGCGGATACCGTATACCACGTTAGCAGATGTGCTGGTGAACATCTGTTTGATATGGAAGGTTTTCTTGGGGCCTGGGATGGGGGTGAGGTGGGTGGTGTAGGGGCAGTTGTCGCACTTCCTGCGTTTGCTGGGAAAAGTGCCAGGAGTGGTGGGGCTGGTGAGGCGTGTGGAGCGGACAAGGGAGTCATGGAGAGAGTGGTCCCTCCAGAAGGCAGATAAGGGTCGGGAGGGAAAAATGTCTTTAGTAGTGGGGTCAGATTGCAGGTGGCGGAAGTGCCAGAGGATGATGCATTGGACCCAGAGGTTGGTGGGGTCGTACATGAGGGCAAGAGGGATTCTGTTTTTGTTGTTATTGAGAGGAGGGGGTGTGAGGGATGAGTTGCGGGAAACACGAGAGATGCGGTCGAGGGCGTTTTTGACCACTGTGGAGGGGAAGTTGCGGTCCTTGCAAAAACGAGGACAATATACAGCTCTTATACAATATCAGCAACAGAGCAACTAAAGTATTTGCAATAACTATACTTGGTATCAGAGGAGGTCATTAACCAAAGGATTTGAATACAGTAAGAATGCTTCCCAGGTCTTTATCTGTCAGTGACTGGTTAACATCAGTTTCTGTTGGTGTAATTTAAGCAGAGAGAAGCAATATCAATACATTAGACTGTATACCTTAACTGGCAGGCATTCTCAACCAACAATACAAATACTCCCTCTGGCCATTGATTATGTATTCAGAAACAGCGACAGATCCATGGAGTAGAAAGATCAGTCACTTCAAATAGCAGTATCAAAATAAAACTAACTTCTTAGGGTTAGTGACAAAAGTGCATTACAATTCAATGGCAATAGATAGTCCCAGTACGATCATTTCTTTTGAGAGCTTCCTGAGCCGACTCAGCTGCAAATTTACCAAAATGGTATTGTTGCTTGGGTATCGGCACATATCAGTGGAGCAGTATGTAACGTTATCAGTCACAGAGCAAAGTCAGAGCAGCTAGCTATTCTCATTTAAATCCAGTGGCCATAGTCACTCACCAGGAACACCAATTACACCAAAGCTTGTGCTGCATATTTTGCAAATTCTACCAAATGAAGCCATATCTTTCTATAAAAAGTGATTTTTCCCTTTTTTCTGTCAGCAATTTTTGGAATTGAACTCTATGTTCAGAGACCTTCTATTTTACATACATTTTCTATTCAGCGATGTTATTATACACCTCTGGAGCAGGTGGGACCTGAACACGGATCTCTTGTTCAGAGGGAGGGATACTGCCATTAAATCACAAGAGCCCTTTAAAAGATGAGGTACATGAGACAATGGATTTATCCTAGACACTGGTCCACAAAGATTAGGCACAGACTATGTAAATATTTTTAATCAGTCCGGACAGACAAATTATGATATGCCACTGGAGCAGGTGGGGCCTAAACCCAGGTTGTTTAACCCACAGGTATGGACACTACCATTGTACCACAAGACCCCCACCTCTAATATGTACCTTGCCACTGAAGTCCTTCTTCTTCCATGTGGTAACGGTTGGAATTTGAAACATTGAGAGTAACATGACAACGAATGACTTGTCACAGTTGCTCGATCTTACTGAGCTTACCAAACCCCCGTAACTGCTGTCGCCACACATGAGAAAGTTCCAGTGGAAGTTCAGTCATTAAGTAAGTTTAAAGTAGAGACTGATAGATTTCTGATTGTCAAAGGCATAAAAGGTTATGGGGATGACGTGTGTAAGAGGCATTGAAATGTTCAATCGACCAATATGTTACTATATGGTACTGCATATTCAATAGAATGAATGACCTCGTATTTCTTTGCCTCAACAGTGAGCAAGTAAAGGAAAAACTGATCAATATGGCAAAACGATTTTTGCACATGAAAGATGAATTTACTCAGGAGATAGATGGATTGGAATACTTGAACATCAGTTGCAAGAACTAAAAATGTGGTTTGAGGACTTAAAACTTCTGAATAATAAATTTGTCAAAGTAAATTTCACAAAAAGACATGTGCAGTTTGCACTTGATAAATGTCGCATATCAGAAGTCTCGACAAAGTATACTAAAAAATACATTGAGCAGGAAAGAGAATTGCTGATGAACCATAACAGTTGTCTGAGTGAAGATTATGAACCAATACTGACAAACTACTGTAATTTCATTAATAAAGGAACAATGAAAGCTTTAAACTCTGGTACGATCTGAGCAATGGGAAAGATGAAGTTTGCAGTGTTGAGAAAAGATCCCGATTTGAAAAGCAGCTAGAATGAATTTTACTGAAAAGCAATCAATAACCATGGAGGAAAAATTCTAAAGTGACTGGAATGTCTATGTAAAGTGGCACCACTTGAGTCAGGGTTCTATAGATGACTCTGAAACAAAGGCAACTAGTCTGACTTAGAGGTAACAAGGTGTGGGGCTGGATGAACACAGCAGGCCAAGCAGCATCATAGGAGCAGGAAAGCTTGAGGTTTTGGGCCTAGATCCTTCATCTGCTCCTATGATGCTGCTTGGCCTGCTGTGTTCATCCAGCCCCACACTTTGTTATCTCGGATTCTCCAGCATCTGCAGTACCTTTTATCTCTAATAGCCTGACTTAGCTTGGCCTGCTGTGTTCATCCAGCTCCACACCTTGTTATCTCTTTAGTCTGACTTAGCAGTGGATAGGATTTTTGAAAAGATCAACAAACTTGAAAGTGAATTGGAGAATAAGAGAGAAAACAAATATTTGTAGGCTATAGAAAGGATTGTAAGTGAAGGTTGCACTTTGGAGGTGTCTGTGTGAAGAAAATTAAGGCGTAGAAGGCTTTGGCACATCTCTTGGACAAACCAAGAAAACAGCTTGCTCAAAGAAAGCAGAAGTCCCTCCTTGAAAATTTATTAATCTGATGTGAACCAAAACAATGAACCGACAAAACCCGTTATGTAAGACATGATTTAGGAAGAAGAGAAAAGTAGGCAAAAAATCCAAAGAAGTTTGGAAGGACAATCTCTGAATTAATTGGAAGACTGGAAGTGACTTCCACAAAATTAGGTCTTCTGCTAAACGTGACATGTTTCATGCATTCAGAAGTCTCTATAAATTATCTTACAAAATGATCGAACAGGAGACGGAATTGCTGGTGAATATGAACAGGTAATTGAGCACAGAAATAAACCCCAAAACTGACAAACTGCTAGAACTCCATCCTGTAAAGTACAATGAAAATGTTAAACTCTGATGCAGTCTGGGCAACAAGGAAGATGATACTGGCAGTTTGGAAGACAGAAATTGTTGGGAAAATAAATAAGTCTACAATGAGGAAGCATTGACATCACTCAAAAAGTTAAATAAAGCCCGTTTGAATGGGACCAGAAGAAAATGAAAGATTTCAAAGAGGTCAGAGTTCAAAGCCAACAGCAGTATAGTACATATTATTTGAACATAAAACACATCTCAAGAACACTGTTGAAACAGACAAAGTGACTTTTATGATCAGAACAGAAAGGAACCGTTAGTCCTCGAGGAATGCATTTCACCTTATTTAATAATGCAAAAAGTGAAATTAGTTGTGGAGTTAAAGAAAGTGTGTGAAAAACATGCAAGCACTAAGTTATATTAATGCTATAATGCTTAGAAATTAAACACCGCTATTACTACTTGTTACATGTACCTGCTTTTGACTGAGTTAATCTTTTGGAGCTTTACAGAAATGACACTCAAGCATAGCAACAGAAGGAATACATGTATCAGCATAAAAGCAACGTCATCATAGCCTGTTCTTCCATTATAGAGAGGTGGCCAATAATGGTATTACATACCACCACAACTCAGGTAACGAGTATGCCCTTTACAGCATTCAGCTGATGTGGGAATTGAACCCTTGCAGTTGGTATCATGAGCCAGCTGTCAAGCCAACTAAGTTAACCAATACCTCATATGCATGCTGTTTAAAAAAACATAAATATAAATAATATCCTTGTTAAATTCATGATTAGAACTTACATTTTTGAAGCCATTGTAAAGAAAACTTTGCTGCATTGTAGGTAATATTTTCTTCCTAGGGTGGTGGTGTTGTGTAAACGAGGGATCTAAATCTTAATGCAAAAATATAATAGGAGCAAGAGTTGGCCAATCAGCCCTCAAGCTTGCCATTCTATAATGTCATGGCTATCCAGGCCCCAACTGAACCTTTGTGCCAGCTCCTCATAGCCCTCAACTCCCTGGTATTTAAAAGATCTATTGCCCTCTTTACTTTCATTGATAAGCTTTCACTAATCTCTGAGGTAGAGAATTCCAATCATTCACTACTACCTGGAAGGAGAATTTCCTTCACATCTCAGTTTTAAATGAGTGACCTCTTATTCTGTCTTAACAGTAGGAATCTTTTGCCCTGAGTCACGTGGGCTATACAGAGGCAAGTGTTGGAATTGGGTGAGATGATCATCTTGATGCCAAGACCATCTCGCTGCAACATCCCCCTTTCGATCACGAGTCATGGTAACAGTCTCTCCAGGGAGGTCGAGTTCCCAATTGACACATTATTATTTGTTAAGCAGCTGGTTGACAGACCAACTCACTGTACAAAATAGCCATTGGGAACACCTGACACTGAAACCGGCATGGGTTCTTGAAGGGTTCAACTGCTGCTTGCTCTAAGAGGGCTCCATGCTGGACACTGGGCTACCAACATCTTGGACACACGCCCTGAGCACTAGCCACATGCATGGACATTGACACACAAATATGTGCCATCCTCTTTGGAACTTCGTGATTCATTTTTGACCCACTTCCAGAAAGCTTTTGCACTTCAATACTTCACCTCAGGCTGCAAGGGCTGCTATCATTGAACCACTTCAGCAAGGACACTGTGCACTCAGGGGCACAGACAGCTCATGAACTGATCCAGACTGCATCTCTGGGCTCTTTGCTCACTGTCATAGTTCTCAGTCACTCTGCATCTACCTGGATGATCGCAGCATCCCTGCCCTGCATCACTTCACTTTGCCTTTGCCTCCTCAGCCAGAGTCATGGAATCATAGAGATGTACAGCACAGAAACAGACCCTTTGCTCCAACTTGACCAGATATCCTAAATTAATCTAATCCCATTTTCAATCATTTAGCCCATATTCCTCTGAACCTTTCCTATTCATAAGGTCATCCAAATATTCTAATTGTACTAGCCTCTACCACTTCCTCTGGCAGTTCATTCCATACACACACCACCCTCTGCATGAGAAAGTTGCCCCTTCGGTTCCAGGCCCTGGTCAGGATTTTTGAGTCAGAATTCTTTCCTCCTAAAGGGTGAGGAGCTGAATGATACGCAGCATCGCAACCATCTTGACTCTTTCTGCCCTATTATGGGCTGCTTAGCTCTTAGAATGAGAGTGAAGCAAGTATTACTGAAAAAGAAAGTGGGTGGCACAGTTCTTACTGTTGATGCAAGTGGGGAGGTTTCCTGCATGACACAGTAGGAGGCACAGAGGGCATGCACGGAGAACACTATTCCAGTCTGTGGTGGATGAGAGTGAGTGGGGAGGATGTTACACCCATTAGTAAGAGGGGAAGAGCATGATCCTTGGTGGAAGGCAGGTATAGTAAGAACGCTTGAGGAAGTGTGGACCCAGGTGATTGAGATATTGACGGAGAAGAATATTGACTACCTTCCTACAGTGCAAACATTTCCTCCAGATGGCATGGACTGCCTTGAACTTGGTGGCAACCATGGAGCGGGATGTCACGGTCTGGTGACAGGACCTCCACTAATGGTCCTGGTAGAAGAAAAGTTCCACCTGTGCACCATCCCACCCAGCAGGAGACCGAGATGATGCCCAGCAGAAAGGCGAGATGATGCCCGCAACACAGAGTGACATTTTTGCCCTGTTTTCCCTGTCCAGGACAAATTTCAGGAACCATGCAGAGGGCAGCCCCCCGGTTTTTTTTGATTCATCTGTGGGATGTGGGCATCAGTGGCTGGACCAGCATTTATTTCCCGTCCTTAATTGCCCTTGAGAAGGTTGTGGTAAGCTGCCTTCTTGAACGCAGCCCACCTGCTGTGAGTTGACCCCGCCCCATGCCATTATGGAGGGAATTCCAGGATTTTGACCTAGTGACATTGAAGAAAGAGCGATGTCAGGATGGGTGAGTGGCTTGGAGGGGAACTCGAAACTGCTGGCCTTCCCATATATCTGCTGCCCTTGTCCTTCCAGATGGAAGTGGTTATTGGTTTGGAAGGTGTTGCCTCAGGATCTTTGGTGAATTTCTGATTGACAGTGCTTAACCGGACACACAATGCCCTATTTGCGATGCCATGGTTGCAAGGGATACCTGAGAATTCCAGGATCCCCAGTCACTGGCGCATTGCTTCAAGAACAGCACATGGTAAGGTTGGGCAAAATATGGAGTGATTCTCACTACAAAGGCTCAAACAGCATTTAAAATGGCGAGGTCTGTAAGATACGTTTATGAAAACGTGTCGGAGAATGACTCCACCAAACACAATATGAGATCGAGGGTGTTTTCTCACCTTGAGATTGCATTCTGTATGTCCTCTTTCTAGATTACCACAACTCATAGAAACATCTTCTCAAAATCTACCATTGTAAGCCCCATTGCATGTTTCAATAAGATTGCCACTTATTCTTCTAAATAGAAATGAATAAAAGCCTGACTTGTCTAAGCATTAATTATTAGGCAAACCACACATCCCAGGAATCAGCCAAGGGAATGTCTTTTGAACTGCCTGCAATGCTAATAGATCCTTTCTTAAATACCTGCACTGAGGACCAAAATTGTACTCAGTACTCTCGGTGCAGCCTCACCAACATCCTGCATGGTCATAAAAAAGACGTCTCTAATTTTAAACTTGAACCCGCTATTAAAGAAGGCCAAAATATCATTTTGCCAAATTAATTACAATCATTACTTACAAACAAATTACTTACCTTAATTACAATCATTAATTAGATGCTGCACCTACTTGTTAAATTATTGTGTTTCAAGCACAAGAACACCATCATTTGTCTGCGTATAGTTTCCTGCTTTCTATCTCCTTCCCTTCATGAACAGAGGTGGAACTTTGGTGGTTTTCCAATCTGCTGAAACTCTCCTGGAATCCGGTGAATTCTGGAATATTTTGATCAATGCCTTCATGATCTCTTCAGTTTTTGCCACTTTGTATTCCTTAGTTATTCCTTAGTTGAATATTTTCTTTAACCACCTTTGTGAACCATGAATTAGCAGCCTTCTCAATGAGTCGTGCTTTTTGACCAGAATAACCTTTTGCTGACAATTATGAAATACCTACTTAATGAAATGAAATACCAGTCTCTCACTGGTCATCCATTACCTTATCCTGAGTGTACTTGCTCAGCCTGTTTCAGACAATTCATTCTTCCTATCTCTGCAGTTACAGGTCTTTGAATTGAGGGTACCAGTTTCAGATCAGAGTTGCACTCCCTCAAGCTGAATTTGAAACCATGTTGCGGTCACTAGCCCCTAGAAGCTCCTTAACTGTGAGGTCTCCTATTCGTGCTACCTTATTACACATCATTAGATCTAAAATAGCCTATTTGTAGGTAGCTTGTACAACACACTGCTGTAAGATACAGTTCCTCGTGTACTCTGTAAATTAGCCTTTCATGTTCCCCTACTCCATCTGACCTGTTTAATCAATAAGCAGATTAAAGTCAGCCATGATAATTGTTGTGCCCTTCTTACACAACTCCATTATTTCCTGGTTTTTACTTTATCCAACGATGTCACAACTCCTTGGATCAACCCGGATCCTGAAATCCTTCCTTTTCTCTACTTTATTTCTACCCAAACTGATTCCACATCATGACCTCTTGCATCCATACCACTACTCATTACCACCCAGATACTTTCCATCCTTATCTTGCCTATTTTTCTGGAACATCAAATACATTTGGTTATTGAGTGCCCTGTCTTGGTCACACTGCAACCACAAAAACAGACTGGGTGATCACTTTACAAAGCATCTTCTACTCTGTCCAGAAAAATGAGCCTGGCCTCCTGGATGCTTTCCATTTTAATAAACCACCTTGCTCTCATGCTAGTATTTCTGCACTGGCTCCATTGCAATGTTCCAATATTCTACCTCTGTAATAGACATCAAGTTGTATTCATTTATTTCTACTTGCGCCATGAACACATGTCTGTTGTTACAAAGGATGTGTGCATTCAGATAAAGAGCATTTAGCTTTGATTATTTACCATTATTAGCTTTCTGCTTCTCGTATCTGTTGCACTCTTTTTGTTTATATTTCCTGTCCCTTCCTGCCACACTTTATTGTTTGTCTCTTCATTGCACTGCACCTCTGCTTGCATTTCTTTTTGTTTTTTTTTAACATCTCAATTAAATCATCCACCATCCCTCTCCCAATAATTAGTTTAAAACCCCATCTACAACACTAGTCATATGATTCATCAAAACACTAACCCTAGTACGGTTCAAATGGAACCCATTTCAATGGAAGATCTCTCTCCCAATACTGGTTCCAATGTCCCACGATTCCAAATCCATTTCTCCCACTCTGATCTTCAAACCAGTCACTTACCATTTTAATGTTATGTAACATATGTTAATTTGCATATGGCCGACATGATAATCCTGACATTGTTACCTTTGTAATTCTGCTTTTTAATTTAGCTGCTCATAATCCTTCAACAGAATTGCTTTCCTAGTCTTACCAATGTCATTAATACCTACGTGAACCACAACAAGTGAATTATTCCCTTCCTACTAATATTGACCAAAAGTAGACAACATGTCCTTTTGGTGGTCCCTGGCTTTCCTGCTTAGAATATTACCCATTCACCTAACTGTTGCAATATTAATTTGTAATAAGACAAATTTGAATGATAAATGCATATACTTTGATTTTTTTAAAAGTAGCTATTTGCAAAGGAAAATGGACTAGACACAACAAGAAAAAAGTGCATCTGAACGGAGGAGAGATTCACATGCAGACTTAAATGAAGGATAGAGAAGTCTATTCAAGCACTGCCTGATGTTATGGCTTAAGAAAACAAGCACGTGGTTGCCTCCATAGGCCAGACGATGGCATCTGTCAAGAATTAGATCCAGCAGAACATTCAGCACTTTTCTCAAAATGTTCACTCCATTGCTTAGGCTTTAGTGGCGAGGTGAGAAGCAGCCAGTGGACCATAACATGCATCCTGGTGTCCCATTCTCTCAAAGAACAACAGAAGTGACAGTGAGGAGGGATGACAAAGATGTAACCAGCAATTGTCAGCTTAGAAGATACCAGAGGTGTTCTGATACTCTTGAGTGGTCAGGATTGCCAGAGTTAGAAATATGTGTCATTTAAGTATCACACAGATCAGGTTCAGATATGATTGAGGGCAACTGGTTTTCATTGAACTTTGCAGTTCAGAGGTGGACTCTGCCCCTGGCATAGTGGTGATGGTCTTGGATTCATAACATTGAGGTGCTGGTTAATGCTTTGGGGGAATATGGTTCAAATCCCGTTATTGAAGCTGCTGACATTCAAATTCAATAAATAAAGAATGGAACTGTGTCTCAGGAATAGTTACCATGGCAACTACCAAAGATTGCTTATTTGGTTCACTAAGATCCATTCTTCCAGTTTGTAATTTTTTTTGTGTTATTGGTCTACTGGCGACCAGTGTTTGTAGGTTGGGCGATTGGGTGATCAGTTAATTTGGAGGACAATTAATGAAAAGGGCTGGGTTCTTATTACATGGAGTCTATCAGTTGTCTCAAATCTTTTTGAGAATGGTGGGCACCGCGGGGGCTGGAGTGCATTATCTCCCACACAAATACCATTTTAATTAATCTCTGTCTTGCTTTTGTCCCTTTTTAAGCCTTTTATTTTCATTATTGTTACAATGGCCCCTGGTGGACAGAGTTTGTTATTTGTTCATTATGTGTTTTGTGCATTCAGTGGGAGGATTATACCCTAAAAGATAAAAAGAAAACCTGAATTCCTCCCCAGTTGACATTGCCTTCCAGACAAGGAAAGGATTCTGAATGAAAGTGGAAACTGATGCCTGTACAAGGCTATAGGTTTGCAATAAAACTTTTGTAAATTGCTGAAAGTCCTTTACTGTCTACCACAACAAATGGATGTCCATGTATGAAGCAAACATCCTTACATGGAACTAGTTGTCCTACTTATATTTTCTAATTCTTTCATGAGATGTGGGTATCACTGGGTATGATAACATTTGTTGTCCCTCTCTAGTACCTCACCACAACCTTCTCAAATCAAACCAGGGATGGGATAGGGAAGGGAGTCGACCATTCAGCTCCTCAAAACTGCTTCGTCAATCAGTATTACCGTAGCTGATATGATTGTAACTTCAAATCCATATTCCTTTCTACCCCCTGAGAACCTCTCACTTGCTTAACAAGAACCTATCAGCATCTGCCTTAAAAGAATTCATCAGGAAGAGACTCATGACCCCTCGGAGAAAAATGTTTGCCTCAACTCTGTTTTGAATAGGCCACTTCTAATTTTTAAACAGTGACAATTCGTTCTACATTTTACCATAAAAGGAAAGATCCTTTCCACATCTACCCTGTCAAGGCCCTCCAGGATCTTATATGTTTCAATCAAGTTGTCTTCTACTCTTTTAAACTCCAACGTCAAGCCTAGCCTGCCCAACTTTGCTTCATAAGACAACCCACTTATTCCCATAAACCTCCAAAATGCTTTCAATGCTTTTACATTCTTCCTTAAATAAGAAGAGCGATACTATGCAGAGTATTTCAGTTGTGCTTCCATCAATGCCCCATGTCATTGAAGCATAACTTATGTATTCAATTCCCCTTATGATGTGATAATATTGTATTAGCTTTCCAATTACGTTTTGTAATTGCATACTAACCATTTTGTGATGCAGGAATGAGGAAATATAGATCCCTCTGATTCTCAGAGCTCTGCAAGCTCTCGCCATTTCGATAATATGCAGTTTTCTTTTCTTTGCTTCCTGGCAAAATAGACACTTTCCCACATATACTCCCACATTAGGTTCCTTTTGCCAGGTCCTTGACCACAGTCATAGTATTTATATGGCTGATCCGTTTCAGTTTGTGTTCAGTGATAATCCCCTGGATGTTGATAGTGGGGGATTCAGCCATGATAATTGCCCTGAGTTTCAATGAAAAATGATTAGATTCTCTTTTGTTGGAGATCTTCATTCCCCGGCACTTGCATCTTACAAAGATCACTTGCCATTTATCAGCTGAAGCTTAGGCATTGTCCAGGTCTTGATGCTTTTGAAAAAAGACTGTTTCAATATCTGAAGAGTCACAAATGGTGCTAAACATTATGCAGTTATCAGTGAACAAACCCACTTTTAAGTGAGGGAAGGTAACTGATGAAGTAACTGAAGATGGTTGGGCCTAGGACACTATCCTGAGGAGCTCCTGCAAAGATGTCGTGAAGCTGAGATGACTGACCTCCAAACACCTTAATCGGCTTCTTCTGTGTCAGGTTTGACTACAAACAGCAGAGAGCTTTCCCCGATTCTAATCGACTCCACCCTCTTGAATTCCTCAATTTACCTGCATCCGCCATGCTTCCATACCCTAACTACAAGCTGTGTGAAAAAAATTCTGACCTTGCATTTTCTTCTTTTGTAAGACTGTACTCTCTATTTATGGATTCATATTCGAGGAGAGGCAGTTGCTCATTTTCCATTCTGTTCAGACATTTCATGATTTTGAAAAATTCTTTCACAACTTCTCTTAGCCTTCCTATCTCCAAGGAAAACAGATAAAAATTCTCCAATCTTTCTTTATAACTGAAGTTTCTCATCCATGGAACCTTTCTTGTAAACCTCTTTTTCGCTATGTCCAATTCATTTACACTATTCCTATGATGTGACGCCCAGGCCTGTACACAATACTTTACCTGAGGTCTCGCCATTGCCTTATGTAGGCTTGTCACAACCTCCTTCCACTTGAATTCTATGTCCTATTTATGAAATCCTCAATACTTCATATTTTATTAGCAGTTCTCTTTAACTGCTGTGCCACCTTTAATGACCTTCAAACATAGATATTCAGGTTTCTTTGCCATTGCATATCCTACAGAATAGTCCCCTTTATTTTATACTGTCTCTTGATGTTCTTAGTATCAAAGTGCATGACCTCAGACTTTTCCACATTGAATGTCATCTATCACCATTGGATCAGCATGAGATAATGTAGTGAGAGCCATCTTCTGACAGATGCGTACTCCGGTAAATCTATTGATATGTGCAAAAGCTCTGATGTTGTCCGCCAATAGTTGTAGAGTATTATTGGGAGAGTTGTTCCATGCATTGTGGTTCACCCAAGGCAGCTGATTGAACGTAAGCAGTGACTCTATGTCAGCCTGAGATAGGGCACTGATAGTGGAATATCTATTCTGCCAGTGCTCTTCCAGCATTTTGTGGAAGCATTGCTGGTAGTAGTTCTTGCCGGGTTTGGGATGAATGCTGCATATCGTCCGTGCACACAGGAGGGTGGGGAAACATTGCTGTCCTTTAGACCATTAGCTTGATGCTGGGTTTGAGGTCTTGTTGCAAAGAATATCTGCTCCTCAGATGGTGAAAGATTGCACAGGCACATTGGGTGCAATACTGAATTCTATCATCTATGTCAGCCCTTTCTGAGAGGAAGCTCCCATCTAGCATTGGCATTGTTTAGTCACCTCAGGATCCAAAACTTTGAAGTGGAAGATGCTCACCAAACAAATATCCATACGTTGAATTAGGTAGCAAAAGCCTTTTGCGGACTTACAGGGGTTTTATTGTAAATCTATAGTTTAGCACAAACACCGGTTTCCACTTTTGCCATCTCAATCCTTTCCCTGCCCAATAGACACCAGAGAAGAAACCAGCACTTTTTTTTAAAAATTAACAAATCTTCCCCACAATGGACAGGAATTCAACCTCTTTTTTAACGAAACCACCACCAAATCACCAGTGCCATCGGGTAAAGTGCCGATTAACAAGAACTAACCATACGGCAATGCAACATTAACAGAATAGAGGAAGTTAGGAAGAGAGGGAAGGCATAAATTAGAATAGAGGTAGAGGATGAAATAATGCACTCCAACACCTCATGTGCCCACCTCTGATTGAGTACAGGCCCAACCGACTCTTAAAGGTGAAGTCACCATAGTCCCAGAGGGTTGCTTTCTCATTAGAGGTGACTGGTGGAGGTTTCATCTGACGGTCACCACATCGCAGGTGAAGGGAAGAGGATGAGAACGTCAGTCCTTCATGAAGACCTCAGCCAGTGCTGGAATTGAACCTGCATTGTAAAACTAACCAGCCAGCTAACTGTGACAAGTGAGCTCCAAACTATTCTTAGAGTTCAGCAAGGAGCAACTTTTTTCAAAAATGATTTCTTAAGCAGGAAGACAAAGGAATCAGGGGGAAAATGATCTGCTCAATACCATTACTTTTGTGTTGACAGGAGGGGGAATACACCAAGGAAGTTATTTCTCCCAAATACTGGGTTCTTTTCCAACTCAAATGCATGGCTCCAATTGACAGCAATTTTTATTCCTGAGTAGCAAGCAGATTTTACATCTGTCTATAAACTGTTAAACCATTCGCTAATCAAGTGCAGGGTATTAAATCCTGATGAAAGTGCTCAGCAGAGACTCTTGAATCTGCTGAGTAAATTTTTTCACAATTTAATCATCTGAAATGTTAGATAAAAGGAGCTTTGGCCATGATTTCTTCGAAGCAGAAAATATTCGACAAGTTCCAGGGACAGATTAGGAACAGGTTCTCCTAAACAAAAAAAAAACTATGATTTATGCACCTACTTAGGAGGCAATTGACTGAATTGTTTTAAGGTCACCATATTTCCTCTGTTTTATTATTGTCAAAGCTTTGAATCCTCTGTGCAAAATAAGTTCAACACAAGCAGACGTAAGCAGATGGGAAAGTACTTCACAAGAAATTAGACATTTCACAGTGTAGTAACCGCTGTAATGTAGGAAACACAGCAGTCAATGTGTGCACAGTAAAATCCCACACAGCAATGATTGACCAAAACGGCTGGCTGCCCACACCACCAACCCAACCTCCCCCATGTTGCCTGCACGCCTCTTCCCCTTATTCTCCTCCCTGAGTTTGTCCCTCTCCCACACCCGCCCCCTACCTCCCTCATTCTTTGTTATCTCAGAATCTTACTGAATCAGAAACCTGCCCGAGGCCAGGACACTTTGTGCAATATGCTTGCTCGTTGCCAACTGTTCAGGGACGAGCGTTTTGCCGGAAACTCCGATGCTGCAAATTGAAGCTGCAGAGAAATCTGTGCACTAGAGAAATCAGGTGAAGGAAACAGGCCCATTGCTGGTATGACTGGGAGGAGTTTAGCAGCGACTGATATATTCACCAAACACAGCCCGTTACTCAGGCAAAACAAAATAAAACAAACTACGCGGTACCTTGTGGAAAACTGCAGGAAAACCAGAAACAAAAACAGAAACTGCTGGAAAACCCAACAGATCTGGCAGCATCTGTAAAGAGAAATCAGAGATAACGTTTCAGATCCAGTGACCCTTCCTCAGAACTGATGGCAGCTAGGGAAAGGTTAGTATTATGCAAAAGATGGGGTGAGGAGTAAATGATAGGTGGAGATAGAGCCCAAAGAGAGTGAAAAATAGTTAAACATACAAAGGAGTGGGTAAGTGTCAGCCTGGGAGAATGAATAGCTGCTAATGGGGACTATTAGGAGCTGACAATGTGTTGTGTGTGGTAGTAGTCTATGTGATGCCAAGGTCTGGTATGTGGGAGCAGAGGTAAAGACATGGCAGAAGGTGCTCAAACCCTAAAACTATTGAACTTGAATTTGAGTCCAGAAGGCTGCAGGGTACCCAAGCAGAAATTGATGTGCTGTTCTTCCAGCTTGCACTGAGCTACTGTGGAGCCCTGGAACAAGCCTGAGATGGATGTTGGCAGGGCATTTAGTGGCGTGTTGAAGAGGCACATAACTGGAAGCTTGCGGCCTTTTTTTTCAGACAGAACGCAAGTTTTCTGCAAAGCGGTCACCCACTATAGTCACCGGACCCAAAATATTAACTCTGATTTCTGTCCATTGATGCTGCCAGACCTACTGAGTTCTTCCCAGCAAATTCTGTTTTTGTTTCTGCTTTCCGGCATTTGCAGTTCATTTTTTTTTGCAGGAAAATCACAAGATCTTTAATCCACCACAATCGCTAAGCACACTGATGCTACGTGATAACAAGCATGGGGCTGGATGAACACAGCAGGTCAAGCAGCATCATAGGAGCATATGCTACGTGATCACTTGCACCACAAGACCCAGTCTATCATGACCAGGCAGCAGCGAAATTTTGCAAGGAGGGGAGATGGGATTCTGTAAACCCTAGTCACCAGGGTTAGTTACACAGCAACACCTCGCTGAAGGCCAGGCAGACAGGGGCCTCTTGAAACCTGCCCCTCATATTTCCCTCAGGTCACGTCATAAAGGCCTGGCTCCCTATCACCAGGGTCACACAGGGAGAGTGCAATGTAGGGAACAACAAAGACTAGGAGAAAGAGAGATGGGGGTGAGTGGACACAGACCGAGATGGAGCATGGGTGTTAGAATGAGGGATTAACAGACAGTGAGAAGGGTGAACAAGGGAATGCTAGATTGTAGAATCTCTACAGTGTCAAAGCATACCATTCGGCCCATTGAGTCCACATTCCATAAAACTTCCCACCCAGACCAACTCAATCCCTGCAGTTCTTATGGCTAATCCACCTAACCTACACATCCCTGGACACTATAGACATTTTAGCGTGGCCAGTTTCCCCCTAATTCACACATCTCTGGGATGAAACCAGGGCACCAAAATGAAACCCACACAAACACAGAGACAATGTGCAAACTCCACACAAACAGTTGCCTGAGGCTGCAATCAAACTCGGATCCCTCGCTCTGTGAGGTAGCAGTGATAACCACTGAGCCACCACTATGCCCCAAACAGTAATAGACAGTAGATAGCAATGCAAATCTGCAGATCGGTGTGGGGAAATTGTTTGAGTGTGAGGCACAGAAGAAATGAATGCTGCATTTTAAAGATACGACCAACTGGATGAGACACTAAGTCAAGACCCTGTCAAAGATCCCACAGTCACCATGTGTTTACACCAGCACTTAGCCCACAAGCAATATCACCAGAGCAGATTATCTGGACATTATCACATCAATGCTAATTGCAAAAGAAATTCTCAAAGTCTGCCAAGCGCTTTTGTAGGTCCTGAGGTGGTGAAAGATTGTGTAGAAATCTCAGTCCTTTTAACTTGTCCCAAAGTAGAACATGGAATACTCAGCTGACAGTTGAGAGAATGAATTATGAGGAGCTGCCTGACTCCCGTGAGG
Organism: Ginglymostoma cirratum; assembly: GCA_024137785.1. Classification (NCBI taxonomy): domain Eukaryota; kingdom Metazoa; phylum Chordata; class Chondrichthyes; order Orectolobiformes; family Ginglymostomatidae; genus Ginglymostoma; species Ginglymostoma cirratum. The sequence continues at coordinate 8,940,872 of JAHRHZ010000002.1, read as the reverse complement.
AGACACAGAGAGTCCAGCTCCCCACCGACTGTCCATTCATTCCGGAGATCCAATCGGCCTGGGTGACTGGGCGGGTTCAGACCTCAGTTGCAATTATCCTTTGCCGGGAATGCGGAGGTGTGGGAGGAGGGAGAGGGAGGGGTGGAGTGTGTTTGAACGGCATCGCAGTAAACGCTGGATTTGTCCTGCCGCTCTCCTCAGCTTTCGGGTGGTACTGGAAGCGGCTCAGAGCAGTGGGCAGCCGCGGGCAGCGGTGAGCAACGCGGTCAGCGAGAGCAGCGCCCGGTGCAGGGAGGGATCCCGGGCCGATTGGGAGACGCAGCCTCCCGCTCCCTTCCTGCACTGGACTTTCTCACACAGGAGCCCGGTGTAGGGAGCTGGGCACCGGCACCTCCCGTTCTCCTCACACACTCCTCCGTTCTCACACCGTGTCAGCAGGTTATCACACACTCCCCCTGCGAGAGAAAAAGCAAAACACAGCAAGGTCAGGCCACTGGAAATCTACCCACATCATAAACTGTCACCACTTCCAGAGTTTCACCGAGACAGCAAGATTTGTACTGACGAGAAAAGAACCAGTCACCAAAATGCACAATGACAACACGGACAATATAATCGTAGAATCCCTATAGCGCAGAAGCTGGCCATTCGGCCCATCGAGTCCACACTGAGCCTCCCAAGAACATCCCACCCAGACCCACCAGCTACCACCCCTGTAATCCTGCACTTCACATGGCTAATTCACCGAGCCTGCACATCCCTGGACACTATGGGCAATATAGCTTGGCCAATCCACCCAACCTGCACATCTTTGGACTGTGGGAGCAAACCAAAGCACCCAGAGGAAACCCACACAGACACAGGGAGAATGTGCAGACTCCACACAGAACAATCTGTGCGGATTTTAAAGCAAATGCGGACAGAGTCTCAAATTAGCGAACAAACAGTTAAAAAAACTACAGAGCTAAGTTATCAACCAATTTAAAATGAAATGATGTCAGTGCCAGAGGACCACAAGACAGCTCTCTCATTAGAGAGAGATGACCAGGGTGGTTTCCCCTGAGGGTCATCACATCTCAGGTGAGGGGAGAGGTGGAGAAGGACAGTCTTTCATGGAGCACTCATCCGGTGCAGGAATTGAACCCATGCTGCTGGCATCACGCTGCATTGCAAACCAGCCACCTGCTAATTGACTTTGAAATAGAGCACAAAGGGAGAGCTGGACAGCAGCAGGGAGAGTGTGTGTGAGCCTTTATTTTACACAGAGTAAGGGAAACAGCATGTTTGCTGAGTATTTTACTGATTTATCTTTAAAACCAATTACGAATTGTAAAGATGAGATAGCAACAACATCTAAACAGTAGGCCATTCAGCCCATCAACCTGTTTCCCCCATTGGTTTATTTGTTCAAGTCCACCATTAATTGTGCCAATGACAGTTATGAGCCAAACACTTTTGCCGTGTGGGTCGTGAGTCGCATTAATTTCCTTCCCTAGACTAGTGAACCAGATGGGTTTATATAATCATCAGCCATATACGATCACCGTGGTACTAGCTTTTAATTTCAGATTTTTAATTGAATTCAAATTTCACCAGCTGTTGTGTTGGCATTCAAATGCATATGCCACAACATTAGCCTGGGCTTCTGGATTACTGTCCCAGTGGCATTGCCACCATGTGATCACCTCCCCATTTTTACTTGAAAGCCTTTTGTCCACTTTACCCCTGGAACCCTTTACACCACTGAATATATGGGGCAAGGGGAGTAACTTTTGGAAGTGTTCAGGCAATTAGCATGGTTTTCTGAAAGGGACGCTGCAATTAACTCATTTATTAAAGCTTTTGAGTGAGAAATGATGGACAAGAGGAACCTGTAAATTCTTGCACTTGGATTTCCAAAAGGCTTTTTAATAATGTATGACCTTAAAAATAAATGCATAAGGGCACATGGTGCAGGTGGTTTGATGAATTAAGAGTACTGTTAAGTTGGTCTTTTCTGGGTTGGTAAGTGCCAACTAATGGAATGACATAGGATCAGCCCTGGAGCCTCAACTATTAACAATTACATACTAATAACTTGGATAATGTGATAGATATACGGTAGCTAAATTTGCAAAGACACTGCCGTAGTTCAGAAAGGAAGTCATCAAGGGAAGACAGAGGATCTGTGCAAAGGTATCAGTAGTTTCAGCCAGTGTCAATAATTTGGCAGACGGTATAACACAGGAAGTGTTACCTGTCTGTTTGGCAGGAAGAATAGAAAGGTATTATGGCCAGAGGTCCACGTCAAATTTTATCTGCCCAGATAATGTCATAATGTGTCTGAACAGGTTGATTGAAAATATCTAAAATTTAAATGGAAAGAAATTGCAGAACATTGTGGAACAGAGGGATCAGAAATCGGGCAAATGGAATATTGTAGGTTATCAGAAACCAACAGATTAGAAAAGGAGCAAAATTTTACTGCATCTGTGCAGACAAATAGTAAACTTACACGTGGAAAATTAAAACTGCACTTGAAGTAGGTCAGAATGGAAAGATAACAAAATGGACAAGAAGCAGCTGTGGGACGACGGTGATGAAAATTTAAGGACCTAACAAGCCGGAGAATAAACCAGGGATTGAGTCTCAATTGATGTTCTTCCTGCTTGAAACCAGTCACAGAGTTTGAGAGCTCTTACCTTGCTTTGGGTTTGCAACATCGAATGATGGGATAGTTGGACGTGTGTGAATCAGCTTTGCGTCGGCTGCATGAATTAAAGGAAATCAGCAGTTATTATTCCCAACTGGAGTCCAATGCAAGATCCAGATACAATATCTGAATTGTACACACACACGCGCGCACACACACACACACACACACACACACAGACACATACATGCGCGCGCACACACAAAAACTATCACTTCCATCTCCACCTCACCATCAATAAAAATAATACCATGAAATGGCAAAGGTAGTAGGGCATGATGCGGCAGATTTTAAACATTTCAAAGAAGAGGCAGTACCTGAGAAACAGAGATTTAGGGAAGAAATTCAAAGATTCAGTGCCCAGGCAGCTGAGTGCCTAATTCCTATAAATCTTTGTGCTGTCGTATTACTTTTAGTCACTTTGCTAAATCATACCACTCCTGGTCAGTAGATTGAGGTAAAGTAATTGTGGATCAGTGCCAGAAGTTACTGCACTTCCAGTCGATAAGGGGAGTGAAGCTCACATTTGATCAGTGCAGGGAGTTACAGTCATTCTCGGTATGGTTACTCTCAGTCATTACAGGGAGTGATGGTCATCCATCATCAGTGCGGGGATTGAGATCATTCCTGGTCACTGAGGGAAAATACAGACATACTCAGTCATTATCAGTCACTATGAAAAATAGTGATCACTCTTTGTCAGGGGTGAGAGTTATAGTCAATTTCAGGAAATATAGCAAGTCATTGACCTTGGTCATTGTGTGAAGTCATGGTCATTCCTGATCAGTATGGGAAGTTATACCTGTTCCCAATCAGGTTGGAAAGTTACGGACACTCTCAGTTGGTGTGTGAAATATCAGTTGGTGCTGCATTGAGGGTTCAATATAATAGATTGACCAGAATGGCACAGGAGCTTGAAAGTGGTTAAATAATGGGGTACAAGTAAATGTTAAATCTAGGAGCACAGGTGAACAGATTACAGTTGAACAGACTATTCGAGTTCTGGGATAATGAGGTTGCAATAGGTTCCCATTAATCATGGTCTCCAAACTTTCTACAGGTATTCCATCCATTTCCTAGAATCCTTACAGTGTGGAAGCAGGCTGTTCAGCCCATCGAATCCACACCAACCCACCATGAAGAGCATCCCAGCCAGACCCACTCATCCTTGTAACCCTGCATTCCCCATGGCCAATCCACCCAGCCTGCACATCTTTTGACTGTGGGAAGAAATCAGAGCACCCAAAAGAAACCGACGATAACATGGCAGAATGTGCAAACCCCATGCAGACGGTCCCCTGACGGTAGAATCAAACCAAGGTCCCCAGCGCTGTGAGGCAGCAGAGCTAACCGCTGAGCTGCCCTTTCCATTAAATGCTCTTACAAAAAACATACTTAAGAAGGACCTTTACTTTAGCGAATGGGTTATAAATTGTCCAGAGATAGCAAGAACTACAGGTGCTGAAGTCAGAGACAATTCAGTACGGTGCTGGTCAGGTCAGTCAGCATCAGAGGAGCAGGAAAGTTGACCTTTCATCAGGACCCTTCTTCAGAAATGGGAGGCAGGGAAGGGAGCTGCGAAATAGAGAGGAGAGGGATGGGCTGGGGAAGACAGGTGGGATGGTGATAGGTAAATGCAGGTAGGGAGTGGTGGGGATTGGACAGTGGGATGGGTGAGGCAGATGGTGGGAGAGAAGATGGACAGGTTGTGTAAGGACAAGGGGGCCACAATGAAAGGGAGGGTTGGACATGGGATGAGGCTGAGGGGCGGTGGGAAGATTTTAAAACTGGTAAATTCCACATTTAGGCCATCGGGCTGTAGGGTTCCAAGGCAGAATATGAGGTGTTGCTCCTCCAGTTTGTGGGTGGTGTCACTGTGGCATTGGAGGAGGCCCAGGATGGACATGTCACCCAGGGAGTGGGAGAGGGTGTTAAAATGGTTCAGGGCTGGAAGGCTAATCATGTGTTGTATATATTATAACTTCCTTCTCCATATTACAACAATTGAGGAGATAGCATTTTAATCCAGTGATACCAAACAAACAGGCTTCAGATCTCAGTCTCTTCATACCTACAATCAGTTTCACACTCACTCCCTATTCACACCTACAAGCATTCTATATTAACTCCATGATTACTCCTACACTTGTTTTTACACATTCCTTTCCAGTTTTTCCAAAACCTATTCCACACCCGCTTCCGGCTCACTCATACACCTATCCTTAGTGAAAAATGCAGGTTTGCAGGGAGTGGTTCAGTTCTAATTCAAACAAAGGCTTTGGGTTAGCAGGTCACAGGTCAGAAAAGGTCATTCCTACTTACAGCCACTGGTGATGGTGTCAGGCAGGCCTGGAGAGAAGAACAAGAGGAAAAAAAATTACTGTGATCTCTGATTAATAATATTGATAAATGTTTACACGCCAGGAGTAGGATCCATTATATCGAGTGTTCATGATCTCAAATTCATGTGCAATTAACTCAGCTGTGACAGGCATGTTACATTCTCAGAGCATTCACGCCAGCCCTCAATCCTGCCCAAGAAACGTGTGAAATGACTGCACAAGCATATTCCCACTGTGTGTAATTAAAGTGCCAATGCACAGGGTTAATATGTAAGGTGGCAGTAGTCACAGAAGCAGACATCGAGTACCCACACCTCCCGCTCTCCTCCCACGCACTTTTACTCTCTCTATCTCTTTCCACCGACACCCCACTGAACGTTCATGTCACTACCTGATGGCTGATTTTGGGAGGGTGCATTCGCAGCATATCCCTCCTCCCCTACCTACGCTTCTTCATCAGTTTCACATATTCATTACGTCAGGGCTCATTCTCCTTTCAGCCATTTCCAGCTGCTTCCAGATGTTTAACCAGCTATTAACATTCCATTCACACATCAGTCTCCGCCTCACAGCTGCCTCTGTGTCTGGATGCGTGTCCGGGAGGAAAATTTGTCACATTTGACTCTTATAGCTATTATAACCTCACCTGCTGCATAATATTAGCAATACCAGCTTGCTCACTGACTCTGACATTGTGTAGATCGAGGCTTAAATCCAGAAAAAAGGTTTCAATAGAATAAGTAAGGAGAAACTGTTTCCAGTCGGGGGAAGGTCAGAAACTAGAGGTCACAGATTTCGAAATAATTGGAAAAGGAACCAGAGCAGGGAAGATGAGGTCATCTTATACAGCAGTTATAATCTGAACTGTGTTGCCTCAGAGTGCGGTAAAAGCAGATTCAATCGGAACTTTCGAAAGGCATTTGATAAAAATTTGTGAAGGAGGAATTTGCAGGGCGATCGGGAAAGAACGGAAAATGGGATTAATTTGACAGCACTTTCCAAGAATCAGCAATGGTTTGATGGGCTGAATGGCCTTTTTCTGTGCTGTCTGATTCTCTAATGATGAATCTGTGCAAACCCGTCACTGCGTTACTCTGTTCAGACACACACACAATCACAAACATCCATTCGCTTGGATTTAGAATCGCGGTGCTATCGGGGTTTAAAATGCAAATGAAATATGAAGTGAAACACTCCCCAGCACCAGCCCTGGCAGGAGAATGCTCATCACTCACAGATATTGGCCGTCCCTTTGGGGATCGGTAGGTACGAGCCCGCCCTCCACCTCCGGCCGTGAAAACCTTTCTTGCACCGACCGCAGTCCGGCCCCGTCGTGTTGTGCTCACACTCACAACTCAGCTTCCCCTTCTTCATGACACAGTTGTTAGCGTGAAGGTTGCATTTGCACCTGACAACACATAGCAGAAAAAAAAAACCCGTTCAGCTCTGCCAGAGATCACATTCTCCGCAGTCCGCTCTACCACCCATGTTACAAACCAACAATTGTCACCCCATTCATTGCATTTCAAAACAAGGCGTCAGTGCAAGGAGATAGTAGGAACTGCAGATGCTGGAGAATCTGAGATAACAAGGTGTAGAGCTGGATGAAGACAGCAGGCCAGGCAGCATCAGAAATATTTCTGAAGAAGGGTCTAGGCCCATAACCTCAGCTTTCCTGCTCCTCTGATGCTGCTTGGCCTGCTGTGTTCATCCAGCTCTACACCTTGTTATCGTCAGTACAAGGTCTCATTGGGGTTCCACCTTTTGATGACCAGATCCTGAACAGCAACAAAGATATGGACTTGAGTTTTGCAATAGCGCACCTCACCGCCCCTCGCAAACTGTTATCTGGCAGAAATGGAGGCCTTGCAGTCACCACTAAAATGACCCCACTTTGCATTATATAACACCTTTTAAGGCATCACAACATCCCATGGCATTTACTGCAGCAGTACAAAGCAAATTGCCAATGGGTGAGTGAGTCTTCAGCTGTTTGGCTGTAAAGTCCCTTCGCTAGTCATGGCTACAAGGGCCGAGAAGTTATGTTGGGCCTGTACAGCAATTCCGCAGGCCACAACTGGAGTACAATGTGTAGTTCTGGTCGCCCCACTAAACGAAGGATGTAATTGGACTGGAGAGGGTGCCGAGGAGATTCACAGGATGCTATTTGGGATGCAGCATTATTCCTTTAAAGAAAGGTTGGATAAGACTCAGACAAGACTGAAGGCGGAGTCTGATTGAGGTGCGTAAAATTAAGAGGGGCATGGACAGTGTGAATAGGGAGTGGCTGTTCCCCTTGGTCAGAAGCGCAATAAGAAGGGGGCAGAAGTTTAAGAAAGGCAAGAGGATTAAAGGGAATTTGAGGAGAAAAACAATCCGCTGGAGGGTTGTGGGAGTCTGGAATACACTGCCTGGGAGAATATCACAGACTCATGGAAACCCTACAGTGTGGAAGCAGGCCATTCAGCCAATCAAGTACACTGAACCCACCCCCCAAGAAGCACCCACTCAGACTCATCCCTTCCCCGTAACCTGACATTTACCATGGCAAAACCACCTAGCCTGCACATCTATGGACTTTGGGAGGAAACTGGAACACCTGGGAGAAAACCTACACAGACATGGGGAAGATGTGCAAACTCCACACAGTTACCCAAGGCTGCAATCGAACCCTGGTCCTTGGCATTGCGAGGCAGCAGTGCTAACCACTAAGCCACTGTGCTACCAAAATTTCGCCATCTGCTTTGGTTGGATTTGAACTCAGGACCCCAGAACATTACCTGTGCTTCTGGATAAATTGTTTAGCAACAAATCCATGAAACCTTTATCACCCCTGATTTTAGAGTTACAGGCTAGAAAAGGTGTGTGGATGAGTAGTTGAAATTTCATAACATTCAAAGCTGTGGAATAAGTGCAGAAAGTGGGATATAAGTAGATATGCCAACACAGATTCAGTGGGCTGAAAGGCCTCTTCTATGCTGCATGACTCAACGGCTAAGCCCTTCTTCTCTTCCAATACTTCAAACCTGCTTGTTTGACCAAACCTTTGGTCATCTACCCAAAAATCTCCTTACCTGACACAGATCAAATTTTTTTTTAACGTTATACTCCTATAAATGACCTTCGGGTGTTTGGTTATACATAGCGTGCTACATAACTACAACCCGTTGCTGTTGGAGATTTGGAAAAGCTTAAATTGCAGGGATGGTATGCTTGCCAATAGGTATGGGACAATGCTGTCACTGGTTCTGTGTTAACAGCACGTAGCCACTGCTTAATTTGCGATCAAGACAAAGCTTCCTAATCTGCACACTATACACTGCACGATGTTTAATTTGCCAGTTCTGGGCACATCTTATGAAAGTAAGCAAAATCCACACAGCTCCTCAGAGACAAATGAATGGCAGCGTAAACAATTTCCTGCTCCTGTTCTCTAATTAGTGACTGAAGATTCTCCTTGATTAAAAGCACGAGTGAGCCTCATAGAAGCCAAGTGATACATACAGAAATGCGTACAAATTGGGAGCAGAATTAGACCAGTATGAGTCTCTTCCCCCATTCAAAAAATTCTTGGCTGATCAATTTGTGTTTCAAATTTGACATTCCCTTGAACCCCCAATAACCTTGCCATCTAACTACCTCTACCTTAAAAATATTTAATGTCCTGCCTCACTACCTCCTGAAGTAGTGTTCCAAAGTTGCACAAACCTTGGAGAAAGATCGAATCTGCCCAATGTGTCTGAAAAGAGTGACCACTGATTTTAAAATAATTTGACTGACCCACAAGGAGGGGAAACATCTTTTTCTGGTGCACCTTGTCAAGACCATTGAAGATCTTGTGTATTTCCATCAAGTTACTCCTCAGCTTTCCAAATAAGGCCTATTTGTCCGACATACTTACTGATGAGACAATCTATACATTCCAGGTATCAATCTAGTAAGCGTCATCTAAAGTCTCTCCAATACATTTATATCCTTCCTTATTATGGAAGCCAAAATTAAACAGAGTATTCCAAATGTAGTCTCAGCATTGGACTATACAAATAAATCATAACAGTAATACTTTCTTTTTCAATTCATCTGATAATAAAGGTTAGCATCCCATTAACTTTCTTGATGCTCACTGTACCTGCATAATTTTATCTGACTGATTCATGAAAACACCCAAAATCTCTTTGCTCCGCAGTCACTCTCCATTTAACTTACACTGCTTTTTACATTCTTCTAGCCATATTTTTGTCACATTAAACTCTCTCTACCACATATTTGTCCACTCACTCAAACTATCTATATCCATCTGCAATCCTCTTATGTTTTCTCTACAACATAATTTCCTACCTATCTGTATATAAGTGAATGTAGCTCCAATACCTTTGCTCCTCTCTATTTATTTGATGTAAATTGTAAAAAGTTGAATCCTCAACACAGGCATTTGATCCATCATATCCTGCCATACAGACATAGAACCATTTATGCTTACTCTGGTTTCTGTCAGTAGGCCAATTTTCTATCCAGGCCAATGTGTTGCCCTATTTATTTGCAACAACAGCCTTTGATGTGCCACACTATCAAATGTGTTCTAGAAAACCAAACTCACTTTTATTCACAGTGTGTAATCTCCTTTAAAGATCTCCAAAAAAAAACTTGGTTAAACCTGGTTTCTCCTTGATTAAACAATGCTGAGTCTTTTGAGTTGTCTTGAGTTTTTGTAAAATTGCAGTTATAATCTCTTTAAATATCAATCTAAAATGCCTTTATTTTCTATTTTCTGCCTCTCTATCTTCTTGAACAGAGGGCTTAAACTTACTACTATCAAGTCTTATGGAACCCTTTCTGAATTTAGACATGGAACCCTTTCTGAAGTTTGGAAAATTAACATACCTATTCATTAGCCATCACTTTTATCACACTAGGATGAAGTCTTTTTGCCACAGCTCTATCAGTTTGCTTCAGATTGCTTCAGATTGCTTCACTCATGACTGCACTTTTACTAAATTCCTTTCTCCCTTCCACCTCCTGAATTACAGCTATTATTGGTGTATTTTCTTGTTGCTCTATAGTGAAGACAAAACAAAATATTTGCTCATTATCTACCAGTAATTCCTCAGTTGCACTGTCCAGAGGAGCAACACTCCTTTATTTACAACTTAGCATTTTTAGACACTCCACAGAATTATAGAGTCCCTACAGCAAGGAATCAGGCCATTTGGCCTGTTGAGTTCACACCAACCCTCCAAAGAGCATCCCTCCCAGACCCACCTCTATCTTATAACCTTGCATTTCCCATGGGTAATCCGCACAGCCTGTACATCTTCAGACTGTGGGAGGCAACTGGAGCACCTCAAGGAAGCCCACACAGCCAGTTTCCTGAGGGTAGAATTGAACCCTGGCCCCTGGTGCAGTGAGACAGTGGTGCCAATCACTGAACCACCATGCTGCCCGAAACGCCTGTCATTTCTTTGTTACTTTACTATCTAGCTCCCTTTCATATTGTAATATCTTCCTCCTGATAAACCCATTAGTCATTTTCTGTAATGTTTTATATCCTGACTAATCATCTGGTGTATTTCTAAGTTTTCACAGTCTGCCCCTTCCTGCCAATCTTTGACCTTCATTTCTCATAATACTATTTTCCATTCTTACTTTGACTATTTTTTGATAAATCACATGCATCTATGTTTGACCCCTTGCCCCCTGACTCTCTATTTTCCTATTTACACACTTCTTAAGAACACTGGTCCCAACGCAATTGAGATGTAGGCTATCCCAATGGTGTAGACTTAATTTCCACAGTACTAGTGCCAGTGGCCCAAGGGCCAGAACCATCTTCTCCCACACCAGACTTTGGTCCACGTAATTACTGTTTAGTTTCATATATCCGATGTCAACTTACCCATGTCAACTTACATGTGAGTCAGGTAAATATCCAGAGATTTAACTTTTGAGGTTCTGATTCTTTCTTTTAATTTAGTGCCTACCTCTTCACAGACTCTATGCAAAACATAATTCCCAGTTCTGTCTATGTTGTTGTTACATTGGCTCCGAGGCAGTGTCCTGAACTCTGGCACTTGGCAAAAAATACAATCATTTGGACTCACCCCTTTTGATTCAGAGAATGTTCTCAATCCCCTAAATACAGTATCACCTGTCAATACAACCTTACTTGTTGCTCACCCACTTGAACATCTTCCTGTTTCATAGTACCATGCTGTGGTAGCTCATCCATCCATAATCCGATACTCTCTTCCAAACAGGCTGAGTGACCCTCAAACTTACTGGCCAGTTGTAAGTGCTGGAATTCCTGCACTCTGGCTCACCTTGTAAGTGCTGGAATTCCTGCACTCTGGCTCACCTTATTTGCCTCACTTGTAGTCATACTCTCCTATACATGACTACTGACCAAGAACCTATCTAACTGGTGTGATTGCCTCATGGTACAAAGAATCCTTCTCCCTCTCTGATGTCTGTAGCCCAGCCTTCAGGTCATAAACTCTGAGCTGAAGCTGAGATAACAAGTTGTGGGGCTGGATGAACACAGCAGGCCAAGCAGCATCATAGGAGCAGGAAAGCTTGATGTTTCGGGCCTAGACCCTTCTGTCTGAGCTTCTAAATCTTACTGCATGCTTGTTTGTCCCAGATCACAATGGCATCCAGGAACACCCACACGCTACAACTTTAACACCACCTATCCTGCCGTTCTAAGTTATTTACATGTTCACTTACTTATGCTGACGTTACATATTTTATTCAATTACAGCCAATTTGTATGCTATCTTAAAGCTTAAGAATAAAAAAAACTTAATCACTTAACAGAATTGAACTAAACTATTTGCTCCTCTCTCTGTAGTACATCAAGAACCAATTCCAAACAGCTCCACTGATTCTAGGTCTGTCTCTGACTGCTTGTCACGGAGTCCTCCTCATCCCTGCTCTTCCAGGTAATACTGACTCCCTGTCTTGGGTATGCTGGTTGATTCCAATTATCTATTGTAAGGGTCTCCTGCAAGCTCTTCTATGTGGCTTTGAATCCCTGTCTCAGAATCCTTTCTCATGCGCTCGTCCTCTACATAATGCTGACTGTCTGTTTAGGAGTCCCCAGCTTGTCCATTTCCCCAGATGATGCTAACTGCCTGTTGTGGTACCCTTTCAACTATTCCACCAGGTGATGCTGCCTTCTTGGTTCAGGCCTCACCTGTTCAGCAAAGCTAATGATTCCAAATTCTGGAGATTGTGTGATAGATGAATGGGAGTTCAGTGATCGAAACTGAACAGAAATTGAGGACAACAGAAGTGGTCAGTTGGAATAATAACAAAAATCATCAGCAGTTTTGACCAGGTAAGTAAGGAGAAATTCTTTCTGGTGACACTAAGGTCAGTAACCAGACAAATAACATATATTGAAGATAATGGATACAAGAAGCAAAGGGGAAGGTGAGGGGATTCTTTTTCAGGCAGTGAATTGTTGAGATCTGGACTCTGCTGCCTGAAGGGAGAGGGAGACTGATACAAAAACATATTTCAAAAGAGAATTAGGTAAATAATTGAAGGTAAAATGTTGGCCGAGACAGGGGGAAGTCAAAAATTTTGTGAGCTCACTCAAAGGAAGTGCACAGATAGAATGGATTGAATGATCACTTTTCTGTGCTGTTATATTTTCTAAATCCTGGTGCGACACAGAACTGCAGTATAGAAAAGAATGGGTCAGAGATTGCCTTGTTGCTCACTGAACACAAAATCACATCCTCATGGTGAGCCAGTCAACAGAACTGTTAAAGATCACAGCCAAGCTCATCAGCTGGGGCAAGGGGAGATGTCACAGAGCTGCTCTGTGTGGGCTGTCACTCAACCACTCAGCACAAGCTTCACAATTGGTATGGGCAGCTGACAGAGCTGAATGGGCTGGGACTATAAGGGATCCCAACCTATTTCCACATAATCTTGCCAGTTACCAGAAACTCATATCAGTGACTCTGAGCAGAAGCAGCAAGGTGCTCCCACCTTCAGAGAATCTCCCAAAGAGTGAGAATATCTTCGGACAGGCAGTGTGAATTTGAATGTTAGCACAGAAAGCATAAATTTAGATGTGCACTTCGACAGCATGAATCCAGATCATGGAACAGATGGAATGAATCCAGATGTTAGCACAGATGGAGTGATCCTAAATGTTAGCATGGATAGCATAAATCTTGACATTGGCATGGCAACATGAATCCAGATGTTAGCACAGATAGAGTGAGCCCAGGTGTTCATACAGATAGAGTGAACCCATATTTTTGCAGAGAACATAAATCCAGATGTTAGCACAGATGGAGCATGCCCCGAAATTTATACAGATAGCATGAATCCAGATATTAGCCACAATACAGATATATGATTGAGTCAAACAGTACACTTCAGATGTTCCGTATTGTTGCCCCTCAATTATGTTCCCCGGGAATTAACTCGAATGATGAACCCCCAATTGTTGACTGTCATGGTGCTCCCAAATGTTCTCCTGGTGGTGACCCAATGTATTTTCTCCCAAATGTGCTACCCAGACATTGGCCCTAATGATGACCCAGATGTTGACCCTGATGGCACTCCCAGATGTTTCCTATCATGGTGCCCCTCAATAGTATCAACCAGATGCTCCCCTTGCTGGTTCCCCTCCAGATGTTGATACTCTGACTGCTCCCGTGACCCTGTGCTCCCTGGATTGAAGCGTGGGCTGTGACCCTGCCTAGGAAGGGTTTTGGAGCTCTCACCGGCCACGAATGTCCAAGTTGGAGATGGCATAGAAGTACTTGGAGAGATTGTTGGGGTCGACGCTGGTGGGTCCAGTAGCCGGCCGCAGCAGCCTGACCCGCAGATCAGTCAGGGTGAAGAAGTCTCTCAGTTCCTTGGTGGTGTCCAGTTGGCCGTACAGTGAGGCCATGTCCCCAAGGCGGGGCCCCCCAAACAGTGCCAGGCGCTCCTGGATCTCGAAGCGGACCGTCTTGTCCACCTTCCACACATAGCCCCTGGAGTATTCCTCTGTGCAGATGATGTCCAGCACCGAGGCCGACCTCAGATCCTGAGCCTTTCTCGGCTCCATCCCGAAGGAGTTGAGGCAGTCGGCTGCGTAGAACTGGTAGGGCTGCCAGCTCCACCCATGGTCCAGAGACTTCTCCAGGACCATCTGCTCTGGCCGGCCTGACTCGAAAGTGATGATGATGTCCTCGGTCAGTTCAATGCTCTTGCCCCAGGACAGGGTGATGTTGACCACCAGGGGCCTGGGGAAACTTCTCCAGGACACACTTTGCCAAAAGCTGGTGGGAATCCTGCCTTCATCATCCAGCATCAGCTCGGGAGGGTGGGCCAGCTCAGGTGTGTGAGCATCACACTCGTTGTTGCACATGTATGGGTTCTCCTGTAAACAGAGAGGGCAACAGCATGGGTTAGATATAGCGTAAAGCTACCTCTACATTTTCCCCATCAAATACGCCCAGGGCGGGTACAACATGAGGTTAAATACAGAGTAAAGCTCTGTCTACATTGTCTCTATGAAATACTTTGAGGATGAGCTCAGCAGAGTGTTAGATACCATGTAAAGCATCATCTGCACTGTCCCTATCAAATACCCCTGGGACAGATGCAGCACAGGGTTAGATGCAGAGTAAGCCTTCCTCCATACTTTCCTATCAAGTACACTCAGGGCAGGTACAGCACCAAATTAGATACAAAATAAAGCTACCTCTTCACTGTCTCTGTCAAATATTCCCAGAGCAGGTGCAGCACCAGGTTAGATACAGAGTAAAGCCCGCTCTACAGTATCCCTATTAAATTGGTGCAGGACAGATTTAGGACAGGGTTAGATACAGAGTAAGCTCCATCTACTCATTTAAACTGAAAGTAAAACTCTCTCTATTCAGATTCCATCAAACATTGCCATTGCAGGTACAGCACTGGTGAGATACGGAGTATTCCACTCTCTGCACTGACATGGAATGTAGGAATATCCTTGCAGTCCAATTATCTCCAGCAGAAGGTTTTTGTAAATCTGTCAGTGCTCCATCACACTGCACTGTGTTGGACAGTTAGACAGTGGAATAATTATATCACTGTTGTGCTGAAGAATGATGTTTACTATCTAACTATGAATAGCTTCACATCACCAAAATATTTACAACCATGGATTATAAAACAACACAGGATTTGGGAAGCAAATGCTATTCCTAGAGTCGGCTGAATTGTGGACAAACAACAGAGGGATGAGGACTAGGTAGATCTTTCAAAGGACTTGCATGAGTGAAATGGGTTGAATGACCACATTCTGGGTGATATAATTCGCTGAGTTTTACGATTGTAAATCAGGTTGGTGTGTGCCTTAGAGGGAGACATGGAAGCAATGATGTTGCTGTTGATAAGCTCAGAGTTATAGTCACAGCGATGTACAGCACAGAAACAAACCATTTGGTCCAATCTGTCCATGCCAATATCATAAATCAGATACCATAAATTAATCTAGTCCCATCTACCAGCATTTGGCCCATTTCCTCCAAACCTTTCCTATCCAGATACCCATCCAGATGCCTTCTAAATGTTGTAATTGTACCAGCCTCCAAAACTTCATCTGGCAGTTCATTCCAAGCACACCACAACTATCTATGTGAAAAAAATGCCCCTCAGGCCCCTTTTAAATCTTTCTTTTCCCACCTTAACCTGATGCACTCTAATTTTGGACTATCTAACCCTGGGTAAACGGCCTTCACTGTTCACCCTATCCTCATGTAGGAGCAAATTAATGCAGATGCTCGAATCTGCACTGAAAACAACAAATGTTGGAGATCACAGTGGGTGGGATAGCACCCATGGAGAGACAGCATGCTAACATTTTGAATCTAGATGACTCTTCATCAAAGCATCATCAGCTCTGATGACGAGACATCTAGATTCAAAACATTAGCTTGCTCTCCCTCCATGGAGCTGTCTGACTTGTCATGATCTCCCGCATTTGTTATTTTCACCTATTCATGCCCTTCATGATTTTATGAACTTCTATAAGGTTCGCCCCTCAGCATCTGTTGCTCCAGAGAACATAGCCCCAGACTACAAAAACAAACTTGCTGGAAAAGCTCAGCAGGTCTGGCAGCATCTGTGGAGGAGAAAACAGAGTTAACATTTTGGGTCCGGTGACCCTTCCTCCGAACACATCTGAGGAAGGGTCATCAGACCTGAAACGTTAAGTCTGTTTTCTCCTCCACAGATGCTGCCAGACCTGCTGAGCTTTTCCAGCAACTTTGTTTTTGTTCCTGATTTACAGCACCCACAGTTCTTTTGGTTTTTATGTAGCCCCAGCCTATTTAGCCTCTCCCTATAGCTCAAACCTTCCAACCCTGGCAACATCCTTGTAAATCTTTTCTATTTAACAATATATTTCCTATAGCAGGGAGACCAGAATTAAATGCAATATTCCAAAAGTGGCCTAACCAATGTCCTGTAAAGCCGCAACATGACCTCTCAACTCCCATACTCAATCTACTGACCAATAAAGGCAAGCGTACCAAACGCCTTTATCACTACCATGTCTACCTGTGACTCCACTTTCAAGGAACTATGAGCCTGCCCTGCAATGTCTCTTTGTTCAGCAACACTCCCCCAGGGCCTGACCATTAAGTGGGTAAGTCCTGCCCTACCAAAATGTAGCACCTCACATTTATGGAAATTAAACTTCTCTGAGCCTTCTAGTTTATGGAGGGAGTGTATTTGGAACATGTTGTTAGATAAGCCTCGGTGAGTTGCTGCAATGAATCCCGTACATGGGGCAGACCTGAAGCCCCATGACCTGAGCTGGTGGTGGAAGGAGTAGGGTTTGTGATGTGCTGATAAAAAAATTTCTGATGGATTGCTGCAGTGAATCATGAACTCGATACAGATT
This sequence comes from Ginglymostoma cirratum, assembly GCA_024137785.1. Lineage (NCBI taxonomy): Eukaryota > Metazoa > Chordata > Chondrichthyes > Orectolobiformes > Ginglymostomatidae > Ginglymostoma > Ginglymostoma cirratum. Next base: position 8,923,942 of record JAHRHZ010000002.1, on the reverse strand, counting down.
GCAGCCGTCGTGCGTTATTGATGAGGAGCAAAGATTTGGGAGAGTTGCTGCAGTGAGACCTTCTGACTGGGCATACCGCGGCGCTACCTGAATTCAGCAATACTGAATAAAGCCCAATGGCTTCTCGAAAACGATTCCACCTCCTATGTTCGAGTGAAATCTGTTTTAAAGTGGATGTTTGCCGCAATTAAACAAACTAATGTGTGTGCTGAAGACTGAGAGTGTAGTAACACGCAGAGAATCGAGAACAATTAATTTATAATTGTCACAGCATTGACTAAGGAAATTAAGCTGCAGATTGGGGAAAATATTTTTAGACCTTTATGTAAGTCAAATTGAGTGAATATTAGTAACAGAACCCAAAAGCTGTGTGGAGAATAAATGAATAATTAAACAGTGCAGATGTTAAGTGCTCCTGAATCGTTGTATCCTCGATACATCATTAACAGCTCCATGTCCCAGTCCTACACCTGATGCTTCTCAATAATGATGCTGTTGCACCAGCGAGGAATCACGAGTGTCAGTGGCTGGTGGGAGTTTAGTGGAAAATCACAGTGGGAATGAATAGAAGCGCAGAGGGAAATCTCACTCTGCCAATCCCTTGTATTCTCTCTCATCCTCAATCCCTAATCAGGGCACAATTTGCAATAAGATGTCTTGTTCTCTCTGCGTCAGTTTCACCTCCAGGCTATTTCAGATCTCTGCTTATCGATCTCTCTCCCTCCGTAACCTTCATCTCAGCGCACAACTACCCTCTCGCAAATCTATGCTCTCTCTCCAGCCTTGCTCACACTGAGTGCCATTTCACCACCCAGTGCTCGCTGGCCCACGTTGGACTCCAGTTCAGCAATTTCAAAATTCTCATCCTCGCGTTCAAATTCCAGCCCCTCAATGGTTTGGCCTCTCTCTAAACTCTTCCAGGTCGACAATACTCCTAGATTCTTGTCTTCTTCAACTCTGGCCTTTTCGAGCATCGCCCCATTTCAAATCGCTCCACAGTTGCTGGCTACGCCTCACAGTGCTCGGATCAGAAAACGTATCCCTTCCTTTCAGCCACTCTTTGGGAAAAAAAAATCTGCCTGACAGAAAACTGGATCACCCGTACCGAGATGTGGCTCGCTGTCAATTTCTTAATAAAAACCGAAAGAACTGCGGAAGCCGTAAATTAGAAACACAAACAGAAGTTGCTGGAAAAGCTCAGTAATTCTGAGAAAGGGTCACCGGAACAGATACATTAACTTCACGGATGCTGCCAGACCTGCTGTGCTCTTCCAGCAACTTCTGTTTTCGTCGTTGACAATTCTTGTCTGATTTAATCCCTCGTGAAGTACCTTGGGAACAAATAATTACTGTTGACGGTGCTAGATGAATTCAAGTTGTTGTTGAACACCACGACCCAGCCAAGTCAAGGGACTCAATGGGTTCTGGCTGCGTCAACACAGGAAAGGAAGAGATTTTGATATGAAGGATCATATATTTCAGAGACTGTTCCTGCCACAGTGGAGTGTTAATGCAGGGTCTTATCAATCACTGTTACTGCAACAAATCCACTCACCCCTTGACGTTTATTTCAGAGCTTAAGTGCTGTTATCTTGGATTTACAACGTGTCGTGTAACTAAGATCCTGTCGCTCTCACTAACACTATCAGCACGGTTCATTCCCCCGGCTAATGATGTTCATTAGCAGATCATTAAAGACAAAAGTTACTGACTCCGTAAAGTTCACTCCCACAGAATCTTGTTACTTCCAAGCAGCGAGTAATTTGTCCTTCGTTCGAATTTATACAGCAGCAAATATCCCAAAGTGATTCACAGGAGCATGAATTAAGAGGGGGTGAATGGAACTATGTCCCGGAAGTAGCATTAGGACGAGTGATGGATGGGGATGGAGTGATGGTATGTGCTAGTGTGGCTCTAGATTATTTTCTGAGCTAACCATGAAGGTCCTGCCTTCCCAACATCTCCCCTCGGCCTGAGGCGAAGTAACCTTTGGGTTCAACTCACCCCTAGCCATCTCTCTCCCTAATGAGGGAGCAACCCTGGGACTATGAGATAATAGGAATTGCCGGTGCTGGAGTCTGAGATAACAAGGTGTGGAGCTGGATAAACACAGCAGGCCAGGCAACATCGGAGGAGCAGGAAAGCTGACGTTTCCGGGTCTGGACCCTTCTTCAGACCTGAAACGTCAGCTTTCCTGCTCCTCTGTTTGCTGCCTGGCCTGCTGTGCTCATCCAGCTCTACACCCTGTTTACCCTGGGACTATGGCGACGTTACGATGTAATACTTCGCCACAGCCTGTGCTTGTGAAACCTGCTCTCGCAAAGCACGTTTATTTTTATAGCACTGTGTAAATTTTCAGTTTCACTGACGCTCAGCAGTTGCCACAAGATGCTCGCTCCATTTGGTATCTACAATCAGGTCGAGTTCCTAAAAACACAGAAACTGGCAAGTTGGCTTAACCATGTATGTTGACGTTTATTCACCGTACCAGCCTCCTCTTCTGTTTCATCCGATCAATGTATGATTTCTTTAATTTTCCTTCCTCATCTGTTCCCTTATTTTTATTCTTAAACTTCACTGTTATCAGCCTCCACGATTCCATGCGTTACTGAGTTCCTCACTGTCATTATTATCGTGGATTTGTTTTTCCTCCTAATTCCCTATTGGGTTTATTAGTAACTATCTGATGTTTACATAGTTCTCCCCCACAATTGGGAATACCTCCTCTTGCATTCACCTCATTAAACCCCTTCATCATTTTGAAGCCCTCCACCACTAAAGCCTGTTCAACTTGTCACAGCTCCGTTGTGTTTGGCTGAAATGAGTGTAGGCCAGTCTGGTGCTGCAGACTAAGAAATATTGAGTGCAGTAGAAGAGTTATTACTCCGAATCCAGACAAACTGAGTTCAAATCCCACAGTGGGCAGTTTGAGAATTTGATCTCAAATTTAAAATTCCAGGGAGCGGTAAACATCAGATTGCAATGGAATTCCAACTAGCTCATGAATGTCCTTCAGGAAGGGAAACCTGTTTTTGACAGCCTTTGATTTCCCAGGTTGCAACTGGAAGATCCATTAGACTGACATTTGGTCCCGGCTGACTGGAGATGGATATGCAGTGTGATCCACATTATCGACAGGGCCCTGTGCACACTATTCCTGAAAGATGACGGTTGCTTTACATTAGACACTGAGCTTGCATATTTGCTACGCTGTCTCAAACAGTACGCTGCCCCAGTATAACTGTTAATTCTCAACTAGCCTCTGAAGTGGCAATGCATGCCACCAAAACCAGGAGACCTGGATGTCCTTGTACACCAGTTACTGCATGCAGGTGCAGCATGTGGTGAAAAAGACAAATGGTATGTTGGCCTTCATAGCTAGAGGATTAGAGGACATGAGCAAGGATATCTTGCTGCAATTGTACAAGGCTTTAGTGAGACCTCACCTGGAAAATAGTGTGCAGTTTTGGCCTTCATATCTCAGGAAGGATATACTAGCTATAGAGTGTTTACCATACCAATTCCTGGGATGGGAGGATTATGTATGAGGTGAGACTGCACCATTTGGGATTATATTCACTGGAGCTTAGGGAGCAAAGAGGGATTCCATAGAAACCAATAAAACTCTAACAGGACTTGACAGGGTAAATGCAGAAAAGATGTTCCTGATGACTGAGGAGCCCAGAACTGAAGGTCACAGTCTAAGGATATGAACTGGGCCATTTAGAAATGAGATGAGGAAAAATGTCTTCTTCCAAAGAGCTGTCAGCCTGTGGAATTCTCTGCCAAAGAAAGTAGCTGAGACCAAAACACTGAATGTTTTTAAGGAGTTAGATATAGTTCTTAGGGCTGAAGGGTCAAAGGATATGGGGAGAAAGTGGGACCAGGTAGCGAGTTAGATGATCCGTCATGATAATATTGAATGATGAAGCAGGCTCAAATGGCCTGTCCCTGATCCTTCTTTCTCTTTCCATGTTTTCAGTACCACACAATACTGCTGACGCTTGAATACCCACTGAAGTGGTAAAGCGTGTCACCAAACACACTGCAAGTGATTCAAGAAGGTGGCCCAGCATCATCTACTCAAAGTAGTGAGGGATGGGAATAAATTGTCATTACTCCCACATCCCACAGACTGGATTTCCTAAAGGCAGAACAATTTTATGCCAAGGTCTTGTGAAGGAGCTCGGTGGAAATCTAAGCACTGGAATTTAATTATGAAGGGGGTGAGCTGACAGAGATGAATGTTTGCACAAGTTAATGAAACTCAGAACTCTGCACCTGGTGTTTGTGTCCAAACATTCCAGAAGTGAGAAGACCAGACGGAGGTTTCAGTGAACAGAAAGCACACTAGAGAAAGAATGAGCATCTCCAGTAAATCTCCTCCAAACAGTGGTGTGAATCCCACATTATTGCCAGGACGCTGTGTAGGTCAGTCCTTATACAGCACAGTCACCTTTCACTAGATGCTGCACTTCTAATTTAATTCCCTTCCCCCCTCCACTCAATGAGTGACCTGTTTCTAATAAAGTGTCTCCAATAAACGGCCTTCACCTCAAACTAATCTCCTCACTGGACCCAGCCTCATTGAGCTTCATGACTGTGAGCAAGTGGTCAGATAACCCATGCACTCATTGTTAAACCGGATTAAAACAACTGCTTTAATCCCTGTGCCTTTTATATTCCAGTGCTGAATAGGCTATTGGAGAGGAGGGGATGAATACAATACCAGTGAGAACTCAACAACATTTACAAAAGAGAAAGCATTTCTGGTGAGCAAGAAAGGTGGAAAATGAATGAAAGAAGGGAGGTACAGAACCATTTATAGTTTGTGCAGAGCACAATCCCACAAACAGCAATGAAATATAGAGGGATAACATTTCTCGAGGCACAGGAGAACTCAGAACCACACTGCAAGTGTCTCTGGCATTAGGATTGAACTCTCGACCTTGCCTGTCTTTTTCTATCTGTGTTTATAATTAAATTTTCGTGTGGGTATTACAGAGAATGAGAAACAGAATAACAGGAGATGGAACTGAGACTCCTCATCATTCAAACTGGTCGATAAATAAATCCAACCACTGATGACAGGGTCTGGGGTCAGTCAGTCATTGTCACATCAGCCAATAAATAATTCTTCAAAGATTCTCCCCCTAAGCTGCTAAAGTGAACAGAACATTCCCAGAGGGAACAGTGCAGTGAGGGAGGTCTGATCCAGGAATAAAGAGGCTTGTAAAGTTTAATGTGTAGCCTGGTTTATTGGGTCAGTGGTCAGTGAGTGAGAATTTGGTCAGGGTGAGGATTAACAGGAGAAAAGTCTCTGGCACCAAACTTAATACACTTATTGCTGTCTGTTCCAGACCCTCTACATGAGTATCTAACATTTAGTCACTGAAGAAAGACTGCAATATTACAGAGCCAATGTTTGGCTTGACCAACTAAACCCCATTGATTCTTCAATCCTGTTTCAAACACTCTCCTTGAAGACAGCGGAAAGTATTGATAACTCATACAGTACACACAGAGACTATTCAGGGCATTGTACCTGTGCTGACTCTGAGGAACCAATCAAAATTGGTCAAAGAAAAGTCACTTACAACAACAGGAAAATTATAATTGCAAAGGAAAACAATTGCTGGACTGTTGAGGAAAGAGTATCAGATTATGACTAGTTGGATAGCTCTTTCAAACAAGCCTGCATGGGAACAAATGGCCACTTTCTATGTTGCAAGACACTACAACCAGGCGGCAAAGAAAGGGATATCAATGTTAATTATCTCACCTGGCTGAGGATCTTACTCTGCTGAAATTGGATGCTGCGTTTGCAAAGGTGATGGAATTTTGAAAAGTATTTTACTGGCAATGACGCACTTTGGGACATTGTAAGGTTGCAACAGCGAGTCTTAATGTTAAACATGAAACCCAGAAACTCGACATTAACATTCATCATCTGTCACGACTCACTTGGATTTTTTAGAGTTGCTGCTGGGATTCAGAAATAATTGGCTGTCAGAGATTTAGCTGCATAAGTCAGACTGTGTTTCTACAGAAGTACTGATGATCCTCCCGTTGCAAGTGAACCTCACAACACAGTGAATTCACTGAGGCATGGCTCAAGCAATTCCAAGAGGCTTCAGAGGAGAATTTTCAGAATTCCCAAGACTTAAGTCGAATCCCAGGGGCCTGAAATACCGTCAATGTTATTCGTAACTTCAGGCCGGGGACAATGACGCATTGAATCATAGAGCCATAAGCTTTTCTTCCATTGTTGGGAATGAGTTGAAAATTTTTCCGAGACATCATATAAGTGACATCTCGGGAAACGTGTGAATTCAAGTTAGCAGGAGTCATATTTAGTTTCTGATTTGAATTTAATTGAGGAGATGACCAATTAGGTAATGGAAGGACTTAGGATATTCTCCACCCTGGTTTCAGGAAGATAACTAACTGCACCACAGAATAGGGCATTGCAGAAGATCCAAGCCCAAACAATCTGGATGGCTGGCTTGCGATGCAGAGTGGTGCCAACAGAACGAGTTCAATTCCTGTATTGGCTGAGGTCACTGTGAAGGTTAAATTTTCTCAACATCACCCCATGGCCTGAGGCATGGTTTTTGAGGCGTGCCGAAGGAGCTTAAAGAATGGAGATCCGCCATTGGGAGGCATAGGGAAAAGCTACCATATAGGGCCAAGGAAAGGTGTGCGTAGCATTTTGAGCACAGAGAACACAATGGAGACATAGCAAGCTTCCCTTCATTGCTTGGTCCTTTGAGTATAGGAGTTGGGAAGTCATGTTGAGGTTGTACAGAACATTAATAAGGACTCTTCTGCAATATTGTGCCCAGTTCTGGATGCTCAGTTATAGGAAGGATATTGTTAAGCTGGAGAGGGTTCAGAAGAGATTTACCACAATGTGGCCTGGTATGGAAGGTTTGAGTTATAAAGAAAGGCTGGATAGGCTGGGACTTTTTCCACTGGAACATGAGAGGTTGAAAGGTGACCTTATTGAAGTTTATAAACTTATAAGCAGTAGGCATAAAGTTAATGGTAATTGTCTTTTCCCTCAATGGGAGATTTCAAGATTAGATGGCACATTCTTAAGGTGAGAGGAGAGAGGTTTAAAACGTACATGAGGGCATTTTTTTTACACAGAGGGTGGTTCATGTGTGGAATGAACTTCATGAGGAACTGGTGGATATGGACACCATTAAAATGTCTAAAAGACGCTTGGATAAATACATGAATAGAAAAGGTTTGGAGGGACATGGGCCAAGTGAAGGCAGGTGGAACTACTTTAGTGCAAGATTATGTTCAGCAGGAATGGGTTGGACCTGAGAGTCTGTTTGTTGCTGTATGACACTACGAGGTGTGCGGATGAAGGAGCAGGCAAATTGGCAAGAGGTGTTACAAGTCTATGGGTGGGCTGATTAGGTGAAGGTTTGGGTGAACCTCAAAGCGTCAAGGGAAATCATAAATCAGGCCACATGAGCAGGGAGAGATTAAAGCATGATGGGGAGACAGAGTGCATTAGAAGATTTGGTAGTACAATACTGCCTTTGTATCCACTAGGGCCATCACTGAATGATTGGCCTCTTGAAGATATGGTTCTGTTGCCTGGAGTGCTCCAGTACTCGCTGGACAGAGGCTCCAGAATCAGGATTCTTTTCTGCTGTCTGCACAATTTAGCTTAACTACAGGTAACAATTTAACAAGAAGTGGAAATGGACAACGATACATCTCCTCAAACAAGGCAGAGAAGCTGTTTAATGAAGATACTGATACAGGCAAAGCTGTTAATGCTGCCAGTGAAGAAGCCAGAGTAATGTGGTAAATAGGGTACGTGAACCCAGTAGCAGCTACTTTAGAAGCTGAATGCTTTTAAACTGACATAAGTGAACACAGAGTGCAAGGAGCCTGAGAAGCAGTCCTATCACGGAGGAAATCTTTGACTCCTAACATGCATGTCAGAACTTTATGCTCCATTATTGGCGTTTGTTGTTTTTTTTTAGCCTCAACTTCCTGTTCAGTACTTTGCCCAGAGCATTAGTTTGGCGTTATGCTGGATTACATCCCTTAAATTTCTGAATGGTCATCGAGCAAGGGACGTTTGTCTCTGGCAGGGATTTAGAGGGTCCACACAATACTGAGTGCCTGTCCAAAGCCACATGGCTAGGTCATGATTGCTTTTTCCTGCAGTCACATTCCTCCCAAAGGACAACAGAGACTGGTGGCCTATTGCTCTGAGTTCAACATCACATGATCACATTTGATAATGAGCCCCAGCCTCAAAATGTTAACTCTTTTTTTCTCCCACAGACGCTGCTAGACCTGCTGAATTTTGACACCAACTTTTGTTTTTCTTTCAGAACTAATTGAAAGCCATCTCCTGATAGCAAAGGACCACACTACTGAATTACAATGTTCTATATTTGAGAACTGAGGCAATGGGCAGGCAATAGTCCAGTGTATTGTTGGTAGACTATTAATCCAGACCCCCAGGTAATGTTGTCAGGATCTGGTTTCAAATCCTGTCATGGCAAATGATGGATTTTGAATTCACCAATCTGAAACAAAATCTGGAATTAAGGGTGACTGTGAAGCCATTGCCAATTGTGAGGAAAAACTCACCTCGTTCACGTATGTCCTTCAGGGAAGGGAACTGTTGTCCTTACAGACTGTGGTCTGGTCTACATGTGACACCAGACCCACAGCAATGTGGTTGATTCTTAACTGCCCTCTGCCAAATTAGGGAGAGGCAATAAATGCTAACCTAGCCAGTTATACCCTCAGCCCATGAATGAATAATAAAAAATGAACCTTGTATGATAAAACTAATGTCCGCACACCCAGTGTGATTTGAAGGTTCTTTAATCTTTCTTGTCCTTTCATTACATCTGGGTGCTTCCTCAACAGCTAAGCTTGAGGAAATCTGCTGACTGCTGCGCTGGCTTACCTGATTTGGATTTGAACATAGCAAGTTTGCAGATTTCACAAAAATTAGTGGTGCAGTGGACAGTGAAGAAGGCTATCTCAGAGTACAACAGGACCTTGGTCAGATAGGGTGGTGGGCCAAGGAGTGGCAGATGGGGTTTAATTTAGATAAATGTGAGGTGCTGCATTTTGGAAAGGCATATCAGGACCAGGCATATACACTTCATGGTAAGGTCCTGGGGAGTGTTACTGAACAAAGAGACCTTGGCGTGTGGGTTCATAGTTCCTTGAAAGTGGAGTTGCAGGTACACAGGTTAGTGGAGAGTGTTGGTATGCTTGTCTTTATTGGTCAGTGCATTGAGAATAGGAGTTGGGAGGTCATGTTGCTGCTGTACATGACATTGGTCAGGCCACTTTTGGAATATTGCACTTAATTCTGGTCTCCCTACTATAGGAAAGATGTTGTGAAACTTGAAAGGCTTCAGAAAAGATTTACAAGCATGTTGCCAGAGTTGGAGGGTTTGAGGTATAGGGAGAGGATAAATAGGTCAGGGCTGTTCTTCCTAGAGCACCAGAGGCTGAGGAGTGACCTTAAAGAAGTTTACAATTTCCTGAGGGGTATAGATAAGGTGAGTAGCCAAGGCCTTTTTCCCAGGGTAGATTAATCCAAAACATAGACACTATAGGTTTAAGGTGAGAGGTGAAAAATTTAAAAGGAACCTAAGGGGCAAAATTTTCACACAGAGAATGGTGCATTTCCAGAGGAAATGGTGGAGGCTAGTACAATTATGACATCCAAAAGGCATCTGGATGGATATATAAATAAGAATGGTTTAGAGGGATATGAGTCAAACACTGGTATTAATTTAAGATATCTAGTCAGCATGGATGAGTTGGAACAAAGGGTCTGTTTCTATGCAGTACAGTTCTATGACTCTGTGAGTTACCAAGCAGAGGTGGTTGAGTCCCTGCCAGAGGGGAGGCAGATTGCCATGTCACAACTGGACTCCTTGAGAGGCTAGCTTTTACTCCTTCTCCCTGTTAGTACTCAATGGCACCTCTCTCACCATTTAAACAGATGGGGTACCTGGAGGAAAGTCAAAGTGCCTGAAATCCAGTCGCGGAATGAATGCATCCACAAACTGAGTGATAGAGCAGACTCTGGCTCTACACATTGACTGTCACCCATTGCATGTAGGCAGCCATCTGTTCACATACCCAATGGCACTTGGTCTCTGTTCTACACGTTTCTGACACCTCTGCCAAATAATCGCCTGTTTTTATAAATTCACTGATTGATGGGATGTGGGTATCTCTGCCTAGCCCAACATTAAATGGCCAGAGGGCAGTTATGAGTTAGGCATATCGTTGTGTGTTTGGACTCATAGGTAGGACAGACCAGGTCGAACCATAGAATCCCCACACTGTGGAAGCAGGCCATTTGGCCCACCAAGTCCACACCGATCCTCTGACACCCAGGCCTGCAACCTTTTTAGGTTGTAACCTAACCTCCCTGTAACCCTGCATTTCTCATGGCTAATCAACCTTGCCTGCACATCCTTGAACACAATGGGCAATATAGCATGCCCAATTCACCTAAATTCATCTATGGACCAAGGGAAACTGACGCAAACCCCACACAAATTGTTGCCTAAGTATGGAATCGAACCCGGTTCCGAATCGAACCCGGTTCCGAATCGAACCAGGATTCTTGGCACTGTGAGGCAACAGTGCTAATCACTGACGGACTGGGCTCCCATAGGTAAGAACGGCATATTTCCTTCCCTAATTGACATTAATGTTTACACACGCACGTCCAAATGCTCATTAAGGGCTGAGTCTAGAGGTTCATCAGCTGGAGTGGGTTCAGCAAAGACATGTTCTTCAGTGTTGGAGATCTCAGCTGTAACCTCCTTTTGTAGCTGTGGACACATGGCAATGTTCTCCTTGCGAGAATGTGACCCTAAGCTTACTTGAGGTGGATGAATGTCTCTGCATTTGGTGGAAGGTGGAGAAGAAGGTGCAGCCTCTGAAGGCGCTGACTCTTCTACCTCAGAGGTGTTGCTCAGGGTGGTGTTAGAAATGTACTTGGAGGATGCGGCTTTCCTTTTTCTCTCACAGATAGGGAGTGATATCCAGATGCTGTACAGAAATACATAAAGATTTCACAGAATCAAAGAATTGTTATGGTGCCAAAGAAGGCCAGTTGGTCCATCGTGTCTATGCTACCTCACCAAATAAGCATTATAACCTGAGTGCTGTTTTTCTGCCTATTCCTCATAACATTTCACATTGTTTCTTCCAAATTTCCTCCTAAATTTCTCACTTGAACTTGCCTCTGCCACACTTCGAGGAAGTGCATTCCAGACTCATTTGAAAGTGCTTCCCCTCATCCCACACTTGCTTCTCTTGCAAATCAATTTAAATCTGTGCCCTTGTTATGGATCAGACCAAACGCTCTCAAAACAATCAGACTGGAGGCCTGTGAGCAGCGGTGTGCCACAAGGATCAGGTGCTGGGTCCCCTGCTTTTCACCATTTATATAAATTATTTTGAAGTGAACATAGGAGGTATGGTTGGTAAGTTTGCAGATCACACCAAAAGTGGAGGTGTGGTGGACAGGGAAGAATGTTACCTCAGAGTAAAACAGGATCTTGATCAGATAGACCAATGGGCCGAGGCATGGCAGATGAAGTTTAATTTAAATAAATGTGAGGTGCTGCGTTTTGGAAAAGCAAATCAGGACAGGACTTATATACTTATTGGTAATGTCCTGGGCAGTGTTGCTGAAAAAAGAGACCTTGGTGTGAAGGTTCATAGTTCTTTGAAAGTGGAGTCACAGGTAGATAGGATAGTGAAGAAGGCGTTTTGCATGCTTGCCATTATTGGTCAGTGCATTGAGTATACAAGTTGGGAGGTCATGTTATATATTGGTTAGGCCACTACTGGAATACTGTATGCAGTTCTGGTCTCCCGCTGTGTTGTGAAACTTGAAAGGTTTCAGAAAAGATTTACATGGATATTGTCAGGGTTGGAGGTTTTGAGCTATTGTGAGAGACTGAATGGACTGGGGCTATTTTCCCTGGAGCGTCAGAGGCTGAGGGTTGCCCTTAAAGAAGTTTACAAATTCCTGTGGGGCATTGATAGGGTAAATAGGCATGGTAGGAGAGTCCAAAACCAGACGGCACGGGTTTAAGGTGAGAGGGGAGAGATTCAAAAGGGACCTCAGGGGAAACACAGAGGTGGTGTGTGTATGGAATGAGCTTCCAGAGGAAGTTGTGGACACTGGTACAATTACAACTTCTAAAAGGCATCCGGAAGGGTACATAAACAGGAAGGGTTTAGAGGGATATGGGCCAAATGCTGGCAAAGGGGACTGGATTAATTTAGGATATGGTCAGCATGGATAATTTCAACAGAAGGGTCTGTTTCTGTGCTATGTATCTCTATGTTTCTATGTCAAGGAGATAACCTAGACCCTACCTTTTTCTTATTTTAAAGGCAAGTGTCAGGTATTGCATTGCAGATGAAAGTCAATTGGTCAAGCTACCAGTCTTTAAGCAAAATATACTTTATTCACAAAATATAACTAAAATACAAACAAAAGAAAGGATTAAAATAACTTAATTCTTTTGGAAAACTTAACAGAATGATAGATTGTTTAACTACTAAATGGTAACTAGTCCAATGTAGTAATATTCCATAAACAAACGCTTGGCAAAGGCAAAGTCGGTAAAATAGATTGTCTCCCATGCAATTCTAGCAGCAGGAGGAGAACCCTGGCTTTTAGCTGTACCAAAGAGAGACAGATGTAACAGCTTTCAGACCCCCAACATCTACTGAAAGCTAAACTAAAAATTCTCATTCTGTAGGAGCTGGACCACAACCAATCAGGCTGCTTCTATTGTTCCAACTTTAACAAAAAACCCAAGCCTTCTCAAGCTGTTTACTTTATTGGCCTGAAGCTGACCACTTGATACCTCGGTCTCAACCTCTCTTCCAAAAAAAAAGACAAAATGCGCCTCTCAAAGCCAGAGTATTGTAACACCTGTTATTCACAATCCTATTATGAGTGGGAACTATTTATCCCTACATATTCTATCCAGCCTAATGACTTGGAAAATGTCTATAGATTTCCTCCTGCCCTGCTTCAAAGAAAATGAACCAAACCTCTCAAATATCTTCTCACAACTGATGTTTCTCATCCCTGGTGCCATTCTTGTAAACCTCTTCTGCACTCTGCCCAATTTCTTATTTCTGTGAGCCGAGATATTTTATTTAAGACATTGCTATTTCTTATGCAGCTGAGAGTAGTAGTGTGGTTTTTTGTTAATCTCCTGAGATGGGTGCACATCTGACAACTCCTGTTCAGCACAGGCAATGATCCTTACTCTCCTGCAAGCTCCACTGCCTGTACCCTGAAATGGGAGGGGGGTGGAGGCGGTGGTTCAGGAGCCTTACATCAAGCATAGCCCCATGACTGCCTGCACACATTTGTACTCATTGTGCGTGTTCTTCTCCTGTGATAACTGAGTGCCATTAAGAGAAATTAGCTTTGGTACATAACACATGCCCTGCTTTCACAGATACAGTTTGAGATATCAGTCCCCAGAGCTACGAATACTTTATTTTCACCATCATTAGCAAGAAGTATGTGCTTTAAGACATCTGAGGAGGTAAGGACTGCAATGAATGGTGCTTCTGTTTGGTCAAGGAGCTAGAGTACATGAAAGACAGTAATGTATTCAATGGTACATGGAACTAAGATAATTCTGAGGTGTTCTGCCTGAAGCCACTATTTGTATTGCGTTCTCATCCCATGCAACCTGTCAGTGAAAGCGTATTAGATTTGCACATTCTGACATGAAAAGTTAGTGATCTGCTGGTGAATGAGCTGTTGTGTGTTGTAGCACCTTCTATGCTTTAATTGCAAACCCTGGCAATCTCATTGAAATGTAGGACTGGGCTGGAATCACGGGATGAAAGGGATGATGTCTCCTCTTGTATGGTCACAATTAAGGTAGTCACGGTCTAAGGACATGACGTGGGCCATTTCAGACAGAAATGAGGAAAAATTACTTCACTCAGGGTGTGGCGAACCTGGGGAATTCTCTACTAAATAAGACTGTACAGATCACATCACTGAATATAGTCAAGAAAGAAATAGATAGAATTCTATAGGTTAAAGGTGTTAAGGAGTGTGGGGAGAGTGCAGGAGTATGGTGCTGAGATCGGAAATCAGCCATGTACATACTGTGAGGTAAAGTGGGCTCAATAGCCTTGTCCTGCTCCTATACCCTATGTGTCTCTGTGCGAGTTGCAGTACCACCATTGCACAAATATGAAACATAGTTCTAGTTATATTGAGGGTACTTGAGGAGTCTGATGGAAATTACCTTGCACCCAATCTTGTGTATGTGATGACAAACCAACAATGCTAACTCATTCTCATGGGGACATGCAGCACTGAGCAGACAATGGCGCTTACCCTCGATGTAGCACAGCAGATCATTCATTGGCTGACAGCACTGGATCCATTAGCTCTTGAAGCACCCACAGATACTGACCTCCATCAAGGCTGCCTTTGTCAGCACATGGATTCCTGTTTGCATTCCACGGAAACAGTACATTCCTTCTCCTCCAGACAGCCTACAGGAGAAAATTGAGGATGGTGTGGCTGAAGCATGGATCTCATTTCTGTCTGGAGTCAAGATATCTTCTGGAGGTGAGTGGATGCAGCCCACAGAGTTTGACTGCTTTTACTGGCTTTCAGACAGTGAAATACTGTCCAGGTGCCTATGGCACCAGAAGTTGAATCCTGGAAGGTCCCAGTGGGTTTCAGAACTTCTGACCCAGAAAATTCGTCATTCTACTTCCACACACGTAGTCCTACCTGCTCCAGAGGTGTGAAATAGCATTTCTGAACAGGTTGGTTACAAAGGAACACGTAATTTCTCAAAACAACTCAACTCTTCCCAGGGCAGAATTGCATCCTGCTATTGGGAACATCGCCACACTTAGTTGGAAAAGATCAAGATTAACTGTGCCTCACTATACCCAATATCCAATTTCTCCCTCTCTGAATCACATTGTGTTTCACTGTACAGTGTCCCATCTGCCTGTGAATCACACTGTGGCTACCTGTATCCAGTGTCGTATCTCTTTTTTTTCCCAAACTGCTTACAGTATCCAATTTATCACTTGTGCAGAGTCTCAACGAAATTTGTTTTGTAGCTCGCAAAAGAAATCTCAGATCAATGAAGAAACTGTCACTGAAATGGAATTGCATATGAATACTTTGAGCTCTTGCGAGAGATGAATCCAGTCGGGGATTATAGAATCTGTGCAATATTCTATTTTCAACACTGGCCTTGATGAGAATTAAGGGACTCCTTTCCGTCTGGAGGGATGAAGAAATGACCATCTCTCCATTGCCTTTTCCACTTCGACGACACTGCGTGGATCTACCCCAGCCTCAGCTCATCTGTTGCTGAAAACCTCATCCTTGACTTTGCCACCTCCAGACTCGACAAGTCGATCAATGTTTTAACCTCCCTCTCACCCACGTCTCATTCGTGCTGTCATAACAGGTCACGAAGCTACGCTGGTTCCCAGTTTGGCAAAGCCATATACTTTTTACTCTGTGTTCATTTTCCTCCATGGATTAACAATCCCTTTGTCTCTGTAATCTCTATCCCTAAACTCTCCAATTTATTCCTGCTGCTTTTACTTTAACCTTTGAACATCCATGATCTTAACCCCTCTGCTTTCAGCTGCCTAAATTCTGGAATTCCCTCCCTAAGCGTCTCTAATTTTACCCCTCCCTTCTCCTAAGACACTAATTACCACTGACTTATTTGACAAGGTTTTTGGTCATTTTCCTAATAACTTCCTTTCTCGTTGACCGTGGAAGTGCTGTCTGAATACAGAGGCGTGCAGTCTATTTTACTCCGCCAATGTCACTCTAACCCAAGTCTGTTGTTGTTGTAAGCCAAAGGAAACGCCGAAAAGTAAGAAAGGGGCGAGTGACTCCGTTCTCCCATTTCCTGCTTTGGACCAGCTGAAATACTCTCAGCATCCTCCAACTAAAGAGAGCGGAAGGTGAGTTCTGCCCAAAAAAAAAATGGACAGGAACAAGTCACAAGGTGAAGGAATAACAGCGAAATTGGAATAAGAAGAAGAATTAAACCCATCCACAAACAACCTCTCCTTTAAACCCATGTTGTTCATGGCGGTGAGCTGTCTTCTCGACAACCGAGTGTCTCCTCCGTGTTGAGGTACAAACACATTGCATTGGGGCTGGAGTCACGGAAGAGGCCAAACAAGATCTGGTAATATAAATACGCTTCCCTATTCGAAGAAAGGCCAGTGAACCAGATGGCAATTTTTTTTTCTCTCTGTCAGTTCGATAGTTGCGTGGTCGCTATCACCGAGACAAGCTTTTATTTCAGTTCTGATTTGTTTTGTGGGAAATTCCATAAATGTTACGGTGGGATTTGAACTCACATCTCTGGGATTACTGGCTCTGTAACTAACCGCTGTGCTCCTGAATGTAATTAACATTTACATTTCATCTAATTTGCAGTTTAAACAAAATCTATTGAATCGTAAAGTGGATTAAATTCATCCCATTCCATTTTGACTCAAACATTCAATTGATGAATTAATCTTCTTGAGCTTTGGTTCTGTTTTACTTCCCCTAATGTGAATAGCTGGGAAACTGGATCACTGTTTCCTCCGATCTCCTTTATTGAACACTGTTAGCAATTACTGGTCTCATCGATCTCTGTGTGTGTCTGTGTGTGTGTGTGTGTCTGTGTCTGTGTGTCTGTGTTGATTTAACGGGGATGAGAGGGAGGGACCGGCAGATATCTCTATTTCTAAGCTTCTGCCGGCGCTGTCGAGGGCATAGTCAGGGATTCTGGTGAAAAGATAAGACAGCAAGAGGAAAATTAATAGTGAGACCCTCATTGAGTACAGGAATTGGGAGGTCATATTGCAGGTGTGCAGAACATTGGTTGGGCTACTTTTAGAAAACTGCATTCAATTCTGGTCTCCCTGCATTGGGAAGATGTCGCAAAACTTGAAAGGGTTCAGAAAACATTTACAAGAAGTTGCATGGTTGGAGAGTTTAAACTGTAGGGAGAGGCTGAATAGGCTGGGATAACAAGGTGTAGAGCTGGATGAACACAGCAGGCCAAGCAGCATCAGAGGAGCAGGAAAGCTGACGTTTCGAGTCTGGACCCTTCTTCAGAAATGGGGGAGGGCATTCCTGCTCCTCCGATGCTGCTTGGCCTGCTGTGTTCATCCAGCTCTATACCTTGTTATCTCAGATTCTCCAGCATCGGCAGTTCCCACTATCTCTGAATAGGCTGGGGCTATTTTCCCTGGAGCATCGGAGGATGAAGGATTACCTTATGAATGTTTATAAAATCATGAGGGGCGTGGATAGGATAAATAGACAAGGTCTTTCCCCAGGGTATGGGAGTCCAAAACTAGAGGGCATATGTTTAATGTGGGAGGGGAAAGATTTAAAAGGGACCGAAGGGGCAAAATTTCACGCAGAGGGTGATGCGTGTATGGAATGAGCCACCAGTGGAAGTGATAGAGGCTCGCACAATAACAATATTTAAAAGGTATCTGGATGGGTACATCAATAGGAAGGGTTTGGAGAGATATGAGCTAAGTGCTGGCAAATGAGACTAGTTTAATTCAGGATGTCTGGTCAGCATGGATGAGTTGGACCAAGGGGTTTGTTTTCGCGCCGTACATCTCTATGACTCTCCCAAAAGCAGTTTCTTACTCAGCTCAGTCTCAAAGGCTAAGAACTCTTGCTCTCCCTGGATTGCTGCTCCAGTAATACAAACCCCTACACCACCGAACCCCCATACATAATATCAGCGCAGCATCTGTTTAGGAATGAGTGTATTTGCACCAACGTCACAGCCACAGTCTGAATACATTCTCACCCTGGAGTCTTTCCGTCTCACTCACCCACTCACACTGAATACAGAATCAGAGAAGAAAATTCAGGAGATGGAACAGATTGGAAAAGAAGGAGAAAGGACATGTGTCTTTTTTTTAAAAAAAACGATAAGTTACAGAATCAGAATATAAATTACGGGATAAAAGAGTCGAAATTTGGGCACATTGTTCTGGCTATTAAACCTCTCAAGATTGCAGACGCGAAGTCAATATCTAGCCATCTACCAAAATCGCAAGAAACAGGCAACCTTTGATTGTGTTTGTGGGGTGTTGCTCTGCACAAGTTGACTGATAAGCCCCCAACATTGAAAGAGTGACCACATTTCATCGAGTAAGTAGCTCATGGCGAAGCACTTTGGAACGTCCTAAAGCTCTCAGTTAGAATCTGATCTTACTGCGGTCAGTCGAGGTCTCAGACACACTTCCAACATTGCAATATGTAACCTATAAGATGTGGTTCAAAGATCTGAGGAAGGGTCACTTGACCTGAAACGTTAACTTTGATTTCTCTCCACAGATGCTAGCAGACCCACTGAGCTTTTCCAGCAATTTCTATTTTTGTTTCAAAGACCTGGGTTGTTTTCTTTTAAATAGCAGGTAACTGATTGACTTGGAGTATAATTCCCAGTGATAAATGACATGTTCTGAAATATATCATACATTTTCAATTATTGTCAAACCATATGGCTGATTACTACATCAGGAGTTTTCCCTCAAACAATGATGTACAAACTAGTCACCCTGAGGAGATGATTAGCTTAACAACAGGGTAATTAACATGTAAAAACAATCAAGAATTTGCATTTCAATGGCTTGATTATGGGATACTTTATAGGACTGAACTAGATCAAATGATATGGTCAGACACTGTGAGATTTTAACAACTCCCAAAGGAATCCAATCTGGTGTTTTGGCTGAAAGCAAAACTTCATAAAATTAAATGATTCACAGCAGCACCGAGAAGTTTGAACATTATAAACGTCAGTGACCAGAACCAGAATTAGACAGGAGGTATAATCCCAGACTGTCCACATTGACTGAAATCCCTCATCCCTGGTATAATTCCTGTAACTGGCTTTAGTACCCTCACCAACATCTAGAATGTTATCTAGAAATGGACACAGTCCTCCAGCTTGGGCCTAATCAATATTTCTAAAAGTTTGATATTACTTCCTTGTTTTTGTACTCCATGCATCTGGTAATGAATTCAATATAGGAGTGTGAATAAAATTCACTTTAACAAAGGCCAATCAGTGAGTCACTGCTCACAGTGCCACACACAACAGAGGCTGTTTCAGAACAGGTTGTACTCACCAGAGTGCAGTACATCTCGGGGGTCTGTCCACACGTGCTGTTGGGAGGATCCAAACTGATCTTCAGGAACCTGGTGAGCAGGGTGGTCTCAGGTTGGCAGGCCATGTAATCCCAACTCATCCATTGGTCCCAATGGACACGGGTCTTACACAGGTCATAGTGACCCCAGGATGGGAAGTGCTGTGCAGAGAGTGACAGGGTCATATAGAGAGTGTGAAGGGGCAGCAGGCTGGATAGATGCATCACTCTGACTGTATCCCCCTTACAGAGGCAGGAATCTCAATCCTTCTTGGGGTGATTCAGGAGACTCTCTGCTCTTGCACTACCCTCACTTGGGAAGCAACTCAATATGGGCAGATGTTCCCAGCCTTGGGACTCATTCTATTTTCTGTTGTGTTGGTGCAAATATTCCAAAGTTGAGATTCCAGTGTTAGAGCTGATGTGCCGGTTGTTCTTATCCAAAATATTGTTTTCCTCCAAGAGCTGTTTGTTGTGTCAGGCAGATGTTCTGCCTGTCTGATCAGTTAGTAAAGGAAGCCAATATTAAGATATTCATCAGGTCGAATCCTGTTCCCCATTGCTCATCGCTTCTTTCATGAATCATTCGCCTGTTGGAAAAATGAATCAAATACGTCGACTTAAGAACAAGCAGTGCCTCTGAATTTCAGCCTTCGACCACAGACCACCCTTAGACTCCACACCTCACTTGAAATGCAATGTTACAGGCATAGAGAGCAGTTGTCACTTACAGCATTCACTAGGAAGCAGATATTTGCGATTTTTTAAGTATGCAATATAAGGCCAATGAATGATGTGCCTATTTACATAGTTAGATTATCTGACTGGGTTGGAGTACTAGTCTGGACGCTGGGGAGAGCTCGTCATCACTTTATTTTCAAAATAGACATCATGGAATCTTTTATATCCAAACAGGTTGGAAAGCATCTTAGTTTTATCGCAAAGGTGATACCTTTACATTACAACACTATCAGTCTTGAGCTGCTAGACATTCAACACTCAATCAGTGATGACCCTCTGACAGCAGCAATCCCTCAATACTGACCCTCCAATAGTGCAGCACGCTCTCAGTACTGACCCTCTTATAGTGCAGCACGCCCTCAGTACTGATCCTCTAACAGTGAAGCACGCCCTCAGTACTGGTGCTCTGATAATGTGGCACTCCCTAGGCAGTGACCTTTGGACAGTGCAAAATGCCCTCCATGCTGCCCTTCTGACAGAATAACACCTCATCAATACTGCCAACCTGCCAGTGCCTTCAAGTGACTCTGCATTTACAGGGGTTGTTGACTGGTAATCACCCTTTAAAATGGTATCGAGACACAACATTGAAAGGAGCAATTAAGGATGGGCAACACAACTAACTTTACCAGCAATAGCAAGATCCCATAAAAGCATAAGTAATTTCTGACAGTGCCACACTCTGTTAAACCAACACTGGGATTCGTGCCAGGTTAGATTGTTGGCTCGAACCTCTGGACTGAGTTTGATTCAGCTCCATCAGGAGGCATTAGGAATAACAAGGTGAAAGAATCAAAATAATGTTTTCTCCTTTTCCCAGCATTGTCATGGAGGTGATGGCATGGTGGTAATGTCACTGGATTAATAATCCAGAAACTCAGGTGGATGGTCTGCAGGTATGTGTTCATGACAGGTGGTGAAACCTAGACACAATGTAAATCTGGATTTAAAAAGCTATCATAGAGGCAAGCATTGTAACCACCACCGATTGTCATAAAACCTCATCTGCTTCAGAAATGTCATTTCAAGAAGAGAATCAATCATCCTTACCTGGTCTTGCATATGTGTGACTCCAGACGCACTGCAATCTAACTGACTGTTAACTGTCCTCATTCTAATAAATCCTGACCTAGCCAGCAATGTATATTCTTTGAACTTCTTTTTTACCTTATTTTAATTCCTCTTGATACTGAAAAAGGAAAGTGATTCTCATTCCAAGCTTTAAGAGTTTCCCTTTTGTCTTGTTTGGTGACCATTCCCATATCTTATATTACAACACAAGGTGTTACTCTGAGCTGTGACTGATATCAAGATTAGTAACTCAATTATTTATAGCTCATCCTCGAGAATAAATACTATGAGCCTTTATAAATTGCTACCCTGTGTGCAGAAATAGTCACTGAATGTCTCACTTCCTCCCACATTCCCCTTCAGCTTTCACGTCATCATAAACGACAGTCACATTCTGAACCCAACATCACTGCACAAATCCCTGAGTACATACTCACCATCTCTAAACTTCAGACACTCACTCAGCAACTCCACCCACACCCACCGCCCACCAACACACGCTCACATTTTTCAAACAACCAACGTGCTCACCATCTCCAAACCCTGACACAAGACTCATACAGTCATGAAGTCATACAGTCATACAGCACAGAAACAGACCCTTCGGTCCAGCCAGTCCATGCCGACAATAATGCAGATTAAACCAGTCCCACCTGCCGGCACTTGGCCCATATCCCTCCAAAAATTTCTTATTCATGTATTTATCTAAACGTCTTTTAAATGCTGTAATTGTACCCATAACC
Organism: Ginglymostoma cirratum; assembly: GCA_024137785.1. Classification (NCBI taxonomy): domain Eukaryota; kingdom Metazoa; phylum Chordata; class Chondrichthyes; order Orectolobiformes; family Ginglymostomatidae; genus Ginglymostoma; species Ginglymostoma cirratum. Next base: position 8,902,139 of record JAHRHZ010000002.1, on the reverse strand, counting down.
ACTTTGTCTTGAAGTTCATTCCACCCATGAACCACGCTCAGTGTAAAAAAAATGCCCTTCATGTCTTTTTTAAATCTTTCTCCTCACACATTAAAAATATGCCCCCTAGTCTTGAAATCTCACACACTGGTGAAAAGACACTTGCCATTCACCTGATCTATACCTCTCATGGCTTTATAAACCTCTATAAGATCACCCCATCTACCTTCTATGCAGCAGTGGAAAATAGTCCCAGACTATCCAGCCTCTCCTTATAACTCAAACCCTTCTTTCCTAGCAACTGATAAATCTCTTCTGAACACTCTCCAGCTTAATAATAACCTTCCTATAACAGAGAGAGAAGAACTGGACACAGTACTCCAGAACAGGCCTCACCATCATTCTGCATAACCTCAACTTATCATCGCAACTCCGATACTCAAGTGTGTGAGCGATGAAGGCAAGCATGGAAAATACCTTTGTAACCACCATCTCTAAACCCCCAACACACACTCACCATTACCAAACCCCCAATACATTTATCATATCAAAACCCCCAACATACACTCACCATCTCTGATTCCCCCAACACACTCACCTTCTCCAAATCCCTAACACACACTCACCATCTCTGAATGGCAACACACTCACCAAATCCAACCCCCAACACACACTCACCATCTTCAAAGACGGGAGAGATCTATGGCAGGGAAAGAAAGAGGGGAAAAGAATGTGGACAATGACAGTGGTGGAGAAAGACAGAGCTGTGAAGGACGGTAGAACAAACCAAAGGAAGATTAGGAGAAAGAAAGATGGAAAAGCAGAGAGAAATTGGAATAATCAGAACAAAAGGAGAAAGGAGATGGAGTGATAAACATAGATAGATAGAGTTAGAGAGCGACGGAGAGAGAGTTGGGAATCAGTGGAGTGATCGAGATAGAGAGATGGGGATGAAGTTGAAGGGAGGAAGATTAAGTAATGTGAATGGAGAGATGGAGATAGAGATGAAGATCAAGATATCGAGACGGAAAGATGTGGATAGAGATGAAGACAGATAAATGGATAGAGTGGTAGAGAGAGAGGTGGAAATGGAGAGATGGCGATAAAGAGAGCGGGAGCCGGTCCCGGCGCCGTAGACTCACACGTTGAGACTTCAAATGTGAATCCTGGAGAGAGACTGGAAGCAGCCCATCTGAGGATTCCGCATGGTCCTAAAGTCCTGCTTCACTATCGGACTTTAAATCTGCGCTAATCAAAACTGTCTGAGATTCTTCATGCTTTTCTAGTGTGGAAAGTGTTCTCCAGTATTCACCTACAAAACGTGAAGTCATATAGTTTGAACAATAATGGTGAGAAAGGCCAAAGTGTAGAGCTGAGGTCATATGCCTGAACTGCTTCTGGAACCTGAGTTGTCGCTATTTATTTGCCATCTACTCGGAAGAGCTGACTAGTGTCTCATCTATTCAGAAAAACGGGGAACAAGCGAGTGGACAAGAGCCAGCTCAGGGCCCTTAGGTCGAATGGCCGTTTCTCCCAGCAAATTTCTCATCCCATCACAATACTCCACCGGAGATAGTAGGGACTGCCGATGCTGGAATCTGAGATAACAAGGTGTGGAGCTGGAGGAACACAGCAGGCCAGGCAGCATCAGAGGAGCAGGAAAGCTGACATTTCGGGTCAGGATCCTTCTTCAGACTCGAAGCGTCAGCTTTCCTGCGCCTCTGATGCTGCCTGGCCTGCTGTGTTCCTCCAGCTCCACACCTTGTTAACACTACTCCCCCGGCCTCCTTCTGGCCAGCTGAAGAATCAAACGCACCCCCTTGACCCAGGATCTTCGGCAGGTTTCCCGGCGACATTCCCAGTTTTGCCGATCGCGCAGACCCAACGAGCAAACAGCTGGCGGCTATCACATTGCCGCTTGTGGGATCTTGCTGTGCGTAACCCCGCAGCTGCATTTCCGCTGTGATTACGCTTCGGGGAAAAAGAAGTGTTTCGTTATCCGGAAAGTGCTTTGGGTTACTCTGGGGTCGTGAAAAATGTGCTTTAAAAATGTAACTCCTTTGTTTAACGATCACCAGGGTTGTCAGCAAAATATCTGAGTGGGGTGGGCCCTGTCCAGCGGAATAGAGGAGTTTTATTCACTGTTTCGTGAGTGAGAATCTGAGTTACTCTGACCCTCTGTGTTAAAATGGCCCACAGCAGCTCCCGTCTCCTAACGCACCGCCCTCAGCACCTCCCAGCTCCCGAACTGTTCGCATTCCAGAGGTTTCAATCCCGACCGGAAACGGGAATAAACTTGGAATCGATTGGGATTTAAAAAATCCCATCGGTGGAGTGAATTCTCTGCCCATACTCTGTTTCAGCAACCCCGCCCCCCACCTCAAACGCACCCTCCCCCCGACCCCGTCCGGATTAAACAGGGGACAATGAGAAAGGTAAACAAAACAGAGATTGCTGGAAAAGCTCAGCATCAGTGGAGAGGAATCAGAGTTAACGTTTCGGAGTCCAGTGACCATTCCACAGAGAAAAGTGTCAGTCTTTCCAAAGCCCATGTCAACAGCAGCAATAACTCGGGATTTATTGGAATGTAGAAAGAGTTCTGTAAATTGCTCCCAGATTCGATTTAAGAGATATCTGAGGACACAGAAATACGAACAGTGTTTACTCTTACCGAAAATAAACAAGAATTTCTGAGCTCCTCCAATTCTGGCGCGTGAAAGCGCCGCAGGAAGATTTTTGCTCGTTAAAGGCGCTATATGAATGTAATTACTTGTGGTCCACGTGGAGGGTCCACATATGCCTCACTGATCTCGGGCTGCAGTAATCTATTCACAAGAAACCTTCTGCCCTCCCACCAATCTCTCTCTCTCTCTCTCTCTCCGTCTCCCACTCACCGGCTCGTTCTGAAGGGGGTGTCCTGGTCCGAGTTATCGCAACCCCCCATTGAAGACAGCCAGCTCCGTTTTGAAGCTCCCAGTTGGAGGTCGCCTTTGCTGAGACCCCGTGTGTGTCTCTATGTGTGAATGTGTGTGTGTGTGTGTGTGTGTGTGTGTGCGTGTCACTGGATACGGGGCCGAAGGTTCCCTCCTCCCCAGAGCACGGCACGTCCACAACTCCTGGATCGTGAGCACCAGGAGCAGCAGCAGACTCGGCGCTGAGTTAATCGCAAGAAGCCAGCGGTCACCGGCAGGTCGGGGAGCTCATATCCCTTTCGTTCAATGGAAATACTGAGACTGGGGAAAGCTCTGCACACACGCACACGCACACACACACACGCGCACACACTCGAACTCAAACACTGCCTCCTGAGGGTGGGGGCGATGTAGGAGACAGGAATGCGGACAGTGCGGAGAAGTGGACTCTGGAATAAATGCCCGTCTCCTCATTGACCCCTGAGAAATCTCCTTTTATGTTGCAGGGTGGCTTCCACCAGGGTAATGAGTAAGGGGCAGAGTCCTATGTGTGGGAGCAGAGGCAGAGATGCTCTATCCGCCCAGATACCCTTGTGCGTATTTGTGGGGATGGGAAGGCTATGGTTTGATGTTCCATTCAAAAGATGGCATTTCCGACAGTGCAAGGTGGAGAGGGGTGGGGGGGGGTGGTGTTGGGCCGTGGGGAAAGGACAAGTTGATCGATTTCCGTGCGCAGTCTCGTTGTAGGGTCAATATACATTTGGGTCCCTCTGCCTCCGTTTGTACAGTCAGTACCCCGGGAACTTTTTAATAAGCTTGTGATTCCCCCCCAGGTCGATCATCCCTCGCGTATGACTTATTTCCTGTCGGGGTGAAGGGAAACCGGGAATCCGAGCTGATGAATCTCGGCGACAGCCGATTCATTCAAATAAAGTCAATCAGAGCTGACGGGCATGAGGACAAACATCAGTTGAGACCGAGGCTCGAGTGGGTGAAGGGAAAGGGCGCGGGGTTGTTGGACAGAGCGGAATTAGAAGGGTTTAGGCCCGAAACGTCAGCCTTCCTGCTCCTCTGATGCTGCTTGGCCGGCTGCGTTCATCCAGCTCTACACCTTGTCTATCTAGGCATCATATATTGTCCGCCTCCAGGACGCATAGACAGAGTTACACTGAACGGCGGGCAGATTTGAGGCCAGCCCATCTCTGTCGTTGTCGCAAAATACAGAAAGAACTTTCATTTATCCAGCGCCTTTCACACACCCTCAGGCCATCCCATACCTTCAGAAATAGTAATTGTACTGTGGGCAGCCCCTCCTGTGAGTGACACCCTCCTTTACATCCCGTGCAGGGTGATGTCCATTTCAACCCTCAGTTATGTAACAGATTCCACTTTACTTTTCCTGACTAGCTCATCCCTACCACTCGCTCTATCTCTAAATTTATTCCCCACAGTCTCACTGGGCTCACAGTCTATGATGGTGATTTTGTATTCCAGAATATATCAAGTCATATAATTATCCAGTCAGCTACCTTTCTCTCAATCATAATATTTTAACCTTTCACCAATTGATCAGGGAGCACCATTCAGTGGGTTGGTTGAAGAATGTTTAACTGTGAAAGCGATCTGTTGGAATGAGTTTTGTTGAGGTAGAAACTTTGACCCCAGGTTACTGGGGAAATTTCCAATGGTCTTGTTCAAAATACCAGCTGCGGGATCTTTCAAACAAAACAGGGCTATGCTTTGATGTTCCATTCAAAAGATGGCATTTCCGATAGTGCAATCGTCCCTCAATACTGTCCCTCTGATGATACAACACCTCCTCACTCAGTACTGATCTTCCAGCGGAGAAGCGCTCCTTCAGTACTGATCCTCTGACAGTGCAGCACTCCCTCAGTACTGACCCTCTGACAGTGCAGCGCTCCCTCAGTACAGAAAGTGCGGCACTCCCTCAGTACTGACCCTCTGACAGTGCAGCGCTCCCTCAGTACTGACCCTCTGACAGTGCAGCGCTCCCTCAGTACAGAAAGTGCGGCGCTCCCTCAGTACTGACCCTCTGACAGTGCGGCACTCCCTCAGTACTGACCCTCTGACAGTGCAGCACTCCCTCAGTATTGACCCTCTGACAGTGCAGCACTCCCTCAGTACTGACCCTCTGACAGTGCGGCGCTCCCTCAGTGCTGATCCTCTGACAGTGCGGCACTCCCTCAGTGCTGACCCTCTGACAGTGTGGCACTCCCTCAGTACTGACCCTCTGACAGTGCAGCACTCCCTCAGTGCTGATCCTCTGACAGTGCAGCACGCCCTCAGTACTGACTGTCTGACAATGTGGCACTCTTTCAGTACAGCACTCCCCTTAGTACTGGCTCTCTGACAGTGTAGCCCTCCCTCAGTACCAGTCCTCCGACAGCTCAGATTCCCTCAATTCCCACTAATTCTCAGAGTGTTCTGACAGTAAGTACCAACAGCAAATTGCTGATGAAAACTGTGAGGACCTGCTTCTCCAAAAGACGATGTATTTGCTCTGAAAGTTAAATATGAGCATTGCATCAATGAGACTTTGCCCTGAGAGACTCAGGAACAGATAAAGTTGCGTTTCAATCAATAAACGTGGAGCTGAAAAAACATAGCCGGACAGACAGAGTCCGAGGAGCAGGAAAGTCAAAGCTTCATCAGCTGCCTCTCCTATTCCTGAAATGGCTCAAAACTTTTGACCATTAGTCACTGACTTTTCGACATGCTGTGTCCAAATCAACCTGTTCACAAATGCTCTCACAAGTATCTGGAATAGGTGCGGCTTGAACGCGGGCTTACTGATTCAAGTGTAGGGACACTACCAGTGTGTCACAAGAGCCCTTTTGCACTAACTGCATCAGGAGCATGATATGTGGGACAGTTGTTGACGCTGTCTTCAGAAAGGGCAGAATGCTTTGTTTCATTCCCCACCAGAGTAACACTGCTCCCTCCCAACAGTAAAAGCAATATTGGGTCTTGTTGCCTCTGGATAAGACATAAAACTAAGGCCCAGGTTCCCTCCAGCCTGTGATATTTCAACATTTCAACTCATTCTTACAACCTGCACAACCGCATTTGTTTTCAGCCATCTGTTAAAGTGAATATTGAGGTTTTGGTGTTAAATATTTATACCTTGTCAACTGATTAAAGATTCTCACACACCACATTAATTCACCAAACATTGAAATGAAGGAGCAATTTATATGGTAACGTAAGCATTGTTTATATATTCCAGACCATTGGTAATCAGAATCAATTATTAACATCAGCGTTCGGTATGTGATTTTTTTCCCCCTTTTTAAGCTGTCGGCATTTTAAAGCATTCCTTCTGGGAACGTGAGCGTTGCTAACAAAGCCGGTATTGATTGCTTGTCCCTCATTCAGAAAGATTGTTCGACCACCCAATCTGGCTCAAGTTAACTCTTCACTTTTAAAATTCTCTTTGAGGATGTTGCTGGCTGGGCCAGTAGTCATGGCACATTGCTAGTTGCCTGTTGATATGAATGGCTTGTGAGAGCAGTTAGGACTCGAACGCGTTGTTTTGGGTCTGGCGACACATGTAGCCCAGAGAAATCTGACTTCGTTCCTGAAAGGGCATTAGTGAATCAGATGGATTTCTGCCACAATCAATAATGTTTTCTTTTTTGTCTTATTATTTGACTTTCCATTCCACAGTCTTATTGAATTACAAATTTCACTATTTGCCATTGTTGGATTTGAAGCCATGTCCCCATACCATTAATCTGGAGTTCAGGATATTTATCTCCCAGCATGACCACTATGCTACTGCCTCCTCATGCTGTTTCCTGAGGAACTGGATATTGATTTTCCAAAAGCTTCTCAGAGCCAATGGATTATTTTTCGACTTTGGCCGCTGTAGCAACGGTGGCAGCCAATGTGCGCACAACGCAATTTCACAAACACGAGTGAAATAAATGGTCATATAAAATGTTTTGTCAGATGTAGGAGGCACTGTGGGATCAATGAGCACAGGATGGCATGTTCCAGGTTTGTAATATGACAAGAAAAGGGTGAGTTAGATATTTTTGTGCCTGACTATGGTGAATTAGAACAGCAGAGACCACAGCTTTGAGGGCAATCAGGAGGAGCATGACTGAAGGAATTAAGCCCTGATATTTTTCTCAAGGGTTTTTGGATCTGCTGTTTCCATATCAGAGGTGAAGCTTTCAGTTGAGGGAAGTAACTGTGCTTGACAGCTCAATGCACTCAGCCCCACACACACGGCATAAGAGAGGCAGAGTGTGGAAATCTTCATCTCCTCACCCCCGTCCTCCAGTTCTCTTCCTCTTGATTCCTCTTCTACACTTCTGTCACTCTGTTGTGGGTTTTCTCTGTTTATCTGCCTACTTATCTCTGACCAAATCATTCTCTTTTTGTCTAAACTCCTTAACTTTGTCTCTCTCTTCCTCTCTCTCTGTATTTTCATCTCTCTCTCATCCTTTTTGTCTGTTTCTTTTTCTCACTAGACACTCACTGTCTCCTTCACTCTGTCTGCTGCACTACCTCACTGTCTCTCTTTGTCTATATCGCTCAGTATCTCTGTCTATTTTCCAATCTTTGTCTTTCTGTTTCTGAATTGGATCATCATGATTAAGTTTACTTGAAACCTTCTCTGCTCCTGTATTTATTGAACACTCAATACAACAGGGAATCAGTATTGGAAGATTTCCATTACCCTAGGCTCTTATGTCAGAACCTGGAACTAACCAACTAGTCTATATTAGACTTGGTATTGTGTAATGAGACAGGATTCATGAATGACCTCAATGTAAAGACACCATTGGTAGAAGTGACCACAATGCTATTGAATTTTACATCCAGACTGAAAAGGCAAAAACTGAGTCCAAGGCAAAGCTTTTAAACTTAAGTAAGCACATACACGAGGGCATAAAAACTGAACTAACAGAAGTGATCTGTGATATAGGCTAATTGTAAGAATTATTTGGAAAGCAGCACCATCAATCATGAAACAGAACTGACCAGCCATTATAAATACTATTGCTACAACAGCAGGTCAGAGCTAGGAATAAGGCAGACAGTAACTCACCTGCTGAATTCTCAAAACCTGTCCAGCATTTACTATGCCCAAGCCAGGAATGTAATGGAATACTGCCCATTTACTTATATGAGGGCAGCTCCAACAACACTCAAAAAGTGTAATCCCACCCAGGAGAAAACAACATACTTGATTGGCAACACATCCATAAGTGATGCATTGTAGCAACATGTGTACCATCTACAAAATGCACTGCAGAAATCTAACAAGGCCCCTTCACAGACCATTCCAAGTGCATCACCACTACCATCTAGAAAGACAACGGCAGGCAGTATAGGAGAGTGTCACAAACTGCAAGTCACTCCAAGCCATTCAATGTCCTGATGTGGGCATATACAGCTGTTCCAAGATTGTCATTGGGTCAAAATCCTGAAGCAACATTGTGGGGTACAAGAAATGGACGGCAATTGTTCAAGAATGCAGGCCAACAGCATCTTTTCAAGTGCAATTAGGACTGAGAAATAATGGCTCGCCTGGCCAGCAAAACCTGCATCATAGCAATGAATTTAAAAAATATAGAAACAGTGGCATGCATTCAATGGATATTTCAGAAGAAGCATATTCTGGTAATAAAGATAAATTCTAATGGCAGGATCCACTATCAGTGGTTAACTAAAAATATGAGGGAAAGCATCAAACAACAAAAGGAGAAGTAGAAAAATGCACACCGATTAGTGACTGGTAATTGGTCAGAATGTAAAAGAAGACTGAAAGTACCAAAAGGTCACTTAGGAAGAAGAAATTAAAGTATGCGAGGAGGCTAATTGACTTATTAAAATTGATAGCAAAATTTTATTTATAAAGAAAAAGAATAAACAAAATGAGTGTTGATCCTCCAGAGAGTGAGATTGGTGAGTTAAATGATAAGTAAGTGGTGGATGAAATGATCAAATATTGCACTGCTGTCTTCGTTATAGAGGATACAAAAACCATTGCAGTAATATCAGAAGTCAGCAGGTAAATGTTGTGAAATTAAAATCACTGAAATAGCGGTGTAAAGTAGGCCATTGAATCTATGGACAGTCGAGCTTGGATTCAGATTTCCTTCATGCTTATGTCTTAAAAGTGATGGCTGCTGAGGTAATAGATGAATTGGTATTAATTTTCCAGAATTCACAGATTCAGGAAATGTTCAATCTGACCATAAAATAACAAACATAACACTTCCATCCAAGAAGTGAAGGAGGCAGAAATTACGAAAATATAGGCCACAATTAGTGTGAATTTAAAAACTAGAAACAGTGACAGACACTCAAGGGGTTATAGTTAGCTTGATGTCTGCCATGAGGAAGGTTCTAGAATTATTCAATAAGGAATTTATAGCTGGTCATTTGGGAAAAATGATCAGGTGGTTAGGAAGAAGGAGCATTTATTTTTGTGAAAGGAAAATCCTGTTTCTAGAATTTATTGGAGTTCTTTCAAGGAGTAACTTGAACTATGGATAAAGGAAAGCCTGTAGAGATACTATGCTTGGATTTCCAGAAGGTTTTTGTTAAGGTGCTGCATCAAAATATGTTGCACCAAGTAGCACACGCCTCCTTCCGTTCTTGGAAAGAGGGATTACATTTCCTGCTTTCAGTTCTGAACTTGTCATTGACAGGCTGGCAGAAAGCAGAGAGTATGCATAAATAGTCCTTTTTTCTGATTGGCAGGATGCATGACTGGGCCCTCAACATCTTACAATCATTGGCTTTGAAGAGGGGAGCAAAAGGCATGGAAGTTCAATTTGCAGCTGAAAAAAAAGACAAGTAAGAAAGTGCGCTGTGAAGAGGACAAAGTCGCAGAAGGATAGATCTAATATGAAAGAATAAATAAAAATATGGCAGATGAAGGGTTATGAGAGAAAAAAATGAAATTGCGCACTTGGTGAGGAAGAATATAAAAGCAGAGTGTTGTCTCAGCAGATAATGACAGCAGGAAAATGCAAAGGGATCTAGTCATTTAAATGATTTAAGACTTATGAAGAACAGAAAGGGAGGAAAGAGAGGAGAGGGAGTGGCGTTTTTGCTTAGGGATAACATTGTGGCTGATCTTAGGGAGGATATTCCTGGGAGGTCGTCCACTGAAGTTATATGGATGAAACCGAGAAATAAGAAAAGGATGATCGCTTTGTTGGGATTGGATCATAGGCGTGCAAATAGTCAGCGGGTAATTGAGACGTAAATATGTAAGGAAATCTCAGGTATATGTAAAAATAACTGGGTTGTAATGGTAAGGAATTTTAATTTTCCAAACATAGACTAGGACTGTCATTGTGTTAAAGGCTTGAATGGGGACGAATTTGCGAAATGCGCACAAAAAAGCTTTCTTAGTCAATATGTGGGTGCACCTCCAAGAGAAGGAGCAAAAACTGACCTTTTGTTGGGAAATAAGGCTAAGTGAGTGATTGAGGTGTTAGTGGGGGAGCACTTAAGGGCAAGTAATCAAAATTCTGTCAGTTTTAAAATAGTTATGCAAAAGGATAGAACTGACCAACAAGTTAAAGTTGTAAATTGCAGTAAGGCCAATTTGGACAGCATTAGACAGGAACTTTCAAAAGTTGATCGGGGAAAGCTATTTTCAGGTAAAGGAATAGTTGGGAAGTGGGATGCTTTTAAAAATGAGATAGCGAGAGTCCAGAGCGAAAATGTTTCTGTTAGTATGAGGGGCAAGGCTGGTAGCTGTACAGAATGCTGGATGAATTAGAGGAATTGAGGGTCTGGTTAAGAAAAGGAAGGTGGCATATGCCAGGTAAGATAGCTGGGATCGAGTGAATCTTTAGAGGAGTGTTAGGGTAGTAGGAATGTGTTTGAGGGATATCCGGATGGCAAATGGGGTCAAAAGGTAACTTTGGAAAATAGGGATAAGGAGAATCCAAAGAGATTCTATAGGTTCATGAAGGGCAAAAGAGTGAATAGGGAGAGGATAGGGTACATTAAAGATCATCATGGCCATCTATCTGTGGAACCCCAAAACACTGGTGAAATACTAAACAAATATTTCACATCAGTATTTACTGTGGAAGTCAAAGGACCTCTAGTAGTAACCAGTGATATCTTAAAAAGTATCCATATTGCAGAGGAGTTGGTACTGGATGTCATAAAAAGCATAAAGATTAATAAGACCCTGGGACCTGATTAACTTTGTAGGAAGCTAGGGAAGTGATTACCGGGCTACTTGCTGAGATATTTGTCTCATCAACAGCCATGGGTAAGGTGCCGGATGACTGAAAGTTTGCTAATGTGGTGCCATTGTTTAAAGAAAAGTCAGCGAGCTACAGACCAGTGAATCTTACGTCAGTGGTGGATAAGTTGTTAGAAGAGATTCTGAGGGATAGGATTTGAATGCATTTGGAAAGGTATGAACTGATTAGGGACAGTTGTGTGTTGGAAATAGCGTCTCACTAACTTGATTGAGATTTTTAAAGAGGTGACAAAGAAGTTTGATAAAGGCAGAGTGGTAGACGCTGTCTATATGGACTTCAGCAATGCGTTCAACAAGGTTACACATGGTAGACTGGTTAGTACGGTTAGATCGCATGGGATCCATGGCCAACTAGCCAATTGTATACAAAATTGGCTTGAAGGTAGGAGACAAAGGGTAGTAGTAGAGGGTTGCTTTTCAGACTGGAGGTCTGTAACCAGCAGTGTGCCACAAGCATGCTGGGTCTACTGCTTTTCATCAATTATACAAATGATTAGCACGCAAATACAGAAGGTCTGGTCAGGAAGTTTGAAGATGACACCCAAAATAGGTGGTGTAGTTGACCCTGAAGAAGATTACCTCAAAGAACAATGGAACCTTGATCAGATGGACCAATGGGTCAAGGAGTGGCAGATGAAGTTTCATACAAATAATGTGAGATCTTGCATTTCGATAGAGCAAACCAGGGCAGGACTTAAACAGTTAATGTTAGGGACCTGGAAACAGTTGTTAAACAAAAAGACCTAGGGAGTGCAGATGTGTAGTTCCTTGAAAGTGGAGTTGCAGGTAGACAGGATAGTGAAGGCAGTGTTTGGTACGCTTGCCTTTATTGGTTAGTGCATTGACTATAAGACTTGAGCGGTCATGTTGTGGCTGGACAGGAGATGTACAGATTAGACCATTTTAAAAATAACTGCATACAATTCTGGTTGCCATTCTATAGGAAGGATGTTGTTAAAGTTGAGAGGGTGCAGAAAAGATTTAGAAGGATACTGCTGGAATTTGAGTGCATGAATATTAGGCAGAGGCTGAATAGGCTGGGGCTTTTTCTCCCTGGAATGTCAAAGGCTGAGGGGTGACCTCTTTGAGATTTATAAAATCATGAGGGGTATGGATAAGGTGAATAGCCAAGGCCTTTTCCTAGGGTAGGGGTGTCCAAAACTAGACAGCATAAGTTTAAGGTGTGAGGGGAAAGATTTAAAAATGACTTGAGGAGTAACTTTCTCACACAGAGGGTTGTGCGAGTATGGAATGAGCTGCCAGAGGAATTGCTGGAGGTTGGTAAAACTACAATATTTTTGGATGGGTGTATGAATGGGAAGAGTTTAGAGGGATATGGGCCAAATGCTGGCAAATGGAACTAGCTCACATTGGGATATGTGGTAGGCGCGGACGAGTTGGACCTAAGGGTCTGTTTCCATGCTGTATGACTCTATGGTTTACATTATTTTGGTGACTTAAGCCATTTAAGTGCACATACATTCGGATATATCAGTGATTAAGAAGGCTAACTGAATATTGTCTTTTATTCTGAGAGGAATTTGAGGTAAAAATGAATATGTTATGCTCAGTTATTTGGGATATTTGTTATTAATTGTTATTAATACCTGGAGTGTATGGGTTGTTTTCTGGTGAAAATTTGTGTTTGTTTTCACTGGAGTTTAGAAGAGTGTTTTTGATTTTATTGAAGTTCATAATAACCTGAATAATCCTGACAAAGTGAAGGGAGAAAGATGTTTCATCTGGTTGATGAGTCCTGAACTAAGGGGTTGAAATTAGGGTTGCCCTTTCAGAACAGAGATTGAGCAGAATATTTTTCTCTCACAGAGTTGGGTGACTTTGAAACTCTGCCTCAGAAGGTGGTTGAGGGGAGTAATTGAGTAATTTAAGGTGGATGTAGTTAGTCAAGGGAATAATCGCTTATCAACGGTCGACAATAATGCGGAGCAGGGTCAAAGGTCCTAGTGGGCTACTTCTGCTTCTAATTCATATATTTGTTAATTGTTTCCTAGCGTCGCTTGCTCAGTAATTAGTTTTTGTTGACACATTCTGTCAAAGCAGGGAAGACTAGCTTGAATGTCTCTGAAGAATACTGTAAAATTCCATTCGTGTAACATAGGCATCTTATTATCCAAAGTCATTTTGTACAAACATAAACAAACTAGATGTATATTCCTTATCATTGGTCAATGTTCTCCTCACATAGCCAGGGATTGCTTAAACTCTTTGCCCAATTCGACCATTTGCCCCATTCTTTATCTGTATCTGTATATTTCTAATCCCTTCTGTTTCTAAGAGCTTTCTGGAATGTTCCGTTGATACCAACACCCAAATTCTCCTGCAGAAACTGCTGACTCTGGCTTATGGTTTGCATGGTTCATTGGGTACAAGGTTTGCCCACATATTTGTTTGTTGTCGCAGGAAAAATATCCATTTCATGTTCATATTCTCATTATCACTAACAATGAGTATGTAAGTAAAAGAGTCTTTTGAAACTCTCGAGAAGCAGACAATAGTCGGTCCTGAGATAAAAGGTACTGCAGATGCTGGAGAATCCGAGATAACAAGCATGGGGCTGGATGAACACAGCAGGCCAAGCAGCATCACAGGAGCAGGAAAACTTGACGTTTCGGGCCTAAACCCTTCATCAGAAAAAAATAGTCGGTCCTGGATAAGTGATGGAGACGTAGCAGGTTCAGTATTGGGACAAGCTAATCTGAGAAAGCAGCCAAGATAACACTGAATAAAACTCAGACAGCCAGACTTCATGGTGGGCAGAATCCAAAACAACAGTAGTTTCTATCCATGGTGCCATTGTGATTCATGGAAGCAACTCAGATCAATGATTCCAAGACAAATATCAGTTGAAAAAACACATCAGCGAGGAAATATCCTCTGTTATCAAACTCCCCAAACACAGGGTCCGGTACTGCTAAGGAATCTTGGTTAGACATATCATAAAAACAATCTGCCTTTTTGCTTTCCTTATTTGAGGAAAGATGCAAATGCATCTTCCAATGGTGATGAACCTGGTGGTCCCAGATTGATACCTGGAATGAATGGTTCGCTTTTTGATGAAAGGTTGTGCTTGTTTTCACTGGAGTTTAGAAGAGTGCTTCTGATTTGTTTGAAGTCTATAAGAACCTGAATCGTCTTGACAAAGTAAACTGGGAAAGATGTTTCCCCTTGTTGATGAGTCCTGAACTAAGAGGATTGTGTCCACACTTTAGGAAGAACGTCAGGGCCTTTGAAAAGAGTGTGGAGGAGTGGTACCTGGAATGAGCAGCTTTGGTCAATACTGGAGAGACTGGAGGCACCCAGCCTGTTCCCCTTGGAGCAGATATGTTGAGGGGAGATTTAATACAAGTGTTAACATTCAAAAGGGTGCAGAGTAAATAAAGATGTTTCCACCAGACCCAGCAAGTTTGAATACTAAAGGACACAGTCTGAAGGTGAATTGTCTCCATACTGTGCTGCATTCTGTGATTCTAAGCTCCTGGTACATTGTAATTATATCACATTACAATCATATTACGTGACTTTCTATCAACATGTGAATCCAACAGCCAGCCACATTGGAGACAAAAGTCAATGTTGGATCATACGGAGAATCTTAAATAAAAGATTCTTCTTTCCCAGGAGTGACTGAACCCGACCATTAGAGAGAAATTTGAGATCTCACTAACTCACAGAAAAGGAGTCTGGCTGCGTAATTTCATATTTCTCAATGTTGACGACAGTTCAGTGAATGAAATCTCTGTGTAGTCACTATTAACCCTGGGCCTCGGTCTCCAACTCATTCCATCCTGCTTTTACGAGAGAGACTTGTTTCCTGCACAGGTCCTGAGCCTGGACTTGAAGCCCATCAATAGTACCAAAGAATTCCAAACAGGTACCAGAGTAGCAAATGATGGGTCAGTCCCAGCATTTCAGCCTGGGCTATGGCTGGACTGAGATTGGGAACACAAGGTTACTATATCCAGTCACTGTGGCTCTGAGTCCCTTTAAGTCAGTGAGTACAGTTTAAAAAACACTGTTTTTAATCCACTAAAATGAACCATGTAATAAAGTAATAACACTGACAGCATAATGGTACATGGCTGAGCACTGATTAAGGGCTGCTGAGCGTGTCTGGAGTGTGTAATGAACACATTGCAAATGCTCGTTCACCAGCTGATGTATGATTCTATTTTCTCTTGTGAATATATTTCTATGTTCAGCGGCTGTTTTCCTGTACTGATCACATTTCTCCAGTCTGCCTTTTGAATAAATCCACTTCCAATAATCACTCCATGGTTGATTGGAGCCTCCTGGGAGAATGAGTTGGATGCTAGAAACATTCAAATATTCAGACAATCTACGAAGCTTAAGCACGCATTCTACCCAATGGGGCCACACTGGTGCTTTTGCACCTAATGAATCTCCACCTACTCCTCTTCATCTCAGTCGCTCAGCGATTCTTCTATTCCTTTCCCCTCATGTATTCATTGTTTCCCTTTTAATGTATCTATTATGTTTCCTCAACTGAGCCATGTGTTCCACGCAGTCAGTATATTTCTCCTGAATTTCCTGTTGGATTAGATAATAAAGGCCTGAGGTTTTGGCCTTCTCCTGATCCTGTGAATGATGTGATGAATGGCACAATAGCTCAGTGGTTAGAACTGCTGCCTCACTGTGCCAGGGACCCGGCTTTGATTCCACCCTTGGGTGACTGTGTGGAGTTTGCTCATTTTCCCATGTCTGCGCGGGTTTCCTCCAGGTGCTCCAGTTTCCTCCCACGGTCCAAAGATGTGCAGGTTAGGCGGATTGGCCATACTAAATTGCCCCTTGTGTCCAAGGATGTGTAGGTTAGGTGGATTAGCCATGGGAAATGCAGGGTTACAGTGTAGAAGGTGGGTTTGGATGGATGCTTGTCAGAGGGTTGGTCTGAATTTGATGGGCTGAATGGCCTACTCCATACTCTAGGGATTCTATGACTCAAGGATCTGGATGGTCTTCTTCTGACAGGTAGGACAGGCTCAAAGGACTGAATGGCCTCCTCCTTATCCTATGCTCCGATGAATGCTGAAACATATTCAAGTGTCTGTCCTGCCTATGAATGGTGGAACAGGTTCGAGAGATTGAACAGAATCTTCCAAATGGACTGAGTTTTGCAACACCCTCAAGAGGTGAATGGCCTCCTTCTATTTCTATGTTGGAAGCAGCTGGAATCTGGATGTTTGATTTTATTGAATGTGTCAGCGTGAGTCTGTCTCTGTCCTAGAAAAGCAGCAATTAATGGGACTGAGTGAGCTGTTGATGAAACATGTCATGTACAGTTTCAGTCTGAGACAGGCTCATAGGTTCACATAGATACTGAGATGGAGATTGCTGGAGTCCTCACTCTGGTTGCACGTGTAGGTACTCCTGTGTGGTGTTATAATAATAAATACTCTCTTTGTTGAAACCAGTAAAAGATATTATTCGCTCTGTCAATGTCTGATCCGTGGCTCTTGCGTGAACATTTATTTGCAAACTGCATGTTGTGTGATTGCATTGCCCCAGTTAAAGTTAATATCCGTGTTCAGAGGTTGGAGGGATACACTGTCAATACTCCACAGGTCACACTATAACATAAACATATTTCTCAAGTTATAAAGAAGAATAACTAAATACCTTAACCATATCAGTTTTTACACAAAACGGTCTATCAACCAGGTTTCCTAGGAAACACAATGTTCATTTGTTATCAAAATATTTCATAAAGATGCAAAGACTGGTTAACATACATAGTCATTTTATTGGGGCTCCTGTGGCTCAGTGTCCCTACCTCTGGGTTAGAAGGCCCAGGTTCAAGTCTTACCTAAAATCAAAATCTGTAATCCGTAAATTTAAGAGATCTTGTGATATAATGGTAGAGTTCATACCTCTGGGCCAGAATGCTGGATTCAAATCTTGCTTACTCGAGAGGTGTGTCATGATACATTAAAACAAGTTGACTAACATTTCTAACCAGTCATGCCAAACCATAAGTGCTTATCCCTCTAAAGATCCCTAAAATCAGGAAATTGAAAGAGGAAAAGTATTTTTCTGCAGAGTTTGGTTTTCGGGGTAAAAAAGAACAAAACACTTTTTTTGCCAATGAGTTTTTGTTGAAGACAGAGAATAAAATGTAAGATATTTCAAACTTTGCTGCTCTGACAAGTTCCGGCAATTATGGTCATGTAAACATGCATTGTTATCTCCGAAGTCTTCCGGATACAGCTCCTTAGGAAAATGCAATCCCAAGGTGTTTCTTCAATCACTCTTTCAAAAAACTACAAATAGGTTTCACACTGATTCCAAGAAGGTTTCTTTTCAGAAATGAGAGAGCGAGAGATCAGCTGGCCGCTTGTTCTTTGCAGGCCTTCCTCCACTGAACCAAATAAAAGCAAGAACCTCCTCCAATCCAGTCACGGTTCATGAATAGTCCTAGCAGAGGTCAACATCAAAGCATTTGGTGTTGATTCATTTGATTTACAGGAAGTCTTGTCCAGAAACCTCCCCAAAGTCCACAGTGAGTTTTCAGTGGTCTCTTTGTGTGCCCTGAAAACTTAAAATAAGTTAAAATTTCCAAAATCTATCCATCCTTAAGTCTTCCAAGCAACATTAAATGTGAAGTTTCATAACAATATCTACTGTCTTCCTATTACAGACCATTATTCAGAATATAATTGAATATAAATAATTAGGTCTTTCTGTTAGACCCCATTAATCACTTGTTAGGATCAATATGCATGGATAATACCCACTGTCTTTTTTGCTAGACCCTATTAATCACTAGTTAAGGGCAATACTCATAGTTAAAATCCACTGCCTTATTGTTACACTTTATTAATTACAGCACGTTCATGATTTCAACAACTCTCTGAGTAAAGATATGTTTTCCCTTTGTTGCTTCTGGTTCCTTAGTCAACTGCCTTTAATCTGTGTCCGCTGAATACTGATCTTCCTGGCATCGGGAACAATTTCTCAATACTTATGTTTTAGGAATTTTGAACATTTCTATTGAAGTATTGCTTAACCTTGCCTGTTCAAAGAAGAATCATTCTAGCCTTTACAGTTTCTGCATGTGACTGAAGTCCCCAATCATGACTGTTCAATTCTATGTGATATATTTTGTACAATTCTGGCCACTGCACTTTGAGAAGGATAGCAAGGCATTTGCTAGGGTGCAGAGGAGTGTTCATGGAATAGTAGCAGGGATTGGGGACTTCAGTTATACGCGGAGACTGTAAAGACTGGAATGATTCTTCATTGAGCAGGCAAGGTTAAGAGGTGCTTTAATAGAAGTTATCAAACTGATCTTTTAAGAAATTGTTCCTAATGCCAAGTAGATGAGTCCACCAGTTTACACAGATTGAAGGTAACCGCTAAAAGACCCAGAAGCCATAAAAGAGAAACACATTTTTATACATAGACACTGAAAACTTGAACTTGGAGACTTGTCTGAGAGTGGTGATAGCAGATTCATTAATAACTTCTAAACAGGAACTAGATGAACACTTGAAAAGAATCAATGTATTGGTGGGGGGTGGTTGGGGAAAGACAAATGGCATAGAACGAATTGGACAGTTCTTTCAAAGAACCAGCAAAGGCAGAATGGGCCGAACTGTCTGTGCTTGAGTCTCAGTCTTTGATTCTTTTAAACTCTGCAGGCTCTGACAGCAGCTCAGAGAAGATTGTGAGGCAACTCATGGATGATTCAATTTTCTCCCGCGATCGACATTTTATTTTCCTCACTGACTGAGCTCAGGATCTTTAAAATTTTAGTCACAACTTTCCTTTTTAATAATTGGGAAAAATTATTGTTGGTTTCTGCCTTATTTTTCACAGTTTCTAATGAGTCTTTCCATTATTTAACAGGCAGCATGAGGCTGAGGTTTATTTACAGGAGATTGTTATCACAGGTTGGTATTACAGTCTTGGTGACGATTACCTGCTCAGGGGTTGTGTCAGCTGAGACTTAATAGCTTCACAGCTTCACAGATTCCAGTCAGTCCCTTAGGTTTCTTCACACAAGAGTCTCTGGAAAGAAAAGTGCAATAAACGTGACAAGGAGCTATCTGACGTTTTAACCACAGATATATTTCTATTCATTGGAGCGTTAGAAAGTGAAGGGTTCGGAGTGGAAACAGCAGACTGGGGAATTTGGCGAGGTTTGTAAATGTAATTCCTTCTAATGCAAAGAAAGGCAGTCTTGCATTTCTGTAGCACCTCTTAAAGTGATGATCAGGCAACGAAGCACTTCTGAAGTCAATTCACTGTCATGATGTGGGAAACACATTAACCAATGAGTGCATGGCGTGTTCCCACAATAATAAAGGAATATGGGAATAGGAGGAGTCCATTTTGTACTCAAACCTGAATTGCTAAACGAGCTTGTTCATGGTTAAGCTGTAGTTTTTATTCACCTTAGTTCTGTAACTATGAAAGCGCCCGAGAAAAGATTTGTGTCAAATTTCCAGTTGAACCCCTACATCAATTTCCTGTGCTTCTTTTGAACTCTCCTTGAAACCTGCCTTTGAGATCAATTTTTTACTCACCTGTACTAATATCTCTTTATGTGCCAGTCGTTGTTTGACTAATACTCCTGTGAACTACTTTGGGATGTTTTATTGCATTAAACATGCGACATAAATTGACATTTTTTTTGATCCTGTCATTTAAATGAGTCCCTATTCAGAAGAGATGGTAATGAACAGACAATGACTATCTGAGTTGAAGATTACTGGATCAGTGTTTCATTTGATTTATTCTCTTTATTCATTTCACTCTTTCATAGAGATATTCACTCCATTCTCTATTCATTTTAATCTGCTTGATGATTGAGATTCAGATTATGTTAGTATAACGCTGTGTCCATTACATTTCCCGTAATCCTGTCATATACTGGTTCGGACAGACTGGACGAATATTTAATTATTGATAAACCTAGCTCACCATCAGTTACCATCTTTGCTGCCAGGGCACAGGATCATAGAAGCAGAAGGAGGTCACTGAGCCTCTTGAAAGTGTTTCACATTCAAAGGAACATTGGAACAGGAGGAGGCCTTTCTGCCCCTTGAACTGGTTCTACCATTCAATTAGATCATGGTTGATCTATATCCTGACTTCATTCTTCCATTCCATGCTCATATTCCTTAATCTTCTTTGGTGCAAAATTGCTATTGATTTCACATTTAACAGTATTAACTCAACAAAGAAAGTGAGAATTCCAGCTTTATCCCACCAATTTGCCTTCCGCCATAGCAGATGGTGGAAATTGAATTCAATGAAAATCTGGAATTAAGAGTTAATTGATTGTTGTTGATTGTCAGGATCAAAACTGCCATCCTAACGTGGTCTGGCCTACAAGTGACTCCAGACCTAGCAACAATGCGGTTGACTCTTAACTGCCCTCTGGATAATTAGGGATAGGCAATAAATGCTGGCTGAGCCAGTAATGACCACATCTGTGAAAGAGTAGAAAGAAATTGGGTGGAAATATATTTCCTCGTATTTCCTAATTCCTGACTCTGATTTTATGGTCTGTGCCCCTTGTGCTAGACTTTTGTCTCTGCCAATAAATACGGTTTTTTTTCCTGGTCACTGTTAAGTTCTGGAGGAGAGTAATATCAGCCAAAAGCTTCTTCCAGTACGATTCAAAAGGCTGTTGTCTACTCTGTTTCACTCTTTTAATGACATCAGAATCCAGAGTCCAAAGGGAAAGGGTTTGGGGTGTTGATTGACCAGAAGAAGAGCAGACATTGAGGCACTCCACAATGGAATTTCTTTTTTCCCTTTATTCATTCATGGGATGAGGGTGTCACTGGCTTGGCAGCATTTATTGCCCATCCCTAATTGCCCAGAGGACAGTTAAGAGTCAACCACATTGCTATGGGTCTGGACTCACTTGTCAGCCAGACCAGGTAAGAATAGCAGTTTCTTTCCCTAAAGGACATTAGTGAACCAGATGGGTTTTTACTGACAATCAGAAATGGATTCATGGTCATCATTAGATTCTTAATTCCAGATATTTATTGAATTTAAATTCCACCATCAGCCATGGCAGGATTTGAACCTGGGTGCCCAGAACATTATCTGAGTCCCTGGACTAGCAGCCCAGTAATAATACCACCAGGCCATTGCCTCCCCTGTTCTTGAGATGGAGTTGCAAAATCAGACCAACAGAAGTGAAGAATTGTGATCCCTTTTGAAGGTAAATGATATTTGACCCACCATGTCAAACATATCCAGGGAGTGTTACTGAGAAATCATGGGATTTCTCTTGATCTCATTTGCTATTTGATGTGCACTGTGGTACTTTTGATCATAGTCTATTGTTATGCTTACCACGTACTAAGACTGGGTGTTAGACATGTATTGTCAATTGTCTCAATGTTTTAAATTGCACAATAATGCATTTTCATTTCATTAAAACTCTGGAATCTTCTATCTCTATGCACTTAATAAGCTCCCTGGATCTCAACTTTCGCTGACTTTAGAAATAAAAGGTTACTAATCCCTAGCTAGACTGTAATATAATTTGATGATTTTGCAGGGATCATAGCATAATGTTGGCAGTCTGGACAGTGATTATTACAATTTTATTCAAAACATTTCATGCAATTCCTCATCTTCTACTCTCTCTGCACTACTCTTAAGCCATGCAACTTCTGAGACATCAACTTTCAATCAATTTGAGACCTTTCATAATCCTCAATTATTATTGCTCTCACTGGTGCCCATGCTTTCAGCTACCTAGACACAAAGTCAAGGAATACCATCCCTAAACCTTTCAGTGTTTCTGCTTTGCTTTCTTCCTATGATTCTCCATAAGATATATGTCACTGGCCGATCCTTTGGTCATATATCCTGGATATTTGAACATGTAGCTTGATACCAAGTTCTGCATCATGCAGTCCTTCAAATACTACTGTACGGAGAAATTATGATTGGAATGTGGCAGACAATTATCACAGAGCTGATTGCCACAATCATCAAACAACCTATTATCCTATTAATCATGTTGATTGAGGGATACATATTTGTCAGAAAAATGGGGAGCAGTCCCCCACCCTTTTTAACAACACCATCATGAAATCTGTCAGACACTGAGTCTTGTCTGACACTGAGTCTTGTCTGACACTGAGCCCTGTCTGATACCGAGCCATGTCTGATAATGAGACCTGTCTGATAATGAGACCTGTCTCATACTGAGCCCGGTCTGATACAGAGCCCTCTCTCACACTGAGCCCTGTCGACACTGAGCCCTGTCTCACACTGACCCCTGTCTGATACTGAGCCCTGTCTTACACTGAGCCCTGTCTGATACTGAGCACTGTCTCACACTGAGTCCTGTCTCATACTGAGCCCTGGCTAACAACGAGCTTTGTCTGATACTGAGCCCTGACTGATGCTGAGCCCTATCTGATACTGTGCCTTGTCTCACACTGAGCTACTGTCTCACACTGAGCCCTGCCTCACACTGAGCCCTGCCTCACACTGAGCCCTGTCTGACGCTGAACCCTGTCTGACACTGAGCCCTGTCTGACACTGAGCCCTGTCTGACACTGAGCCCTGACTGACACTGAGCCCTGACTGACACTGAGCTCTGTCAGAACCTATGTCTTGTCTCACACTGAGCCTGTCTGATTCTGACCCCTATCTGATACTGAGCCCTGTTTCATACTGAACCCTGTCTGACATTGAGTCCTGTCTTACACTGAACACCCTCTGTCATTGAACCCTGTCTGAGACAGGTTTAAATATATATGATGCAAAAGCTCCTAAATAGTTTTGAGGTGCAGATTCTCTCCTATCTAATTATCGGTCAGAACTGTTTTGAGAGGCTGAATGGACTCCTTTTGTTTCAACATCATCTTTCTCAGTCTTCTGTCTCACAACAATTTATATATAGACGAAAGTATAAAGAAAAACAGCTTTAACAGTAACAGCTGGTCAGTGCCATGAAATACATAACTCCTTCAAATAAAGATATGGAAAATGGGCCGAATGGCCTCCGTCCGTGTCGCCGGAATTTATCACGCTTTTAACCCGACCAATGGAGAATTATATCAGATCGTCTCTCAGTCTGCATTGCTGCAGTGAAAATAAATTCCTTCTCATTTAACGTATCTCCCCTCAGCATTTTTCATTCACGAATCAATTTTGTGTTAATTATAACAATAAAATGTGGGCAAATCTCACAGGGGACCACCTTTAAAGAGCAGGAATGGAGATAAACGATACCAGAGGTGAGGAACTTCTCATTATTTGTCTCTGTCTCCGTGAAGGAGCTGAATTATTCATCCGGTACCTGGATCACGCTGAGAGTCACATTGAAACAGGTTCAGATCCTTCACAAAGCATTGATAATCCTCCAGCAGTGGAAGGCTTCATTCAATATCATTTAAATAATGAATAATCGACCGGATTTTGTGCCCTAGGACTAGACAAAGAGAAAATAATTTATCAGAAGGAAACATAACTCAACAACTGCAATCAAATGACACAGAAAGAGGCCATTTCGCCTATCATGTCTGTGCTTGCTCTTTGGAAGTGCTAAAAATTTAATCCCCTAAAACTGTAAGGTGTCAAAGCAGAGGCAGGCTATCTGGTCCATCCAGTCTGCCCCATCATTCAATAAAATCATTGCTGGTCTGAAAAATCCCCAACTCCACTTCACAGTTACATCCCCATGACCCTTAATTCTATTACTAATTTAAAAATTGCCTGTTTCAGCCTTGAATATATTTAACAAATCAGTTTTGACAGCCTTCAGAGATAAAGGATTCCACAGAATTTCGCCTCCATCTGAAATTAAAAATCCTTCCCATCTCTGTCTTAAATGGGTGATCCCTTACTCCGGGATTATGCTTTCTGGTCCTAGACTCTCTGAAAAAGGGAAAATCTTCTCTCTGTCTATCCATCAAACTGCCAAAGAATCTTTTATATTCCAATAAAATCTCCAACTCCAAGGAGTGCAAACTAAATGTACCCAACCTCTTTTCAAAACAAAAGCTCTCCACATCGGATTCAACCTTGTGAACCTTCTCTGGACATGCCACAATTGCTTGAATATTGTTCTTTAGATAAAGGATGCAAAATTGTTCACAGTAATTCAGCTGAGGTCGTAGAAGAGCCTTGTACAGTGTTAGCAAGGCCTCCCTTTTTCACACTTCATTCCTGGTAAAATTAAGACCAAGATTCTAACTGTTTTCCCTACTGCCCACTGAATTTAGTTGCCAACTTTTTGTGTTTTTTATTATTAATTTGTGGGTTGTGGGTAACAGTGGCTGGCCACCATTTACTGCTTGTCCCTAGCTGCCCTTGAGAAGGGATGGTGAGCTGCCTTCTTGAACAGCTGCTGTCTACCAGCTGTGGGTTGACCCACAATGCCTTTGAGGAGGGAATTCCAGAATTTTGACCCAGCAACAGTAAAGGAATGGTGATATATTTCCAAGTCAAGATGTTGAGTGTCTTGGAGGAGAACTTCAAGGTGGTGCTGTTTCTATGTATCCATTTCCCTTGTCCTTTTAGATGGGAACTGTTTTGTCCTGAATGGTGTCAAGCTTCTTGTGTGTTGTTGGGGCTGTACTCATCTAGGCAAGTGGGGATTATTTCATCACACTCCCGACTTGTGCCTTGCAGATGGTGAACAGACTTTGAGGAGTCAGGAAGTGAATTACTTGCCACAGTATTCCGATCATCTGAACTGCTCTTGTAGCCATTGTGTTTTTGTGGTGAGTCCATTTGAGTTTCTGGTCAATGGTAACCCCCAGGATGTTGATAGTGTGGGATTCAGTGATGGCAACACAACTGAATGTCAAAAGGCGGCAGTTATATTGTCTCTTATTGGTGATGGTCATAGCCTGGCATTTGTGCGGCTCAAATGTTACTTGCCACTCGTTCGCTGTAGCTTGAATATCGCTCAGTTCTTTGTGCATTTGAACATGGACTGCTTCAGTATCTGAGGAGACCCAAATGATGTTGAATATTGTGCAATCATCAATGAACATCCCCACTTCTGACCTTATGATGGAGGAAAGGTCATTCATGAAACAGCTGAAGATGGTTGGGCTTAGGACATTGCCCTTAGGGACACCTGCAGAGATGTTCTGGAGCTGAGATGATTGACCTCCAAAGACCACAGCCATGTTTCTATGGGCCAGGTATGACTCCAACCAATGGAGAGTTTGCCTCCTGATACTATTAATTTCATTTTTGACAGGGCTCTTTGATGTCGTTCTTGGTTAAATGCAGATTCAATGTAAAGCTTGTCACTCTTACCACACTGGGACATGCAACTCCAACCGTGGTTCAACTTTTTGTAGTCTTTTCCCATTAAAATCATATTCAGCTCTTCTATTCATCATGCCAAAGTACATAAACTAACATTTTTCCTGATCATATATCATCTGCCAAGTTTCTTTCCCAACTACCTAACCTGTTTATATCCCTGTGTCTTACTGTCATCCTCAGTACTTGCTTGCCACCTATTTTTGTGTCATTTACCAAATTGGCAGACAATACATTCATTTCCATTGTTCAATTATTATCTTATATAGTAAATATTGTGGCCACAGGACTGCTTCCTGTGGCACTTTCCTTGTTACATGTTGCTATCCTGAAAGTATCTCCTATATCCCAACACTTTTCCATCTAATAGTCCCAGCCCAGCCTCACTCAACACTCCTTCTAGACTTTAACTTCTTTGAGAATTCCAGTCTGAATGTTCTGCATGAATGTTTATTCTCCAACTAGGTTTTGACAAAGAGAAACCATTAACAGAGATAAATGGTGAAGTTTGAAAGCTGAGCCTGCATTCAGCAGTGATTTGCTGAATCTCATACTAAAGCTGATTGTGAGCTGATCTCTCTCAGCGAGGCAGTTCGGTGGTTCATGATATAAAATGCTGACAGCCTGTGATCACAACATAGGAATGTCAGACCTCACTCTGTCAACACATCACTGGGAGATATTTTCAATGTAAGAGAAGATGGGCCTTCTTACTTTTTAAGACAGACAAAGGACAGCGAGTGATTGCTGGGGCAGCTCAAATTTCTCACAGATATGTCAGAGAAACTGTGTTACTGGGCTGGAATCTCACTGCGGGTACTCCAGATCATACCGATCGTCTTTTGTTGACTGATCTCAGCTGTGTTCCTTTTGTCTAACTTGTTATTCCACCCTAAATGCTCCTGAGTTGCAAAAGCATGACCACGAACTTAACACAAGCCAAATCACTTTGTGGTATCGGACCCCGAGCTCGTTGTTTCAATCCCACTTCAGACCTATTGACCAACAGATTTCGGGGCCACCAGAATGGCTATTCCAGATACTAAAGTCCATAATCAATGCCAACACTCTCAAAGAAAGACTGTATTATCGCAGGGACAGTACTGACGATGTGCTGCTCTGACAGAGAAGCAGACCATAACTGCATTTGTTTAGCTCTGGGCTGCGCACTCGCGGACGTGTAAATTGGCTTTGGAAGAGGTACAACACTGATTCACTCGAATTGTACAGGGTTGTAAGACGTAAATTATGACAACAATTTTGTATAGAAATTACATGCATAAATTCTAGTCTCAATGATTGAGGGCTGACTTAACTGCAGTGACTAAAACAGTAAAAAGCATTTGATACAAAAACAAAAAATGCTGGAGAAACTCAGTAGGCTTGGCAGCGTCTGTATGGCGAAAGACAGAGTTCTGGAGAAGAGTCATACAGGACTCGAAAGATTAGCTGTTTTTCTCCCCACAGGTACTGCCAGACCTGCTGAGTTTCTCCAGCACACTTATAATATTTTTATTTTATACTTCCAGCATTCACGGCACTCACTTTTAAAAGAGCTTGATAGCTCAGAGAGCTCCTAGGGAGCGAGCAAAACCTTAATATTTGAGCTCGGTCATTGAGGAGTTCATCCAGGAAGCACTTTTTCACACGGAGGAGTTAAAATGTGCAACCTTCTCCAGTAAAGTCTATGAATGCTAGGGGTCAATTGGAGATTTCAAACTGAGAATGATTGAGTTTTAATGGATAAAGGCATCAAGGGATCTGTTATGCAGGTAGTTAAATAGATATTGGGATTCAGATTATCCACAATTTGATTTGATGATGAAGCTAATTCAAGCAGTTTGACGGCCTCCTCCTGCTCCACTGGATTCTGTCTTAGTACCCATCCTCGCTGTGTCTGAAACACGATCAAACATAACATTTATTTTCAACAAATCCATAACCAGTTTGTGTTCAGCTGCTGTCTGTTGCTGTGCAAGGGGTGAACGGTCATGCTGAGTGCGATTAATTCTTCATAACTGTGAGGAGAATCTTTAATTAACAGCCTCATTAAAACAACTTTGACCTGTCCGGATTTGAGTTGAGTCAGTACACATTGCGTCCGGTAGCCAATTCCCCTTTAAAAACCGTTCTGTGTGACATCCAGGAACCTAAAAATGCAGAACAGCTGGGTAATTCGAGATGACACAATATGCCAGTGAATGATTTACATAATGAAGGATATGTTTATTAACGGTTGGCTTTGCAGTTTTCATTAATCTGAGCGATTATGGATGAGTCGATGAGCTATGGTTCAGTTTGCGATGTCTGGTCCCAGATTGGGAATGAGACTGTGCAGAATATTCGGAATTCCAATCATATTCAGTGTCTGCATCATGACCAAGTGAGGATTAGCAATCAGCTCTGGGATATTTGCTCACATTTATGGTGAGATGACTGGGCTGTTTTCCACTTTAAGCAATCAGCGCAAGGCCCTTCCCCACTTGCTGGGAGGAGCTGTTTGCTGTTCCTGAGCTGTAATGAGATGGTTTGGTTATTGACTGTGAAAGGAAGATGGCTTAAGGTTTAGCATTCAGATGGAATGAATGGGAAAGGCCTGATCATCTTCACAGTCAGGTCAGTGACTCGGGCGTCAAATACTTACAGAGATTGATAGAAAGAATAGGGGGGAAATGAGGAAAATCGTTTTTCATCCAGAAGCCACCAGTGGAGTTGGTTAGCTCAGTTGGCTGGACTGCTGGATTGCCATGTCAAGTGATGCCAGCAACGTGGGTTTAATTCCTTCCTTGGCTGAGGTTACCATGAATCACTCTCCTTCTCGACCTCTCCCCTAGCCTGAAGTGTGGTGACCCTCAGAATAATCCACCACTAATCATCTCTTTCCAATAGGAGAACAGCTCTGCTGTTCATGGTCTATAACTCACAAGCTAAAAGGGCAGTAGATACACCAACCCTCAGCTTCTTTAAAAGATGTCTGGATTTGCAACTCAAGTGTTGTAACCTGCAGAGCTATGGATCAAGTGCTGGGGGTGGAGCTCATTTCTTGGTCCTGACAGCAACAATGGGCCACGTTGTCTCTTTCTGTGTCATAATTGTTCTATGATTTATGACAGAATTGGACAATATATTTCATTATCCATCATGACCTAACCTTGTACAAGCATTGAACAGTAGAAATTTACCTTCGGGACTATAAGGCATTGGGTTTGAATTCATCCTAATTTTAATTTATTTCATAATCATTCATTTGAATTCAAATTACAAGCAAGCTTTGCATTGGCCTTTAAATACTTTAATATGACCTTTAATTGTGAGAGGCAACGTATAAATGTAGGTCTACCTTGCTTGAAAATTGGTGGAGAATGAAACAGGATTTATTTGAGCCTTCAAGTGGTGAGTTGATTTGTGAGATGTTATCAGTGTTTGACACTGTGCAAAATGATTCAATCTGTCTTGTCTTTAAGCTGAGTGAAGTGTTATTACTCTGGGAAGATCTCAGTTATATCTGGAGTCTGCACCAGCTGTAGTGACAGCATAGTCTCAGACTGAAAAGGATTAATGTGATGCTGAAGCTATCGACATGTTACTGCTTCACAGTGCCAGGTACTCCCAGGACACGGAATCTTTCACTTTGTTCATTCACAACATGTGGACATCTGTGGCAAGGCCAACAGTTATTGTCCACCATTAATTACCCTTAAAATTATTCTCGGCAATTAACAAACATTAAAAAAATTCCAACAGATGTTTGGTATTCACAAGGGTTAATCTGCATCATTTCATTTCAATGATGTATGCCCGTGTGTGCTTTCATATTTCTGTTCACTGATGTGGTGTCTAGTTTACTTTGAATGTTCTCCTTTGCTGCCAATGTTAATTGACTGATATCCAATCACAAGTAAAATTGCCAGACCTTCCACTTTTGAATAGCCACCTTTTAGAATATCCTCAGTCCATCAGGTGTAGGTGCACTCATAATTCTTGCAGCTCCTTTAGTTATGAAGATCTCATGCCTGACAAGGAATGTACATAGTGAACATTGAAAATACTGATATTCCATGGAGCACCTTCAGATTGGATTGTGATGTTTGAAGAAAAGTTTACTTCTGTTGCAATTCTCCATTTGATATGTTTCATCATTGTTGCCTTACATGGAAGTTGTAAACACTAGAAATATGACAATTGTATTGAGGCATGTAGGAGTAAATATGTTGCATGTTCACAGTTGAGTTTTACTCCATGTATTGTAATTTTAAAGTTTAAAAATGTTTCATGTATTTTTATAAAACTTATGAGTATAAATTTAAACAAAAACATAGATTTTCCATTCATCTGTCTACTTCTCAATATGAAGTTAATATACTTTTTGGAATGTTAATCTGTATTCACTTATTGCACTGTTGTGGTATCCTGCTGAGCATTAACTTGTATCTTGTGATTCAGAGGTGAGTGAGTGTACGATGAACTGAGCCACAGCTGATGCATTTCCTCCATCCCCAGGTGGTGAAAAGTGCAATAAAACTTTCTTTTCTTTGTTGACCCATCACATTGACCCTTTAAAGTTTGTAAATGAGCTTCAAACGGACCCAGACATGAGGTGAGGAAAGCCCCAGTGATGGAGACCTTTGAGAACTGTGGGGCCCAAAGTCACCCGAACATTCCAAATACACGCTACTCACTGAGAATGCTGTCCTCAGCCTGCCAGATACTGGAGCCCAAATGATTACTTTGAGAGAATTATCTATAATCTACGCTTGACTGAGTCAATACTGTTGTAAGGGATGGGAATGGAGGGTATCTTCAGTTTAGCTAGTAGAGTTTAGACTCTTCTATAATGCTGTCAGAAAGCATTTTATTGTAAAATCTCACCAAAGTGAAGGACTTTATCAAACTGTACAGAAATCCCCAACTTATGTCTCATTTTAATTCCAGGTTAAGAGCAAGTATGGATCAGGCTTATGTACTTGACGAGAGCAGCTATTTATCACAAATAAATAGGTTCTATCTATAAGTAAATAATTATGAACAGTTGACATATACCTTAATGATTTTAAACTCTAACCCCCTTATATAAAGCCAATTACATACAAATACGGACTGCCATAAATAGAAACCTTGGCGTTATGGATAGAGTGGAAAAAATATGGGAAGGCATTTCAATGGTCCCTGTCCACGCGATTCATTGAGCAGTCCGTTTTTGCTTGCCAGAACTGGCTGTTTCTTGATCTCTTATCTCCAGGTCCTTTCACTCGCTGGAAGCATAGAGTGATCGGCTCATATGTTACAAAGTCTCTTGACACATTGGTTAAAGGCAATGGCACACTGCAACGGGGAAGGGAAATTTTAAATTTGCTTTCTTCAGCCTTAGGTTTATTTAAACTGTAGAGTTGAGAACACCACTTCTCATTCTGGAAATCTGATGGGCTTCTAACGATATCATTCATACACACATGCTGTAGCCGATCGCATATTTGTTGGCAGGTCTTTGTCAGCGTTCCACAGACCAACCTACTACTTGTTGCCAGTCAAATCTCATTTCTACACACCCCCGGTGCAAATTCAACTGGAAAAAGAAGATCCTACCAGTTGAACGATAATATTTGCAAAAGTGCTCATAACTTGCTTTTTTAAAGGTACAGGAATATCTTCCATAATCATAAGTTTTTTTTTAATAAGAGTCCCCTTCCCATTTTTTTCCTCAATCAAAAATAAAATAAAATAGAAAGCTCTTTAAAATGTGTATGGGTAATTAACAAATCATATCAATATGCCTGCCTCACACGATCTATGCAAGATCGCCATCATGTGATTTCTGCTATCATCATAAGGGTGATATTACCTAAGTTCATCCAGGGATTAAGCCTTTAAGGACCCTATCAAATCCTTACATTTACAAATATTAAATGGCTTCACCATCTCCACTGGGAGCCTCCGCTTACACTGTGTATTCTCTGTGAAACTTTATTTTCCTGGAGCAGTAGGAGAGTTGGTCAGTAAGCACGATGAGATGAAATTTGGTTGAGTGGTAAATACTGAGAAAGGCAGCCTTAGATTACAGAAGGATACATATTGGCCAGCCACATTGACTGTGAAGTAATATGAAGAAGGGTCACTGGACTTGAAACATTAATTCTGTTTCACTTTCCATAGATGCTGCCAGACCTGCTGAGTTTCTCCAGCTATTTGTTTTTAGTCAGATGGGCTGACCAATGACAAATGGAATTCAGTCCAGAAGCAGTTAAGGATGCACTTGGGCAGGACAAGCAATGCAAGGGGATTCATGATGAATGGTAGGACCCTGGGAAGCACCAAGGATCAAAGGGACCTTGGTGAGCATGTCCACCAGTCCCTTAAGGAAGTGAGACAGGTAGATAAGTGGTTAAGAAGACATGTGTGATATTTGCTCTGATTAGCTCAGGAATAGAGTTTAAGAGCAGCAAGGTTATGCTGGGACAATATAAAACTTTGGTTAGGCCACATCTGGAACATTGTATGCAGATCTGGAATCCACATTATAGGAGGGACGTAATAGCACTGGAGAGGATGCAGAAGCATTTTACCAGGGTGTTGCCTGGGCTGGAGAGTTTCAGTTATGAAGACAGATTGGACAGTCTGGAGTTGTTTTCCTTATAGCAGAGGAGACTGAAGGGTGAGCATGGTGAGATATATAAAATTATGAGGGGCATAGATATGGTTGACTGGGTGGAGGCATCAATGGCAAAGGGGCATAGATTTAAGCTAAAGTCAGGTTATTTAAGGAGGCTGTGAGGAAAAATGTTTTCACATAGAGGGTGATGGGAATCTGGAACTCACTGCCTTAATGGATGGTTGTTGTGGGGGTGGGGGCCTGCGGTGGTGGGAGGTGGGTGCAGAAACCTTCATAACGTTTAAGAAGGATAGAGATGTGCAATTGCAATGGACCAAATGCTGGAAAATGGGATTAAAATAGTTAGGTGGTGGTTTTTGACCAGTGCAGACTTGATGGGCCAAGGGTCTTTTTTTGGTGCGAAACACCTCTATGACTCCAGTTTAGAAAGTGCTTCTGTCTTGTGAAGGCCATGTCCTCTGGTTTGATTGTTCCCAGACAAGGTGAAAGAGCTGGTCATGGCAACATCATCCAGTCCGATAAAAATGTTCAAGCCAGCAAGTGCCAAAGGGGGAATCAAAAGCACCAGATGGGGTCAAGGATATCCAGTGCAAACATCTAGACAATCAGATCTAATGAAATCAAAGCTACAGGATAAAACAAGTAAAGTGTCAAATGAACAAGAGGAAAATTAATGGACAGGCTTTCTCTGAAACAACGAGAGAGACATACGGAAATGTTCGCCCTGCGTCTAAGGTTGGCTGGGGCGGGTTTGCAGAAAATGTCCCCACTCTGCAAATGACTACACAATCAGTCTGAGAATAAGAAAAGTGAAATGATTGGAGATTCAAGTGGAAACAATTCCACTTTATTAAAATTTAAACAGGAGACATCAGGGCCATTTATAAATAATGAATAAACTGTGTGCTGAAAGCCGGGTATGTTTGACCTTCAGATCAGCGCTGCAGTATCTAGGGATTTCTCGAAAACCTTTCATTGAAGCTTCCGCCTGTGTTTCTACAATCAGCAATTTCTGACACTGCTCAGAATTCAGATTCTCAAATCACAACAGGGAGAATTTTTGGAGAAATGATTAAGGTGGACAGCTAAGAGAGCAAGAATTGCATTTCTGTAACACCACCTCAGGACATCCAAAACTGTTTCAGTGCTCCTAAAGAAGCTATTTTAAACTGTAGTTACACTTGTGTGGAAAATTGCAGCCAATCTGCACACAGCAATATTCAACACACAGCAAGGTGATAATGATCAAAACACCTGTTATCACCTTCACTGAGGGATAATTGTTAGTGACAACATTAAGCAGCTCTTTTATTGAAATGATGCTGTTGGATTTCATACACTCAGAGATCAGAAGGACTTAGATATAAAGTCTCATTCGACATGTCAGCACTCCCTCAGTGCTGCCTCATTGACTGTGCAGCACTCCCTCAGTACTGACCCTCTGAAATTGCAGCACTCACTCAGTATTGACCCTCTCACTGTGCATCACTCCCTCAGTACTGACCCTTTGACAGTGAAGCACTCCCTCAGTACTGACCCTCTGACAATGTGACAATCCCTCAGTACTGACCCTCTGACAATGTGACACTCCCTCAGTACTGACCCTCTCACAGTGCATCACTCCCTCAGTACTGACCCTCCGACAGTGCAGCCCTCCCTCAGTAGCGTCCCACTGACAGTTCAGCACTACCTCAACACTGTCTCAATCTGCTCCTCTGACAGTGCAGCAGTCCATTACATCTAACCTACTGGGAGTGGGGCTGTCTGTCAGCTTGGGTATAGATGTTGTTTTCCAATCTCTATGCATGATCCTTTGAACTGCTGATCATACCAAGAGGTCTATTAGTGAACTCTGGAAGCTTCCGTGTTTGGTTTTTCATGGACCAAAGGCTCTCTGATCTCTCAATGACTTATCAATTAGTGCTGCAAGCTTGAAATCAGCCTTGGACAGATTTCAGCTTCCACGTGCTGATTCAGGAGTGAGATAGTCGATAAATGGATCACCTTCATTAAAAATGCAATACCTGGGAATAATGATCAAGATGAAATAATTACAGGAATTCAATGAGGGGATAATGTAGTTTATAGATTTCAAAGCGATTTATAAAAAGCTCAGGAGAACAGATTCTGCCCTGATGACATTATTGTATAAATTAGTCAAATTAAATATTAGTGAATCAGAATTAAAATTGTTGCTCCGATTTTCGGAAGCTGTTCAGTTTCCGTGCTGGGATTCCATCCAGCAGAGTTTAAATATTATGTTATTCCATCTGCACAATTCTCTGATTATTAATTATAAATATTCAAGTACATTTTCTACTAATAGTCATCAGTTTTCATTATTCCAAAGTCCTTCACCAGTCAATTGCAATTGGATGGGAACAGGTTTTCTGATCAACCAGTTCTTCAGACAGACACACAGAGCTAATGGAAGTTGTTCCATTTCCTAATTTCATCCTCAGAATGTGGGAGCCACTGGCATTTATTTCCCATCCCACGTTACCCCAAGAGAGTGATGCTGGGTCTTATGATTAAGCACGGACTCTGGTGTCAACAAGACTTAAAGTATCACCCAGACTTTTAAAGGGTTAATTAAGATTCAACCAAACTAGTGTTTGATGTGAGTTACAGATCATTCCAGATTTTGAAAATGTGGATGGTTCAAGAACATTGATAAAACAAATCTTTGCTTTTGTTTGGCAGTCTGACAGCTTCATAATCCCTTATGGAGGCCAATGTTTTAACTGAGTCAATAACCCAAATGTTTTCAACCAAAAAGTTAGTTCTGTTGGAGTGCTGCACAGTCAGAGGGTCAGTACTGAGGGAGTGCTGCACAGTCAGAGGGTCAGTACTGAGGGAATGGCGCACTGTCAGAGGGTCAGTACTGAGGGAGTGCCGCACTGTCAGAGGGTCAGTACTGAGGGAGTGCTGCACTGTCAAAGGGT
>JAHRHZ010000002.1:8844911-8867113 GCA_024137785.1 Ginglymostoma cirratum | reverse complement strand
CAAAGGGTCAGTACTGAGGGAGCACTACACAGCCAGAGGGTCAGTACCGAGGAAGTGGTACACTCTCAGATGGAATGTATGGGAAGAGTGTTCCAATATCAGATGGTCTGCACTCAGGGAGTGCTGAACTGTCAAATGTTCTAGATTGAGGGATTGCTGCACCTATTTTTATAAAAAGCCTCGGAGAACAGATTCTGCCTCAACAACATTATTGTATAAATTAGTCAAATTAAATCGTACTGAAACAGAATTACTACTGTTGCCTTGATTTACTAAAGCTGTTCAGTTTCTGTTCTGGGATTATATCCAATTGAATTCAAACATTACTTTTTCCACCTGCACAAATCTGTGATTATCAATTACAAATATTCTGATGCTTATCTGATAATTGTCACTGGCCTTCATTATCCTGAATTCACACTTTTCTCAGTAATAATAGGATGGATCCAGACCTAGTGAAGATAGCAGGTTATCTTTCCTAAATAAGATTAATCAACCAATTATCTGCGGGCAATTTGACAGCTTCACGATGACTTACAGAGAGCAAATTTTTATTCAGTGCGCAATTCTAATATATACACCCGAAGGATGAGTTCTGAGGGTGTGTCCCACTGTCAGAGATTGTATATAGATGCAATAACTCAACTGTCAGAGGGTCAGTGTTTAAGGGAGTGCCACACCATCAGAGAGTCATTACTGAGGAAGAGCCGCACTGTCAGAGGGTCAGTACTGAGGGAGTGCTGCACTGTTAGACAGTCAGAATTTACGGAGTGCTGCACTGTCAGAGGGACAGCACTGAGGTAGTGCAGGACTGTCAGAGGATTAATATTGAAGGGGAGACGCACTGTCGGCTGGTCAGTACTGAAGGAACACTGCATTGTGCTGAGTCAGTATTCAGGGAGTGCCACACTGTCAGAGGGGCAGTACTGAGGGATTAGTGCATGGTCAGAGGATCAGTGCCGAGGGAGTGCCATACTTTCAGAAGGTCAAAACTGAGGGAGATCTGCAATTTCATGCAGTAATACGCATGGAAACAGGACCTTCAGCCCAAATTGTTCCATGATGCCCATTCAGCTAGTTCCAATTGCCCGCATTTGGTCCATATCCCTCTAAACACTTCTCATCCATGTACCTATCTAAATGTTTTCGAAATGTTGCTATTGTACCTGCCTCAACCACTTTCTCTGGCAGTCCTTTCCATGTACTCACCACTCTCTGCGTGAAGAAGTTGCCCCTCAGTTCCTTCTAAATCCATCTCCTCTCACCTTAAACCTTTGCCCTCTAGTTTTCAATCCCCACTGACGGGAAAAAGACTATATACAGTCATCCTATCTATTCCCCTCATGATTTTATACATCTAAATCAGGTCACCCCTCATTCTCCTATGTTCCAAGGAATAAAGTCCTATCCTGGCCAACCTCTTCCTATAACCCAGGCAATATTGATTTTAGTAAGGCCTTTGTCAAGGTCCTGCATGCAGGCTAGCCATGAAAGTTAGGCCTCATGGGATCCAGGGAAAGCTTGCTAATTGGAAAGAAATTGTGTTGATTAGGAAGCAGAGGGTGATGATTGAAGGTTGTTTCTCGGACTAAGGCTAGTGACTAGTGGTGTGACACAGGGGTCAGTGCTGAGGGAGTGCCACACTTTCAGAAGATCAATACTGAGGGAGATCTGCACTTTCATACAGTAATACAGCATGGAAACATGCTCTTCATCCCAAATTGTTCCATGATGCCCGCTCAGCTAGTTCTGGCAATATCCTCATAAATCTTCCTTGTTCACTTTCCCGTTTAACTATGGCTTTCCTATAACAGGGTGACTAAAACTGTACATAGAACATAACAGCGCAGTACAGGCCCTTTGGCCCTCAATGTTGCGCCGACCTGTGAAACCGATCTGAAGCCCATCTAACCTACACTATTCCATTATCATCCATATGTTTATCCAACGTCCATTTAAATGCCCTTAAAGTTGGCCAGTCTACTACTGCTGCAGGCAAGGCATTCCACACCCTTACTACTCTCTGAGTAAAGAATCTACCTTTGAAATCTGTCCTATATCTATCAACCTTCAATTTAAAGCTATGTCCCCTGGTGCTAGCCATCACCGTCTGAGGAAAAAGGCTCTCACTGTCCACCCTATCTAATCCTCTGATCATCTTGTATGTCTCGATTAAGTCACCTCTTAACCTTCTTCTCTCGAAAGAAAACAGCCTCAAGTCCCACAGCCTTTCCTCATAAGACCTTCCCTCCATACCAGGCAACATCCTGGTAAATCTCCTCTGCACCCTTTCCAACGCTTCCACATCCTTCCTATAATGCGGCGACCAGAACTGTACGCAATACTCCAAGTGCGGCTGCACCAGAGTTTTGTACAGCTGCAACATGACCTCATGGCTCCGAAACTCAATCCCTCTACCAATAAAACCTAACACACCATACGTCTTCTTAGCAACCCTATCAAACTGCATGGCAACTTTCAGGGATCTCTGCACATAGACACTGAGATCTCTCTGCTCGTCCACACTACCAAGAATCTTACCATTAGCCCTGTACTCTGTATTCCTGTTACTCCTTCCAAAGTGAATCACCTCACACTTTTCCACATTAAACTCCATTTGCCACTTCTCAGCCCAGCTCTGCAGCTTATCTATGTCCCTCTGTAACCTGCAACATTCTTCCGCACTATCCACAATTCCACCGACTTTAGTGTCATCCGCAAATTTAGTAACCCATCCTTCTACGCCCTCATCCAGGTCATTTATAAAAATGACAAACAGCGTGGCCCCAAAACAGATCCTTGCGGTACACCACTAGTAGCTGAACTCCAGGATGAACATTCCCCATCAACCACCACCCTCTGTCTTCTTACAGCTCGCCAATTTCTGATCCAAACGGTTAAATCACCCTCAATTCCATGCCTCCGAATTTTCTGCAATAGCCTACCGTGGGGAACCTTATCAAATGCTTTACTGAAATCCATATGCACCACATCAACCGCTTTACCCTCATCCACCTGTTTAGTCACCTTCTCAAAGATCTCAGTAAGGTTTGTGAGGCACAACCTACCCTTCACAAAACCGTGTTGACTATCCCTAATCAAATTATTCCTTTCTAGATGATTATAAATCCTATCTCTTATAATCCTTTCCAACACTTTACCCACAACCGAAGTAAGGCTCACTGGGCTGTAATTACCAGGGTTGTCTCTACTCCCCTTCTTGAACAAGGGACAACATTTGCTATCCTCCAGTCTTCGGGCACTATTCCTGTCGACAATGACGACATAAAGATCAAAGCCAAAGGCTCTGTAATCTCCTCCCTAGCTTCCCAGAGAATCCTAGGATAGATCCCATCCAGCCCAGGGGACTTATCTATTTTCACACTTTCCAGGATTGCTAACACCTCCTCCTTATGAACCTCAATCCAGTCAAGTCTAATAGCCTGTATCTCAGTATTCTCCTCGACAGCATTGTCTTTTTCTTTTGTGAGTACTGATGAAAAATATTCATTTAGCGCCTCTCTTATCTCTTCGGACTCCACGCACAACTTCCCACTACTGTCCTTGATTGGCCCGAATCTTACTCTAGTCATTCTTTTATTCCTGACATACCTATAGAAAGCTTTAGGGTTTTCCTTGATCCTACCTGTCAAAGACTTCTCATGTCCCCTCCTGGCTCTTCATAGCTCTCTCTTTAGGTCCCTCCTGGCTAACTTGTAACTCTCAAGCGCCCTAACTGAGCCTTCACGCTTCATCTTTACATAAGCCTCCTTCTTCCTCTTGACAAGAGATTCAACTTCTTTCGTAAACCACGGTTCCCTCGCTCGACCAATTGTGCCCAGCCCCTGCAGTTTCCTTCCCCATCCAATGCATCCTAAGTCTTGCCTAATCGCCTCATAATTGCCTTTCCCCCAGCTATAACTCTTGCCCTGTAGTATATACCTATCCCTTTCCACCACTAAAGTAAACGTAACCAAATTGTGGTCACAATCACCAAAGTGCTCACCTACCTCCAAATCTAACACCTGGCCTGGTTCATTACCCAGTGCCAAATCCAAAGTTGCATCGCCTCTTGTTGGCCTATCTACATACTGTGTCAGGAAACACTCTTGCACACATTGGACAAAAACTAACCCATCTAAAGTACTCGAACTATAGCGTTTCCAGTCAATATTTGGAAAGTTAAAGTCCCCCATAACAACTACGCTGTTACTTTCACTCCTATCCAGAATCATCTTTGCTATCCTTTCCTCTACATCTCTGGAACTTTTCGGAGGCCTGTGGAAAACTCCCAACAGGATGACTTCTCCTTTCCTGTTTCTAACCTCAGCCCATACTACCTCAGTAGACGAGTCCGCATCAAACGTCCTTTCTGCCACCGTAATATTGTCCTTGACTAATAATGCCACACCTCCCCCTCTTTTACCACCTTCCCTGACCTTACTGAAACATCTAAACCCTGGAACCTGCAACAACCTGTGCCTGCTCTATCCATGTCTCCGAAATGGCCACAACATCGAAGTCCCAGGTACCAACGAATGCTGCAAGTTCACCCATCTTATTCTGGATGCTCCTGGCATTGAAGTAGACACACTTCAAACCACCTTCCTGCCTGCCGATACATTCCTGCAACCTTGAAACCTTATTCATGACCTCACTACTCTCAACTTCCTGTACATTGGAGCTACAAGTCAGGTTCCCATCCCCCTGCTGAATTAGTTTAAACCCTCCCAAAGAGCATTAGCAAATTTCCCCCCAAGGATATTGGTACCGCTCTGGTTCAGGTGCAGACCATCCCATTTGTAGAGGTCCCACCTACCCCAGAATGAGCCCCAATTATCCAGGTATCTGAATCTCTCCCTTCTGCACCATCCCTGTAGCCACGTGTTCAACTGGTCTCTCTCCCTATTCCTTGCCTTGTTAGCGCGTGGCATGGGTAACAAACCAGAGATGACAACTCTGTTTGTTCTCACTCTAAGCTTCCACGCTAGCTCCTTGAATTTTTGCCTTACATCCCCATCCCTTTTCCTACCTATGTCGTTGGTGCCTATGTGGACCACGACTTGGGGCTGCTCCACCTCCCCCTTAAGGATCCCGAAAACACAATCCCAGACATCACAGACCCTGGCACCTGGGAGGCACCACACCAACCGCGAGTGTCTCTCATTCCCACAGAATCTCCTATCTGTCCCCCTAACTACGGAGTCCCCAATGACTAATGCTCGCCTCCTCTCCCCGCTTCCCTTCTGAGCAATAGGGACAGACTCTGCGCCAGAGACCTGTACCCCATAGCTTACCCCTGGTAAGTCGTCCCCCTCAACAGTATCCAAAATGGTATACTTGTTATTGAGGGGAAAGGCCACAGTGGGTCACACTTTCAAGTGCAGCCTCACCAACAATTTATACAACTGTAACATAACGTCCCAACTCCAATACTCAATGCT
Source organism: Ginglymostoma cirratum (assembly GCA_024137785.1). NCBI lineage: Eukaryota > Metazoa > Chordata > Chondrichthyes > Orectolobiformes > Ginglymostomatidae > Ginglymostoma > Ginglymostoma cirratum. The sequence continues at coordinate 8,861,669 of JAHRHZ010000002.1, read as the reverse complement.
TTGACCAATGAAAGCCAGTATGCTAAATGCCTTCTTCACCACCCTGTCCATCTGTGACGCTGCTTTCAATAAACTATGTACTTGTCCTCCTCGGTCCCTCTGTTCCACAACACTCAGGACCTTACTATTTACTGTCTAAGTCCTACCTTGGTTTGACTTCCCAAAATGCAAAATCTCACACTTACCTGTATTGAATTGTATTTGCCAATCCTCAGCCCACTTCCTCATCTGATCAAGATTGCTCTGTAATTTTTGATAACGTTCCTTGTTATCAATGATACCTCCTAATTTTGTATCAACTGCAAACTGACTAATCATGCCTGTACATTCACATCCAGATCATGTATGCAAATAACAAATAATAAAGATCCCAGCACTGACCCCTGTGTCACACCACTGGTCACAGGCCCTAGTCCGAGAAACAACCTTCAATTATAACCCTCTGCCTCCTAATCAACCCAATTTTTTTCCAATTAGCAAGCTTTCTCTGGATCCCATGAGGCCGAACTTTCATGACTAGTCTGCCATGCAGGACCTTTTCAAAGGCCTTACTAAAATCAATCTAGCCTATATAATGGATTGCGCAGGAAATGGGATCAAATTGATTGATTTAAATAAGGCAGGTCATCTGTTGGATATTCTCTGGGTCCAGGATGCATTTAGTCACTTCCTGCTTCTAAGAAAGGGCTGCCTTTGAGCATCATCCCTCAGAGTGCAGAGTCCTCTCTGTCGCAAAAGATGTGGGCGTTGGTGCGTGAATTCAAAAACTACAGCGACCTTGCCAAAAATGACGTTCTTGAGATAAAACAAAAGTCTGATTCTGCTACCAACCTTTGAATGGCAAGACAAGAACCTCACTACTAAGTGACAGATGGCCTGTTTGTGTCCGTAAGCATACATTAACATTCCATTGTTACTTCATTTACCCACAGTGAAGTGCAAATTCCTAATCTCCCTGACACCAATGACAAGTCCAAAGTTAAAGTCAGAGTTGCTTAATCTCCTGTGCCTCCATTTCGGACAGCAACCATCAACACATCAGGGCATGCACTACGGTCAGTGACTACCCTCACATCTTCCCTCTTCCACGGAGGTTAGCAATGGTTGGCACTGGCATGTGTCAGCTTCACTGCCCATTAAACATGTGCGATTCACTTACAATGCAATGCTGTACTTTGGACCACACAGGCACCTATCCTCATTATACTGCTACCAAGATACTGTGCAAGCATGTTATCTCATAAAATCCCCATAGTCCTTGAGTCTGCTTTCTCACGAGAGACAGAGAGCTGATTGGTGGTGTGATTAATCTGAGGGTCACCATGACTCAGGGTGAGGTTGAGAAGGCAAGACATTCATAGTAACCTCAGCCACTGCAGGAATTGAACACACTGTTGGCGTCATTCTGCGTCACATGGCAGCTGCCAAGGTAACTAAGCTAACCATACCTTCCTTATGCATCTATCATAGCCTGAAAGAATGCCGAGAATGTAATGGACTGAGGGAAACAACAATGGATATATTAATTAGAGTTGCCATCATCACATAAGGCTGCTCACTTTACAGAAAGAGGACTGATGGTGAGTTTAACCCGCGGCTTACCAAGCCTCAGACAAGATGCAAGGTTGAGAAGGCAGGGCTTTCACAGTGACTTTAGCTAATATGAGAATTGAACTCAAACTGTTGGCATCATTCCAACCAACACAGCTAACAGACCCTCATAAGCTACAAATAATGCACTAGGAAAGGAGATTTGTGGAATGTGCCTGACCAAAATAAAACTCATCTGTAAAAATGTGGGATTGAACTCTGTTTAAATATAGTTATCTCTTGCAGCGCAACTGTAGTGATTGTAACGAGATCCAATTAGGGAGCCCTGGTTGACAGAAATAAACAGGAGTGTCAGAGGTTCTGTTCACTCTGAGATCAGTGTCAAAGACTCTCCATGTGTAAATAACAGGTGATTTTGTGATGGGATACTGGCATCTGTGAAATTATTTCAGTGGCAATGAGAGGAAAAAAAAATGCTCCTGAAGAAATTCACTCAAAACAGTTGTCTTTGAGTTTGGATAAGCATTTCTGGCACCATGCGTCAGTTCTGTTGTCGCTTTTGTGGGTAAGTGTGGTTAGCTTGTCTTGCAGGGTCTGTCTTTTCTTGGCTCTTGTGGTCTGTCGGCTGATGTTAATGGCTCGTTCCATGTCGGTCGTCCAGTCTTGATTGGTAACTTCCTGGAATAACGTCTTTTGGTGCGTAATTTCTCTGTTGTATTTGTGGAGCCGGTTGTGTGCGTCGTTTATCATTACCCTTACCATCTTGCAGCCGTTTTGTTCTGCTGCTTTCCAGTACTGACGCATGGATAAGGAACCTCTCCGACAGGAAACTGACAGACATGGAAAAAGCCATTCTCACCCGGGGACTGAACTACAACTATGGGGATCCCAACAAAACGGAATTGCTAGCCACACGGGAAGCCACACTCAAGACCAACAATATCAACGAAGAAACACAACAAACTATAAGACAGACAGGAGTCCCGACACTAATCAGAAAGAGGGAACTCAACACCCTCAACATACGGGAAAGACAAGCCCTGGACAGATTAAAGAAGGACAAGAACGTCACAATACTACCTGCAGACAAAGGACGCATGACAGTGATAATGAATAAAAAGGACTACATCTCCAATGCACAAGCACTGCTTGCCAACAAGAGCAGATACCAGCCAGTGCAAACTGACCCGACACCACAACTAGGCAACAAAATCCTTTACACGCTGCAAGGACTTAAACAAACAGGACAGATCAACAAAACAGACTTCTTAAGAATGAAACCCGAAGGAACCAACACATCCCGATCCTACGGCCTCCCTAAAGTGCACAAGCTGGAAGTCCCCCTCAGACCCATAGTCTCCCTACCAGTCACTCCATTGCACAGATTAGCCAGAGAACTACAAAGAAGACTCAAGCACCTAGTCAATAAATCACCCCACTGCACCCACTCAGCCCAAGAATTCCTCAACTCCAAAGACATAAAGATAGAGGACGAAGAGACCATGATATTGTTTGATGTCATGGCCCTATTCACATCAATAGACATACCACTAGCAAGGGACACAATGACAGCACGACTTGAATAAGAACACAACCCCAGTGAAACCATCTCCAAAGGCAACATGCTTAAACTACTGGCCCTATGCCTCACCACCCACTTCGCCTTCAATGGCCAAACATATGAGCAAATCAACGGGAAAACCATGGGATCACCTATCTCCGGACTCATAGCAGAAGCAGTGATGCAAAGACTGGAAAGGACTGCACTTCCGCAAATCCAACCTAAAATATGGATACGTTATGTAGACGAAACCTTTGTCATCATTAAACAGACCAAATTAGAAGAGACACACAAACTCATAAACAATACCCTCACCAGAATAAAATTCACCAGAGAGGAGGAGAAGAACAAACAACTCCCATTCCTGGACGTCATGGTAGAGCGCAAGACAAATGGGGAACTGCAAACGAAAGTACACCGAAAAGCCACACACCCAGGTATTGAACTTCAGTAGTAACCATCCCAGCACACACAAATGAAGCTGCTTGCGAACACTATTTAAAAGGGCAACAACACACTGCAGCAACATGGAGCTGCGCCAAGAGGAAGAAGAATACCTCTTCCAAGTGTTCAAGGATAATGGATATCCAAAGAACTGGGTCAGGAGATGCCTACAGGAGCAGCATCAGAAAGATTATACACGCCCCAACACACTCATCACACTACCCTACATCAGGAACACGTCAGAACTCACCACAAGACTTCTACGACCGCTGGGCATCAGAGTGACACACAAACCCACATCAACCCTACGACAAGTGCTCACCCGAACTAAAGACCCACTCCCCGCCATGAACAGGACCAATGTCATCTCAAGATCCCTTGCAGAGACTGCGAGAAACATTACATCGGACAAACAGGAAGGAAACTAACAACAAGAGTACATGAACACCAACTGGCTACAAAAAGACATGACCAGTACTCACTCATCTCAATCCACATGGACAAGGAGAACCACGACTTTGACTGGGACAACACCAAGATCCTGGGACAGGCTAGGCAGAGACAAGCACAGGAATTCCTGGGAGCATGGCACTCCACGAAGCATGCTATTAATAAGCACATTGAACTCGACCCCATACACATTCCACTACGGAGGAAACCCGGAAGTGAGGCAATCCATCGCGATGGACCCCAAAGTTTAAAAACCAGGCAGGAAAAGACACCGACGATTCATCAAAGGCTGCACTGAGGATGTTACCAAGCACAGTAATGAAACGTCTGTGGAACAACAAACCAGCTCGGCGAGCCAACCAACCTGAATAAAATAGAAAGATTTGGAGGGACTGTTTGGTATGTGGGATTTATGATGTAACCATGCAAAAGAGCCAACTAGCAGAAGCCCAACTGTGCTTCAAACAGACATGACACTGGAAAATGCAGCAAGTGGGGCATATGGGTTACAGGGTTTGCTGATGGAAGTGGATACCCTCACTAGGCCGACATGAGCTTCAGGTGGTGGAACCGTGAAGGCAATTGCATAGTCTCACTCAGGGCATATCCTGAACAGAGGGACTCTAGGTCAGCCCTCAGCAAAACACCAAAACAAAGCCAAGACTCAGCCAAACTGTTAAAATTTTCTCCAAGATTCAGGGCAGCAAGCCATTGTAGTTGTTGCCAGTGTGCAGAGTCAAGACAGCAAAAGTGTCCCACTGGGCCTGGATTGAGTAAGAAAACTCATAGGCTGGTATCAGGAGAGCACACACCCTTGAAAGTCCATCTGTAGCTAGTTTGGAACAGTTAAATTACTTAGCAACATTCAAATTGGAACCAATCAAAATAAATTTTTGCTTAAATTGGCCCCCATGTCCTAATGGAGGTTGATCCTGCCACAGCTATATAAATGATTGCAGAACCAGATTTTAACAGAATTCACTTTGGACTCCTACCCTTAAATTTGTGTAAGATCTCATCCAAACTGAGAACCTATGTTAGGGAACATCTACAGATTAAGGGTATAGCTTCATTTCTGGTCCCTTATGAGAAGCAGTTGGTTCAGTTACCACTGGTTGTAGTGAAAAGCTTAAGCTCAATCTTGATAGGGTAAAATCGATAGAGAAAGATTCACTTTGATTGGATCAACATTTTTCACTTAAAAAATGGGTGACTTGGTAAAGTCCCAATGAAATACCGTGATGTTTTTCAAGAAGATCTAGGGACTATCAAAGGAGCTAAGGCCACCTTGCATGTTGAGCAGGAAGCAATTCCACAATTCTGCAAGGTCCACCCATGTCATCTGCCTTACATGCAAAAGTAGAGGCAGAAACCAGGATGTTAAGTAGTGTACAGTTACAACTTGGAACAGTATCCAGGAGGCCTAGTTGCAAAGGTCAATGCCTTGAGCTGCCTCCTGTTGGCAGGTATGCCACCAGTGGTGCTGCCACTGCAAAGAGTCCATTGTGGTTTAACCTTTCTGGACACCCTACCGGTCATCGCTGACAATATCACACTGTGCACACAAAAAAAATCTGGTCCTGGCAAGACTAAAACAGCTGGCAGTGATGGGAAAAACAAAAGGGTCATTACAACCAGAATTGAAACCTTTCTGGGCCAGCGAGACAAGATCACAGTATAGGGCGACATTTTATTATGGGGAACAAGAGTGATTGTCCTGAGAAAAGGCCACCGCCAGATACAAACTGAACTCCACCAGCATCATCCAGCTGTGTCCAAAATGAAGACGTTGGCAAGAAGTTATGTCTGGTGGCCAGGACTGGGTGCAGCTGCGTTGGTGGGGCAGTGTTCAGAGTAACAACAAGGACAAAGCTGTGGTCTTGGTTACACGTTGACTTTGCTGACCCTTTCGTGGGATCAATGTTCTCAGTCATTATGGACGCACTCAGAATTCATAGAGTTCATTCATCAAACAGGGGGATGACGATAGAAAAACTGCGAGCATCTTTTGCATACATGGGCTCCCGGAAGTGTTGGTAACAGACAGCAGGCCATCATTTACCAGTAGGGAATTTGAGCGTGTCCTAAAGCCAAAAGGCATTCAGCATATAAGGGCAGCTCCGTATTATCCATTAGCCAATGGTCTGACAGATAGAACAGCCCAAAAGTTGGAGGCAGGCTTAAGGAAACCGAGTACAGCTTCACTTGATACCAAACTGTCCCTGTCCCTATCTAATTATAGGATCACGACAGGGATGGCTCCAGTAGAGTTGCACCAGGTTAAACCTGATCTTCCTGGACCTGGGGGAAGGTGAAACAGCAACAGGAATGCCAATGCCAGACACAAGACTCCTTTAATCGAAAGATACAGTTGACTTCAGACAGCAAGGTTTGATGCAAAAACCGTGGAAATGGCTCTACATGGATAAGAGGCATGTTTCTTCACATGAGAAATGATACACTGCAGCACTGAACAATGTCAATCTCACACCTGCACTGTGCTGCCTCAATGCAGTAAGAACACTGGATGTACTTCAATCAAATGGCCTTGTCTAAGGGGCACAGTCTTTACTTTCACCAAGGGTGATAGCTTTCTGTCATGTGGACCCTGCACAGCAGGTCAGGGGCACTGCCTGATAATTAGTCTAAGAGTTTGGACATGGTCAATCAGCGTCCATGCGTCCATACCAAGATAGTGGGTAGGAATGAGTGAAGCTCAGTCCTGCAGATCCACTGACAGCAATCTGGGGAGTGGCTGTTAATCAGCTGGGGAGAGGCACAGAGATCATTAAGGGGATCAGGCTCTCATCAGTCAGGGCTGTCTGTCCAAGTCAGTCAGGGAATTGGGTCACAGTCACATGTAGGAATCAATTCAATGAAGGTCAAGGAGGTTTTCAGGGGGCCACTGCTGTATGAGGGAAATTGGGAATGTTAATTGTGCTGAGTGGAGGTGTGTTAGGATGCAGAATGGACAAAAGTGCTGAAAGAGAAAAACACACCATGTTTTAAAATTGCTATTCCTTCATAGGAGGTGGGTGTCACTGACAAGGACCAGCATTTATTATCTTCCCTAATTTCCCAGAGGAAGTTAAGTGTCAGTAGTATTGCTGTGGGTCTGGAGTCACATGCAGGCCAGTCCAGGTGAATTTCCTTCCTTCAGGTGTATCAGTGAGCAAGATGGATTTTTCCTGACAACAGTTTCATGGTCATTTAAACTCCTCATTCCAGATGTTTATTGAATTCAAATTCCACCACCTACGCTGGCAAGATTTGAACCTGGGTTCCGAGGGTCTCTGGATTAATAGTCTAGTGATTATGCTATTAGGCCATCACCTGCTCTTGACGTGGAAAGAAGGGGAATGATAGTGCATTAGAGGATGCGTGTTACTGCAGGAAGGTGGATATTTTGCCCTGGCTTTGACACAGGTTGGTGTGCATGATAATGTTTGGATGGGTCTGGGGCTCAGGATGTAATGTTGAGAGACAAAGTTGTAATTCAGAGGTGTGTGGGAAAATGTGGCCTCAACAGGGAATTCAAGGAAGAAGGTATCTGGAGGTTTGCTTGGGGGTGGTGTCCTTGGTTATCTGTGTGACTCATTATGACCTGTGTTCCATACTCATGTGATTCTTAAATGCTCACCGGAAAAGGAAACTATACATGACCACATTAAGAGTTGGTGAAGCAAGTGTTTCTATCTGAGGAAACAGATTCTACTTGAGAGCGATGTGAGAGCTTTCAATGGACAATTGCATTCATCAGGCACTTTCAGCATGACCATAAGAAATAGGCATAGCAGTAGGCTATTTGGCCCCTCAAGCTTGCTTCACCATTCAATGGGATCATGGCTGGTCTGACATTTCTCACATCCATTTTCATGCCTTTTCCCCATAACCCTTGATTCCCTTACTGACTTAGAATCTATCTATTTCAGCCCTAATCACTGAAGTAGAGCTCCCTGTTTTTGAATTGCAAGCAGTGTCCAACAGTGTGCAGTCCAAATCTGGGTCACCAAGACCATGTCATTGATCATCACAAACTGATCATAGTCATTTCTAGGAATGAGAAGTAATTAACAGGTGGGCATGATTCACAAAGACAATCCAGAGTTTCATGGACTGTGCAAGGGCATGGAGCTGATTTCCTTGAACCTTGAACTGCAAGTGTTCATGAATGCTCTCTTACATGAAATGCAGCCTTTATTGACTAATGTGGCGATGAAAGGACAAGGTATCAGTCATCATTCAGCACTTGCAGTTTCCCACTGCATTTATGGAATGTAGTTTGTGCATTTATTAAAACAAGTTCCCTCCGTCAAAGATTCATATGTGGACATCCCATGGACCCCTTCATATTGGAGTCGACTTTGTCCAACTTTCTGAGGGAATCCACTAAGTCGTAATTTATTAATGATGCAAATACTGACATGTTTTGATAAAGGTGTAGTGCATAGATAATGAAGGAAGTGACGGGTAATCGTGGAAGTAAACTCACATGGCTTCACTGAGAGAAACCTTCCATGAAATTAATCAGCATTGACACAGAGGCAATTTCTGTTCAAATTCAGCTCAGGGATTTTGTTGAGAAGTCAGGATGATCAGACATCCCAGACAGACCATGACAGTCCCAGCTTTTTGCCGACTGTTCCAGTCTCCCAACAGTTTTCTCCAAAGGGCTCCAATATCTAATTTTCAGATTGACAGTCCACTCCACAACCATTCACTTTCACCCATCTTTGCATTTCCATTTACTGTCATCAAACCCTAAAAAGCACATCCCCCTCATACTGCACTGCAGCCTGTGAAGCTGTATGCTGACTGTTAATTGTCTGTGCCAGGACATTAGCACATCTCCCATAGGTTAATAGGCACCTGAAGGGGTAGACAACCAGCACCATCAGTCAGTGCTGACGAAGGTGGCAAGCAAATTGGGTTGAGCCGTAGCATGTTCTTTCAAGCTTCTCATTGAAAGACCTGTGTGGTTTCCTGTTTGTGGACCTGAAAACAAATAGAGTCTTTTGCACTTGAGGTATCTTTATTTAAATCCAGCTTCTGATAGAGAGTGTCTATGGTTAGAAGCCAAAGTGCAACTGAACACAAACGAGACTTTTAATATGAAGGTTGGTCTTTGTATAGCAATTAGATATCTGCAGAATATACAATGTTGATGATATATTGAGGACACCACTGTCACATGTTTCTATGGAGGCTGAACCAGATTCTTGAGAGAATATGTTTTTTATTAAGCTGTGAGAGTCCTTTCAGAAAGTAAAATTTCTTTAAGAAGCAGTATTTAGGAACATCTGGAATTGGTCTCAGTAATCGTGACCACCACTGCTTATATAATCCAGTTCACAAATGTTCTTTGGGGAAAGAAATCTGCTGCCCTTACCCACTCTGGTCTATTTGTGCCTCCAATAGGTTGTTTAGGGGAGCTGATGGCCTAGTGGTATTATTGCTAGACTATTAATCCAGAAACTCAGCTAACGTTCTGCGGACCACAATGGTGATGATGGAATTTGAATTCACAAAAAGAATTACATCAGAATTGACTGATGATCATGAAATCATTGTCGATTGTTTGGAAGAACCCATCTGGTTCATTCATGACCTCCCGTTCAGGTGGTCTTTCCGCCCGGCATGGTGGTCTCCTGGTCTGGCGTCGTGGTCGCCCAGACCAGCGTGGTGATCTCTCAATGGGACATAGGAATCTTTTGGCTGGGCATGGCCTCAGCGTGGACCCCTGATCTTGAGGGGATTTCAAAGAAGTCCTCCGGCCTCAAGGTGAAGCTCAGAGCGGTCTGGAGTCGAGGCCTGCGAGAACTGGCGGCTTGGTGCCAATATGAACTGGGTTGGAAGGACTTTTGTCCTGAACTTTCCATTTCTCTAATTTATTCTTGAAATTATCAATGCTAGACTTTTCATTTATTTATTTTTCCAGTTTTTTCTCCCCCATGAACTTGTACTAAAGAATCCGTAACTCGGTACCTTGTAACTAAGATGGCACCGTAAGTAGCAACTTTTAAACTTTTCACTGTACTCATTTGAGTATATGTGGCAATAAAGCTAATTCAATCCAAGTCAGCACTTTTGGAACTATACTTTGCAGACAATGTCCCAGACACCAATTTCTCCACCCCTGGATGTGCCCTGGCCCACTAGCAGGACATACAGCAAAGGTGGAAGCTCAATGATATAGAGTCGGGAAGGAGTTGCCCCGTTCCAAGTGGCATTCACTCTACACAAATGCCAGGCAATGACCATCTCCAATTAGAGACAATCTGACCAGCGCCCCCCCCTCCTTGACATTCAACGGTTTTTCCATCAATGAATCCCCCCATCATCAACATCCTGGGGTTTACCATTGGCCAGAAATTCAAATGGACTTGCCATATAAATTCAGTGGCTACAAGAGCAGATCCCGAGCTGGGAATACTCAGAAGAGTAACTCACCTGCTGACTCCCAAAATTTTTTATACACACACACACAGATTTAAGAACTTTTGACTTCAGACTTTTGAATGGACCTCTTTATTGTTAATGTTGATCTTTCTCTGCACCTTCTCAGCAGTTGTAACATTGTATCCTACACTCTGTTCTGTTACCTTGATACACTTGCGTAGTACGATCTGCCTGTGAAGCGCATGAGACAAAAACCTTTCTCTGTATCTTGGTTTATGTGACAATAATAAATTAACTCATACTGAAAGAAATCAAAGACTGTCCATAATCACAGAAAGGAGGGTGATGGAATATTCACCACTTGCCTGGATGCTTGCAGCTCCAACTGCACTCAAGAAGCTCCATGCCATTCAGGACAAAGCAGTCTGCTTGATTGGTACCACATCCACAAACATCCACTCCCTCCACCCCACCGATGCACAGCAGCAGCAGTGTGTACTATCTACAAGATGCACAGCAGAAATTCACCAAAGATCCTCAGACTGCACCTTCCAAATCCACAACTACTTCCATCTAGAAGGACAAGGCAGCAGATACATGGAAACACCACCAACTGCAAGTTGTCCTCCAAACCACTCCACATCCTCACTTGGAACCATATCACCATTCCTTCACTGTTACTAAGTCAAAATCCTGGAATTCCCTACTCAGGACATTGTGGGTCTACCTACTTTTCATGGGCTGTAGCGGTTCAAAAAGGCAACTCACCACCACTTTCTCAAGATCAACTGGAGACGGGTAATAAATGCTGGCCTGCTAGTAATGTCCACATCCCATGAGAGAAAAACTCAACACCGCCTCCAATTCTTCAGTTTTGGCTTCCTCCTTTTGACCTGAAAAAGGCGCCCTGGGAATTTATTATCAGACTACACTCTGTCAGTATGTCTAATAAGAGATTCATTCCAGCTCGGTTTCCCATTTATTGAGTATTCTGGTTTATCCTGCAAAGGCTGGTTGGATTGTTAATAATCATAGAGTATTAGAGCGCAGAAGAGGTCTTTTGGGACATTGTGTCTGTATCCGTCATCAAGCACCTACTGCTTTAACCTCATTTCCTAACACTTGGTCTGTTGCCTTGTGCGCTATAGTGTTTTAACTACTCATTGAAATACTTCTTAAATGTTGTGATGGTTCCTGCCTCCAACAGGCAGCGAGCTCCAGAAACCTCCACCCTCCAGATTTTTTTTCAAATCCCCTCTAAACCTTCTACCTCTTACTTTAGATCTGTGCCTCTGGTTACTTACTCCACGATGAAAGGAAAAGTTCCTCTATCAAACCTATCTATGCCCCTATTAAGTTTGGTCACCTTAGGTCACTTGTCAGCCTTCTCTGTTCTAAGGAAAACAACCCCAGTTTATTTGGTCTCTCTCCATAGCTGAAGTGCTCCAGCCCAGGTAATATCCTAGTGAATCTCTTCTGCACTCTGTTGTTCAGTCACATCCTTCTGATAGCGCAGTGACCAGAACTGCACACAGTACTTCAGCTGTGATATAGCTAACACTATATACAGCTCCATCATAACCTCCTTTGCTCTAGTATTCAATGCCTAAACTAATAAAGGAAAAGATACATCTACCTTCATAATCACATTATCTACTTGTCCTGTGACATTCCAGGTTCTATGCAAACAAACACAAAGGTCCCTCTGATCCTCTGCACTTCCTAAGGTCCTACCATTCATTTTGTAATTCCTTGCTTTGTTAATCCTTCAAAAATGTGTCAACTGATATGTTTTTGGATTAAATTCCATTTGCCACTGTTTTTCCAAACAGACCAGACTATTGAAATCATCCTCTGTCAAAAGCTTTTCTCAACACTATTTAGCACACTGCCAACTCTTGTATCATCTGCAAACTTATTGATCGTACCTCATACATTCATTTTTGAGTACCCTGTGTGCATTACAAGTAGCAAGGGACCCTGCATCAAACGTTATGGTATTGTCCTTGGGCCTCCAGTCACAAAATCACTTTTAATCAGCTTCCTCTGTGAATGCCACAAAGACATCTTTTGACCTGATTTGCCAAATTGGCCTGTTTTCTATCAGAGGTGTGCAATCTGTCAACTTGTCAAAAGCCTCACTGAGGTTGATGATGACCAAATCCATTACCTACACACCTAGTCGTCTCCTTGAAGACACCAACTGAGTTTGTGTTAAAATTTGAGTAGTTTCTCGGTTTAGAATGGAGTGATAGTCTGTCACAATCAGACTCAAATTTCAAGCAATTGAAGCATTTTTAATCAGTAAGGGAATTAAGGCTTATGAGAGTCAGGTATGCATAGTCGGGCTGATGCCTCTTTAAGAGAGCTGGTCAGGTGACCCAGAGGGCAGGATGTTGCATCCAGTCTCGAACTGGCTGTGGAAGTTTGTGTGGTCAATAAAGTGATCCTGTTCAGATTTGTGTATAATTCCTGGTTCCAAAAGAAGCACCAACATAACAATAAGGAAAAGGCAGGGATGTGGAGTTGAAGATGATCAGGTCAGCACTCGAATGGTGGGGCAGAACAAATGGGTGAATAGTTTACCTCTGAGCCAATATCATGGTTTACGATCAATGACTGTGAATTGTTTCCAACAATCTGTGCTGAGAAAACTCAAACCTTAGCATTTTGACAACTTGCCTTCGCCATTTTTGGTGTTTAATACTCTGTCATCTGTGTTCGAAAGTTGTGTCTTCAAGGCTCATTCCACATTCATGAAAATTTAATCCAGACTGGCAAACTGTGTGCAGTGCTGAGGAGACGCTGCCGTGTTCAAGGGGTATGACTGCGCTGTTGGAGGGACAGTACTGATGACACTACGTTGTCCAGTTTACAATGCTGTTGGAGTGTTGTATTGTCAGAGTGACGGTGGCGTGGCAGTGCTGCATGGTAGCATCTCCTCGGTAATGCAATTAGAAGGGCAGCACAGAGGTAGGTTCTGTATTGCAGGTCTACTACAAAGGTCGTGCTGCACCATTGGAGGGTCAGAACTGGTCGCAATGCTATGCTGAAGATGGGATATTCTTTAGGTGCTGCGCTGTTTAAGAACAGTTGTGAGTAAATTTTACAGGTTTCCCAGAGACAGTCTTTGACAGGAGACATTAAAATATTACTCTGTCTAGCTGCTCGGGTTGATGTGGACAGTCCCAGGACCCTTGTGAAAGTGAAGCAAGGGAATTCTCACTAGTATCCTGGACATTATTAATCCCGAAAGCTACATCATTGAGGAATAAATGTTTTGCTCACTGTCATATTATTTTCTTTTGTGGGATCTTGCTGTACACAGATTGACTGCTTGTGTTTCCTAAATGACAAGAGTACGGCAGAGCTGCATCTGGTGTGTAGTCAGTGACTTATGAAAGATGAACGCAATTTGTACACTTTTGGAAAGAGAGAGAAAGATCTTCCAGCTGAAGTGAATCATCTGTTTTACAACAAACAAGAAACCGCCCTCCCAACATAAAACACTGTCAGAATCTGCAATTCCCCAGACTGGGAATCGCTCACTGATCTTCATTGATTGCTATTTCTTTCCAAGTCCAGGATCATTTCCCCTGTGTTAAATTGAAGATAAACCACATCCTCCAACATGTACCTCTCTCACACTAATTAACCCCAATTAAAATTTATATCATTCTGTCTCTCACAGGATTCAATGTTGTAAATCTTAGTCTAAAGTGATGACAAATACAGATTCTCTTTCCCCGTCCTTCCCACATTCTCTAAAACTGACCATGTGTGACAGGATCGATACTGCTCTTCACGTCTCGATAACATCTTACTTAATGGGCCTTTCCTGCAAATTGCTGCGGGGTTAAAAGGAGAACCTGTTAAACACTCAAACCACTTTAGTTACAGAAAGTGTCTGAGAGTGTTTTCTCAGAGGGCTTCATTGAACAGAGACACCTGATAAATCTTTGGATCACTAATACTCTTATTGCTGAGCCAGAAGGTTGTGTGGGACGACCCACTGCAGAGATATATGCAAATAATTTCCGTGATACTTCAACGTGGTACTGAGGGAGTGCCACAATGTCAGAGGGTGTGTACTGAGGGAATGCTGCATTGTCAGCAGGACTGTACTGAGGGAGTACCTCACTGTCTGAGGGTCACTACTGAGGGAGTGCCATAATGTCAGAGATTCAATTCCAAGGGGAGGGAGTCGAGGGGGAGGCAGCACTCAGGGTGGCACGGTGGACCAATGCTTAGCACTGCTGCCTCAAAGCTCCAGGAACCTGGGTTCCTCCCTGGCTGCATGGAGTTTGCACATTCTCCCGGTGTCTGCGTGGGTTTCGTCTGGGTACTCCATTTACTCTTACAGTCCAAAGATGTGCAGGCTAGGTGAATTGGCCATGCTAAATTGCCCTACTGTTCAGGGATGTCTAGATTAGGGGGATGGGTTTGGGTGGGATGCTTTAAGGGTTGGTGTGGACTTGTTGGGCCGGAGAGCCTGTTTCCACACTGTAGGAATTCTATGATTCTAATTACTCTCAGAGGGACAGCCCGGAGGGAACATTGTACTGCCGGAGAGTCAGCACTGACCAGGCGCTGCACTGTCAGGGTGTCAGTACTGAGAGATTGCTGCCTTCCTGATAACTGATTCACGTCCTTGGATCCGTATTTAGGGAGTAAATATATGTAAATGTATACTGAAGTCAGGGTGCAGGGCAGCAGGTGGTGAAGAATGTAAATGGTATATTGGCTTTCTTAGCGAGAGGGACAAGAATGTCGTTTGCTTCCTTAAAAATAAATAAGGAATGAGTCCATGATGAACATGTTTATCACTGACCACGAGGTCTAGGCGACAGTTTATGTATTACGTATGCTCGTAAAAGATTCCCTGTTTCCTAACCACAATGTCTAGGTTGATGTCTATATTTGATATATGCTTATGTCTGCTTCGAACTGATTTCATCCACATCTGCAAGCTCCCTATTTGTCTTAGCACTTCCAAATTTAACCGTTGTTATGCAGTAGCTTAAATGCAGAATTCTCAATATACTCCACAAATGTCTTGCTACAAGCATTCAGGGCATTAGTGAGACAATACCTGGATTATTGTGTGCAATTTTAGTCTCCTTATCTGAGGAAGGGTGTTCTGGTTGTGGAGGCAGTAAAACAAAGAGTTTCTTGATTCCTTGGATTGCAGCACTGCCCTCTGAGGAGAGTTTGGATGAGTTGAGATTGTATATGCTGGAGTTTAAAAAAAATGAAGTGAGATCTCTTACAAATCTAACATGACTAGAAAGGGTAAATGCAGGATTATGTTCCTGATGATCAGGGGTCCAGAACCATGGTGACAGTCTAAGGATATGGGGTAGGCTATTTAGAATTGAGTTGAGGAGAAATTTCTTCACCTAGATCCTATGGAATTTTGTGCCACAGAAAGTGGTTGAGGGCAAAATGTTGAATGTTTTCATGAAGGAGTTAGATACAGTTTAGTGCTGACGGGACCTTAGGATGTACGCAAAAGGTGGGAAGAGGATTCTGAGTTGGATGATCAATTACGATTATGTTGAATGTCAGAGCAGGCTTGAAGGGCTGAATGGCCAACTCCTGCTCCTTTTTACTATTTTCTATGTTTACTGCATTGTTCGAAGATCAGTACTGGGGTTGAGGTCCACCATTAAAAGGGCAGTACTGAGGACATGCACACAGACTCACAGATGGATATAACGTGTAAATACTGTATCAATTTGAGAGGAGTTATTGAGATAACTGCACTGTCTAATAGTAGAATTCAGAGAGTGCTGTGCTGTCTTATTTGGAAAGATCTTCCAGCTAAAGTGGCGTGCACTTTACAGTAAATACCGAGTTCCCCTCCCGACTTAAAACATTGTCAGAATCTGCAGTTCCCCAGACTGGGAATCACTCACTGATCTTCATTGATTGCTGCCTCTCTCCAAGTTCAGGATCATTTCCCTCGTGTTAAATGGAAGATGAACCACATTCTCCAACATGTAATTCTCTCACACTAATTAACCCCAATTAAAATTTAAATCATTCCATCTCTCCCTGGATTGAATGTTATAAATCTCAGTCAGTCTAAAGTGATGGTAAATACTGATTGTCTTTCCACGTCCTTTCCCTATTCTTTAAAACTGGCCGTGTGCAAGAAGATCAATACTGCTGTTAATGTTTCAACAAAATCTCACTTAATTGGGCAGCTGAAAATTTCTGTTGTGGTACAGTAAAATGGAGAGCAGATCTCCTGTTAAATGCTGAAACCAAGATAACAAGGCGTGGGGCTGGATGAACACAGCAGGCCAAGCAGCATCATAAGAGCAGGAAAACTTGACGTTTCGGGCCTA
>JAHRHZ010000002.1:8818767-8844511 GCA_024137785.1 Ginglymostoma cirratum | reverse complement strand
TAGGCCCGAAACGTCAAGTTTTCCTGCTCTTATGATGCTGCTTGGCCTGCTGTGTTCATCCAGCCCCACGCCTTGTTATCTCGGATTCTCCAGCATCTGCAGTACCTTTTATCTCTAATGCTGAAACCACTTTTGTTAGAAGATCAGCAAAATTGTTTTTTAGTGAGATTGTTGAACAGAGTCATTCCGAGAAGAGTTTAGATCAGTGTCAGGCATGGCTCAGTCAGTAATACTCTTGCCTCTATTGTGGTGTCCCACAACATAAAAGAGGCTATTCAGCCCATTAAGTCTATTCAAACCTAGCTGCATTAACCCCACTTTCCAGCACTTGACCCACAGCCTTGAATGTTATGTTACTTTAACTGCTTGTCCGCATCCATTTTACAGGTTGTAAGGTTATTTTTGCCTCGACTACTCTCCCAGGCATTCCAGATTCCCACCATGCACTGGATGAAACATTTTTTCTCCTCAAATCCCCTCTCGACCTCGTTTACTTAAAATTGTGTCCTCTTGTAATTGACTCTTCACTTAAGGGAAGGCAGCAGCTGTCTATCCACATGTCTATGCTTGATCACATACGGGACAAAGCAGACAACTTGATTGGCATGACATCCACAAGAATACACTCCCTCCGCCACCAACACTCAGTGGTAGCAGTGTGCAACATTTACAAGGTGCACTGCAGAAATTCACCATGCCCCTCATAATCTTATACACTTTTATCCTTTCTCAGTGTTCTCTGCTCTAAAGAAAACAGCTGAGTTTATCAAGCCTGTCGTCATAGCTAAACTGCTCCATCCTCGGCAACATCCTGATGAATCTCCTCTGTACCCTCTCCTGTGCAATCGCATTTCTATAGTGTGGTGACCAAAACTACTCACAGTCCTTCAGCTGTGGCCTAACCAAAGTCCAACCTTCCTGTTGTTGTAACTGATGCAACTACCAATAAAGACAAGCATTTCGTATCTACCGTACCAACCTGTCCTTCCACCATCAGTGATTAGTGGGGACACATCCCAAGATCCCTCTGTTCCTCTGAGCTTCCTAATGTCCTGATTCAGAAGGTCATGGGATCAAGTCACACTCGAGAGAAATATGCACAAGAACTATGCTGACACTCCAGTTTAGTATTGAGGGAGGGCTGCACTGAGTGGAACACAATTTAAGGAGGTCTGTACTGTTAGGATGCTAGTGCTGAGGGTGGGTTGTGTTGTCGTGAGAACAACATTGAAGGAATTCTGCACTGTTGGAGGAACAGAGCTAATGGGGGAACTCAGGGAGTTGTGGTCTCTGATATGAAGTGTTACCTTGCAGTTCAGGAAATATTGAGGGAATTTGCACTGTTGCAGGAACAGTATTCAGGGAGTGCTACATTTTCAGAGATATTGTTTGTCAAATCAAATGTCAAGCTGAGTTACTATCTACTCGCTCAGATTAATATTATAACAATTCCCATGCACGCTATTGGAAGTGCTCTCTCTAATGTTTACCCTTCTCCTAATGTTGATCAACACAAGTCATGTTAGAAAATGCAGGAAATATTCTGTTTCTGTGGAAAAAGAAAATAGAGTTAACATTTCAGGTCAGCAACGTTACATCAAAACTGGGAAATGTTAGGATACAAAATTTGGGAAGATGTACAGTTGTTCATCTTGGCAGGAAGAATAAAAGTAAATAAGTTACTATTGAATCACAGAATGATTAACTTCAGAATTCTGAGCTGCAGTTGCGTCTAGGTGTTCAAGTACATGAGTCACAAAATGTTAAGATGCTAGTGTAGTAAGTAGTCAAAAAGGCCAATATTATATGATCTTTTACTACGAGAGGACTTGAACATAAAAGTTTCATAGAATTGTTGTTGGACTTGAAATATTTGCTCTGTTTCTTTCTGCACAGATGCTGTGAGACCTGCTGAGTTTCTCCTGCATTTTCTGCGTTTGTTTCAGATTTCCAGAAATCTGCTGAATTTGCTTTTATAAAAGTAAGGATGTTATGCTTAAGAGATACAGGAAGGCCATGTCCTTTATACTGTTGTGCATTTTTGGCCTCCTTATCTCAGGAAGGATGCAAATGCGTTGGAGATAACTCATGGAAAATTTATGAAAGTAGATGCCACCTGAGTGTGTTGTCCCACAGAAAGAGTGAACAGACTGGACATTTTCTATTGGAGCTTAGCAAGTGAGAGATGACTTGCCTAAATTGTATAAAATCCAGAATGGTCTAACAAGGTGGATGGGGAAGGAATACTTTCTCTCATGGGTGAGTTCAGAAGTTAGAGTTTTGACATTTTACAAAAAGGGCTTGCTTTTTTAAGGACAGAGATGATGAGAATGTTTTTCTCTCAGAGTGTTTCGTGACCTTGGAGCTCTGTGCCTCAGAAGACAATGGTGTTGACATCATTGAATAATTTTCAAGCTAAACTTGATAGATTCTTGTTACGCCGGAGAATCAAAGGTTATTGGGGTTGAGAGGAACATGGATTTTGAAACACAAACGTATTCAATGGAGGAACTGGCGCAAAGGTCTGAATTACATTTTTCTGCTGCTGATTGGAATGTTTACAATAGGTTTTAAAGAAGGGAATTGGTTGAGGGTGGGTGATAGAAAGAATTGAATTACAGAAGTGTCTGCTTTGGAGGATCAAAAAGAGTGGTGATGGTGCAAAAAAAGAGAAATAACAGATGTATTACAATCTGAAAAGGAAGATAAGAAAAAAAACTGAAACATGCAAAGAAAACACGACAAAATGGGGGGTTAGCGATTATCGCCTGACCTGGTGGGTGTTTCCAGTATAATTTTTTTCTATTTGTTTGTGAGATGTCGGCATCATTGGCTGGGACATCTCTAGTTGCCCTTGAGAAGGGGGTGGTTGCCTTCTTGAACTGCTGCAGTCCATTTGGTGTGGGTCGACTAGTAACACAGTTAGGGAGGGAATTTCAGGATTTTTACCCAGCAACACTGTAGGAACAGCGATATATGCCCAAGTCTGGATGGTGAGTGGCTTGGAGGGGAACTTGCAAGTAGTGGTAATCTCATGTAACTGCTGCCTTTGTCCTACCAAATGGTAGTGATCATTGGTTTGGAAGGTGCTGTCTAAAGAACCTTGGTGAATTTCTGCAGTGCACCTTGTAAATGTTGCACACTGCTACCACTGAGTGTTGGTGGTGGAGGGAGTGTATTCTTGTGGATGTTGTGCCAATCAAGTTGTCTGCTTTGTCCCGTATGTGATCAAGCATCCTGAATGTTGCTGGCGCTACAGCAAGGAGAGTACTCTGTCACACTCCTGATGTGTCAGAATGATGGAGAGAGTTTGGGGGGGATTCTAGAGGCGAGTTACTTGCCACAGAATTCCTAGGCTCTGTTTATATGGCTAGCTTGGTTCAGTTTCTGGTCTGTGATAACCCTGAAGATGTTCACACTGAGGGATACAGTGATGGTAATGCCCTTGAATATCCAGAGTTCGGTGATGATTGATTTCTCTCATTTTGCAGATGGACATGGCCTGGCATATGTATGATGCAACTGTTAATTGCCAGTTCTCATCCCAACCACGTATTGTCCATAGAGATAGTTAGTAGGAACTGCCAATGCTGGAGTCTGAGATAACAAGGTGTGGAGCTGGATGAACACAGCAGGCCAGGCAGCGTCAGAGGAGCAGAAAAGCTGATGTTTCAGAAGAAGAGTCCAGACCCAAAACATCAGCTTTCCTGCTCCTGTGATGCTGCTTGGTCTGCTGTGTTCATCCAGCTCCAGACCTTGTTATATCAAATATTGTCCATGTCTTGCTACATTTTGATTTGACTGTTTCAGTATTTCAGGCATTGTGAACGGTGCTGAACATCATGCAGTTATCTGCGAACATCCCCACTTTGGACCTTATGATGCAGGGAAAATCATTGATGAAGCACATGAAGGTGGTTGGAAAAATGACACAGCTATAAGGAATTCCTACAAAGATGTCCTAGAGCTGGGATAACTGACTTCCAAAGAAACACAACCACTTACGTCTTGGAATTCTGGAGGGGGCTGAGTTGGTTCATCCACTCAACAGTTCTAGCTGAGGATCAATGCACATACCTCAGCCACATATTTTGCACTAATGGGCTTCCCCATTATAAAGGACTGGATGTTATGTATCCTACCCCAGTGAGTTGTCTCATTGACCCCTACCATTCATGATTGGGTGTGGCAGGACTACAGAGTTTAGATCTGGTTCAATACAGTGTGGAGCTAGAGGAACACAGCGGTCAGGCATCATCAGAGGTGCAGGATAGTTGACATATTGGGCCTGGACACTTCTTCAGGCCTGGAGAGGGGAAGGTAGCTGGGAAATAAATACACAGAGGATGTGTGGGACTAGGGGAAGTTATATGGGATGGCGATAGGTGGATGCAGGTCGGGTCAGTGGTGATTGGTCAGTGGGATGGGTGGGGTGGGGTGATGGAGAAGATGGACAGGTAGTGTCAGGTCAAGGGGGCGGGGATGAGAGGGAGGGTTAGATGTGGGATGAGGCCAGGGGCGGGGAGATTTTGAAACTCCTGAATTTTATGTTCAGGCCAATAGGCTATAGGGTCCCGAGGTAGAATATGAGGTGTTGTTTCTCCAGTTTGCATGTGGCATCATTGTGGCACTGGAGGAGGCCCAGGATGGACAAGTCACCAAGGGAGTGGGAGGGGAAATTAAAATGGCTAACATCCAGAAGGTGTTGTTGATTATAGCATACAGAATGTAGGTGCTCCACAAATTGGTCGCTGAGCTTATGCTTGGTCTCACCGATGTTAGGGAGGCTACATAAGGGAACGACAGATACAGTAGACCAGGTTGGAGGATATACAGGTGAACCCCTGTTGCATATGGAAAGTTTGTCTTGGAGGTGAGAGGGGAAGAGTAGAGGCAGATGTAACACCGCCTGCGGGAGCAGGGAAAGGTGCCAGGTGTGGTGTGGCTTGTGGGAAGTGTGGAGCAGATGAGGGAGTTGTGGATGAGCAGTCCCCTTGAAAGGCAGATTGAGTAGGGAGGGAAATATCTCTTTGGTTGTGGGGTCAGATTGTAGGTGGTGGAAGTGGTGGAGGATGATGACCTGGATGCAGAGGTTGGTGGGGTGTTATGTGAAGACAAGGGGAATCATTTATTTTTATTGGGGGATGGGGGAGTTTGAAGGCAGAAATGCAGAAAATGCAAGAGATGAGGTTGAGGGCATTTCCGATCAATGGAGGGGGGAAGTTGCAATCCTTGAAGTAGAAGGACATCTGTGATGTCTGAGAGTGGAACACTCCATCTTGGGAGCAGATGGGGTGGATGCAGAGGAATTCGGAGTAAGGGATTGCATTCTTGCAGGAGGGTGCTTGAGAGGAGATGTAGTCAAGGTAGTTGTGAGAGTCAATGGGTTTGAAATTGATATTGGTGCAGTAACAGTTACCACATATAGAGACAGAGAAGTCCAGGAAGGGGTGGGAGGTATCGGAGATGGTCCAGGTGAATTTGAGGTTGAGGTGAAAGGTGTTGGTAAAGTTGGCGAACTGTTAAAGAGCGCGAAGCATCAGCAACACGGTTATCAATGTAGCAGAAGAAGAGTTGAGGGATCGTGCTGGTGTAACAGCTGAAGAGAGTGTGTTCCGTGTATCCAACGAAGAGACAAGCATAGCTCGGACCCATATGGGTCTCATATGCACCCCTTTAGTTTGTAGGATGTGGGAGGAGTTAAAGGAAAAGTTTGTTGAGGGTAAGGACAAGTTCCGTTAGGTGGATGAGGGTATCAGTGGAGGGGGACTGGTTGGGCTTGTGGGAGTGGAGGAAGAGGAGGGCTTTTAGGCCTTTCACATGGGGGATACAAGTGTACAGGGATAGGATGTCCATAATGAAGGTGAGGGTTTGGGAGCCAGGGAATTGAGAGTCTTGAAGGAGATGAAGGTATTGTCCCAAATGTAGGTAGGGAGTTCCTGAACAAGGTGGAAAAAGACAGAGTTAAGGTAAGTGGAGATAAGTTAAGTGGGGCAGGAGCAGGCAGAGACAATGCATTGGCCAGGGCAGTCAGGTTTGTGGATTTTGGGAAGGAGATAGAAACATGCTCTGTGGAGTTAGGGAACGATGAGGTTGGAGGCTGTAAGTGAGAGGTCTCTGGAGGTGAGAAGGTTATGAATGGTCTGAGAAATGATGTTTTAGTGATTGGCGTGGGGTCATAATCGAGGGGGCCGTAGGAGGAGGTGTCAGAGAGTTGGAGCCTGGCCTCTGTGATGTAGAGGTCAGAACACCATACCACTACTGCGTCACCCTTATCCGCGAGTTTGATAGTGAGGTTGGGGGTGGAGCGGGGAGAGTGGAGGGATGTGTGTTCTGATGCGGAGAGGTTGGAGTGAGTGAGAAGGCTGGAGAGGTTGAGGTGATTGATGTCGTGCTGGCAGTTGGGTACGGCTATTCCTGCCTGTTCATAGGATAGCTGGAACAGACCCTCTTCCCTGTTACACCGGCACCATCCCTCACCGACATCGATGGTTGTATTAGCACTCTATCGTGCTCCCACGAGAAACTTGAACAGTTCATCAACTTTACTAACACCTTTCACCTCAACCTTGAATTCACTTGGACCATCTTCAATACCTCCCTCCCCTTCCTGGACCTCTCTGTCTCCATTTCCGGGAACGTCTCAACACCAGCATCTATTTCAAACCCACGATTCCCACAGCAACTTTGACTTCACCTCCTCTCACCCACCCTCCTGCAAGAATGTGATCCCTTCCTCCCAATTCCTCCGCCTCCAACACATCTGCTCCCAAGATGGAGCGTTACACTCCCAGACATCCCAAATGTCCTCCTACTTCAAAGACGGCAACTGCCCCCTCTAGTGACAAAAATGCTCTCAACTTCATCTCTTGCATTTCCCGCACTTCTGCCCTCAAACCTCACCCCCACCTCCAATAAAAATAAAGACAGAGTCCCTATGGTCGTCTTACACCACCCCACCAACCTCTGCATCCAGCATGTCATCCTCCACCACTTCTGCCACCTCCAATCTGACCCTACAACCAGATATTTCCCTCCGCAACCCATCTGTCCCTTTGTCGGGCTGCTCACTCTGTGACTCCCTCAACTCTCCTGCACTCACAACTAACCCCACCACACCTGGCAACTTTACCTGCAACTGCAGGCGGTAATAGTCCTGCCCCTACACCTCCATTTGAGGTCCAAGACAAACTTTCTATATTCAACAGGGGCTATCTGTATATCCTCCAATCTGTTCTACTGTATCCGTTGCTCCTGATGTGGCCTCCTTTACATCGGTGAGACCAAGCATAGGCTCAGTGACCAGTTTGCGGAACACCTACATTCTGTATGCTATAATCAGCAATACCTTCCGGTTGCTCACCATTTTAAAGTCCCCCTCCCATTTCCTTGGTGCCATGTACATCCTGGGCCTCCTCCAGTGCCACAATGATGCCACACGCAAACTGGATGAACAGCACCTGGAAGAACAACTCCTCATATTCTGCCTCGGAAGCCTACAGCCTGATGGCTTGAATATAGAATTCACGCATTTCAAAATCTCCCCAGCTCTGGCCTCGTCCCATGTCCAACCCTCCCTCTCATCCCCGCCTCCTTGACCTGACACTACCTGTCCATCTTCTACCCCACCCATCTGCCCCACCATTCTCACTGACCAGTCACCACTACCCCGACCTGCATCCACCTATTGCCATCCCTCCTACCTTCCCCCACCCCTACCCCTCTTTCCTCTATTTATTTCCCAGCTCCCTACCCCGTCCCCAGTGCTGATTAAGGGTCCAGGCCCAAAACATCAACTCTCCTGCTCTTCTGATACTGTCCGACTTGCTGTGTTTGTCCAGCACCATACATGTATTGACTGTGACTCCAGCATCTGCTATCTCAGAGTTTAGATCTGAGTCACCCAAAATTATCGCTGTATTCTTTTTACATGGTCCTGTTACTTGTTAATGTATGCCCTTTCCCACTGATTGGCGACTGTTTGGGAATCTGTACACTACACCTACCAATGTCTTCTTTCCCTGCTGTTTCGTTCTTCCTCCCAAACGGAGTCCACATCATCCCAGCCTAGATCCTCTCTCTCAACTCTCCTCATTGCATCTCCAATTAATAATGCTCCTCCACCACCTTTCCCATCCCACCTGTCTCTCCGAAAGGTCAAATAGCCCTGAAAGCTCCCAGTTTTGATGTCCTTGGAATCATATTGAAGAAGGGAACAGACACTGATGGAGAAACATTTGCATTTCTAAAGCGCCATTCACCACCACAGGATATCCCAAGTTGACTTTCAGCCTGCAGTGAAATCATATTGAAGTCTCATCACTGTTTTCATCCAGTAAGCACAACAACCACTCTTCAGATGTAGCAAACTCCCATGAATAGCAATGTGATGATGACCAGAAAAGCTATTGTTTCAGTAACACTTGTGTGATAAATATTGACAAGGTCACTGGGAAGAAGTCTCCTGCCGGGGGTTCCTGTACGTTCATCTGTCAGAGCAAGCTGAGTTTTACTTTCACGTTTTATGGAAAAGATAGCATTTTGTTGAAGACACTGCATCTCAGATGGTACACACTCCCCAGAGAAAGAATCAGTACAAATATATTTTAAGCTGTAAATTTCTCTGGTCTACCATATGCTGTCTGAAAGATTGACGAGAGTAGATTCAAAACTAACTTTCAAAATGGATCTGGATAAATATTTGAAGGGGTTGAGTTTGCAGGGATGGGGAATGAGCAGGCCGTTGGATACAAATTAATTACCTTTCCTCAGAGACTGCACAGTCTCCATGGACAGAATTGCCTCCATTTGAACTGTGCATGATAATGCAATGATCCTCTTCGAAGATAGGCCAGAGCATAGTGACTCTTTGTGAGCAGCCCCAGCAGATTGTCCCCTCCCTTCTTTTCTAATCTTTTTACTCCATTAAATCTCAATTGTAAGCCTGTCTCTCTCTGTCTTGCCTTGTAACTTGCCTGTAGCTGTAACACTGTATTCTGCATTCTTTTCTATTACCCTGATGTGTAAGGTACGATTTGTGTGGATAGAACGCAAAAAAAGTACTTTTCACTTTATCTCGGCACATGTGACAACAATAAATCAAATCCAATCAACCTGTCAAATCTTCTTAAATTTTGTGGCTTTTCCTAAACTATCATTTCATGATCACTTGAACCAAAGAATAATGCTATCACACTGAGCCCAACATGTTTCCCATCTCCAATCAGACTAGTGTGATTCCCTTGAGGTTAGGGGGCTCACGGAATAGAAACTTCAGTGAAAGGTGAAGAGACTCAACATTGACTGCCCGCTGATGGAAATAGAATCTCTTTTAGATTTAATAGAAAGAGAACAACTGGAGGGAATTGGACTTGGTGAGAAAGTGATTGCTGAGGACTCCCACACACTGTGATAACTAACAGCAGGGAAGATCACAAGACACTGGCTGTCAGGCAAGGACACATCGGATGATAGGGGGAAACATTGATGGGTGTGATGTGATCCGCCAATACTCAGGTTTCCAAATTTCCAAGAATAGAAATCACCTCTGACCCAATTTATCTCATCTTCTCTTTGCAAACACACTCCCAGCAGGGTGCAGGGGCCAAGGATTAATGAGCAACACGACAGTCCAAGTTTCACATATCTGTGATAAGACAGTGCGGCTCAGTGACACGTCAAGCAGCACAGAGAGAAAATTTGCCCCCACCTTCTGGTTAAGTAAAACCGTGGCCCCCAAACATGAGGATGGCTTTACCATCACGCTGCTGCAGGATTTCCACTTCCAGAAGCTGTGCAGCTGGATTAAAGTGCATGCTCTTAAACTGGCTTTACCAGCTTGTTGCATCGTGTAATGGTTAGATCCAGATGGATAATCATTGCAGGGAATGATATGTTTGTGGTGAAAATGTAAGCAAATGAATACAAAATAACATAGAATCCCTACAATGCAGATCAAGGCCATCTGGTCCATTGAGTCTGCACCGAACATCTGAACAGCATCCCACCCTATCCCTGTAACCCCCGCATTTACCATGCCTACCCGCTTAGCCTGCATGTCCCTGAACACTGCGGGCAATGTAGCTTGGCCAATCCACCCTAACCTACACATCTTTGGACTGCAGGATGAAACCAGAGCACCCAGAGGAAATCCACGCAGACACGGGTAGAATGTGCAAACTCCACACAGACAATCACCCGAGGGTAAAATCGAACCCGGTCCCTGGCTCTGTGAGGCAGCAGTGCTAACCTTGTGCACTAAATTGTTGCAAGATGACGGCAGAATAGGATGGTCCAGCTGGAGCTCGTCCACTCTGCCCGCTCTTCTTCTTCTTTTCCTCTTTCTCTTCTCTTTTACTTCTTCCTCATATTTTTTGTCTTCTTCTCTTTCTTCTCCCCTTCCACGCCTGACCTCTGGTGAGGAGTGATCAACCCCAGCCTCCAGCAAGCGACGATCTCCAGCCTCTGGCGACGACTCCCAGCCTGGTGCAGCTGCCTCTTGAAACAGCTTCCCGGCCTGGCGCAGTTGCCTCCTGGCATAGCATGGCTTCCTTCCTGGCGCAGTGGCCTCCAGGCATGACATGGTGACCTCCGGCCTGCCTGTGTTGGCGTGGTGACCTCCTGGTGTTGGTGTGGCAACCTTCCAGCCTCCTGCATCAACTTCTGACATGGCATGTTGTCGGTGTGGTGTGCCAGTGCCCAGTGCGGACTGAGAGCTAAATGCCAATGTGGTGTGCTGCATTGAACTCTTTCCTATAATGCTGAACATTTTATTTCTGTAACAAATCTTGTAACAAAAGAAGCTGTGCCTAGGTACATTTTTATCTAAGTCAGTGCTGTAATTGGCGACGTATAAACTTTTCGCTGTACTCATTGAGCATATGTGACCATAAAGGCTATTCTATTTTGCACTGTGTATCTTTAATGGTAGTGCTGTTTGCTATGGTATGGTCATGGTAGTGGTAGTCCGAATGCTAAACATTTTAGAAACTGATGAGTGAAGCAAAGATATTACAGTATCAGAAATATAGGAGGCTATTCAGCCCATCACATCCTTGAAGACTCTTTACAAGAGCAGCTCAGCTAGTCCAGATCTTCTGTCACATGCTGCAGACCTGCAGTGTTTTGTTTATCTGCTGACTGCAGGATGAAGAAAACTTGAGGGAAACACTGCCAGGCCCCACATCCCATACCAGAGCAAGGCCAAGTGTCCCAGAAACAAATCACAACCAGAGAAATAATTGTCTTGTGCCTCCACAGTTGGAAACAACTGGTAGCATTCTGGATGTTTCAAAAACGTGGATCCAAAGGCTGACCTGCGTTGTGACCAGCGGCAGAATGACACCTCAATTAACTAGATGTAGTAATATGGTTGAGTGATGAATCTGAACCACATGAAAAGAAACCAAAAAAATGTACAACTTCCACTCAAAATGGGAAATGAATTTCTGTTCACATTTGCAAAAGATAAGAGCACTACCCTTGAATGTCACCAAAATATGTCAATATTTAAGAAGGGGAATAGGAACAGCACAGTGAATTCAAGGATATTCAGAGGTTCTGTTTCGAGGAAGGGTCACTGGATCCGAAACGCTAACTCTGATTTTTCCTTCACAGATGCTGCCAGGCCTGCTGAGCTTTCCCAGCAACTTCTGTTTTTGTTCCTGATTTACAGCATCCGCAGTTCTTTCGGTCTTTACAGTGAATTCAAGGATAGTATTCCCTTCACTTCCAGCTTTGGACAAACAAAGATGACGAGCTGAAGGCCAATTTGCAATCTTAACCATCATTTTTCTTTCTAAGCCAGCAGCAAAAGGTAAGGCCTGCTTTGATGCAGGCTCATACTTATCTAACTGAGGTATACGAGATGCTTAACAGGAGTGATAAAATAGACGTAGAAAGGATGTTTCCTCATTTGAGGTGATCTAGAATGAGAGGTCGCATTTTTAGGATTGGGGGAGCAGATTAAAACAGAGATGAGGAGGGTCTTTTCACTTTTCTCAGAGGGTCGTGAATGTGTGAAATTCGCTAACGCAGTGCAGTGGATGCCGGGATAAAGGGTAAATTTAAGGAGGTGATAGACAGGTTTTTAATTAGTAATGGGTTGAAAGTTATGGAGAGTGGCCAGGAAAGTGGATTTGAGGTCAAGATAAGATCAGCCATGATCATATTAAATGTTAGAACTGACTTGAGGGCCTGAACTGCCTACTCCTGCTCTGAGTTCTCATGCTCTTATGAAGTGTCATTTCGCATTTGACATCTTCTGGCGAAACACAAGAAATCATTCATAAATGGCGAAGTAATTAAAGAAGAATTGAGTGTGACTGCTGATTCTATTCAAAGAAGATGAAAGAAGAAATTATAATGGCAATTCAGAGCATGTCACTTGGAGCTTCCACAGTAGCAAATGAATCTTTGTCTGGAGACACCTTTCAGCAACTATAACAGGACCTAATGGACTGTGAATGTTTCTCACTACAGTTTGGTGAATCCATTGACATGATCGACATAGTCCAGCTGATTGTTCTTGTGCACATGGTTTTTAAGGGCATTACAACCATAGAGGATCTTCTCGCATTTTAGATGGACACTTAATAGAGAACAAGGATTATGATGTCGACAACAAATTTTAAAGTTACATGCTCGATAAAGAAAATAAATTCCAATGAAGAAACTCGTTTCCAATAGAACTGATAGTGCACCAGCCATGATTGGCACAAGTGTGGGCTTTATTGCAATTTGCTAAAATGATCCTGATTTTCTTTCATTTGTTAATTGCTACTGTATAATCCAACAGCAAGCATGAACACATCAAGACTTTTCTCACGGAACAAAAGTTGTTAAGATTATAAAGTCAATTTGAGCAAGAGCCTTTCATCACTGCTTGTTTAAATCCTTGCTTGATGAACTCGATGCTGCCTATGGTAAGATAATCTTTCACGCTGATGTCAAGTGGTTATATAGAGGGAAGTTTCTGTGAAGATTTTTTGGTCTGATGCATGAAATTACTTATCCTAAACCAACGAATGAAGTGTGCTGTGAGACGTCAGACAATGCTCGAACTTTAGGTTCCTTACGGACACAATGCAAAACTGCATGAGCTGAACTGTGAACTACAGGGATAGGACACAGGCTTAGTACATATGCTTAACGCTAGGAATGCATTCAACTTGAAACTTGGTCTGGGGAGGATACTCCCAGTTAAATGTAAAATTCTCAAACACTTCCACGGCCTGGAGACCACACTAGAAAGAAAATAAAACAAAGACAAAGACAAATGATTTTGTCAGGAAAACCTCGGTGCATACCTAAGGAAGTTTGCAGAAGAATTCAGCAGGCGATTTCAAAAATTAAATGCGATGGAACAAATTGTCATGTTTGTCTCAAATCCATTCCTTCAAGTGGATGTTGGTGGATTGGCGATCAAATTCCATCAAGGGTTTGATTTACAAAACAGTGGAGTTGACATGGAGATAATTACTATGCAAATTGGTATTGAGCTGAATTCGGAACAAGGGACAGCAATTTTTGGGGACTTGTAAACAAAGAAAAGTACCCACTCCTACTATCCATGCTTTTCAAGTGAAACACATTGTCTCGCAGATATATGTAGAGTCAATGTTCTCCCCGATAAGGATAATCAAGTCCAGGAATTGCAGACCCCTCACCCATTCAATGGATTGTATGTGACTAACAGTCTCAGACTTCAAAGAACTGGCAGACAATGTCATGGGTGTCACACTGATTTTGTGAGTAGAGGACAAAATGAATAATTACATATAATTGCTTTTACATTTATACAGCACTGAACATACACACTTTTTTTTCATATTTTCTTTGTGATAGATCCTGGGCTGCACTTAAATTTGAAAAGTAATCTGTGGAGACCACTGAAACAAAGAGACACATCATCTCACTGGCACCATCTCGGATCAGAGAATGAGGCAGCACAGCGGGAGGCTATTCAGCCCATAATAGCTGCCTAACTATTGTCACTCCTGAGTCGGAATGCTATTTTTCAGCTGCTGGTTGGAGGGATGATTACTCTAACAAATTGGGCTATCATTTCAGTTTCAATTTCCAAATGCATGGGACAAAGGTGACCTAGGCACTTGGTCCGTCTATAAATATTCCATACAATAAATATTCTCAAGCATCACCTTTCCACTTTAAACAGAAACTGATCAATAGGGAGAGAGAGAGAGAGAGAAATCTGCCACTTTGTCCATCAGCCTATAATAAGAATAGAAAGTACTGGAAAAATCCAGCATGCTTGGAAGCATCTCTGGATTGAGGAGCACTGTTGAGTCCAATATGGCAGTTTCTCTTAAAGCCTCGGATAAGATGAAGAATAAAATGGAACCGCCGGTTGGGGCAGATTGGAGATAGGGCGAGGTGATGCTAATGGAGATGGAGGTTGAGTACACACAAATGTCAGGTACGAAGTGTAGACCCGAGGATGCACCATGAACAGCAGTCCGAAGAATGTCGTGTGTTTCAGAGATAAAGTATAATTGGTGGATTCAATGCACAAACGGTGGAATTTCAGTTGGATTCCATGCAGAGTGCATCAGAGCCAAATATACTGTGAAAGGAAGGAAGTGAGGCTGTGAAAGCGACTTGTGGTGAACACTGTATCAAACACAAGGAGATGAATGGAAAGCAATACATGAGAACATGGTGGAAGAGACAAAGGGTAATCCTGTTGAAGTGAAGAGGAGAACTTCTTTAAGGTGGACTTCCCCAGAAGAGACATGGCAATGAAATCTGTAAAAGAAACATAAAGGGCTACAGAAACCCAGGGTGTCTACCAGCATCAGTGGAGAGAGAAATAGAGTCCAACTCTGCTTCAGAACTGTTTACCTGTCTGCTACAAGAGTCCAATTGTATGAAAATAGGATGGGAAAATTATGGCCTCTGTCACACAGATAATGAATGGACAGAATTTCTTTCTTTTAAGTCCAAGGCCAGCTATTGCCAGCATCACCTCCATTGCTCTGCCATTTCTGAACGAGAGTAGGTTGTTTGATCATAATTGATTCATTTTCTATTGACCCTATTTTCATAGAATGTCTGTAGTGCAGAAGGAGGTCATTCAGCCAATCAAGTCTGCACTGACCATCCAAAGGAGTTTCTCACCCAGACCCTGTCTCCATGGCTAACCCACATAGTACGCCCGGCCCTGAATGTTACAGGATAATTTAGCATGGTGAATCCATGGACTGTAGGAGGAAATAACCCATGTGGGCACAGGGAGAATGTGCAAATTCTACACAGACAGTCACATAAGGGTGGAATTGAACCTGGGTTCCTGGCACTGTGAGGCAGCAGTGCTGACCACTGAGCCACCACGCCTCTTTAGCCTTGCAAACCTGGACAGAACAAGCAAGAGAGAAATCTCAGGATCCTGCTTCTAGGTCAGGGAGAATGGCTCCTTGCCTCTGGAAATCAATTTGTGAAAGTCTCAGAAAATTCAGGAATAATTGAGTTGGAAAAAGAATTTTACAAAAGCTCCTGTTCACACCGATGAGAATGTTTTTGTGAACTGGTGACTGGGAGAGGGATTGAGCTGGTGGAATCAATCATATACTGGTGCAGAGATCATTTAGTTACTGGCAGTGGGGGTTCAGATTGCTGGTGCAAATGTTGTGAACAACCGGTTTAAGTTTGGATAATTACATGTATGTGCCTTTCAATTGCTCCACCATTGCTGGTCCTATCTTCAGCTGTTCCAGGCTGTGGATTCCAAAATTCCTCACCCGATTCACTTGATCTCTCTTTCTCCCTCTCCTCCTTTCATATCCTGGAACTCCCTCCCTAGCAGCAGTGTGCGTGTATGTGAACACAAAGACTGCAGTGGCTTAAGAAAGCTGCTCATCACCACCCTCTCATTGGCAATTAGCAATGGGCAACAAATACTGACCTTACCAGCGGCATCAATTTCTCACAAATGAATAAATTAAAAAATGCAATCAGTGTAGCCATCTCTCACTCATTTTTTTTTGAATTCGCTCAACAATAAAGTGCCTTCAATCTGCTGATGGATTTCAGACACTACGTTGCCTCATAGCCAAGGTATTTCAGTCTTTTTAGTTTAATATGCTATGGCCTGTGTTCCCACAGCTCCCTGCTAAGTTCCTGACATGGAATACTCAAATTCCCTGACCTCGCACTGCCACTCTGCCCTCTGAGCATCAGCTTAGATCCAGACTCCTTCCACATTGAGAAAATAATTGGACTGTTTCCTCCTGTAATGTTCCTTCCCAGCTTCAGTTCTTGCTGTGACACTGTGGCCAAATAAATTGTTTCTGATCTGTGTGGAAATGCTGGACTGGATTTAATGATGCTCAGTGTCTCGCTTAAGAGATAACGTACGCTGGTGTAAGTTATACTGCAAGGTTGATGGAAAGGACCTCATAAATACTATGCAAACAGCAGGGCAGTTCACTCCACTGTGTCTTGATGAATATTTATTTCCTGTTTTTAGGATTTGAGCAGACTGATACCCACAGTTCCTGTATGACAATAGCAACTACACTTCAAAGCCCCTTCATTTGAAGTGCTTTATACATCACAAGGTGGTGATCGGTGCTAGAGAAATGCAAGTCTTTCCTTTGTTCATTAAAAACTCTGGAATTAGTCTCTCAAACTTACAGTCCTGTGACGGTCACAACATTGCTTCCTTCATTGGGCCCTCATACCTATTCATTTCAATTGATTCTGATACTACTGGCTTACAAGTTCCATTGTGGAATCACAGCACAGATGGAGGCCAGTCAGCCCATCTTACACTCTTTAGAGCTAGCCTTTCCAATGAGGCTACCTTCTTGAAATCCTACTTAATGGCTCTCTCACCTTGTTCTGTTTTCCGATCTGATCTGTGTGCTGGAGACCCTTCAGCAGTTAACCTAATTTGCCTTGATTTTTCTCCCAGCTATTTGCCCCTCTTAAGGTTCCTGGGGAAAATAAATTGACAGGTTTGCATTACAAGAAGAATGAATCTGGGATCACTTGGCACAAGTATAGATTGCAATCATTGAGAACTTGGGACCTCACCCTACCTGGAATTAAACAATCATATTCTCCCGCAATCCGGGCAGTCTCAGCTCTTTCCAATGTCTTTCATGAAATTCTCCTCCTTCACGTAGGAATATGCAAAGTAGGAGCAGGAGTAGGCCATTTGACTGTTCAAGCCTGCTCCCCCAGTCATTGTGAACACAGCTGATCATCCAAATCCATAGCCTATTACTGCTTTCCCCCCATATCCTTTGATCCCTTTAACCCAAGTGCTATATCCAACTCCTTCTTGAAATCGTATAATGTTTGGGCCTCAATTACTGGCACTGTCTCTCTGACCACCCATCCCTTCACTCTCACTTACACCATCTTCTCATATCGATGAAACTCCATCAGATCCTGTTCCTCATTGAACAAGAAAGCACTTAGGAATGAAATGTATCATTAGCCATTTTCGCTGAGGCATGGTCGACATTTCTACAACGCTTTCAGTTGCTCAGTCTTGATTTTGGTTTTAGTGCATGCCTCTGCCTCAAAGAGCCTCCAGGGTGAGAGAAGACAACCACAGTTCAGGTTTCCAGACAGCATTTATGGCACTGAAGGAGGCCACTTGACTCAGCGTGCCTGTGCTAGCCCTTCGAAAGATTGATTTAATTAGTTCCACTCTGGACCTCTCTTCCTATCATGCTGCTAAAATACACTCCTGCAAACAATCGTCTAATTCCCTGCTGCACTTATTAGATCACAAAATCTCGTTATGTAAAAAAAAAATCCCTCTTTGCCCCTCTAAGTATAAGAGCAAGGAAGTTTTACTGCAATTGTAGAGAGGACTGGGGAGACCACATGTGGCATACTGTGAGCAATTTTGATCTCCTTATTTAAGGAAAGATATTTCATTGGAGGCAGTTCAGAAAACGTTCATTAGGATGTTACCTGGTGTGGAGAGTTAGTCTGATGAGCAAAGGCGAAACAGATTGGGACTTGATTCACTGGAATTTTGAAGAATGAGTGGTGATCTCATTGAAACATGCAGGTTTCTTAAGGGGTTTGACAGGGCAAATGCTGAAAAGATGTTCCCCCTCGTGGGAGAATCTCGGAGCAGAAGGCATATCCTCAGAATAAAAGGACGGCAATTTAAGACTCAGATAATGAGGAATTTCTTCTCTCAGAGGATTGTGAGTCTTTGCAACTCCTTGCTAGAGAGATCTGTAGTGTCAGAGTCCTTGTGTATATTTAAGGCTGAGATCAATAGATTCAATCAAGGGTTATGGGGAAAAGGCAAGAAAATGGATGTGAGGAGTGGATCAGCCATGATTCTATTGAATGGCCTAGCAGGCTTGAGGCAACAGTCTACTTCTGTTCCTATGTCTTATGATCTTCTGGGTAAACACGGCCATCATGTTTCATGATTAGCAAACTCCAATGAACAGCAATGAGATGATGACCAGATAAGTTACTGTTTCAGTGATGTTTGAGAGATAAATATTGACACTATCACTAGGAGAACTCCTCTGCTGGGGTTCTTGTACGTTCATCTGTCAAAGCAAACAGAGTTTCTCTTTCACCTTTTGTGGAAAAGATGGCATTTCATTGTCGATGGTGCAGCACTCCCCAGAGAAAGCTACAGTGCAAATATATTTGAAGCCCGTGAATTGTTGTGATCTGGAAATTGTTGCCTGAAAGGAGATGGGAATAGATTTGAAACTAACTGTCAATGGATCTCGATAAATATTTAAAGGGGTTAAATTTGCAGGGACAGGGGAAGAGCAAGAGGGTGGATGTAAATGATTGACAAATAGGGGAATCAAAGAACAAAGAACAATACAGCACAGGAACAGGCCCTTTGGCCGTAAAAGCCTGCACCAGCACATTTTGCTAGTAAAGTCATGGGGGAAAGGGCAGAAAAATAACATGGACATCGGATCATCCATGTTCCTATTGAATTCCTGACCCTATTTCTTATGGTCTGTTGGCCTTCTGCTTCTTTTGCCAATTACCTTCAATCTGTGTCCTCTGGTTACTCACTTCTCTGCCACTGCAAACAGCTTCTCCTTATTTACTCTATCGAAAGCCTTCATGATGTCGAACAGTTCTATTAAGTCTCCCCTAAACCTTCACTGTCAGTGTCCCAGAGGAACTGTGCTGAGTTATTGCAGGAGGCACTTCATATTCTTCCTGTTCTGATCGATCAGAGGGACATTACATTTTTTACTGTATTTGTGTTGTTACCTGGGCGATCTGCCAGATTGAAATAAACCAATAAACAACGTGATAATCCATTTATTCTTCCGACACCAGACATCAAAATACTTCAATATTGAAGTTCCAGATTCCTGTTGCCAGCTGCTCTCTGTGTAGTTAAAGAGAGGGTCGGGTCAGTGCGGATAAGCTGTTGTCATGGAGATAATGGCTTCAGTGAAATATGTTATTGAAGAAATCACTATCTTTGTAACCTCTTCCAGCCCTAGACCCCTCCCTATTTCGTTAGCCTCTTTCAGCCCCAACCCCTCTATTACCTCTTTATCTTTGTAACCTCCTTCAGCCCGAGACTACTCCCTAGTTCTGTAACCTCCTTCAGCCTTAGACCCCTCTATTTTGTAGCCTCATTCAACCCAAGTCCCTCCCTATCTCTGTCACCTCTTTTAGCCCTAAGCCTATCTATTTCTGTAACCTCCTTCACCCTAGACTTCTCCCTAGCTCTGCAACTTTCATCAGCCATACACCACTTCTATCTTTGTGACCTTTTCTGACCCAAGACACCCCTTTATCTGTGTAAACCCCACCAGCACTAAGTCGCTGTCTAAGTCTGTAAACAGCTCTTATGTTAGTCCCCTTCCTATTTGTGTAACCTGCTCCTGCCTCTACATTCCCTCCTTGTTTCTGTAATCTCCTCAAATCTTAATTGCCTTCCCATCACTGTAACGTTCTGAAAGACCGACATCCCTCTGTATGGCTGTGGCCCTCCCCAAATCTACATGCCAATTTCCATCTCTGCAATCTCCTTCAGCCCTATACCTCTCACTATCTCAGATAACAAGGTGTGGGGCTGGATGAACACAGCAGGCCAAGCAGCATCATAGGAGCAGGAAAGCTTGACCTTTCGGGCCTAGACCCTTCATCTATCTCTGTTATGTCCACAAACCCTCCTTATCTCTGTAACCAGCTTCAGTCCTACATAATTCCTTACCTCTGCAAACTCCTCACACCCTACATCCCTTTCTATTTCTGTAAACACCTCCAATATCCTAAAACCTCAGTAAACACCTCTGGATGAACAACGTTCCTTATTTCTGTGATCTCCTCCAGCCCTCCTACCTTGAGGACCACTGTTTCTTTAGTCCAGGCTTTGTGAGAAGACCCCATTGCAGTCATCGCTCGCCCCCACCCCCCCAGCCCCCAATTCAGGCTTCAGTTTACCTGGAACCTAAATCTGGAATTTCCTCCTTCAATCCGTTATCTCTTCTCTTTAGCTTCCTGGCAAAGCTTTTGGTTGTCACTTTGAATGTCTCCCTGTGAGGCAAGGTATAAATTTTTATCTTGCCTTGCCTAGCTTTGCATTGTTGTTCTGAAGAAGGGTGGATTTGAAATGTTAACTCTGCCCTCTCTCCACAGATGCTTGTTTTTGCAGCAATTTCCCTTTCTGTTTGTGATTTCCAACATCTGCAGTTCCTTCGGCTTTTTGAATTGTTGCGTCTCATTTACTTCAAATAGAAAGGACCTTTTCCCTCACCTTCACTGACACCTACTTTGCATCTCTCTTTCGTTGTTATTAAAGCATCCCTTTGTCTTTTACACTGGGCCTCTCCACCATTTTCCTCCTTGCTCCCCCTCTACCTCTGTCAAAAATATGTAAAAAAAAATCCACACCTCTCGGTTCTGAAGGAGAGTGATGTCAGACTAAAAATTTTATTTCTGTTTCTCTCCACAGATGCTGTCAGAGCTGCTGAGATTCTCCAGCACTTTTTGAGTTTCTTTAAGACTTCTAACATCCGCAGTACTTTGTTTTTGATCAATTTTTATCTGATTTCCACTTTATGAAGTGCCCTGCGGTATTTTGTTATTTCAAAAGTGCTACGCAGATGCAGGTAGCCATTTTTTTTTGCCATTCTGAATTTCATTGAACTGGTCTAATTCTTCCTTTGAAAGAAAGCGGGTTAAATTTAGGTAATTTGTTGATTGCTGCAAGGGTGAAGAGATGGCCGAGTGGTATTGTCACTGGACTGTAAACCCAGAGACCCAGATAATGTCCTGAGGGTTCTGAAGAAGGGTCACTCAACCCGAAATGTTAACTCTGATTTCTCGCCACAGATGCTGCCGGATCTACTGAGCTTTTCCAGCAATTTCTGTTTTTTTTTTTATTTCTGATTTACAGCATCCACAGTTCATTTGGCTTTTATTTAATATCCTGTGGACCCAGATTTGAATCCCGCCAAGGCAAATGGTGAAATTTAAATTCAATTAAAAAAAAAAATCTGGCATTCAGAATCTAATGTTGACCATGATTCCATCATCAATTGTTGGAAAAATCCATCTGGTTCACTAATGTCCTTTAGGGAAGGAAACTGCCAACCTTACCTGGTCTGGCATACATGTGACTCCAGACCCACAGCAATGTGGTTGACTCTTAAGTGTCCGCTGGGCAATTAGCGATGGGCAATTAATGTTGGCCTAGCCATCATCCCATGAATGAATAAAGATGAATAAAGTAAAAATGTCCGAAATGAGCTGACTAGATCTTCACAGTCTCGGCAAAGTTGTAGCTGGGGAATGGCCTGAGCCAGATGGCTCATGTAGCAATAAGTATGTTGTGGGGCCATTGAGGGCATTCAATTTAGGAGTAGAACACGAACCAAACACGTGTTCTGCCATCAAAGGGGCACTGGGCATCTTTCAGGGCACTGACCGGGTCTCATTTTTCCAATCCCACTCACAGAACACCTTCATCTGTGCTCCATTGAATGTTTCAGTTTGGAGTTGCTCCCCGCTTTAGTTACCCCATTGATTGCAGTTGATTGTGTTTGACCTTAAATGAATGTTCGAAACTTGCTGCTCGCTGTTGTTTTCAGAATCTTTTCCACATGTTGAAGATGATTCCATTCTTCATTCGCCACCTCATCTGTTCCAAGCTGGAGAGAATTAACCACTGGGCTATTCACTGATATTTCCATCTCTCAGGGAGTAAAAAAGCATCAGAGAGAGAGAGAGAGAGATAGTGGTCTCATTGGAGGAAATTTCTGCTGCAGGTTCTGTTCCCTTTGGTAATCTCTGGACACTCATTCCCCTGCAGTCAGCCAATTGATATCAATTGATAAGGCTGATTGACAGATTACTGACCCCAATGCAGTCATTGTTTATTCTGGCATTTTCTGTTCATTTATTCTTTCATGCAAAGTGGCAGTCCTGAAGAAGGTTAATACCCAAAATGTTGATTGCTCCTTTCCCTCAGATGCTGCCTGGCTTGCTGTATTCTTCCAACTTCCTGTTTGTATACCTTGGATTCCATCATCTGCAGTTTCTTTTGTCTCTAACCAGTATTTTCCTGATTGGGCACCAACATAGTCAGAAACTGAGATTGCAAGAGGATTTCTAAAGGGCTCTTCTGGTGTTGCAGTAGCATACTTACCTTTGGGCCAGGAGGACTGGTTTCAATTCTCAGCGGTCCCAGATATATATATCATAAGATATCTTAATAGACTGATTATTTATCTTAAGGGTGGAGGGCTGGAGTGGGTCTGTCCTTCTCATGGCAATTGATGATAATTGCACAGTCACCATTCACTGAGATGAGTGAAATAACTCCACAGACGCCAGTATCATCACCTTTTACTTACATTTGGAGAGTCCTTGACATTGATCCAGCTCCCTCAGATCCAGCTCTCAAATTGAGCAGAACCTCTGGCACTCTACTTACCTGTCAGCCAGGGCTCCCTGATTGGACCAGATTAATAGCCCCAATCAGGGAACTACGTCGTCCACTTAGCTGACCTTGTTACAATCAGAGCAATGAGTTTTCAATATCTAACCACATTTCAATTCCATTAGCTGTTGTGGTGGGATTTGAAGCTGCACTCTCAGAAAATTAACCTGGGTCATTGGATTTCTTGTCTACAGACATTGCCACTGTACCACCGCTATCCCAGGTCTGTTCTGTTTTTAATCACATCAGTTGAGCCCCAGTATATCAGGTAGAAACATGTCAGAAAGAGGTAACAATAAGGGGTTAATTTTCTCCACAGTTTAATGCTCTCTCAAATGTTCCTGTTCACACAATGAGCTCTGTTTGAGGATTTGACATATAGCTGAGCATTGCACTAAATCTGATGGTTCTGGGACCTGGGTTAAAACAATTAGCAATGAATTAGTATGGAGAAGAGATGACTATTGTCAAATGTGGTCGGCAAGCAAAAAAGAGCATCAAAGGGAGAGAGTGGAGATGATGAATTAATGACTGTTTAACAGTTGAGGTTTTAACGAGCTATCAGCAGCAGAAATCTTTTTGAAAGAACTGACTTAAACAAAATGTTAACATGGTCTGTGATGTTTCATTTAACCAGAAACTTTAAACAGATTATTGAGGGTCAGTTGGGGTCAGATTGAAAAAAAAATATAACAACGCTAAAGTGCCTTTGAGCTCTCCTATATCATTTGGTGAACACTAAAATGTTTCATTTCAATGTAAGGGTGTTTACCATAGGAACTGAAAGGATTGTGATCAGAAATGATGGAAAGTGATTTAACCACCTATCTACCTTTAGCATATTCCACACTAAAGAAAGAGAGCAATGTATGATATTTTCACAGCACTTTTCACAACCTTTC
Organism: Ginglymostoma cirratum; assembly: GCA_024137785.1. Taxonomy (NCBI): domain Eukaryota; kingdom Metazoa; phylum Chordata; class Chondrichthyes; order Orectolobiformes; family Ginglymostomatidae; genus Ginglymostoma; species Ginglymostoma cirratum. The sequence continues at coordinate 8,820,676 of JAHRHZ010000002.1, read as the reverse complement.
CAGGACATCTTGAAATACTTTACATCCAGCAAGTATTTTTTATCTAACAGGAAAATGCCAGGCAATTTGCATACAGCCAGCACCCACAACATCAATGTGATGAAAACCAGATCGCATATTTTAGTGTTGCTGCTCAGTTGATAGGACATTGGTGAAAAATCTGTACAAAGTAATATTTTAAATCTTCTATAATTACTTGAAAACACTTAGGACGCCTTGGTTTAACCACTTATCAGAAAAAAAATGCATATATGATTGTATTACATTCCCTAAGTACTGTCTGTCTGTACTGCTGCAGCAAACCATCAGAGCTGCCCTGCTGACAGTACAGCCTGCTGTAGGCTCGTGACCCACATTTTGCTTTTCATTCACAGGCTGTGGACGTCACTGGCTAGGCCAGCATTTATTGCTTGTCTTTAATTGTTCAGAGTGAACCACATTACTGTGGGTCTGGACTCACATGCAAACTAAACTGGGTGAGGATGGCAATTTCCTTCCCTAAAAGACATTCACGAACCAAATGGATTTTTCATGTCAATCTACAATTGTTTTATGGTCACAATTAGACTCTTCATTCAAGATTATTTTTGAAATTGAATTTGAATTCTACCACCTGCCATGGTGGGTTCGTATCCAGGTCTCCAGAACATTAAATGTGGAGTTGGAAAAGCACAGCAGGTCAGAAGCGTCGAGGAGAAGGAAAGTCAACAGTTTGGGCCGAAGCCCTTCGTCAGGACTGGGGAGAGGGAGGGGAGGCCAGAAATAAATAGAGGGATGGGGTTGGGGCCGGGGGAGGGTGGGTAAGATGGAGATAGGTGGATGCAGGTAGGGGGTTATTGTGATTAGATAGTAGGAAGGGTGGAGCAGATAGGTGACTAGGAAGATGGACAAGTTGGGGGCGTAGGGATTTTGAAGTTGGTGAAGTCAATATTCAGGCCATTGGGCTGTAAGCTCTCGAGGTGACAAGTCAGGTGTTGTTCCTTCAGTTTATGTTTGGCCTCACTCTGACAGTGGAGGAGGCCAAGAATAGACATGTCACCAGGGGAGTGGAAGGGGGATGTAGAGTGGATGGCAACCAGAAGGTCGGGTTGGTTTGTGCATTCAGAGCTCAGATGATCCACAAACTGGTCCCCGAGTCTGTGTTGGGTCTCCCTGATATTGAGGATTGTTTGGAGCCTCTCCCCTATATCAGGGAGACCAAACACAGACTCGGGGATTGATTTGCAGAGCATCTATACTCTGCATGCACCAAACAACTTGACCTTCCAGTTGCCACCCCCTTTGACTCCTCCTCCCATTCCCCTGGCAACATGTCCATCCTTGCCTCTTCCACTGTCAGAGTGAGGCCAAATGTAAACTGGAGGAACAACACCTCATACTTCACCTTGAGAACCACAGCCCTAGTGGCCTTAACATTGACTTTGCCCCCAACCTGCCCACCTATCTGCTCCACCCTTCCCACTGACAAACCACAACAACCCCCCATCAGCATCCGTCAATCTCCATCTCACCTATGCTCCCTCCAGCCACACCCTTATCCCTTTATTTATTTCTGGGCTTCACACCCCTCCCCAGTCCTGACAAAGGATTTCAGTGCAAAGCATTGACTTTCCTGCTCCTTGTATGCCGTCTGACTAGCAGTGCTTTTCCAGTTCCACATTTATTGTCTCTAGCTTCTAGCATCTGCAGTCCTTACTATCTCCAGAATATTGGGCCTCTGGATTACTAGAAAAGTAGTAATATCACTAGGCAACTTCCTCCTTTTAATGTAAGTAAGTAAAATCACCCCAACGGAGTACTGCTGCTCGACATTGCACCTCAGTAAATGTAACATGCCCTAAGAATTGTGGCCATGTTAGTATAGCACTCCCTCTGTACTGACCCTCTGACAGTGCAGCACTCCTTCAGT
>JAHRHZ010000002.1:8772731-8818757 GCA_024137785.1 Ginglymostoma cirratum | reverse complement strand
TACTGACCCTCTGACAGTGCAGCACTCCTTCAGTACTGACCCTCTGAAAGTGCACCATTCCCTCAGTACTGGTCTTCTGGCAGTGCAGCCTTCATTCTGTACCAAGCACTTTAGTGAGATGTCTGTATGTGCTTTGATTCAGGAGCTATCAAAGCCCGAATGGTTTGGTAACTGTGACATAACTTCCTCAGCCTTTTGTAAAACCTTCATCATGAATGTTAATTTCATTTTAAAAATAACCTATTTCTCACCTCTTCCCACTGTCCTTCAGTTTGTAGACAGAGAATTGGATGGTTCTGGTCAACAATCATTCCTAATCTTTGATGGGGGTGGATAGGGGAACTGAGTCTCCAAACTTCCCTCATTCTGTCGGAATTGTGAGTATTTACGAAGTGATCTCATTAGTTTTTTTTCACACTTTTATCTCCAGGATTTTTGTAACAATGTCACCACATCTAAACTGCTCCTCTGAGGAATCTCTCCCTTCTCATGTCCCTTAAATTCATTTTCAAACCGCTCTTCCAGAGATGCTTTACAAATTAGCATTCAGTCCTCAATTGGCTCCTGTCAACCAAATCCTGCAAATGTTCACCTCTGATCCCTAGAGTCAAGGTTCGCATTATTGTATTGTGATGATGCCTGATTCTATTAAACTATCCTTGGCTAGTTCATTCCTATTTCTCAGTGATTTCACCACAGGTACCTGCCCAAAGCAACTTACTCAGAATCCCAAAGTAATTATTTAAACCTGCTCCCCTTCCCTGTGTAACTGTAATGCAGAACAATAGCAAGCTTCTCCAAGGTCCAAATCAAGTCGTGGGCAGAATCCAACCACTCCCATTAATGATTACCAGCTTTATTATCAAGAAATTGTTTTTGATTTTCCAATGACCTTTTCTTTTCCGTGCATTGAAAAGCAGAAAGAGGTTGGGATTTTAGTGACGTTCATTCTGATTGTGAGCCATGTGATGATTTGCTCGCACAGACTCCCAGCCCAGCGATTGTCTGTCTCAGGAGCTTCATTGTGAACTGCAAGAGAAGTAAAGGCCTCAGTTACAAATTGGCAGAGTGCCGGGAATAATTCATGAGGTTTGTGAAGGTTAATTTCTGTTGAATATCCATTGGGATTCTTTAACTTGTTTTTCTGTGTGAATCATGAAGATCCCAGCACTAGGTCCCTTGACAGAGAACAGAATCTACAATTAAACTAACATTTCAATGTTGGGAAGGCTGAAGCCAACCATCCTTGATTGCTGCCACACATTCTAATAATGCCATCGTTTTCTAATAATACCACTGTTCTCCTTGGCCACTCTCTGAGGCTCACACAGTCAGTTCACAACCTTGAAATCCTATTTGTCTCTGAACTAAGGTTTCAATTGTATCTCTTCTTCATCACTCACTCTGCCTATTTCCAACTCTGCCACATTGATCTACTTCACTCTGTTCATCTGCTGCTGAAACCCTTATCTCTACCTCTAGTACCTCCAGGATCCTGATAGGATTTCTACCTTCTGTAAACTTCACACCATCCAAAGCTCTGCTGCCGTGGTTCTAACTCATCTAACTCGATAAATGTGAGGTGTTGCATTGTGGTGAGACAAAATGGGCAAGACTTGCACAGTTAATGGCGGTGACCTGGGGAATGTTGTCGAAAAGAGAGACCTGGAGCTGCAGATAAATAGATCCTTGAAAGTGCCATCGCAGGTAGACAGGGTGGTGAAGAAAGCATTTGGCATACTTGCCTTCATCGGTCAGAGCAGTGAGTACAGGAGTTGAGACATCATATTGTGACTGAACAAGACTTTGGTAAGGCAGCATTTAGAGCACTGTGTACAATTCTGGTCACCCTGCTGTATGATGTTATTTAGCTGGATAGTGTACAAAAACTATTTACAAGGAGGTAACCAAGACTGGAAGTTGAGTTATAAAGAGAACTGAATAGGCTGGGACTTTTTTGCCCTGGAGTGCAGGACGGTGACGGATGACGCTTTAGAGGTTTATAAAATCATGAGGGACATAGATAAAGTGAATGGCCAAGGTCTTTTCCCCAAGACAGGGGAGTCCAAAACTAGACGGCATAAGTTTAAGGTAAGAGGGGAAAGATTTAAAAGGGACCTGAAGGGCAACTTTTTCACACAGAGCATGGTGCATATGCGAAACAAGCTGCAGAAGGAACTGATATTTGCAGATATAATTACAGCATTCAAAAGCCATTTGGACAGGTTCATGACTAGGAAGGGTTCAGAGGGATATGTGTCAAATGCAGGCAAATGGGACTAGAACAGTTTAGGAAACCTGGTCAGCAAGGACGAATCGGGCTGAAGGGCTTGTTTCTGTGCAGTATGACTCTTTGACTCTATGACTAAGTGCTGTTCACCCCTGAACCTCTGTGCACACTCACTTGCATTGCCATCTGGTCTGGAAACAGCTTTACATTAAAACTTTTCGTCCTTGTCTTCAGATCTGTTCACGGACTTGCTGCTGCCATTCACTGCAATCGCTCCCAGCCCTGCAAACATCTGAGTTGTCTGCATATCTCCAGCTCTGGCCTTTTGTCCATTTCCCCCAGTCCATTCTACCCAACAACATTCCCTGTAATCTCTGTGGTGGTTCTGTGCAGGTCCTCAGTCAGCCGAAGCATTTGCTTCCATTTCCAAAAGCCACTGACATGCATGGATCCCGGAGGTTCACACAGTGGAAAAGATCATTTAATGGAAGCTAATGTTTCTGTCTTCCGCCACCGAACCTCAAGCTTTGGAATCCCCTCCCTAAACCTCCATCCTTCTGCCCTTTAAGATGATCCTTCAATCTTACAGCCTTGACCAAGTTCTCGATCATCAGTCCTTATGTGCCACGGTGCTCAGTTGTGTTTGACATTGTTCCTGTGAACCACATTGGGATGCTTTGCTTTCTTACATAGTAAATGTAGAGAGGATGCTTCCTCTTGTGGGTCAATCTAGAAGGAAAAGTCATAGTTTTAAGATAAGGGTTAGCAGATTTAAATCAGACACGAAGAGGAGTTACTTTTAGAGTCACAGAGGTTTCCAGCATGGAAACAGGGCCTTCGGTCCAACTTGTCCATTCTGCCCAGTTTTCACATTTAAAACTAGCCCCATTTGCCTGTGGTTGCTCCATATCCCACTACAGCTACCCCATCCATGTAACTGCCCATAGGGGGTAGGTTTAGCTCAGCCAGCTGGATACTCAGTTCCCAAAGCAATAGGATGCCCAAATGGGGGTTCAATTCCCATCACTGGCCAAGGTGACAATGAACAGCTTTCCTTCTCAACCTCTCCCCTTACCTGAGGTATAGTGGCCCTCAGGTTAAATCACCACAGTCTTCTCTCTCCAATGAGAGAGCAGCCCTGTGATCTGGCAAGGCTATGGTGATACAACAAGAGGATCATATCTGTGCACAGTACATCAAATGTTGTCTATCCAAGGATCTCTACCACTATAATAACACTCACTGTACCTCACCCCCACCCTGGCTTTTATTGTTGTTTCCCTTTGCCTTAAATACTAACATTCTATTGCCTTTATAAGTGCCCCTTAAACTTAAAGGCCAATATCTTTTGATTCATGTAACAGGACACTCAGATCCTTTTGTATTATAAAAGCAGCTTTTCTCCATTCAAATAGAAAATTGTTTTCTTTTCTTCCAGTGTAGGCGACAGTTTTACAAAACCCTCCTTCTGCCAACATTTTGTTTAATCTCTAAATCTAAATCTGTTGATCTTTTATGACACCTTGAGAACCTACTCGCTTACTAAACTTTGTGTCACCAGCAAATGTATCTCCCCTACACTTGATCTCGATGACCAAGTATTGTGGTGCATTGAAATTGTTGAATCCTGGTGCTGATCCCCTCGCACTCCACTAGTCACATCTTCCCCATCCAGAGATAGCCCATTTATCTCTGCTCTTTGCTTCATGTTAGCTATCAACTCCTTTGTTCATGCTCATATGCTGCCCCTTAAAATTGCCCATCCTTTATGGCCCTTAAGCTTGCAGTGAATTGCCTTCTTGACCTGCTGCAGTCCATCTGATACAGGTGCACTGAAAGTGCTATTAACAAGGGAGTTCCAGGATGTTAATCCACAGAGGTGAAGGACCGGTGATTTGGTTGCAAATCAAACTACTGTAGCTTGGAGGACAACTTACAATGAATGGTATTCCCATGTTTCTGTTGCCCTGTCCTTCCAGGTAATAGAGTTTGTGGGTTCAGAAAGTGCAATTGAAAGAGTTCTGGTCAGTTGCTACAATGCAACTTGTACATAGTACACTCTGAGCCCAGGGAGGGTAAATGGTTAAGTTAATGCATAGGATGTCAATCAAGTGGACTGTCTTGTTCTGCATGAAGAACTACTGTGGAAGTGCCCAATTTTTAATTATCAATGACATGAATGAACCATAAACTCCCCAGGAGCTGTGATAGATTCCTGGTCCTGCAAATTGAGAAGGTTTTATGTTGAGGACATGCTGTATGTGACTCTGCCTATGACTACAGTGATCTGCAGATCTCCTGGTATTACAGATATGTCAATGGAATCAATGGCATGGTTGATATCACTAGCTGACTGTATTCTTACAATATCTATACAAAGAACAGCTTTTAATTTAACAGGGCTGGAAATCAAGCTTTATCACTTAAATAGGATAGGGTTAAATAATGTTCTCACTGACTGTGTTCGTCCCATCAATTACATTAATGACCATGTACACTTTGAGAATTCCTCAAGCTAACATCAAGTTATGAAACATGTTTCCCCTGATTTATTACGATCATTAACCATTGGACAATTCTCACTGTTTTCCAGATTTCCATGAAATATGTCGCATCGATATCCCAAGTTCAGGCATCTTATTTCAGAGGCAGAGCTATACAATGATTAACGTAAGCATTAGGATTCATCAGGACATTGCGCTGGGGCATTCTTACAGTTTTTCAGAATTCAGGTGACAAATCAAAATATGAATGAGGTTGTCCAGATCTAAGTATTGTGACAGTGACCACCGATTAGAGGAACACAGAAATTAACCAAAGTGTCGTGAAAGAAAGGTGGATAGGAAAATAAGGAAAGGCAGCCAAATGGGAAGGCAGAAACGGAGATCAAGAATCAGGTAGACAAGACAGAGAGACAAGAGGCAGTCAGAGTGAAAGAAAAACAGGGAGATAGACGGACACATATGGTGCAAAAATAGGTATTTGCTGGAGAAACTCTGCAGCTCTGGCAGCATCTGTGGAGACAAAGCAGGCATAGCATTTCAAGTCTGTTGACCCTTCTTCAGGCACATCTAGCGGAGGGTGCCCAGCCCTTGGACAGTACGGGCAATGATTAGAAATTTGGCGACGACGATAGAATGGGGTTTTCGACATCGAGAAAGAAAACATATAATTTTCTCTCAAGCTCACAATGGCTTGATGAAAATCTCACTGCTCAGCAGTGAGGACCTTAATTCCATTCATTTGCATTTCATTATTAGTTAATCGCTTCTCACTTGCATGCAATTCACGTAGCTCCCAGGTACTGGCGAGAAACTAGAGATCGTCAATTCCAAACTTGGAGTTTTAAGTGGATCCCTGCCAGCCCTGTTAGTTGCCTTTTTGGACCTCTGTGTTCGCCTTCATTCACCAAAATCACATGACAAGTTCCACGGGCAGGAACAACCTCCGCCTGTCCTCCACAGAAGGCCGCATAATCGAAACACCAGCCTTCACAATGTCAGTTTAACGCATAACATACTTCGGCAATATGTTGCACCACTTTGGAGCTACTGGCATTGCAATACTCCTGTCAGATCACTGTGTGATACACATCCATCCCACTCACCCGCACAGAACGCATCCCAAGGCTCTTTGCTTGCTACCTTAGCACTCACTCACTTTGAGCTTACGCGGACGCCGACAACATCTCTGCTTTGCTTGTTGGTACAGGTAGAATTCCAAGCAGTTCACTAGCACAGAGCAGTTCAAGAGCTGGGTCCATGCTGCTGTACAGCACCGAGCTGGATCAGTGTCGCACCTACTCCGTATAACAGCAACTCCATGGTAAAGACACTGTACATGCTTCAACCGAATTGCATGTTAGAAAATCTATGGGATGTAGTCACTTGCCAAAGGAAATGGGACTATAATCAGTCAGAGGGACTATAGTGGGACAATAGTCAGTCATCGTCCAGGGAATTGGTCACAGGGATTGAGGGAGGCTTTGGAGCAGTCAATGTAAAGACGGGCTGTCAGGAAAATGGAAAACTCAGGCCTGGGGATGGATTACATAATGTACAGGGGCTAATGACTGTGAAGGGGGGCAACACCAATTATATGGTTGGAATCTGCAGAAAATGAGAGGGCATGGGCGACTGCAGGAGGTATTGTTTTGGCAAGCCAGCCTGGCTGAAAGAAGAATGAAGTGCCTGGATGAGCTATGAGCGCCAGTGCAGGAGCAGGAATGGTGATGCCAAATTAGTGAGTGGGAAGAGCAGAAGACATGAAGGATTAGTGGTCTGGGAGGATGAAATGGGCGAGTCAGTGACTGATGATGCTGCATGCAAGAGTGATATTAGCAGGATATTAGCCTTTCTGGGAGATGTGTGCAGTGGCAGGGTTAGAGTGAGTGCAAGGTCGCAAAGGGAAGTTGGTGGCCCTTCCCCTGGCGGAGTGCATTAGTTCAATGACCTTCTGTCTACATTCATGGGCATTTCTTCTCACTGTGGACACTGCACTGACCTGAATGGCTGTCTTTGTCTAGGCTGGCAGCCTCTGGTGCCTTGTCCTCCTTTGCCAGTCTGGAGTAAAAAGGACAAGGCATTGGAGGCTGTCTCCTCTCCAATTTTCCGCCCACCAGTTCCCTCTTCGTGGACCAACTTCCTGTTCTCAGTCACCACCTCCGTAGTCATGATTGAGAAGCAGTCTATGAACGTTGGTTCCTGGCTTACAGCATGTGAATGGGTGTCAACAATTCAGCACCTTCATCTCTGCAACTGCACAGTGGAACAAGAAAGGCCCTTTGAAACCTAATGCAGAATCACTGGGGTGAGCAGTGGGAGACTGCGTGACAAAAAGGGAAGGGCACCCTCCATGAGATTCCTCAAAAATCAGTCAAAATATGGGAAGAGTCAGTCCCTATACGCAGACAGATTTGCATAATTGCAGCTAATTTCGTTGACATAGGATACGACAGCATGTTTCATAACCAATGAAGAACAGTCTCTGTCATAATGAAGGAACACAATTGCCAATTTGCAGTGCTATCAGCAAATTTAGCCAATATACATTTGGTCCTTTCATCTAAGTCATTGTCATAGATAGTTGAGATGCCTGCAGTGATCCCGACAACAGTGATGTGTTAATAATGATAAGGTAATCTGATCTATTGATGTTGGTGAAGAGATTAATTATTAGCCAGGACACAGGACTGTATTCCCTGCTCTTTTTGAACTGAGTGACATGGTATCAGTTACTTCACTTTAGAAACAGAAAAGCATTTGGTTTAATATTTATCTCTGATGGTGCAACACTTCCTCAATCATGACCCATCGGACATGCAGCACTGCCTCAGTACTGACCGTCTACAGTGCAACACTGCCTAAGCCCTTTGAGAGCGCTGCACTCTCTCAGTAGTGAACTTCTGATAGTGCATTGCTCCCTCAGTACTGATCCTCTGGTAATGCAGTATTCCTGCAGTACTAACCCTCTAAAGTGCAGCACTCCCTCGGTACTGACCCTCTGACGGTGTGGCAGTCCTTGATGTGCATTGTGTGTGCCAATGTGAATTGAATGCTCATGTTTCTGGAGTGGTTCTTGATGCCACAACATCCTGATTGAGGGACGAAACTGACACACACTGAATCACATTTAACACTGAGCTGGTGGTTTAACACTGACGTGATACTGATAAATTGAATGAGGGAACATGTCAATGTGGCGACTGATGAATGAAGTACTCCATTGCTAAACAATGTAAATTTAATTCCTTTAATCTGTTGGATTATTCTAGCATGAGCTTTCCGCACACAAGGGATCAGAAATTTTAATGTTCACCAGCTGACAGGTTATCAAGGTTCCCATTCCAGCTTCTATTCTTTGGGCTTTTTGAGAGGATTAATTTTCTCAGCCTATGTCTCTTCTATTGATCATCATCAGACAGCTTTAAAGATTGTTTCCTGTCCATCTCATTGCTCTTTGACACTGCAGTTATGCTATGATGCTGATTAAATTTACTTTATCTGGTGTAATGTAAAACTAGTATGATCCTCACATTACAATCCAGTTCTACAATATCTTTATCAGACAGGAGGCATTTGCAAATAATTTTAGCAGAACTTACCATCCCTGCAAGACATTCAGTGAATTTTAAATTTAATCATACAGCATCACACTGATGTATTGGATGATGGATTAATATTTTAGGAAGTTTGTTTGTAAACACTACCAGGAGAGTAAGGATAGATCAATGTGTGAAATGGAATGGTTTTGGATCAAGGTAACCTTGTCTCTTTACAAAGTGAAGTCACTGTTGATCTTTTAGACCTATTTTCAGGATATAATGCTCTCAAGTCCCAGTGGAGTGGGGTTTGAACCGACAACCTTTCTAGAGTTGACAGGGCCACCCACTGAGCCACAGCTGACAACTGAAGTGACTGACCCTCTGTAGTGCCTCTAATGCTGTGTGTGTGTGTGTGTGTGTGTGTGTGTGTGTGTGTGTGAAACTGTCCATTCTCAGAGGAATCGGGCTTTCAGAAGTCAAAGTTTTGCCACCTGCTTCCATGAGGCTATGACGGGCAGAATCTGGGTTAGAAGAAAAGAGGAGGTGGGGGGAGGTGAGCTTTGTCTCTCAGGCCTTGGAACTCAAATCCATGGTACTCAGCTATGGAAATGATTGAATTTCTTTTGTTATCTATTTTTAATGCCAGTCTGAAACCCATTAGATTCATTACATTTACAAAACTAAGCAGGTTTCGTAGTTCAACAATGACTCCACTTTGTGAAGAGACAAGGTTACCTTGATCCAAAGCCATTCCATTTTGTACACTGATCTGTCATTGCTTCAGGACTGGGGTGTACAGACTGAGGTCTCTCCTGATTACACCCCACCACCAGTTCCAGGAGACCAAGCCTGAATTACTCAGCTGCTCCAGGATCCGTCAGTACATACAGGGAGAGCTGAGCCTCTTGTAACACTCCACATGGAGATACACAATAGCTGAATTCAAAGTAAGATGTTGCACATTGGACACAAACAAGCCCAGACTGTGTATCCCTAGAGGAGCAGTGAGATTTGGTCTCATCATTTCTTCCATTGCCAGAGAGTCACTGAATCTTAGTGCAGGGGGAGCCCATTCAATCCACTGAATCTATGCTGTCTGTTATGGACCAGACCAAACCCTGTCAAAATATTTTAAGAAGGTAGTTAGACCCTAACATTTTCTTATTTTTGAGATAAATGAGTTCCAGATGCAATGAGACTGGTTAAACTACTTGACATTAAGCAAAACACAATTTATTTAAACACTATAGCTAAAATACAAACAAAAGAGGGAAGAGCTTAGAATAACAACACTATTGGAAAACTTAATTGAATAATAGATTCCATAATAACTATTACTAATTAACTGTTCTAACATCGTAGCATCCCAAAAACGCACCCTTAGCAAAATGGCAAATTCAGAATAGCAATTTTTTTTCACAGGTAGCCCAGCTTCAGAGAGAAACCCAACCTTCTAGCTGTGCCTGGGAGAGGGAAAAGTTAGCTTCTACTTCTTCAACTCCACGAAGCAAAAACTAAACCTAACAAAAACAACAGAAAGCCTGGTGTGTGAGACCTAGGCACACCCACCTATTGTTCTCCATTGTTCCAACTTAAAAAACAACCAAGGCCTCACAAGCTGTTTACTGTTGTGGCTTTGGTAGACTGTTTGGTGCCTTTGCTTCTCAACCTCTCTTCAGAAAAAAAGGACAAAATAGCCTCTTAAAGCCACAACATGTTTACATGTTCTGTCGAGTTACCCAAGTAGACGTGCTCCGCACCTCTTTGCCCTTAAACCTACAAATATCTTCTGTCTCAGTATTCATCCCTTTCTCTTTTGAACATAATTTTTTTGAGTCTGCTTCCACCGACCTCCCAGGCAGCACACTCTGAATTGCAACAACTTGATGTGAAAAAAAATTCTCCTCATCTTCCCCTCTAGTTCTTTTTGCCAATTACCTTCAATCTGTGTCCTCTTGGTACCGACCTGAAACAGTTTCAAATTAAAAGGCACTTTTTTCATTAACTGGATAGTTTGTAGAAAATGGATTTTATCCTCGAGGGATTCCTGGATTTTAATTTGTTTTGCTCACATACTGGAGATTGACAGGACATGGGTGGGGGTGGGCCAGGGCAGATTCCAGACTGACAAGTGTGGTTTAGGACAGGCAATCCAGGAATATAAATTTCTGAAGACTCATTCCTCGAGGCTGCAACCTTTCAACCGAGCATCACCGAAAACGTCCTCCTCTCAACATAATCCTTCCCCCATGGCCCCCTTCACCCTTACAGTTCACTGTTGTTCCAGGCCTGGAATTACTGTCAATGTCTGGAATGAAGGGAGCTGGAGTTGTTTTCTGTGCCACAGCATTTTATTTGACAATGATAGGAATGCGTGGAATAATTGTGGGAGTAGGAAGAGTTGGATTATAAAAGAGGCAACATTCAGTCTAAGAGTCAGTTTCGGAAGGGTAGTAGTCAGGGTAAAAATGGTAGACATCAGCTTAGGAAAGGATGGCGGCTGGGAAAGAATGATAATGGTCAGTATGACAATACCATTATAATGTAACACATTTCCTCTTTCAGAAATCAGAATTTGCTGGGGTGTGCTGTCCTAAAAATAATTCTCTTAATGTCCCAAGCTTAAAGGTGAATGTTCCTTATGATAATTCAGAATTCTAGATTCCCAGTATTCTGTCCAGCCTTTTGGGCTGACTGTCTGCAGCAGGGTTCACTCACTAACAGGACAGAATAGGACAGAAAAATTAAACAGCGAGAGCAGGATTGTTAGAGAATATCTTTAGAATCTGTCTAAGAAGCACGGGTAATGTTTAATGGAAAGTTGGTTTAAATTAACATTCGCACAGAGTACATCTTGGTGATTTGTATTCACGCAGAATAACTGGACCGAATCTGTTCTTAATGTGTCTGCACTGAGACAATTATGAGGCAATAAATGGAGATTATTTAACTCATTACTGCTTAATCAGCACGATATATTACTAGGACATGACAGAGATAAGATTACCCGGGACTGATAAGTTACTGGACATGACAGAGATAAGATTATCCAGGACTGATATATTACTGGACTTGACAGAGATCAAATTACCTAGGACTAATATATTACTGGACATGGTATAGATGAAATTACAATCAACAGAAACAATTAACACAAAAAAAAGCAGTACAAATTATATGTCTGAGTACTACTTGACAGTTCAGTTTATCACATGTGTAATGGGCAGGAGTGTATTGGTAAGGACTACCACACACAATGGTAGCTTGTGGAGACTAACTTTCATCTTCAAACTGAGGATGACATCCATCATGATGTGTGTCAATGATACTGTGCTACATGGGCTAGATTCAGAACAGATGTAGCAGCTCAATACTAGGTATTGATGAGGTTCATCAATCCTGATGAGCAGACCATCAGCAGCAGTAGAAGTCTACTCACTAAATATCATGGCCTGGCATATTTCACTCTATGATTACAGCACATAGGGGACTTAGCCTGATTTAATGAGGAGTGTAGAAGAACATTGCAGGAGGAGGCTCCACAAAATTGTTCACTCTAAGTGATTGGGAAGCTCAGTGCATCAGTGCAAAAAGGCACAGTAAAAGCATTTGTCTCCGTTTTCGGCTTGAAGTGCTGAGTGGACAATCCATCTTGGATGTATCAAGTAGTATCCCTGGTTTACAAGAATGATACCTGATCTTCAGGGGTTATGTTATGAGGAAAGATGATACAAATTAGTTTTGTTTTCTCTGGAATTTAGAAGGTTTAGGGGTGATCTGATCAAAGTTGTCAAGATATTGACGGGAAAAGACAGAGTGGATAAACATACACTACTTCCACCAGTTGGTGATTCTAGAACTAGGGGACATAGTCTGAGAATTAGACCATAAGACCATAAGACATAGGAGTGGAAGTAAGGCCATTCGGCCCATCGAGTCCACTCCGCCATTTAATCATGGCTGATGGGCATTTCAACTCCACTTACCCGCACTCTCCCTGTAGCCCTTGATTCTTTGCGAGATCAAGAATTTATCAATCTCTGCCTTGAAGACATTCAATGTCCCGGCCTCCACTGCGCTCCGTGGCAATGAATTCCACAGGCCCACCACTCTCTGCTGAAGAAATGACTCCTCATTTCCGTTCTCAATTGACCCCCTCTAATTCTAAGGCTGTACCCACATGTCCTAGTCTCCCCACCTAATAGAAACAACTTCCCAGCATCCACCCTTTCTAAGCCATGCATTATCTTGTAAGTTTCTATTAGATCTCCCCTCAACCTTCTAAACTCTACTGAATACAATCCAAGGATCCTCAGCCGTTCATTGTATGTTAGGCCTACCATTCCAGGGATCATCCTGGCCAATTAGGACCAAACCGTTCAGGAGCAATATTAGGAAGCACTTCTACACACAAAGAGTGGTTTAGGCTTCACTGCACAAACAGCAGTGGATGCTGGATTAGTTGTTCATTTTCAAACTGAGATAGATTATTCTTTAAGCAAGGGTATTAAGGGATATGGGCCAAATGCAGGTATGTGGAGTAAGGCCAAAGAGCAGCCATGATCTAAGGGGCTGAAGGGGCAGAATGGCCTAGTCTTGTTTCCAATGTTTTTATGTTCCCATCAACATCAGAAATCCCAAGACATCTTGATTTGCTCTGAATTACTCCAAGAAACAGCCAAGCACAATGGATGCAGCAAAGACTGTGATCCTGAGAATGCTGTGCTTGAATGCTGTGCCTGAACAAACTGCTGTAATACACCAGCAGGGTACAGGTCATCAAATGCGGTTTTTCAAAATGGTGATGTGCTCTCTTTCACTTACCTGCAAAAGCAGCCAGTAGCTCTTCAGTGTTGGAGAGCTACCCTCCAGCCTCTAATGCAAACCCACTGCACTTAATGGAAAGGTGAGATTACAGTGTGGCCAGTAGTTGAACAATCCATGGGAAATTGCTACCTGTTGACTCTTTTGCATGCAATATGAATTCTTTGAGCCCCTTTTCACCCTGAATGTTTGGCTGTCTGCACCAGGTTTTATTTCCATGATTTTCAACTTATTTCAAATCCTTCAAGGACCAAATGGCATCTCGTCTGATTCTGTTTCATGTGTTCTCACATTAACCTACAGGTTAAAGAGCTTTTGCTGCCATAATATGCCTCAGGGTACATCACTGAAGGGACTGTCCAACATAATGTTGACCCTCAAAAGGTAACATTAAGCATGGTGTCAAAAGCATGGTCAAAAACCTGGCTTTGAAGGTGATCACGAATGGGGAGAGAAAAATGGAAATGATTAAGGAACGAATTCCAGATGCTAAGGTTCCATGCAACTGAAGACCAAGTTGAATGCAAGCACTTTCAAAAGGCTCCCATCAGCCATTCAAGTTTACAACAAGTTTCACTACCTCAGGAAATTCCAGTGTTTCACATTAGAAATAAGTAGCATTTACAGCAGCGATCCAGTCCGCTTGACACAACTAGTAGCTGTTGGTGCTTGTGCTCCACAAGAACTTCCTTCACCTTCTTCGGTCACCCCATCAACATAGGATTTTTTTTTTCTCTGAGGAAGGGTTGCTGGATCCAAAATGTTAATTCTGATTTCTCTCCATAGATGCTGCCAGACCTGGTAGGCATTTGAAGGCATAGTGATGGTAGAGCAATTGAAATGAGGTGAGGAGTGATCAACAACTCAGATTTGAGGAAGATCAAAAATCAAAGATTGCTAAGATCTCAGAGTGTTGTAGAGATAGGGAGGCTGGTAAAATTGGAGAATATTACAGAGAAAGATTGGGATGTAGGTTTGGAGTAGTTACAGAGATAGGGAGGTGTGCAAGACCTGAAGAAGCCTGTGAATATCATGAGGGGCTGCTTCCAAGGAAGTATTTGCACATGAGGATGAGAAATGTAAATCAACATTTGGTGAAACATGAATGAATGTAGATCAGTGGGAGATCAGTGAACAGGACAATGTACAGTCAAGGTGTGGACCTGCAGACAGTTGGTTAAGCTGGAATTTACAGATGGTGGAAACACTTGGAATCGACTGCTAGATTAGACGAGCTTGGCACAGGATTTGAGGACAGTTTCAGTGACTGATGAGCTGAACTGCGCAGGAGGCAGGTATCACTGACACAGGTATAACACTGTGTGATCAATACTGCATATTAATCCATTCACAAATCACATGTGCATGCTCATTGGCCCTGAAGACATTCAGCAGGGCAATCCAACTACTCATCAGGGTCTGTGAATGAGTCTGAATAAACTCCTATTCTCTCTTTCAATATTTTTTCAGACATTTTTGTTCTGTTCAGTACAGAGCAATTCAAGGAATGTAGGCACTGATGGCGAGACTAACATCAGTTGTCTGTGCTTAATTGCTTCTCAGAAAGGTGCTTTTGGCAGTGGATTAGTTGAATGCACACTTGTCCCAGAACCACATTTTTCTCAGTTCTATTCCCAAACCAGGATTTGAGTAGCAGTCAAGGCTGACACGTATTTATCCCTCAATCACAGAGAATAGATTAGGGGGTCACTGTCATCTTGCCCTGTGCAATTCGGCGCTGCAATTCCGACATCACAATGCACTTCAAATAAAGAGCTTAATTATTTCAAAGCTCTTTGAGACCTCTGCTGGCCATGAAAAGTACAATATAAATGCAAGTATTCCTTTTGCTTTTGCACCTGCACACTTGAGCCCTTCTGGGGAAGCTTTCCTCAAGTTTGATGCTATTGAGACAATTCTAAGATCTGACTAAGTTGTGCAGCTTTCAATAGACAAATGTGCATTTGACACCCCCCTCTATCTTCACAAAAGAAAACTGGGTCATTGAAATGACAGATGGAATTGCCAAAGAAGGAAATGTTTTTGTTTCATATATATTTTAAACAAAGCCTTCTACAGAAAGAAAATCAAAACCTTGCAGATCTTGGAAATCTGATACTAAAACAGAAAATGCAGAGAACACACAACAGGTCTGGTGGCATCTACAGAGAGAAAGGTGCTTGACCTGAAATTCTTCCACAGGGTAGTACAAAAGCTAAAAGGGGGTGATAAAGGAACTGAATGCAACACTCGGGAATAGTTAAGGTGGATATTACAGATTTATTTATGAAGAGTTTAGAAGAGAAGGACATGTAGAAATCAGCAAATGTTGCTCTGATCAGATTAGATAAAGAGTCATGAGAGAAGGCTCGTGTGGAGCATAAACACGGGGAAATGTCTGTTTGTGTGCCATAATTACAAAGCCCTTCTACATAACTGTAACTTGCTTATTAACTAATCATAGATTTTTTAATGTTGCAGATATTGAAGTGGGTTATTTATTGAAACAGTGCAATAGTTGCTTCATAATTAACAGTTCAATAATGTTAGCATTTAGTGCCCCGGGACTGATCTCTGTATTATGAAAACCTAGTGATGTTATTATGTTATAGATGTGTCCTCGAAGGGACACACGTCACTGCACTACCGGTGAGGTTACTTGTAGCAGGACTCTGAATCATAGATAATTACTGGCTTGCTGAATATTAATAAGTTACAGAAGTGGATGATTCAGTAATCATAGCCGAATATTCATCCCTGAGACAGCTCATGAAGAGACAACGTTCTTGACTCCCAGATTGTCTGGAGTGTGTTGGAGCACAGGGATTAAACAGCTCAAAAAAAACCCTACATTGCTCAAAGAAACAGTATGTCATTGTCCAGAGGGTTTGAATTGAGTTGTTCCGAAGTGTTCCTTATGGTAAATAGTTAACATTTGTTTCATTTGGTGTTGTTCAAGCAGGACAGGAGCAGTATCAATCTATTTCATTTTGTAATGTTTCTCTGAGAACTCAGCATGTAGCATAAGTATACCTCTTGACCATCTATTATATTCATAAAGCACTTGGACGCCTCCGTGGAACTCATGGAACTCTCTTCCTGAAAAGTTGATGGTAACAGAGTCTTTGAACATTTTTAAGGCAGAGGTGGATCGAGTCAAGGGGGTGAAAGATAATTGGGGGAGGCATGAATATGGCTTTGAGGTTAAAAGCAGATCAGCAATTATCCTGTTAAATGTTGGAACAGGGCCAAGGGGCTGAATGGCTACTCCTGATCCTCTTTCAGTTTGTTTATATGTTCATAAAAAGATCAGTCACAGGATCATGTTTTAAAAATTGAATCATGCTGTTCCACTGCTGTTAGAGAGCCACAGTCAGTTCAACGCTACAGTGACATGTACTCCTCCTAATAGAAGGTCACTGGAGTCAAGTCCTCCACCCTGGTTAGCGACCCACATTAATATGATGCTGTAGTGATAGATACTCTCAGTAATAGGTCCGCTAAGTGTTTCCTGCACTCATACCTGATTTATTTGTACACAATATTCCATTAAGAGAAATAACCTCACAATACAGAGAGCTGTGAGCTGCAAACAAATGTATTATCTGGTGAAGGGATGGAAGAAAGTGACATCCAGAACATATAACTGGACAAAATGTTATTGCCAAGCATATGTCTGTATAACAGTGACCACTGAGCCAGCATGTAATACTACCAGGACGGTTCTTGTGGTATCATGGTCTTATGCCTACCTGAAAGTCTAGGTTCTAGTCTCTACTGCTGTAGTGGTGTGCTGAAACTGGTTAAGTAAATACATCTGTAATGTTATCAATCATTGACTCAATCATATTTGCAGAACTCCAATGGTCATTGTCAGGGATAATGCCTTGGGTATCAGTGACCATGATATGATTGAATTTTAAATGTAGTTTAAGGAGAGAAGTGCAGGTCCAGACCACTAATTTGAATCTAAATGAGGGCAGTCATGGGGGCATGAAAACTGATCTACAGAAAGTGAACTAGCAATTTGGGTAAAGCGATAGGTCAATAAAAAGACATCGATAAACATTTGAGGGGTATCCCAGAAAGTGCAGAATGGACACATTCCAACAAATGAGAAACATTCCAAAGGATGGACCTGTATGTAACGTTAGCTAACAAATCAGATATAGTATCAAAGGCAAAGATAGTTAGGAAAGTGAGTTGTGAAGAGGATGTAAAGAGCCTACAAAAGGACATAGGTAGCTGATGTGCATGGGCAAAGATATCGTAAATACTTTTGGAAAAATGTCTGCTTTGTCAGAAAGAGCAAAAACAAAGCACATTGTCTAAATAGTGAGGTTGGAGAGCTGTGAAGTGCAGAGAGATCCGGATGCCTATGAATCCAAATGATTAATATGCAGGTACAGCAAGCAATCAGGAAAGCTAATAGAGTGTTATGTTTCATTGTGATGGGAATTTAATGAAAGAGTAAAGAGGTTGTGCTACAGATTACAGGGCATTGTAAGACTGCATTTGAAGTATTGTGTACAGAGCTATTCACCATACTTACAGAAGGATGTTAATGCAATGGAAGCAATTTAGTCTACAGGACCAGAACCTGGAAAGAAATGATTGCCTTATGAGGAAAGGCTAGACAGGCTAAGCCTGCATCCTCTGGAGCTTCAAAGAGTCAGAGATGACTGAATTGAAACACAGAAGATCCTGGAGAGACTTGATCTGGTGGATATCGAAATGACATCTCTTCTTATAAGAGAATGTAGAACTGGATTCATAGTTTAAAATAAGAGGTTACCCATTTAAGACAGAGATGAAAAACATCTTTTCTTTCGCTCAGAGGGGTGTGAGCCTTTGGAATTCCCTTCCTTAAAAGAGCAGTGCAAAATAACTTCACAAAAGTTGGTATCCCATTACCAAGTCACCCTTCATTTACACGTGCATAGCACATGACACTGGCCCAGCTAGCATGGAGCCGGCTACTCAAATGAGCAGAACCCTTGACACTCCTGCTCTTATCTGACAGTCAGGGCTCCCTGATTGGACTAGGTTAACAGGCCCAGTCAGGGAACTGATATTGTACGAGATTGACCAGGCTGGCATTGCTCCAATCATCACACAGTGAATGCTGAATCTTTAAATATGTTTAAACAAAGATGGATAGATTATTAATTACGAAGGGAATGAATGATTATGGAGAGAATGCAAGAATGTAGTGCTGGTGTTATAATTAGATCAGCCATGGAGCAAGCTTTAAAGGCTGAGAGGCCTATTCTTATTCTTTGTTCATATGTTTGTAACAGGTCGATTAAAAAATATCCAGGCCGACGATAAGTTAAGATGGCAAGGCCAGCATCAAATGTGAGCTTATATCCACAGTACTATAACTTGACAGTCCAGTTAAGTTTCTGGTTAATGCTGATAATGGGATAGTCATCCTAAGCCAAGAGGAAAGAGCATGCAGAAGGCAATCATTCTAATTCCTGCTCATTGAACTGTTGTCCTATCCACTGGGTTGCAATCGCATGGAAACACGTTATTTTTCATCTTCTAGCTACTCAATCATTGTGACAGAAATAAAATCCAGGGGACCTTCTCCTAACACATTAATTAAGTTGAAGCCTCTAAGCATATGACTCAAACTGTCAGATCCCAGGATGAATCCCACACTTACGCTGACCATCACAGGTAAAACAACACAATAAGTTTGTAAACCCGGTCAATTTGACACATGACATGTTTCAGCCACAGGCACTTAACTTACAATAGCTGATCAGTTTATCACGTAATCTAAGAGCCCTGAACTGATTTGCTTTTTGAGGGCAGTGTGAACCATTTTGAACCAAGATGGTGGAGCTGGCAGGGTAGCAGGTGTCGAGCTCCCAGCCTGTCTGCTCCCTCTTGTATGACCGACTGCATCCTTGATTTTTTTCCTTCATTTAACTTTTGAATCAAATCCATCTTTTCTTCTTTCTGCATCAATGGCAATGGAGAGAGACTGCAGGAAGCTGTTGAACGGTAGATACAGTCCATTCCCTGCGGCCATGGCAATCACATTTTGAGGAACGTTGATGGTTTGGGGGTTGTTCTTTTCCTTTGGCGTTTCAGCAGCATCTGCAACAGTGGCAGAGTGAATGATCCCTCGATCCTCAGGAGTTGATTTGGACGGTCCGTCAGTCCTCGGAAGTTGAGAATGGGCCCCGGTTCATGAGAGTTGCGGCAGTCTCTTGGCTATGGCGGCGACTGGGGTATTGGCAGTGATGACGCAGCTTTGACCAGAGGTGATGTTCTGGGTCTGGTCAACAGTGACAGGAGCTGCTTCAGTGTGCTCCTTTTTTTGTGCTGCGGTCACAGGGACAGCTTCGGTGGCTGTGGAATAAGGCACATGGCAGGCACAGTGGCTCAGTGGTTAGCACTGCAGCCTCACAGCACCAGGAACCCAGGTTTGATTCCAGCCTCAGGCGACTGTCTGTGTGGAGTTTGCACATTCTCCCCGTGTCTGTGTGGGTTTCCTCCTGGTGCTCCAGTTTCCTCCCACAGTTCAAAGATGTGCCGGCTAGGTGGATTGGCCATGCTACGTTGCCTGTAGTGTTCAGGGGTGTGTGGGTTATAGGGGGATGGGTCTGGGTGAGATGCTGCAAGGGTTGGTGTGGACTTGTTGGGCCGAAGGGCCTGTTTCCACACTGTAGGGATTCTGTGATTCACATTCACTAGCCATTTGTGAAATCAAGAAGCCGCGGTTTGACCAAAAAATGAAATTTGTCTTAACTTTGCATGCACTACTTCTTTTTAATAATTTATGTAATTAAAATAACACCAGATTTATTATGGCAACTGATACACATTTTACTTTTTTAAAATAAATACACGTAACAACAAATTGCTGTACTAAATATTGCTGTTCACTCAGAGGTTTGCAGCTGAGAAAGGTTTGCTTCTGCACTTGGCTTAGTGGTGTCCCACTGAGGCATGTGATTGCTGTTCAACTCTTGAGAACTCTGGGACTGAGCGACAGGCTGAGAGACTGGTGTGGGAGGAGCTCTGTGAAGTGAGAACCAGATGTTTTATTTCGACCTTTTTCACTCTTCAGTTCTTAATTTGGTACAGGGGAACAAAGCTGATTTGGCGAGGAACTGGCCAGTTATTCTACCTATCATGAATGGTTTGTAAAATTGGGAGCAAGGTGGGCCAGCTTTCCCAAATGGAGTGCATTGTATGGCATGTGGGAAGTTTCTGAGGCACAGGTTCACACACCAACTGTAGAAGTTTGAGATCTGAGTTTTGTAACTCAAGTGATTGCTAAAGTTATTATTGTGGTGAATCCACAATGCAGGAACTTGTATTAATAGCACATTTAGAGAAATGGTTACATCACCGGTTAGAAGCTTGCAGACAAAGAGGTTGGGGTTACCACCAAAGTCTTAGATAAGCAGCAGGTGGCTCTTCCACTAGAGTCATAGAGTGATAGAGCTGTACAGCACAGAAACAGACCCTTTGGTCCAACTCGTCCATGCCAACCAGATACCCTAAATAAATCTAGTCCCATTTGCCAGCATTTGGCCCATATCCCTTCAAACCTTTCCTATTCAAATAGCTATCCAGACGCCTTTTAAATGTTATAATTCTACCAGACTCCACCACTTCCTCTGGTAGCTCATTACAGACGTGCACCACCCTCTGCATGAAAAAGTCACCCCTAAGGTCCCTTTTATATCTTTTCCCTCTCACCTTATATTTATACCCTCTAGTTTTAGACTCCCCTGCCCGAAGAAAAGACCTTGAGTATTCACCCTATCCATGCCCCTCATGGTTTTATGAACTTCTATAAGATCGCCCCTCAGCCTCCGATGCTCCAGGGAAAATAACCCCAGCCTATTCAGCTTCTCTCTATACCTCAAACCCTCCAACCCTGGCAACATCCTTGTAAATCTTTTCTGAACCCTTCCACATTTCACAACACTTTTCGTGTAGCAGGGAAACAAGAATTGAATGCAATATTCCAAAAGTGGCCTAACCAATGTCTGGTACAGCTGCAACATAACCTCCCAACTGCTCTACTCAATGTACTGACCAATAAAGGCAAACCAAACATCTCCTTCACTAACCTGTCTACCTGTGACTCCAATTTCAAGTAACTGTGAATCTGCATCCCAAGGTCTCTTTGTTCGGCAACACTCCACAAAACCTTACCTTTAAATGTATAAGTCTTACTCTGATTTGCCCCAACAAAATGTAATACCTCACATTTATCGGTTTAAACTCTGCAACCCAATGGCCCATCTGATCAAGGTCCCAGTGTACTGGTGTCGTCTGCAAACTTATTAATCATTCCTTCTATATTCACATCCAAACCATTTACAAGAATAACAAAAAGTAATGGATCCAGCACCGATCCTTGTGGCACACCACCAGTCACAGGCCTCCAGTCCAAAAAGCAACCCTCCACCACTGCCCTCTGTCTTCTACATATGAGCTAATTTTGTGTCCAAATGGCTAGTTGTCCCTGTATTCCATGTGATCTAACCTTGTTAACCAGTCTACTATGCAGACTCTTGTCAAACGTCTGACTGAAATCCATAGAGACAACGTCCACCATTTTGCCTTCATCATTCCTGTTTGTCACTTCTTCAAACATTAGATACTGCTGAGGGAAAAGTTCCTCAGATAAATGCAACCTGTCCCAAATTCAGAGCAACACACATGGTGTAACTTCAGAGAATGGAAGGAATTAGATTGGAGTAGAAATAGTGGCAAGAGGTTCTTCACTCGCTAAACGTGTAGGCATTTCTATAGCTTCAACATGCTATGTTCCTTCTTGGTGCCATGGTCAAGAATGCCACTGACTAGCTGTAGGGGAGGGTGAGCAGCCAGAGGTAATTATGTACAGTGTTAGCAATTACATAGGTGGGAAGAGGAACAAGGTCAAGAAAGTAGATTTTAGTGAGCTAGGAGATTATAAAGCAGTCCCTCAAAAGGAGCAATCTCACTATTATTCTCAATATTAGTGAATTGTTTAATTGCTCACCACAATTCATGACTGGATGTGGCTGTGGACAATTAAACAATTTACTAGAGGAGGTGAATATCTCCATCCTCAATAATGGAAGAGCCCAGCTCATCAGTGCAAATGATAAGGCTGAATATTTATTGCAGAAGTAGATGATCCATCATTGTCTCTTTAAGTGGTCCCAAGCATTACAGATGCCAGTCTTCAGCCAATTTGATTCACCCTACATGAAACAGTTGGAGGCACTGAATATGAGAAAGGCCATGAGCCCTGACGATATTTAGGTGATAAGTTTTGGAGTAGATTTGTGGCTCGGGTTGTGGGTGTTGAGGTTGGTTGGCTCGCCGAGCTGGTTTGTTGTTCCACAGGCATTTCATTACCCTGCTGGGTAACATGCACTCCACTACAAAGGAAAACCAGAAGTGAAGCAATCCAGCTCAATGGACTCCAGAGTTTAAAAACCAGGTGGGAAAACACACCGACGCTTCATCAGAGGCTGCACTGATGATGTTACCCAGCATGGTAATGAAATGTCTGCGGAACAACAAACCAGCTTGGCGAAGTGATAGTACTGAAGACTTGTACTCCAGAATTTGCACTCTGCTTGCCAAGCCGTTCCAGTACAGCTAGAACACCAGCATCCACCCAAAATGTGGAAGATGTGTCCTGCACACAAAAAGCAAGAAAAATTCAACTCAACCAATTATCAAATAAAAACCAAAAGATCTGCGGATGCTGTAAATCAGGATCAAAAACAGAAGTTGTTGGAAAAGCTCAGCAGGTTGAGCAGCATCTGTGAAGACAAAATCAGAGTTAACGTTTCGGGTGGGTCGGGACCCGAAACATTAACTCTGATCTTCTCTACACAGATGCTGCCAGACCTGCTGAGCTATTCTAGCAGCTTTTGTTTTCTTTCAACCAATTACCACCCAATTATTCTACCCTCGATAATTAGCATGGTGGTGGAGGGTGTCAATAATATTGCTGTCAAGCAGTACCTGCTCAGCAATAACCTGCTCAGTGATGCACAGTTCGGCTTCTGCCAGAACCACTCAACTCTTGACCTCATTACAACCTTGGTTCAAACATGTACAAAAGAGCTATATTCCAGAGGTGAGGGGACAGTGACAGCATTTGACATCAAGGCCGAATATTTGACCAAAAGTGGCACCAAGGAATCTAAACATAACTGTAATTGCAGCAAATCATCGTTGTTCTCTACTCAAATCCTCTCGCTATGAACACCAATATACCCTTTGCCACCTTCACTGCTTGCTGTACCAGCATGCTTACTTCCAATAACTGGTGTAAAAGGACTCTCAAGTCTCATTTTATTTTCCCGCCCCAAACTATACTTAAGATAATAATCTGCCTGCCTGTTTTTGCTCCCAATGTGAATAACCTTACTTTATATTTCATCTGCCATGCATTTGCCTACTCACCCAACCTGAACAAATCACACTGAAACATTTCTGTATCCTTCTCAGAGTTGATCCTCCCACCCAGCTTTGTGTTGTCTGCAAACTTGGAGATATGACATTTCGTTCCCTCATCTAAATCGTTAATATATATTGTGAATATTTGGGTCCATGTATTAATACACGCGGAACACTACTAGCCAATCCCTGCCATTGTGAAAAAAGATCCTTTTATTCCTATTTTTTGTTTTCTGTCTGCCAGTCAGTTCTCTATCCATGTTAGCACACTACTACCAACCCCATAAACTTTAATTTTACATTCTAATCTCTTACGTGGGGCCTAATCAAAGGCCTTCTAAATGTCCAAGTAAACAACATTTGCTGGCTTCTCCTTAAAAACTTTACTAGTTACATCCTGAAAAAAAATCAATAGATTTGTCAAACAAAACTTCCCTTTTGGGAATCAATGCTAACTATGTTTAATTCTGTCACTGTTTTCCAAGCGGTCTGCAATTAAAACTTCCATAATGGGTTTTAATATTTACTACACACTGATGCCAGGCTAACTGGGCTTTAATTCCTGCTTTATCTTCGCTTCTGCTTTTTAAATAATTGGGTTGCATTAACTACTCTCCAGTTCATAGGAAGTGATCCTGTATAAAATTTTAGCAAAGATTTGCAGCTTGGGGTATGGGTGAGATTGTTGACTTGCTCGCCGAGCTGGTTTGTTTTCATTCAGACGTTTCATCACCATGCTAGGTAACAGCGTCACTGAGGCCTCCGATGAAGCTATGTTGTTCCACTCCACTTGGAATTTATACAGTCCAGTCTGTTATGGTGAGTAGTGTCATTTCCGGCTTTGTTCTGTATGGGTTTGTATATGGGGTCCAATTCTATATGTTTGTTGATTACGGGTTGCGAATCTTGCCTGTAGGAATTCCTGTGTGCTTCTATGTTCGGCTTGGGCTACGATAGAAGTGATCCAGCATCCATAGAATCTTGAAGGATAACCACCAAAGCATCCACTAGTTCTAAGACCACTTCCTTAATTCTCTTTGATGGAGATTAACAGGGATTTATTGGCCTTTAGTGCCATCAATTACTCCAACATCATTTCCCTACTAATACTGATTTCCTTCAGTTCCTCCCTATCACTAGACTCTATATTCCCTGGTATTTTTGAGATGTTATTTGTGTTCTCCTTTGTGAAGACAGAACCAAAATATGTGCTTAATTGATCTCCCCTCTCTTTGTTCCCAATTATAACTTGTCCTGCTGCTGACTGTAAGGCACCTACATTTGTCTTAACCATTTCCCTTGATAGTATCATTACTATACCTTTTCAAGAAAATATTTCATTTACGTTGATTTCTACGAGACATTCTCTGAGATTGATTTTTTAACGTATATATTTAAACTTTTTATTTATCTTGATATCCCATCTTTTATTCTTCCTTTCTGGAGCTCATACCAAATCGAGTATATTCTCTAGCAATCCTGACACATAAATCTTTCCTCAAGCCACCAGGGCCATCTACTGGCTAAAAATAAATGGGTAAAATCTACTGAGATAACAAGGTGTGGGGCTGGATGAACACAGCAGGTCAAGCAGCATCATAGGAGCAGGAAAGCTTGACGTTTCGGGCCTAAACCCTGTCCAGCCCCATGCTTGTTATCTCGGATTCTCCAGCATCTGCAGTACCTTTTATCTCTGGGTAAAATCTACTTCTCTGTCAAGATAACATTGATCTTCTTAAGAATGCTGGTCAGAATATTTTCAACAATACATCAAACGTGACTCAGGAGTGTGGATGTTCTTATCCAGACTATCCATGGTGAAATCCATGAGGGAATCACTATCAATGGAAACAACCAAGCAAATGAAAAAAAAAAACAAGTTTGCATTGAGGTACAGTGAGAACTGCCGATGCTGGAGTCAGAGATAACGCAGTGTGGAGCTGGAGGAACACAGCAGACAAGGCAGTATCAGAGGAGCAGGAAAGTTGACATTTCGGGTCGGGACGGGTCATGGTGGCCTTCCAGTCTGGTGTGGCAGCATCCCAAATAGGCACGGTGGCCTCCCAACCAGGCATGTCATTCTCTTGACCTGGCATGGCGATCTCGCAGTGGACCAGCGCAGTGGCCTTTCGATGGTACGTGGCGGTCTCACGGCCTAGCGCGGCCTCAATGTGGATTTCCGGTCTCGAGGTGATTCCTCAAAGTGTGACCCACTGTGGCTAAGCACTTAAGAAAGACTGTAATGTTTAAACTTCCTTTATTTCCTTTATTTCCAACTAAATCAAAATTAAATCAAATATACCCTGCATTAACAGCCATTCCTGTATGTCATTGGACTGTGGAAACCAGAGCACCCAGACATGTGGAGAAAGTGCAAACTCCACACAGATAGTCGCCCAAGGGTGGGATCAATCCCAGGCTCCTGGCAGTGTGAGGGGAGCAGTGCTAACCACTGAGCTACTATGCCACCCTGTCCTTAAAATGGAAACCGCATACATAGTTGACCATATTTGATCAGATTACTACACTTGCCCACCCACCCTAATAACACTTTAGCCTCTTGCTTGTCAGAAATCTCCCATCAATGTCCTATTATGTCATGCCTATGTCACTGCTAAATGTGAGTGTTGAAGGGGAAGATTAAAAAAAACTATTTCAGAGACACTTTGAAAATCTACTTTGATGCATATTGGCATTGATATTAAGGGCCAATGTTGAGGCCGGGATGGCTCAGTGGTTAGCACTGTTGCCTCACAGCACCAGAGATATGGGTTTGACTCCAGCTGTGTGGAGTTTGCACACTCTCCCTGCATCTGTATGGGTTTTTCTCTGAGCGCTCAAGTTTCCTCCCACAGTCTTAAAAACTCGCACGTTATGTGGATTAGCCATGGGAAATGCAGACTTAAATACAGGGTGAGCTGAATGGCCTGCTTCCACACTGTAGGGATTCTAAGACTGGAAAAAGACTGGTGCTAATAATTCAAAATGTTCAAGTCATGTCTATGGACCTACACCACACATTCACGTCAATGATATAGCAAGCTAGCAGTAGAAATGGCAATAATAGGCTGTAAATCCTGCAGGTTGGATGCTTTTAAAATGAGGGTCACCTACTTGCAAATTCTGTTTGTCAACAATCGGTCAGTTCAGTGACCACTTTCTCATCCTTGCAACTTATCGGTTCTCCAAGACCTGTGCAATATTTGCACCAATTTATGATATCTTCATTGTGGTTCTGTTGTGTCTTATCACTTCCAATGCCAATGGCTCTCGTTGTTGACATGTAGACCTGATCCTACCTGATTTTGAATCATGCTAAATTTATTTGTAAATGCGGACCTATTTTTTATTTGTTGATTTTATTTCATCAAATGCGTCATGGTCAGCACCACCTAATTCCAGAATATTAACAGCTTTCACACTTCTCCTTATCATACACTACATTATATTCGATCATATTATGCTTGCTATTCGGTAAATGTTTCACAACATTAAGCTGTAAATTGAGGTTGGTTCAGTAACCATTAGTAAATCTAATATGGCATGCCCCTAGTTGGCTTTTGGGCACATTATTATTGGAAGTCAATACTGTTATTGATTACCTGTTCACGCTCAAGAAATTCATTATCTTTCTGATATGTGCTGGGCTGCTTATTCTGATACATTTGGAAGTGAGAATCTCCTCTTAAAACCAAGCTGCATTTTCACTGTGTGCTAAATGTCTGCATTTAGAACAACCTATCATTTTTGACTGCTGACAGAAAATCTGTACACATCACTGGCTATTATCATACATCTTTTTCTGTTTCCTAATTCCACTCTTCAAAACCCCATGATCTGCTTACTCCTCGTTATTCTCTCATCATGGAAGCCACTTGACTCTTAATCATGAAGGCTACCCTTTCTCTTTATCATTTCCATACCATTTCATGAACCTTAACACACAAGATAAATAGTCACCAGAAGCAACCTTTTTGAAGCTACAATAGGTTCCGGCTGATAGAAATGGTTAACCAACCTTTTCAGATTTATGCAAAAGAGTCGTAGAGATGTATAGCATGGAAACAGACCTTTCAGTTCAACTCCCACATGCTGAACAGATATCCTAAATTTATCCAGTCTGACATGGCAACATTTGGCCCATATCCCTCTGGACCCTTCCTACTCATAGACCCACCTAGATGCCTTTTAACTGCTGTAATTATGCTACACTCCACCACCTCCTCTGGCAGCTCATTCCATACAAGCACCACCCTCTGTGTGAAAAAGTTGCCCTGTACGTCCCTTTTAAATCTTTCCCCTCTCACCTTAAATGTATGCCCTCTAGTTCTGGACTCCCCTACCTGGGGGAAACAACTTTGGTTATTCACCCTATTCATGTCCCTCATGACTTTACAAACTTCTATTTGGTGACACTTCATCCTTGGATGCTCCAGTGAAAACAGCCCCAGCCTATTCAGCCTCTCCCTATAGCTCAAATGCTGCAACCTTGACAACATTCTTTTCTGAACTCTTTCAAGTTTCACAACAGCTTTCATTTAGCAGGGAGACCAGAATTGAATGAAATATTCCAAAAGTGGCCTAACTAATGTCTTGTACAGCTGCAACATGACTTCTCAACTCCCATACTCAATGCACTGACCAATAAAGGCAAGCCTACCAAATGCCTTCTTCACCACACCTGTCTACCTCTGACTCCACTTTCAAGGAACTATAAGCCTGTGCCCCAAGGTCTGTCTGTTTGGCAACACCCCCCAGGACTTTATGACACACATCTGAAGCAGGTAGGAATTGAAGTTGTGTGTCCTGGATGAGACGTAGGCTATCAGATCATATCCTCAAAGTTAAGTTTATATCTGCCATGCATATCGTTTATTCCTTATACAGTGTGAACGTGTCCAGTGAAAGCTTATTTGGGTCATGCACCCCTACCTGCCCTTCTTGTCTCATATTTCATTCACAGCTTTTTCATTATTTTCAAACTGCAGCCTGGCACACACTTCCTGACTATTATCGATCATTTTCCCCTTATGTTTGTTTTAACATATTCTATGTTTGACATTGTTCTCTTTTTGATTTCCATTCATACTCATTCATAGTATGTGCAATGCTCAACTTATCATTTCTGCTATGCCACCAGCCAGATTCTGATCAATATGAAAACTTTTCCAACACTAAGTTCCTTCCTTTCTCAATAATGGTATCGCTCACCATGAAATGGAAACCCCTCTTTTCCAATCTTTCCTGCCACACCATGATCACTGTGATGCTGCCAGACCTGTTGTGCTTCTCTAGCAAATTCCACTTTTCTTTCAGATCTTCAGCATCCACAGCTTGTTGTTTTGTTTTGGCTGCTGAGATGTGTTGGCTTGAGGGACCTCATTAGTGTGTGGTCCGCTGTTAAGTGTGGAGGGAGTCAGCACCTTTCAAACTTTTCTGAAGGGAGCTGGAGCATTACTAGAAGCAGAAGAACATTGCAGTGTTATAGAAAATTGCAGGGTTGCACCACAGCATAGATTGATCATTGCACAGGGCAGCAGACACTTGATGAGCCCATTAGCCTCCATGCATTAACCATTGTGTCAGATTAAAAAATGGCCTCGCCACTTTTTACCGTACTGTCCACAGTGGTGCTAATGATAAGTGAAGGTGAACATAGTTCTTGTGACCTGATCTCGGTTTATACTCTGTGACTGATAATATTAACTGTTAATCTAATGGCTACTTTATACTGTAACCCAATCAGTGAAGTCATTTTATTGAATCAAACTTCCTAAATTACCTCTGTGGTTTTAGTTTATTACACTGACTGAAATTAAACCTATTTGCAACTGAGAGGGCTCCTGATTGCAATAGTGCGTGCAGCTAAATTAGACATCACACAAAGAATTCACAGCGGGAAAGTATTTCACAATAATCTATCACTGTAGAGTAGTACTGAGTGTGGGACACTAACCAAAGGAAGGGACCTGACTATCATTACTATGTAATACTGGAAGCATTTGTCATTGTAGGGTTCTGCTGAGTATGAACCACCATCAGGAATGGATGAAGTTGGGCTGTAGTTTGAAATCACTGTTCCAGATGACTGATCTCTTCGCTTTATCCATCTGTCATGTTTTAAATTTGCAGAGGTGACAAAGTGGGAGATATTCTTTCTCTGTGGAATAATGTTTGACAGAAAATATAAAAAAATTGAATGTTTTGATATTATTCTGAAGCAGATAATAAATGTTACTAATATTTAGAGTAGCACTGTGGCAAGATTAAAATCATGATAATGACGGTTCTTAGTTTTAGTATAATTACTCTAAACATATTTTTGTATTCATTTTTTCACAGTGTAAATCATTTGATTATGAGTACTGAATATGGTAATTTGTTTGTAATTTTTTAAAAAATGTATTTTGTTTATTTGATAATCCACTCCGGAATGGATTAACATCTGATGGATCCGTTCTTATGAAGGATTCAATCTCAACGTGTGTAACTTATGACAGTCTCTGCCATTAGCTCAGTAGATTGTGGGCCCAGCAAGGAGAAATATCTGTCAATGATTGCTATACTCATTGCAGTTTCATAATACAGTCAGTAGACTGAGAGCAACAAATCCTACTATTAAAGAAGAAAGAATAAAATGGGTGGAATGCTTCTTTCAGATCTGGTATCATGATGGTTAACATACCTGCACCTAATCAAGTTTACTGATATGCTTTTGAAAGTACAGAGACCGGTACTATACACAATATGCTATGAGATGTCTAATCAAAGTCTGACATTTTTGTTTCTTTCATGGTTATCTTCATATAGAAAAGAACCCCAGATCTTCCTTTCCATTTTATGATTTTGTTTTCATTTGAGTTGCTACTTTAATTGGTAGGAAACGTTCTACCCCTGAAACTCTTTAACCCTCTGCACTTTGATGTTCCAAAGAATATTCCAAATACAATGCTCCCCTCTTATCAAAAGGAAAACCAATTCAGCATTGAAATGCACTTTTATTGAAAATTAACAATGCCTTCAGCTATTTTGTTCCCTCCTCGGTCTGGATTAACTGCATCATCAATTTGGATTTTTCTGAAGCTTTTAAAATTATGTTCCAGCTACCTGAATGTGTGTGGCGAATGTAAGTGGTGAATAACGTTATCTCAGTGTTAATTGTTTTGAACCAAAAACCACATGGATGACATGGCGCCTCAGTGGTTAGCACCGACAGCGCCAGGGACATGGGTTCGATTCCACCATTGGGTGACCTCTTGTGTGGAGTTTTCCCATTTTACCTGTGTCAGAAATAAAGAATGACTATATCATGTTAGAATTCTTCATTAAGATAAAACTAGGATCCTAAATCTAAACAAGAGAACTTATGAAGTTATGAGAGGTCAGTTGGCTACAACTGACTAGGTTGCTTCATTAAAAAATGACAGTGAATAGGCAATGGTGTATATTTAATGGCTGAATGCAAACACAGAAACAGCTGTGCACTCCTTTCAGGTCTTAAAAAATGTCACAGAAAAGGTCACTCATAATGGAGAATATGGAAATAACAGCCCAGTTAAACAGCTATAACATTCCCAAAATTCATGATAAATAATGGTCCATTGGCAAATGAGATTAGAAGGCAATCAGACGTTAAAGTGCTGCCAGAATCTGTAGATTCTGGAAGTGTCCTGACAGATTAAAGGTTGATAAATGCCAATTTACCTTCTAGAAAAGGGGGAAGGTGGATAACTGGGAAAATGTTGGTGCCTACTATAAGTGATCTGATAGCAGGACATTTCAAGAAGTCAACGCAATTACACAAGGTTGGCATAGATTTTTGAAAAGGAAATCATGTTTGACAAAGTCACTGGTTTATTTTAAGGACATAAACAGTTGAATAGATGAGGATAAATTTATGGGTATGGTGTATTTGGATTTTCAGAAAGCTTTTGATAAAGAGGATACCATGCAACCTCAAAGCACATGGAATTATTAACGATATACAGCAAAAGTCGAGAATTGATGAGCAGACAAAAAACAGACAGCAGGAATAAACAGACTGTTTTTGGAATGAAAGGCAGTGACAAGTGATGTACTGCAAGGATCAGTACTTGGGAACCAAATTATTCAGAATGTATATAAATGAGTGTGATATTTCTAGGTTTGCTGACAATGCAAAACTGCATGTGAGTGTGAATGGTGCGAAGAACATTTAGTGGTTTCAGGATGATTTAGAAAAACACAAGGAATGGACAAATGAATGGCAAATGCAGTATAGTGTGGATAAATATAATGTTGTCCATTTTGGTATAGAGTACAGAAAGGCAAAGTTATTAATGCTTTTGGAAATGTTGATGCACAAAGAAACCTGGGTTCCTTGTGCACTGGTTGCATAAAACAAGCATGCAGTTGCAGCAAGCAGTTAGGAAAGCAAGTGCTTTGAAGGTCTTCACTACAAGAGAATTTGAGTATTGCAGTAACGAATTATTACCAAAGCTGTTACAGGTCTTAGCGAAATCACACCTGGAGCATTCTGTTCAATTTTTGTCTCCTTACCTAAACAAAGATATACTTGCAATACAGAGTGAGAACTAATTGATTCCCAGGGTGTAAGGTTTTCCATTGAGAAGTAATAAATAGAAAGTTCAACTGCATCAAAAAAAAACGAAGTTTGACTTTAAGATAGTAGGAACTGCCAATGCTGGAGTCTGAGATAACAAGGTGTGGAGCCGGATGAACACAGCAGACCAGGCAGCATCAGAGGAGCAGGAAAGCTGACATTTCGGGTCAGGACCCTTCTTCAGAAATTGACTTCAGCTGTTCATGTATTCATTCCTCTTTTAAATGGCACAACATCCTGTAAATTGTATTTTGTTTCTAGTTGAATCAAATTTAATGGTTCAGACTCAGGTCTACAATTTGACTGATGATGTAGGAAAGTTGCTGGGTCAAGTCGCTGGGGCCAAGGAACAGTCTGATGGCCATCAATACTAAGAATTTGATCTGGAGCGAAAGATAGGAATGTCTTTGGATCCTGGAGGAAAAAAAACTCTTCCTAGTGGTTAAGATCCCAACCAGACTGCAGGTTCTGAATATTATAGTCACAATAACATCTAACACATGAATAGAAATTTGCTGATGGTCATTGGACAGACACTGTTTTTAACTGCCTACCCGGCCCAAACTGATCATTGGAATACTGGTGAGCATTTCAGTGAGTTCAAGATTATGTCAGATTATGGGAATGTTGGTTTTTGTCAACAACAGCATGTAATGCATCTATTGAGGGCAAAAATGAGACCAGTGAATGTAAGAGTGAGAGAGAGAAAACTAGTAAGTAAGGGAGATGAGAAAAGCTCAGCACGATTTATAAAATCAAGAAGAATTGAAAATGTGATGAAGAAAGAAATAGGGGAATAAGAAATTAAAGATGGAAATAAAAAAAGTGACAGGAAAGTATGGAAAATGAGACGAGGTGATGATAATTAAAAAAAACCCCGCAAAGCAATTAGTCAAGGGGAAATTCGAATGGTCACTGACGAAAAAGATAAAATAGGAAAATATAAAATCCATAAAAGGAAATTCTGAAGGAGTGAAAGGAATTGAACCAAGGAAATAAATATAGAAACAAAAGATATCAGTATAGAATAGTAGAAGGTCTGGATAAAATCAGAGAAAGGTGCTACTTAGAGAAATATGAAAATGGGAAATGACCAAATTTATAATGACATAATTAGGTGGATGTTTTGGCCAGCATGGATGTGATGAGCCGACATGTTTGTTTCTGTGTTGCAGATCTCAATGATTCTAAGAAAACAAACTGAAGAGTTGAAATGGAGAGGACTGACTGCAGCTGAGGAAGTGTAAGTTAGTAAATGCAAAACAGGAGATAAAGATTCCAGGAGCAAAATCAGAGATGTGCATGTAAATAGCAGAATTAAAAGATGAGGAATTATTAGTTAAAATGTCATGAAGATATAATCATCAATAAAGGTTGTTGAGGAAATAAAGCATGGGAAACAATTCAAAAGATCACTGGAATGAACCAAGAAGGGGAAGTGGAAAGACAGAAATAAGCAGTAGTCAATGAACAATGAAATGAAGCTGGAGGAAGGACACCCACCAGAGACCCAGATGTCTTACCTGGATGCAGGTGAGGGATGGTGGGAGGGATTTGGTGGAATGCTAGAGGGAATTCAAGGGACTGTCCATACTAACAAAGGATTGTGGCTGTCAGCAGCTTTGTTCTTACCGATGCTGGATGACATGACCAGCTATTGGACAGGGACGCCATGGATTGTCTGCAAGGATGCTTGCTTGCTACTGGATTAATACAATCTTTGGCTGAATGAAACCCTCAGATGACATTAATTTCAGGGCTTCAATAGACGGCTTTTTGGGAAGGCAAGTTTCAAGCTCTCACGTCAAAGAATTGGAGCCAGGTTTCCATTTGCCGCCTTCCCATCCAACAAGCCATCCTACTACAGTCCAAAGTAATAGTATTATCCAAAGTTTCCACCAGTTAGAGAATGATATGAAAATGCCCCATTTCTCTCTCAATGTATATTACATGAAGCTCTGGGTAATTTCACTAGTTTCTGCCATTATTTCAGATTTTTAGCTTACACACAACACTTTGGCTTTGGTGAATGCTACTTAGATGGAATGGCTGATGGAGAAGGTGCACAGATCCCTGAAGAACCCTTCACTTCATGCTAATGTATCAATTCTGAATGCATCAAATCATGACCATTCCCCTGCAGAGTTATAAGGCAAATGTTGCTTCTATCCATAGGGATGCCAGAAGTTAAATGCCGGCACTTAAAAAAAATACTATTAATATACATTTAACTTTGGTTTGAGAAAATGCTTCTTGGTTGTTTATTTTGTTTTAATTTGGATCAGGTCACGTGTGTTTTTTAAAACATATTTTGTGCTATATAGACACTGCCTTGTTGTTCCTCCAGAAGTTCCCAGCACCACAAATGTTAGTCTTACATCAATTCAAGTTACTCCATGCCAGATCAAGACATAGCTAAAGGTATTAGATACAGGAAATGCTGTGGGCCCCTAAAATATTCCAATAATAATATTGAGATTTTGTGCTCCAGAACTTGATGCACTGCAAGCTAAGATGTTCCATACCACTGCAACACTGGCACCTACACAACAATGTGAAAAGTTGCCCGGTTATGACCCGCTCAAATAAACAGGGCACATTCAACTCAGTAAATTAGTCTATCTGTCAACAATAAATCATCAATAAAGTGACAGAAGGGGTCATCAATGGTGCTAATAAGAAGCATTTACTGAACTGATCTGATCACTGGTGTTCAGTTTAAGATATGCTCTGGGGTTCAGCTGTTGACCTCAGTAAAACCTTGGTGCAAAAACAGACAAAACAGCTGAACCCCAAACAGAAGGTGAGAGTGGTTATGCTTTAAGGGGCTCTTGTGGCACAGTTTTAGTATCCCTCTAAACCAGGAGGCCTGGGCTCAACTTCCACCTGCTCCAGAGTATGTACTAACATACATGTACTTACTAACAGGTTGATTATAAAAATAGGTCAATAAAAATGGCTGACCAGAAGGGGCTCCTGTGGTACAAAGGTAGTGTCCCTGCCTCTGAGCCAGAAGACCCATGTTCAAATCCCATCTCCTTCAGAGGTAAGTAATGACATCCCATGAACAGGTTGATTAGAAATATATGGTTGTCCTTGAATGAGCTCTTGCAGCACAGTTTTAGTGTCTCTACCTTGGGCCCAGTAGACCTAGGTTCAAGTTCCACTTGGTCCAGAGGTTGCACTGTAACACATCTGAACAAGTTGAGGGGGGAAAATAAAGTTTACTGTCATTGACAAAATGGTTGCAATTGACCGAAATGCTCAGCAGGTCTGGTAGCACCTGTGAAGGAGAAAACAGAGTTAACGTTTCGGGTCCGGTGATCCGTCCTCAGAACTGAGGAAGTTCTGAGGAAAGGTCACCGGACCCGAAACATTAACTCTGTTTTCTCCTCCACAGATGCTGCCAGACCTGCTGAGCTTTTCCAGCAACTTTGTTTTTGTTCCTGATTTACAGAATCCGCAGTTCTTTTGGTTTTCATGCAATTGACCGAGTTGGGCAGGAAGGCCTCACACATGAAAATCAATGGGTATCAAAACAAAAACTCAATGCAAGTTTTAGTAATGACTAACAGAAAGGAAAAATAGCTGTCGTTATCAGAGGTCAGTCATCTCAGTCCAAGAATATCTCTTCAGGGCAATGTCTTAAGTGCTACAATATTCAGTTGCTCTACCTATGACATTGTCTCCATCATAAGGTCAGATGTGGGGACGTTTAATTTGCATTTTGAACAATGCTGAGTAACATTCATGAATTCTCAGATATTGAAGCTGTCTGTGTCCAAATGCAGTTTGGGCTAAAATAGTGCAAGTGTCATTTCCTCATCAGTGTCAGGCAATGACCATCTCCAACAAGAAAAGTTTTAATCATTGCCCATTGACACTCAATGGCATTACCATCACTGAAGTCATCCACTGTTAAACTGTGGTTACCACTGACTAGAATCCAAACTGGAATAGCCACACAAGTAGCATTGTTATAATAGCAAATTGGAGGTTAGGAATCCTGCAGTGATTAACTCATAGCCTGACTACTTAAAGATTATCCAACATGTATAAGGTTCAAACCAAGAGTGTGACAGAATACTCTAAACTTGCCTTGACTGCAACCCCAACAATACTCAAGAAGCTTGACAACATCCAGAACAAATCAGACTAATGGTTGACACTGCGTTTATCAATGCTGTCCAGAAACATTCACTTCATCAACTACTGATGCTCAGTAACAGCAGTCTGTACCATTTACAGGATGCACTCCAAAATTCAATGAGGTTTCTTAAACAGCACCTTCCAACATGAACATTACCATCCAGAAGGATAAGGGCAACAGATGACTGTGAACGGGGCAACTCGACTTAGAACTATATCATAGTTATATCAGTGCTGCTGGGTCAAAATCCTGGAACTTCCTCCCAGACAGAAATTTGGGGTAATTACAGGAAACAGACTGTAGCAATTCAAGAAAGCATTTCACCAACACCATCTCAAGGGCAGCCAGGGATGGGTAACAAATACTCTAATGACCATCCCATGGAAAATGAATGCATATGCAAGCACATCTTGTGCTATTTGGGCATAATTGTACGTCAGAGGAAAACATCTTTGATCCTGGCTGACTCACTCAGTGAAATGTTTTGAGTCAAAGAATAAGCTTAAAAATGGTTGTCTTTACAAATATGCATACGTAGAAAATCAGAATCATGATTTTGCGATTTTATAGCACTATTTCCCCAAATATTTACTCTTCACCGTAGAATTCTATTTGCTCGAAACTGAGTGGCCAAGATTTTATGACTTTGTATTGCATTTGTAAAGGCAATGGCCTTTATGTAAAGGCATTGAGTTAACGTAATTCGGTGAACACTGAACATGCTATGTTCATTTTAAAGTGAGGGCAGCACTAAATGTTGATAAAGGGTAGAAACTGATTTCAGGAACCATTTTTCCATATTGACATCAGCTTGGCCGTGTGACTACTCATTTTCAGTCATTTGGGAGAACCGTCTGCTGTTGAAACGTGTTGTCATCATTCAAATGTGTTGTTTTCTTTCAAAATAATAAGTAGCATTTTAACAATTTAAACAGAACTGTGAGAAACATTAACAGAAGGTGCATATGCTAGAATTCTTTTGCTTTGTATTTTGTGGAAAAAGAACTTGAAATGCATACTTTACAACAGGTGCCCATCAATAAGTAATATAAAGTTGAAAACTACTTAAAATACGCATACCTTACAATGTTTATAATTTGGAGTCCTAGTTCACTCATGAATATCTTCAAATAATCAATCCACACCTCTTTTTTAAAATTCATTCATGGGATGAGGGCATCGCCGGCTAGGCAGCATTGATTGCCCATCCCTAATTGCCCAGAGGCAACTGCCCAGAGGGCAGTTAAGAGCCAACCAAATTGCTGTGGTCCTGGACTCATGTCGGCCAGACCAGGTAAGGGTGGCAGATTTTCTTCGCTGAAGGTCATTAGTGAACCAGATGGGTTTTTCCAACAATCGACAATGGATTCATGGTCATCATTAGATTGTTAAAACCAGATGCTTATTGAATTCAAATTCCACTATCTGCCATGGCGTGATTCAGACCTGGGTTCCCAGAGCATTATCTAGGTCTCTGGATTAACAGTCCAGTGATAATACCACTAGGTCATTGTCTTATGGCAGACATTACACATTTACTGAATGTTATTGAAAGGTACATCCGATATTAAGCATAAACAATGTCCCTTTGAATCATAATGTGGAACAATAAACATGACTTACATAGATTTGTGGATTATCTATTGAAAATCTTGTTCAACCAAAAGGATTATGTGATCATGCCATTCTGCGTGTCACTTTTTAAAAATTTTGTTCTTGTACTGACACAATAGGAAATGCCTGAAAGTTTTCTTGGTTAAGTTATTGTAAAGTGGAAAACAGGCTGGGTAACCAGTACTGTTAATGTAGCAGAGCCAGTATCCAATAATCCAGAGTATTCTGGGGACACAAAGTGAACAAAAGGTTTTAACGGCCATTATGACACGGTATGGTGTCCAGGTGATGATAAATGCTAAGATAGCCAGGATAGTTCCCGTTACTTTTGTCTCTTGGGTTGCAACTGCCTTCTTCTTGGTGAGCTTCTTGGCCATTTTAGCAATTTTATGGAAAATTTTCACCCCACTGTCATTCCCATGCTTGCAGTTGACATCTGTGACTGTTCTGACTGCTTTGCCACAGTTGTCATTTTTTGAGACTTCATTATTGTCTGAATGCAACCGAGCTTTGTGACGTCCAGCCTGAACGGTCATTGTACAGAAAAAAAAAGTTTTACGTTCCTTTGCATCAGTCAGTCCTTGTTCTGGTTAAATGGAACTACACTGAGGCACATTGAGTCATTGGATTGCTCCTTCTCTCCTTGTCCATAATGATCAGTTGTTATTTCAGCAGTTACTTTTCCATTTTGCACAATCACATGTGGCAACCTGATAAGTACATATGATATGTTGGTGTTATTCATTGCTATTATTATTTCATCCATCACTGGGAAAGGAGAAAGGTACATCTCATTTCATTCAATTCCTCTTTGTCCTCCTTTATTTGACTGTTACTGGTGCAAGATATAAGCACATACAATATCATCATGACAACAACGGGGAGATCGAAGGTAGCTATAGTAATGCCAACAGTGACAGCTGTATTTGAGAAGGTCTGTTTGTAACACTCATCTTTAGTAACTGTCTGCCTCCCTAAGATGAACTTTCA
Source organism: Ginglymostoma cirratum (assembly GCA_024137785.1). Classification (NCBI taxonomy): domain Eukaryota; kingdom Metazoa; phylum Chordata; class Chondrichthyes; order Orectolobiformes; family Ginglymostomatidae; genus Ginglymostoma; species Ginglymostoma cirratum. The sequence continues at coordinate 8,779,864 of JAHRHZ010000002.1, read as the reverse complement.
GAAGAGAATAGCGGGAGTCCACAGGATAAATGGCAGCACACAAGCAGCTACAATCATCACCACTACCATTCTAGATACTCTGTTCATGAAATAAAGTAGTTGCTAATGGTTTGTAAATATCTGATTACTTTGGTGGAAACGAAGACCAAAGTGTTTCCAATAATGTTTACCAAACTTAATGATTCTGACATGATCCCAATGAAGACCACTTCAATTATTACGTAAGAACACCCTCTTTCAATACCGACCAAGGCTATTAAATAACTGACAGATTCCTTTGTCTCTGCTGAGTTGGCTTGCATTTCCGTCTGACGTGCAATTATCAATTACCCAAATATAGAAAAGAATCCGTTAGCGTGAAGGCTTCAGATAAGTTGAAACTAAACATCAACTTGTCACTAATTAAAGTTCCAGCAAGCAAAAGGCCAACCAGAGTCTAAGCTCTTATAAATTTCAAAACCAGAAAGAGTGAGGATTCAGTTTTTAGTAGAAACACAGACCATTTATTGCAACTTTAGTTATGAGTTAATAGCTAAGCCTGAATGAAGATGTTGAGTGACATGGCAAACATTTCACTTAGGTTTTGCTTTCATTGATAAAATATGTCTAGGTGAATTAGTCTCATCGTTTGCAACTATTATCAATTTTATTTTCACCTCTTTTATTCCTTAAAGTTCATAAATTAACAATACAAACTGACTTAAACTATGAAACGTCAGATTACCTAAGCAAGAAATACAAGGAGAATAGGCACACTACCATTATAAGTCTCACAGAAACGGCAAGCATGCCACCAAATAAGAAATTTTGAGTTCATCGGCCATGCGTGCCATTTTGGGAGAGGATACCAGACTGTAGACTGCGGTAAAATATTTTGCACAAAATTGTTCCAATTTATTCCTGGGGCAAAATCCCAGACAATACTGGGGCTTTGCTTTCAGAGGGTTTAATAGATATGTATGTCGAAAATTAGTGTTATGGAGAAACAGCAGGCAAACAGAATCAACCAAATAGCTCTTCAAACAGCTATTCAGACCTAATGGACCAAGTGCTGTCTTGTGTTATGTGACTTTCTAAGATTTATCCTAACCTTTTCATTTTTCCAAACTACATGGTTCTAGATTTCAGTGCTAATTAACAAGGCTAAAACTCCAATATTCTGCGCCTCGATCACAGTACCATACCCATGTAACAAGACTTTGCTCCATCTAATATATTGCTTCATTTCAGCTGGAAAAGGATGTTTGAGCAGTACGAGATACAAACAACTGAAAATGAAACAACTGCTGCTAAATCCAATTGATAATTTGACAGATTGTGTGATTTCAACAAACTTTGTCTTAGCATAATTGGCAGAAATTCACTCAGCCCATATGTCCAGGTAGCTATATTGGGACTGAACTTCCACCAGCAATATTTCAAGCGGTGGTAAGTACGGCAGGTTGGCTGCTCATTCATTGGAAGTGGGCAGCCAGTTCAGACAGTTGAGGGTTATTTTACGAACTTGCTGATATTTTCCAGTTGCAAAACTGGAACTTGCCCAGCCAGACCATTGCCTGTGAGGAAATAACCTCCATACTACTACTTGAGGGGACTGACACTTCAGAACAGGAGTCTCCATGGCTTGAAGAAGAGTCTGCCAGCCCCAATGCCCATCCAGACATAAGAGGGTTTCCCCTCTCTGATCATCACAGGCTGTCCACTTCACCGTGGCAACAGTCACAAGAGTATTGTTTAACTGCCATCCTTATGATCGTGCCTTAAACTGGAAGCATAGCAGCAAAATCCTTCCAACTCGCCAATGGCCTATTCTGTCTCTCTTACTCTCTGTGTCTTGCTGACCGACAGTGTTGCCATACGTCCACTACCTTAGCATATTAATTGGCCTGTCCCTTTGGTCGGTCTGCAATGCCTCATGCTGACACTCTCCTGGGCTCAGGACTAGGTCCGGCTCCTACCCATTGACTACAGCTCCGCCTTCAACACCATACTTTCTAGCGGATTAATCTCAAAACTCTGAGACCTACATCTTGGCTGCACCCTCTGCAATTGGATCCTCAGCTTCCTGACCCACAGACCGCAATCAGCAAAGATGGACAACAGCACCTCCTCCACAATAATCCTCAACACTGGCGCCCGGCAAGGACGCATACTCAGCCCCCTCCTGTACACACTGTACACCCATGACCGTGTAGCCAAATTCTGTATGCACACCATCTACAAGTTTGCTGACCACACCACCGTTGTAGGCTGGATATTAAACAATGATCAATCAGAGTACAGGAAACAGATACAGAGCATGGTGTCATGGTGCAATGATAACAATATCTCTCTATATGTCAGCAAAACAAAAGAACTGATCGTTGACTTCAGGAAGAAAGGAGGAGGACATGCTCCTGTCTATATCACTGGAGCTGAGGTGGAGAGGGTTAAGAGTGTAAAGTTCCTAGGAGTGACATAACCAGCAATCTGTCCTGGACTTCCCACGTAGATGTGATGGTCAAGAAGCCACAGTAATGTGTCTTCTTCCTCAGATGGCTTAGGAATTTCAGCATGTCCATAAGGACCCTCAGCAACTCTTACAGATGCACCATAGAAAGCATTCTATCCGAGTGCATAAAAGCTTGGTATGGCAACTGCTCTACCAGGACTGTAAAAAACTACAGAAAGTTGTGTGCACAGCCCAGACAATCACGGAAGCCAACCTCCCATCCATGGGCTCCATTTACACTTCTTGTTACTGCAAAAAGGCTGCCAACATCACCAAATAGCCTCCCACCCCAGTAATACTAACTTTTAACCTCTTCCATCAGGCAGAAGACACAGAAGACACTGTACCAACAGGTTCAAGAGCAGCTTCTGCCCTGCTGTTATTAGACTATTGCATGGACCTCTCAAATTCCAAATCTAATGTTGATCATGCTTGGTGCACCTCCTGTGCAACTGTAACCTGGCATGGCTTGCTCTGTTTAAGCACTCTATACATCCTTATTTGATATGGCCTGCCTGTACAGTTCGCAAAACAAAACCTTTAACTGTACTTAGGTACATGTGACAACAATAAATCAAATCAAATAAACATCAGCGGATTGACACCGTGCTGACAGGAGCTAGTAGTCGGACCTGTACAGCCACCTGTACTTCAATTTATTTGCTGGATTTTCAATCTGGGTGCTTTCCATTATCTCAGGCAGCAGTCCATTATTCACTCATGCATTCTGTCCGCACAAAATATCCCCCTGACTTTGGGCCTTCTGTCTTTTTTGGAAGATCTCGTGATAAAATTTACAGCACGGGAACAGTCTATATGGTTCAACAAGATTTTAGTTAGTATTTCTGAGGAACAATCAACCCTATCAGCATTATTCTGCACATCACTTCAGCATTTTCTTCTATTCCTATCTCCCTCATGTATTCATTTGTTAGCTGCTAAATGTATCTATGCCTGAAGCCTCAACTGTAGAAATTTCACAGATTAACCAAGATGTTTATTCTGAATTCATTCTTGGATTCTTCGATCACTGCCTGTTGTTTCTGATACACCGCTATGATTTTCTTTGCAAGTCGAAAATTTTGTCAAGCAAAAGGTTTCATAATGTGAATTTTCGCTGTCAGATCTTTGTTTACTTTTCCCTCCGTAGATTAGTAATGTAAGTTTTCATCACTTTTTATACTTTGCCATTGTTCATTGTTTATATCAACCTTCTTCCTTTCACATTGTTTCACTTTCTGTATCTGAGCTAGCCCTTTATCTCTTTCCTTGCCATTGTCTTGTCATTTTGTTTCAAGAGTTTTCTGCCTTTAAACCCATTCATGAAGAAGATGGACGATTGGTCCACTTTTTCATGAAAACCCCATTGATACAGAGTCACTCGCATTTTCAGAAATGTGAAATGGAAGACCAATTTTTGAGATGAACAGGGCAAGAAAAGGCATGGCGAAGTGTACATTAATTTCATTAGCTTCAGACTAAGTTATGAAATGTCAATACTTTAGTTTGGTTTTGCAGCAGGTATGTAGGCAGGGAAAGTTGAAAGGGTTCTCTGCTTTTACTTCCAAAGTTTGCACTTACTTTTAATCATCAAAGGTTTTAGAAAACAACATAGCATAAACTGAAAGGTAGTTGGCAAAATGTTTCTACATTATTTGTTGGAAATCTGTATCATTGCATTATGACTGGATCGCTGTAATTTCTCAAGCATCAGCCACAGTCCAGAAATTATAATTAGTTAGTTAAAGAAAGTGATAAAATAACCAGGTAGGAAGAAAAAAAAGCATATAAGGGAATAAATAAATCAGAAGTAAATGTAGGAAATAGAAGAAAACTTGAAGAAGACAAAGGGAACGTATGAAGACAAAGAACTCAAACACGCTCAAAGAACAACAGATGAGCCAGTAGTTCTGGCAGTGTCTGTGGAGAGACAAACATATGGTATCGAGTATGGTGTGACTTGTTTTGTCCTGAAGAGGAGTCATATCACACTCAAAACATTGGCACTGTTTTTCACTCTACTGATACTGTTAGACCTGCTGATCTTCTCCAACATTCGCTATATTTGGTTCAAATCTCCAGCATCTGCAGTATTTTGATTTTATGACAGATGAGACAGTATTGACGTACCTCTTGCTGCACTAAAAGAATAACATTATGCTCACATTGCATTGCTTCTTTCATCAATTACCTTAAATCTATGCCCTCATGATTTTCAATTGGCAGTTTTTCCAGACTTCTTAGGAGTTTTCATACCCTGATCAAATCTCCTCTCAATCATCACTTCTCATAGAGTTGTCCAGCTGGGAAAAAGACCCCTTCGTGCAACTCATTCTTGCTGACCAGGTATCCCATATAAATCTAGCCCCATATGCCAGCATTTGGCTCATATCCCTTCCTATTCATGTACCCATCCAGATGCCTTTTAAATGTCGTAATTATACCAGGCTCCACCACTCCCTCTGACAGCTTATCCCATACAATTGGCACCCTCTACATGAAAAAGTTCTCCCTTAGGTCCCTTTTATTTCTTTTCCCTCTAACCTTAAACCTATACCCTCTAGTCTTGGACTCCCCTACCCTGGGGAAAAGACCATGGTTATTCACCCCATCTATGTGCCTCATGATTTTGTAAATTTCTATAAGATCACCTTTCAGCCTCCGATGCTCCAGGGAAAATAGCCCCAGCCCATTCAGCCTCTCCCTACAGCTCAAACCCTCCAATCCTGGCAACATGCTTGTAAATCTTTTCTGACCCCTCTCAAGCTTAACAACATCTTTCATTTTGCAGAAAGACCAGAGTGAATGCAGTATTTCAAATGTGACCTAAATAATGCCCTGTGTAGCTGTAACATGACATCCCAACATCTATAGTCAACGCACTGACCAATAAAAGCAAACAAACCAAAAGCCTTCTTCACTGTCTACCTCTGACTCCACCTTCAAAGAACTATGAACCTGTGCTCTTTGTTCGGTGACACTCCCCAGGATCCCCCATTTCATGCATAAGTCCTGCCCTGATTTGCCTTACCAAAATGCAACATCTTATGTTTATCTAAACTCCAACTGCCACTCCTTAGCCTATCTGATCAAGGTCCCATTGTACTCTGAGATAATATTCTTCATTATCCATTACACCATCAATTTTGTATCATCTGCAACCTTACTAAGCATCTCTCCTATATCCACATCCAAATCATCTATATAAGTTACAAAAAAGCAATGGACTCACCACCAATCCTTGTGGGTACACTGCTGCTGACAGGCCTCGAGGATGAGAAACAACCCTCCACCACAACCCTTTGTCTCCTACCTTCAAGATAATTTTGTATTCAAACAGCTAGCTTTCCGTGGATTCCATGTGATCTGACCTTGCTAACCAGTCTAACCTTGTTGAATGTCTTGCAGAATTCCAACGTCCACCGCTCCGCCTTTGTCAATTTTCTTTGTCACTTCTTCAAAAAATTCAATCAAAAAAACTTCTTGGAAAATATTCCTAAACTTTCCAATCTATCAACTTAACTGAAGTTCCTCATCCCTGGAAACAGTTGATACATCTTTCCTGTACCCTAGCTAAGGTCATTACATCTGTCCTAAATTGTGTTGCCTAGCGTTGGGCACAACACTCCAGTGAAAGTTGAGCTAATGACCCATGCAAGTTCAGCATAGCCTCTTTCTTTTTCCTACTCTCTGCCCTTGTAAATAAAGCATAAAATTTTGTACGGTTTAATAACCACTTCCTTAATCTTTCCTGAAGTCAGTAGATATGCAGCAAAGTCCAGTTGGTCATAGAGTCATTGAGTAATACAGCATGGAAACCCTGCCATCTTGACAGACTTGCATCTTGCATTTTATGCTGTTTTCCAAAAACATTAAAAACTTTGCATTTCTCCTCGTCAAATTTAAACAGCCATGCATCCCCCCTTTCATTAACATATTTATGTTTCTGAGATGCTCCACGCTACGCTCAAATTCTTCCTAGCATCCCTTTTATTCCACAAGTTTTAACTTTGATCATAAATCTGTTTCAGCCCTCTTCGTTACATATTCTTTGAAATCCCTTGTGCACCACATAAACAGCAAGACCTTCATCCATGCTCTCGGCTACATTTTAAAACAGTCTTCAGAAAGATGGTTAAACAATCTGACTCGTTGTAGATATTGGATGTATCTTTACACACGTTTAGAAACAAAACTATGAAATTTCCAATTTTCCAGTCATTATGCACCAGCTGCGATTGTAGGTAATGCTGCAATATTACGGTCTGTACCTCAGCTATTACCATACGTTATCAAATGACTGTGCAGGCGGTCTGGCCAACACATCCTTACTGACGTCGGATACTTCGACTATTGAAATACTTTCACTTTCCCAGGAAGTAGGTCAAATCTTCCTTGGTAAGGATGAATTATCAGTATATGTACAAACTATGGCATGGACAACTTTCATAAGTCTCCTTTTATTATTCCTAATCATTTTTTTCTCCTTTTACTACTACGGTTTTACTCTTTATAGGATTCTTGCGAATTTCTTTTTTATGCTAGCTTTTCAAACTATCTCTTTACCAACACCGCAAACAATTTTGTAAACACGACTCTGTTCCGCAATAGAGATAAAAGGTACTGCAGATGCTGGAGAATC
>JAHRHZ010000002.1:8580455-8772331 GCA_024137785.1 Ginglymostoma cirratum | reverse complement strand
CAACTGCTTGACCTGCTGTGTTCATCCAGCCCCATGCTTGTTATCTCTGTTCCGCAATACACTGGTTAACACATCTTGCTTAGTTTCACAATCGGTCCGCTAGAGGGCATAGGTTTAAAGTGAGAGGGGAGAGATATAAAAGGGTTCAGAGAGACAACATTTTCACAAAGAGGATGGTGAGTGTCTGTAACCGGCTGCCAGAGATTGTGGTGGAATAAACATTTGGACAGGTACATGGATGGGATAGGTATGGAGCCATATGGACCAAACACAGGCAAATGGGATTAGTTTAATTGCTAAACCTGGGTCAGATTGCACAGAAGGGGTGTTTCTGTGCTGTAGTTATCTACGAATCAATGAAAGCAATCTGTAACTTAAAATTAATGTTTAACATGCAGGAGCCCTGTTAAAAAGATAATCATTGCTGAAGGTGTGGCAGTTTCTTTCAGGTTGCAGTGAAAAGAGATGAATGAGGCAGCAAGTGTTGAAACTATCAAAAATTCAATCAAAAACAAAAAGACAATTTGATAGAGAAAATTTATATTTAGTACTGACTGACAGAGTCTTTCACCCATAAGGAACAGCAAATAAATTTAAATAATTCCAAAATAATTTTCAATAATTTCAAAACGATGATTGGAAAGAAGTACACTATCATTTGAAGTGATAGTAAACTTATTTTTGGAAGCATGTGTATGCCTACTATAATATCAAGTCAGTTAGAAAATAAAATGTTCATGTGAAGTCAGAGGTGATAGAAAATGAGCTGGATGACTGGTACTGGATTCTGAGTTATTGGAGTGAAATATCTCAACAGCTATTCATGTTTGCTCTGATGGATTTCAAGCGTTTGCCATCGTGTGTATCCAAATGTGTGGCATTTCTGATATATAAACACTGTTAGATATTTGAAGAAGCCATTATTTTTAAAACAAACACATCAACTGAGAGGAATTGGGCCAACATAGGTATTTCATTCACTGACCTCAGAATAAGTAAATTAATAAAACAACATTACATCAGTAAAGAAACATTCAGTGACTAAATGACCATGATGGTTGCAGCTTCAGCAACTGCTCCAGCAATGATTTGGGATCAGTTCTTTTCCTCTGATGTTTTGGCAGTGTCTGCTTAGGCAGCAGTGTGAATGGTCTCATGAGTGAATGATCAATTGATCCTCGGGAGTTAATTTGGACAGTAAATCAGTTCTCAGAAGTTGAGATGGGCCCCAGTCTTCAAGAGTTTGGACAGATTTCTGACAGTGGCAGTGGCTGGAGGACTGGCAGCGATGAGACAGCTTTGGCAGAGGCAGCATTCAAGATACAGTCAGTGGTGAAAGGAACTGCTTCAGTGTGTTTCATCCTTGGTGGCTATGGAGTAAGGCATGCCCATAGCCATTTAGGAAATCAAGAAGCCGTGTATGGACCAGAATGAATTTGTCCTAACTTTGTGTTGAAGTTGCGTGGGATATTGGTGAGGTCTCTTCTGGAAAACTGTGCCACATTCTGGCTACAGGAAGGATATTATTAAGCTAGAGAATTCTGAAGACATTAACCAGGTTGTTGCGGGATATGGAAGATTTGAGTTATAAGGAAAGGCTGGATAGGCTGGGACTTTTTTCACTGGCGCATAGGAGGTTGAGAGCTGACCTTATAGACATTTATAAAATAATGAGGGGTATAGGTAGAGTTAATGGTAGTTGTCTTTTCCCTAGGATGGAGGATTTCGAGATGAGGGGGCACATTTTTAAGGTGAGTGATGAGAGATTTAGAAAAAAAATGAGGGGAGAATTTTTTACCCAGAGGGAGTTTTGCGTGTGGAATGAACTTCCTGTGGAAGTGGTCAATGTGGGTACAATTACACAGTTTAAAAGACACATGAATAGGAAAGGTTTGGAGAGATATGGGCCAGGAGCAAGAAGGTGGGACTAGTTTAGTTGGGGATTATGTTCGGCATGGACTGGTTGGACTGAAGGGTCTGTTCTTGTGCTGTATGACTCTATGTAATTAAAAGGCACAACCTTATAGTGATTCATACACATTTTGCTGTATTTTTATAAATGCATGTAACAACAAGTTACTGCTATTATTATGCAGCTGAAAACAATAAGAAAAGCAGGACAACATCGGTTACAGAAATAATAGCTGAACATTAAGACTCACCAGGAACACCAGCAGCAATGACAAAATAGTAAATCTTTGCTAAGTCAGAAACGATATAAATGTTTCATCACCTGGTCCATTTTGGTGGATGATTGATTCCTTTTAAGGAAATTACCCTCCAACTTTATCATGGTAAGTACAGAACCTAGCCTTTTGAAAACCCTCCAGTGATCCGATTCATTTCTGTGGAGATTGACATTAGTTGCAGTCACTGAGTAAACATGACCAGGAGGGATTCGTTCACACAGATTTCTTGAAAAACCTAAAATGTTCCCAAGTTAAACATGTCCTGAAACCTACTTAATCCTCATTGACTGTCTTCCACCTCATCAGGTGATGATTTGTTCCTTTATGGTCAGCTCTGTTATCGGAATCTCCCAGTGTGACTGAAAAGACAGTCACTGGCACTTTTGATAAAACTGAGGAATGTAGATCATGTGTAAATGTACTGAGAGCATATAGATATATTGCAAACTGGTCATGAAACAATGGCCAGAGATCTGTGCAGAAAGTGACCAGACTAAACCCTTCAAAACGTATCAAGAAAATAGATTAGACCTAAATTGTATCTTATTCAAAAGCATGTGTAAGGCCTTCCAGATGTGATTCGACTGGTCTAACTAATAGGCTTTAAGCAAAACACGTTTTATTTTCATACCACTGGTAAATTACAAACAAAAGAAAAGAAGAATTGGCTGTGCTTTAACTCTATTGAAATACTTAACAAAATAACGTTGTCATTTTACTACATCCCATCAACGGTTCTAATCTTGCAGCATTCTATAAACATACCCTTGGCAAAGGCAAATTCAACAAAAAAAGAACTTGCCTCATTTGCCATCTCCTCTAGTCCAGGAGAAGGAACACCAACAGAATGAATCTAGCAGCAGAGGGAGAACTCAAGCTTTTGCAGCAGCAGAGAGAGAGAGAGACAGAGAGAGATCTGTATCTATCAGCTTCAACTTCAAAATCCCAACTTCAAAAACTAAATCACAACTAAAACTCTGATTCTGTGACAACCTGACTCCACCTCGTCATCCTTTTTGTCAATTTTTTAAAAAAGTTATTAACTCTATTTTCCATGCATCAGACACCTCATCACCATGTTTACAACATCTCCCTTCACAGGAAAGAAGAAAGAACAAATCCATCTTAAAGGCACATCTCGTCACACCTGCACATATCTAACAAACTAGACTGGGTCAACACAGAAGTCTATGATTTAGGAAAGAATACAGGCTGAGGGAATAACCAATGCAGTATTTCTAAATTGATGATTGTTTCCTGTTACGGATGCCCAGGATATGCCTGAGACTGCTAAGGTGCTTTTCTTTCCTTCAAACTTTTCTCGATCCTAACGTGTTTTGGTCAACACACTCCTAAACCTGAAAGAATGTCCAATGGAAATGCCTCAGAGTACATCATATATTCCTGAAGCTGATGTTCAAACTGAACTGTCCACAGGCCTCCAGGAGTTTATCCATTTACCACTCAATGTCCTCCTCAGTATGAATTCTCATGTAACATCATCAGTCATAGTGTTGTAGAGGTGTACAGCATGGAAACAGAGTCTTTGGTCCAACTCATCCATAACAACCTGATATACTAAATTAATTTAGTCACATTAGCCAACATTTGGCCTATACCGCTCTGAAAGCTTCCTATTCATATACCCATTTTAAATGTTGCAATTATGCCAGCCCCCACCACTTCCTCAAGCAGCTCATTCCATATATGCACCATCCTGTGTGAAAAAGTTGCCCCTTAGGTCTGTTTAAATCTTTTCCCTCTCACCTTCAACCTGTGCCCTCTAGTTTTGGAGTCCCCTAACCTGGGGGAAAAGTCCTTGGTTATTCACCATATCCAGATCCCTCATGATTTTATAAACATCTATAACATTACACCTCAGCTTCTGGCACTCCAGGGAAAATAGCTCCAGCTATCCCTTCTGCCTTCACAAGCTTCGGCTACTTGAATGAGGAAACTAAATAATACATTTCCAGGGTTAAGAGTAAGGGGAATGGTTCAAAATAATCTGATCTTGATAGGCTCTCTGACAGAACAGACAAAAAGAAAAGTTACCTAGATAACAAGGTGTAGAGCTGGATGAACACAGCAGGCCAAGCAGCATCATAGGAGCAGGAAAGCTTGACGTTTCGGGCCTAGACCCTGCTCCTATGATGCTGCTTGGCCTGCTGTGTTCATCCAGCTCTACGCCTTGTTATCTCGGATTCTCCAGCATCTGCAGTTCCTACTATCTCCGATACAAGAAAAGTTACCTACTTACTTTCCTAAGAATTTTTAATTGCGACATCCGACATAGGATCCTTCTCAAAAGATTCAGCCAAACAAACCATGCATTAGCCATTAAAGAGGATCATTCTCTGATGCTCGCTTTAAGGAAATAGCTGCCCTATTCTGGTAAGTAATCACAGTTTAAAAATTTGTAACACTCTTTGACATCGATTAACAGAAGTGCTTAAGTCAAGTTGATATTGGAGTAGATGGAAGTGAGCGGTTAAGGGTTGTTGGATTGTTGATGCACTTGTGACAACATGTAGGGGCAAATCAGTTGGTGAAGGGATCGGATGCTTTTCACACATGGCGGGAGCTGACAGGTCTCTGGACAATAAGGTTAGTACACGCATTGAAACAACATCCATCTGCCTGTCTAGCAGAATCTGTGGAAAGAAAGCAGAGTTAACATTTCAGACCCAGTGAACCTGTACAGAACTGAGTCCTGAAGAAGATGCACTGGACCCAAAATGTTAATGAAACTGACAACCTGACAAACATAGTGTTATGGTGTCTCCAAGTCTCATCTGTTTCGTAAATTGCTGGTAGACCTATACAGTATACTATTACCAAGAACAAAGTCTCAATAATTTCCAACTTTGATGTCTACAGCTCACTGTTGGCACATAAGGAGACAAATACAGCAATGAAACAGCACTTTAGAATGTCAACTATGTCAAATCCAAGCAATTAAGTAAGGCATTCCTGACTCAGACATATGCAGGGGATCAAAGGTGACTGCAGACACAAAGATTACGGGGTTTTTTTGGGTGCTGTGGTCAGGTCCCCACCTATGAACTTGAAGACCTGGATTCAAGTCCCACCTACGCCAATGTGTAAGAACATCACTGAAAAGATTGATTAGAAAATAGCTCTACCCAAAGATAATGGGGCGACTTTTGAGGTATATGGTAGTGTCCTTACTTCTGTACCAGGAGGACTTTGTTCAAGTTTCACCTGCCACAGCAGCGTGTGCTAACATCTCTGAACAGTCAGGTTAGAAAATGAATAGTGATCTCAATGTCTATCGTAGTATTATGGTAATGTACTTGCTGACGATCCAGAAGGCTTTGGTTCAAGTCCCACCTACTGCTGTGTAACACAATATCTGAACAAGTTAATTAAAAACATCAACCCACTGATATGCTATTGAGGGAGGTAAGCCATATAAGGAGACCCAAGTTTATTGAATTCAAATATACTGTCAAAGAGGGTCTCAACATGAATCGTAAAAAGGGGAATGGGGCACAAAGTAGAGACAATATCATCAGGCATGTGTTGCATTTAACTATTACAAAGAACTGTGGTTTCTGAAACCTCAAAGCAGATGCCAGTCCAGCAAGTAAGGTATCATCAGAAATTACTTGCACAAGTAACAAGTGAAAACCGCACCAGTGGCATTTGAAACAGACTTTATGCTTCTGTAGTCTGATTGTTCACCAATAAATTAAGGACTGCAGATGATTTCATACCTCACCATAGACCTTGAGGTTACATTATCTCTATTTTGTTGGAAGGTTGACAAATTCCAGCCAACACTGATTTGTGCCTATGACCTGTGACCCACTGGACACAGTGACTGCTATTTAATGAAAATAATCTTTAATTTGGTAGCACAAGAAATTGAAAGTTTATACTAATCAGATAAAAGTCCACAAAGATCTGGCAGTGTCTTTCATACTCCTGTGTATGAAAGGTGACAGTTGCTGTTAATGTTGAAATAGGAAGTGAATTTACAGGGATACAAAAGGGATCTGTATGAGAATGTTTTGTTTGCAACTGACTGACATTTTTACATATGACAGGTAACATACAATTGAATAATTTCAAAATCATGAGTACAATCAAATACACTTAAAAGCTATGGAGCTCAACCATATGGAGCACATTACCATAATACTACAATAGACATTGAGATCGCTATTCGTTTTCTAACCTGACTGTTCCGAGATGTTAGTATACACTGCTGTGACAGGTGCAACTTGAACAAAGTTCTCCTGATGTACTTTGGAATATAATTTGTGCCTTTATAATATCAAAATAGAAAGATAATTCTGTACATATTTGCGTCTGGGGGTAAGAAAAGGTGAGCTGGATGACTGGAGCTGAAAACTGAGTGTTCAGAGCAAAATATTTCATCAATTTTCCATGATATAACAGTCAAGGTAGTCAACTGAAGTCACTTTTGATATTCCTCCATCATGAGAGATCATAATCTATTCCCTTGTGATCAGTTTTGTCTTGCAAATTGCCTTGTTTGGCTTTTGAGCACCAGTCTGGCAAGGCAGTTTCTGACACCTTGGTGCTGTTGAAGAAAGAGAAGAAAGCTTGAAAAAATTGTACAGGGTTTGCTGGCTTCTGTGCATCTTCTTCAAGGATATATGAGGTTTACTTCTTTCTTTTCCATTGGTCCTACAAATGGTGGCCACCCATGGTTCTTGTTAGCTGAGACTAACCTAGTTGTCTGTGCCAATTTTAACCATCTTTACGTCTTAATCTGCACTTTCTAACGTACCAGTACTGGGGGCAAGTTGTGACCAGTGGCTATACCACCACAATGAGATTATGGATAAATGTCTGTAGCGAGATATTGTCAGTATAGTAACGGTTAAATGCTAATGGAATTCTCACTGGTCAGGAACAGGAAAGCTATGATCCTGTCTGAATTTGAATTTGAATATCCTTTATTTTAATTTGTACTCCAGTACAGAAGTACAGGAGTACAGTGAAATGTTTCTACAATAGCTGCCTTTTAGTTGTGCCATCTTAAGTGCGAGTACCTAGGTACAAATCTTACAGAGGAAAAAAAGACTGTTGTTATACAAAAAAGGATTAAAAGGAAAGCAGTAGAATTACTTACAGTGTCTGAGAGTGAGTTAGGAATTAGGTAGTTATAACATTGTGGAAAGGATTCGCATTACAGTCCAGTGAAGAATTCCAAACTGCAGTAGCTCAGCCCGTGGCACCAGGCCCAAGTCCCAAGACGGTCCGACATCTCTCCAGCCACCAGGCTTGCTCCTCACCGGCACTCAGCAGCAACAATTGCGCTATACCGGGATTCACTTTACGTCGTGCCGCCCCGGGACTCAGGATTCCCCCGCTGCCGTCGCTCCGGGACTCGACCTGGCTCATGATCGTTCTGCTGTCGCTGCTACAGGATTCGTCCGTGCTCATTCCGCTGCCGTGAGGGGAAATGACCACCGCGCTCTGACCATCGGATGTTGAAGATATGCCAATGATAAGTAGGGTAAAAACTGCTGAGCATTTATTCCTACATAGAAATGTTGCCCACGCCCCACGACGTCACTGAAGATTCAGCTTAGCCTATTCACAGTTTCTAGTTCTCAGGTTGCCATTGTTCTCCACTCTATTGCTAAAGATGTTAATGTTGATGCTGATTTAGCAATGTGGGTGTTGATTTCAGTGCTGACAGGCTGCAGGTGACATTACAGCCTGCAATCATGAAACTATCAGCAATTCTGAAGTACAAACGGTAATGCACGGTAATGTACAATCTCCAGAACTACGAAATTTTTCATTCTGATGCTAATTCTTAAGTAAGCCTAACGCGGTAGTGTCGCGCAAAACAACGTTCTGGGGGCTGTCTACAGTTTAGTCTTGCATTTCTGTGGTCAGGACTGACCTCCTGTCTGTCAATTCTAGCAAGTAATTAGACACCCTCCAAGGACGAATTTGGGGTGAATGATAACAGCAAAGAAGATAAATTAACTGCCGCTGAGAGTCGATGCCTTAATCAACTGTTTGATCTAAATGCAGAGCTCCAACAGTTCAAACTTTTCTGCATCTTCACTGGCTTTAATCCCTCCCGGTCTTCCCAAATGAAAGCTGGGCCGTTTGAAAGCAAATGAGGAAGAACGTGCCAAAAAAAAATGTGCTGTTTGCGTTTTTCTTTTGATTAACAGAACAACTTAACAATTATCAACAGGTGGCCACAAGGTCCCACTTGCTGTCCTGGAGATGATGGAACATTTTGCTTCTGTCTTGACCTCAAATAGTGCTTCTATGCAATGACCCTCACCCCGGTTGCCCCTCAGTAACCGCCAACTTTTTGAAGGGCAAAATACAAAGCAAATAAACTTTCAAACATAATAGAATTGAAATAGTGATTCTTCAACATGAAGAAGACAAAGAAAAAATCTTTAGAACTTCGAATCGCTATCGCGGGAGGGTACTAGGCTTGGCACAGCACATATTCCCCATTGTTATTGGACAATGTATACGTTGATTGGTGAGGCGGTGTCTCCAGGAAAGAGCTAGTTTTTAATCCCCCATACTCATCAATCCCAGGAAGATGAATGAATAAGGATGCAGAGGAAGTCCCTATCCATGTGTTCGCAATTTTGCACATGCTCATTTTCCCCTTCCTTGAAAATATGGAAACATTTAAACAGCGGAATGCGAGGATAGGGGCAGCAGTTATTTTGAGTTTGAGATTGAAAATGTGGGAAGGGACGTTGACAGAGGTTTCTGGAGCTGAAGAGGGCAACATCACAGGCAGATTAAAAAAAAAACACAAAATGATGTCTTTAAGCTGAGCAAACATTGTAGTTTACGTGACACTGGGCGACAGATGTACCGGACCTTTGTATTCACTAGAACCTGTGCAACAGAAAATTGAATGAGCTGAACTTGACAAAATAGTAACCCAGTCAGAGGAGATTTGCATTAGATGCAAAGTTTTGCACCTGAAGGTGGGAAACATGCCACTTTTTTTTGAATGGCTCTGTCAGAATGGCGCAGCTCTCGATCTTATTCCTAAACCATACGCAAATTATCACAGACTTTGCTTACATACTGCTGAATAATGCTCACTCATCAAGGATGTGACTAACAATTGACCACATGCTTCAAACAGGTTTTTTCACTCTGCAGCTTGAGTTAAGGGGCATGGGAGCTTCCATAACATCCATACAATATTGAAACATGCCATTCATCCCAATGGGTCCACACCAAACTTGTGAGGAGCATCCCACCCAGACCCGATACCCCATCCTATCCCTGTAATCCTGCATTTCCCCGTGGCTAACCCACCTACAACTCAGAACACTATGGGCAATTTAGCATGGCCAATCCACTTAACTTGCACATCATATTTTGAGACTTTATAAAGCTCTAGTTAGGCCCCATTTAGAATACTGTGTCCAATTTTGGGCCCCACATCTCAGGAAGGACATACTGGCACTGGAGTGTGTCCAGCGGAGATTCACACGGATGATCCCTGGAATGGTAGGCCTAACATACGATGAACGGCTGAGGATCCTGGGATTGTGTTCATTAGAGTTTTGAAGGTTGAGGGGAGATCTAATAGAAACTTACAAGATAATGCATGGCTAAGAAAGGGTGGACACTGGAAGTTGTTTCCGTTAGGTGGGGATATTAGGGCCCGTGGGCACAGCCTTAGAATTAGAGGGAGTCAAGTTAGAATGGAAATGAGGAGACATTTCTTCAGCCAGAGAGTGGTGGGCCTGTGGAATTCATTACCATGGAGCGCAGTGGAGGTCGAGACGTTGAATGTCTTCAAGGCAGAGAGTGATAAATTCTTGATCTCGCAAGGGATCAAGGGCTACGGGGAGAGTGCGGGTAAGTGGAGTTGAAATGCCCATCAGCCATGATTAAATGGCAGAGTGGACGCGATGGGCCGAATGGCCTTACTTCCACTCCTCTGTCTTATGGTCTTATGGTCTTATCTTTTGACTGTGGGAGGAAACCAGTGCACTCGGCGGAAACCCACGAGACACGGGGAGAATGTGCAAACTCCACACAGACAGTCGCCTGAGGGTGGAATCAAACACCGGTCCCTGGTACTGTGAGGTAGCAGTGCTAAACACTGAGCCACTGAGGTGCTTAATTGCATTAATTGTGTATTCTTAATTGCGGTTGAGAGGTGATATTGGATCTTCTGTCTTGAAGCTGATCTGCTCAATTCTAGACAGATTGCTCCCAAATATTCCATGCATTTTTATCCACACATTTCATCACTATACCTGAGTATGGCCTATCTGAACAGTGATCACAACCACAAATGATTGCAGTAGGGTAGTAAACAACAGGAAGGCAGTTGTCCATGGAGTCTTCAAAATTGACTCTGGATCTCATGGAATCTCATAGCATCAGATTAATATGGGCAAGGATACCCTTACTGATTACTTGACAATGCAACTGCTTTGCTGATGAATCAATACTGCTCCATATTGAACCTCACTTGCAGAAATTATTGTCATTAGCAAGGGAATAGAATGCAATCTGGAGGGTGAAACAATGTCTCACCATCAAATTTAGGATACCTTTCAGCATTTTGTCTACTACGCACACTGTACAAACTAGGACAGGCTTCAGACAAAACTAGTAATTCTAAATTGGGCATCCAGGAGGTGTTGTGTGCCATTATAAGCAACAGACTTGTATTCAACATAATCGGTAAAGTCATGGTACGGACTATCTCCAGCTCTACCATTACTATCAAGCCCATAGATCAACGATGGTTCAATTAAAAGTCTAAGAGTAACTGCTAAGAGGAATTCCAGCATATCTATAAATGAAATATCAACCCAGCAACAAGTAGCAACATGAACATCCAGGTCAGAATTGATCCCACAACTCTCATATTGTGACTACCATTCACATACTATGAATAGTGGTAGATCAGTGTAAAAGACAAATATGAATGATTTGCATCCATATTCAATGAAAAGTACAAAGTGGATGATCTATCTCGCCTCAATCTGGCTTCTCCAGTATCACAGATGCCAGTCTCAAATAAATTTGATTTATTCAACATGATGTCGAGAAACACTTGTCACTGCAAAGGCTGTGAGATGTGAAAAAAGTTTTGGCAATAGTATTGACGACTTGTACATCAAATAGCCACACACAATGACAATTCTGCACACCACTGGCATTTACTTGACAATGCAGAAAATTACATGCATACTCTGTTCAGCCCAACTCAGCCAGTTGTTGCTCTGTTAATCTCCATGTTATCAGCAAAAAAGTGACAGCAGGTATTGAGAGTAGTGCCATCAGGTGACACCTGGAGATGAGTAACTTCCTGACTGAGGCTTAGCTTGTATTCTTCCAGTAGCATTCATCGCCATACTATGCTTGAGCCTAACGGTTTTGCCCACACAGATGCAGGCAGTCATGAGACTGGAATTGAACCTGTGCTCCTGGTTCTGTCGGCAGCCATGCTAGCAACTGCATCACCATACTGACCCCAGTAGCAACACCAACTCAACAGCTCTCCTTTATTAGCATCTTGCTGCTTCAGGCATCTTCCACTTCAGCCTTCATTGAATGGGTGTGGGTCTGCCAGCACGAAGGTAATGGCAATGCTGCTGGGGATAAGCCATGCCATGAGGTTACAGATCGTGATTAATATAATCCTCCAGCTGTTTTTGACTGACCACTAACCAGCCCCCCTCCCCCTGCCATGACCTCCCAGTTATGAGTTACCAGAGCTGCTGGAAGACTACCATTTAATAGTGTCAGTGCTAGAGGCCTCTCCCATGCTAGTGCCATGTAACATGGTTCTAGGTGAAACGATATAATTTCCATAATGATTGTGAGGTGATAACTCTTACCAATACTTCCATGAATGGATATATAAAAGGCCAATAGTTAAATTTTCCTTTCTTGTTGGATCCTTTCGCACCTGCTGTGGAACAAGTCTAACAACAATATCCTTTAATGTTCAACCAGCCAGGTCGGTAGTGGTACAACTAAGCCGCACTATTGATGACTATTGAAGTTTCCTAGTCTAAATGCATTAAATGCCCATGGTATGCTCCATGCTTCACTCAAGTGATCACCAACATTGAGGGGTGGTCATTCATTGGGCAAATTGGGGTGCTGATTTATTTATTTATTGTCATGTGTGCTGAAATACAGTGAAAAGCTTTGTTTATGAATAGTACAGGCAGATCATTGTAAGCAAAGATGTACAGGTCCAAAGGATTTAGACAGAGGCATCCAGGTTAGATTACACAGGGTGTATACTGGATGGGTGGTGGGGGTGGTGTTAACGTTAGCAAGATCAGTGTTATTTGAGGCTAGAGAGTCCATTCATCAGCCTAATAATGGTTGGGAAGAAGCTGTTACTGAACCTGCTCGTGGGTGTGTTCAGGCTTCTGTATCTTCTGTTTGATGGAAAAGATTGTAGGAGATCATTACCGAGGTGTGATGAATCTTTGATGATGTTGGCAGCCTTTCCGTGGCAGAGAGTCATGTAAATAGAGTCCATAGATGGGAGGTTCAACCAGCCAGTTCGGTAGTGGTACAACTAAGCCGCACTATTGATGACTATTGAAGTTTCCCAGTCTAAATGCATTAAATGCCCATGGTATGCTCCATAATTCTATGATGGTCTGCACTGCGCACACCATCTTCTGTATTTTCTTACAGTTCTGTGCAGAGCAGTTGCCATACCAGGCCGTTATGCCCTCAAATAGTAAGTTTCAATGGTGCATCGGTAGAAGTTGATGAGGGACGTTATAGACATGCCAAATTTCCTGCCTGAGGAAGAAGAGGCATTTTTGTGCCTTCTTGACTGTCGCATCTATATGGGAAGTCCAGGACAGGTTGTTGGTCATCATCACTCCATGGAGCTTGATGCTCTTCACCCTCTCAACCTCAGTTCCGTTGATGTAGATGGAGACATGTTCTCGTCCTTCCTTTCTGAAATCAATGATCAGTCCTTTAGTGTTGCCGATGTCGAGAGACGGATTGTTTTCATTGCACCACAACACCAAGCCCTCTAGCTCCAGTTTTATTCATCATTGTTAGATATTCGTCCAACTATGGTGGTGTCATTAGCGAACTTGTGGATGGTGTTCATTTGGAATTTGGCAACACAGTTTTCGGTGTAAAGGAGTACAGTAGGGGGCTGAGGACGCATCTTTGGGGGGATCCAGTGTTGATGTTATTGTGGCGGAATTTTCACTGATTGCAGCCTGTGGGTCAGAAAGCTGAGGACCCAGTTGCAGAGAGTGGAGCTGAGCCTGCGGTCAGAGTTTTGAGATCCGTCTGGATGGGATAATGGTGTTGAAGGCAGAGCTGTAGCCAATGAGCAAGAGTCTGAGATGGGTGTCTTTGTTGTCTAGATGTTCCAGAGATTCGTGCAGGGCTAGAGATATGGCATCCTCTGTGGGCCTGTTACATTATAGGGGATCAAGGCAGGTTGGGAGACTGGAGTTGATATGAGCCATGACCAGCCTCCCGAAGCACTTCATGATAATTGAAGTCAGACCCACTGAATGTGTTTTCTTAGGTACAGGGATGATGGTGGTTTTCATGAATCTGGTGGGGACTTCGGCTCGTAGGGGGAAGAGGTTGAAGATATCAGTGAATACCTCCACAGGTTGGTCCACACAGGATCTGAGTGCTCAGCCAGGAACAGCATCTGGGCCCATAGTTTTCCTTGGGTTGACTCCCAGGAAGACTGATTTGATGTCTGAAGTGGTGACAGAGGGAACACGTATACCCAGGGCTGTCGGGGCAGGCATGACCACACCACTAGCATTCTGCTCAAACCGAGCATAGAAAACATTCAGCCAATCAGGGAAGGATGTGTGTTTGTTCACTATCATGCACTGCTTCATTTTGTATCCCATAACTCCATTTAGGCCTTGCCATGGATGGCTAGAGCCTGTTTGCTAGGTTTGAGTCTCTATCTTGGTTCGGCACTGCGTCCTGGCATCCGTGATGTCTTTGCGGAGGTCATATCTGGATTTCCTGCGTTGGTCTGGATCACCCAACTTAAATGCTGCACGTCTGGTCTTCAGTCGGGAGTGGACTTCTTAGTTCATCCACGGTTTACTGTTGGTGGGCCAAGGCATGGTGATGGTCTGGTTCAAAGTTTCCTGCTCAGGTTTAACTTATTGTCATGAGATTTCTTGGATTTAATGTTGAGGTTTTCAAGCACAATTTCCTTCTGAATTTGAGTCTGTGTGCAAAGGACGTGAACAGGGATGGTGAAGGTATTGTCTGGGAATTTGTCAATAAGGCATCATCGAGACTTTGTCAAGCTGTTGCTTAACAGTCTCTGGGACAGCTCTGTACAGTTTGCAATGCGTCCCTAATTTTAGTAAGGAGTACTTTACTGGATCAACAAGACTGTGTTTCTTGTTGACCATTCTGTTACTTGCTAAGAATCATGTAGTTCATCCAGTTTAATCCTTTGTCTGAGAATTTTAGTGATACCATGTCATTGAGAGCCTTGCTGGAACACTTCAAAAGCTATTTGAAACTCAAACTATATTACTGCTCACCTGGAGATCAGACAGACATGTAATGCAGATTTTGTTCTGGGATATTGTGAACTTCAGAACTTTAATAACTTCATGAACTGAAAGAATCAACAATAATTCCATCAGAATAAAGGTCCAAGGACAAACGCATTTGTGAACAAAAAGCAATTAGCCACACCTGGGGGAAGAAGGAGCCCAAACTCTATAAACGAAACTATTTTAACAACTGCTTGATAAATGGCTGCGTTATGCCACAAGGAGAAATGACTGCCCTGCAGAAGAATTTAAAACGCTAATCACAGTAAAGCTGTGTCTTCAAACAGGGAGTCAACGCAGAATGTAACAAGGAACAGGGAAGCTATTTCTGGTAAAAAGGCAAGCAGCAGACTTGAAAGATTGTCGGTGAAAAAAATTAAAGGATCATCAGTAATTCCACATCACAAACTTAAAGAACGGAAAGTTGTGTAGTAATTCATCTCCAGGAATCCTCAGATGCAGAACTCTGATGCCAACATCGCACAAAAGATCGAAGCCTAGACGCATCCAGAGACAGACACTGTTCGTTGGAATCGTCACTTAATTCTATTATTAACCGAGTAATAAACAATTTGGATTGTGAGGATTAACTTGCTTACTTGAGAGTCTTATTTTGGTTGCTGCATTCAATAAAGTTTAAATAATTGTTTTAGATTTTATTGTCTGTGACATTTGTAATGAGTAGCTGAATTAAAAGTAGCATGTGATAACTTATTCAGAACAGTTCCTTCAGGCATACTAATTTTTTTTGTGACAGTCAACAATGTTAACGTGGACGTCATGAGAGTAATTTTGAATTCCGTTCTTTATTTAATTCAAACGTCATGATGGAATTTAAAATCAAAGTATTGTAATTGGAACTGCGTTCTGTAATACCCTACAAAGACATTCGGTCAAAAGGAATTTAGGCTTGGCCTTCCTAGCAATGCCCGATTTTCTGGAAGAGTGAAGATGAAAAGTCCATGTCTACATGCAAAGCCAGGCATCTGAACAGGCGCTGTGACTCAACTTTTTTTTATGAGTCCCGATTAATCTATCCCAAAAAATGCAATTGACTTGCTTCACTTCTATTGCCTTGACATCATGATCCACCATGTGACTCATTTTATATTGCATCAATTTTCCTTAATGAAATTCTACCAGGGAGAGTCTGATACAATGTCTCAGTATTCTGCTCACGTTCATTGGGATCTCAAACTCGATGAAAATCTGTCCCCTTGCATTTGAAGCATTGAAAAGTGCAGAAGCTATTTTCCATAATGCAGCACATATTAAATTGTGGATTAAAACTTCAGATGAATTGATCAAAAGTGTAATCTTCAACCAATGGAATTTGTTTCTTTATATGAACTATTAGTGCTCAGTCCTGTGTCTGCACTCAATTTGATCAGCTAAGAACATGTTACTGTATTCTCTCTCAATATTGCTCAATACCTTATGCGGTCGCGATGGGTAACAACACTTTCAGCTATGATCTTCATACCAAGAAATAAGCTTTCAACTCATAATTGTAGAATCCTTTGCATTATCAGTCTGGAACTTAACTGTTACCGCAAATCTTGCTCCTACCCACTTAACATAACTTTGCCGTTAATCTTTCTTCTTTATTAGTCATTGCAAGTTGCAGGAAAACAAACCAGCTTACCATTACTATGAAGTGAAGGATTAAGGCTTTTTCTATGTTATCCTATGTTATTAAAATCAAGGCTGATGAAACATTTACAACAAGATGTAGCAAAGTTCCTGTAGATCTATTTATTCCAAATTTCACAGTTCTCACTCACCTCAGTCTCAGATATACTTTGGCAAACAGCCTTGCATCATTTTGGAGGACAATTTTTCTTACCTCTGGTAAGTAGAATGAGAAAGTCGATTTTAAAGATGTTTTTATTCTCTCTGGTTCACATTACATTTTCTTCTAGTAATCATTTCATACAATGGGAAGACATATCAAGATTAGTTAAAGAGAAGCAATAATCATCTGACTGTTTTCGCAGTCAATCTATTGACTATAAAGAAAGCAACATATCATAGTACAAAAACAAAAGTTGCAGGATAATCTCAGCAGGCCTGGCAGCATCTGTGAAGACAAAATCAGAGTTAACACTTCGGGTCCAGTGACCCTTCCTCAGACTGGTTTAGATTTATCTGGATTTTTAAAACAAAGGTTTACAATTGCAGTAAATGTTTATGATTGTAATTGACATCCGTACAGATAAAGTTACTTATTGTAAACATACTTCGTACTATTTGAGTACATTGTGATCACTAATTGGAAAACAGCTAGTAGTTTTCTACTAATATTGAATTGATCTTCATACTTTGAGAATTAAAGACTCATTTCAATCCATGTGTTCAAAATGTTGTTGATATGGAGACAGAAGCTAGCACTGCAACGTTGAACAAATATGCACCTGGCACATTTACCAAAGGACTAAAACTCCTTGTAGGCATTACACTTTCTTCACCATTATGTGTACCTTCCTCACAGAGTTCATCATGTCATGTGCTATTTCTAACAGCATGGATTTTGACCTTAGTGGTTGATTGTATAATGATTTTTTCGTGTTGCACCTGAATTCCTTTTGAATATCCCTTGGGCGTATTTGAAACTCATTTACGTTCTCAAATTTAGCTTCTCCTATGAATGTCTGATCTACTAAAGGCGCTTCTACCCTCATTCTGCCTTTCTGTGGCTTCTTCACCTTCTTATTTCTGTCTCTTCTTCATAATACTATCCACCAAATCCAATGTCGAGAATATTTTCGAACCCAGAAACATTGTCTTCTCTATTCTATCACGACTACAAATGACAATGGGAGGCCCCGAGGACCTGGTTATGTTTATGTTCGAATAGGTCAATAGGAAAGAAGAGAAACATTTACATATTTCACTTAATGCATCATAAACAAATATCACAGCTTAAAAGCAAATATTTTCCTTTCTGTTTCTGAATACATTTGGCATACATATGGATTGTTCCGTGGATATAAGAAATAACTCCCTGACAACACACTCATGGTGATATATGGTCACCAGGTAGTCAGATAGACCTGTTCACAAACCACTAAAGACAATAATTTGAGAATAATTCGACTAGGTTTCAAAGAAGCATTCTTCCCTTTCTTTTCTTGTTCATATCCTTCATGTGATATGGATGACATGAGCAAGGCAAGCATTTACTCTTTTCTGGCCCACGAATTAAATAGCATTGGCACCATTCTCAGCACCAGGTCATAAACAGTGTACTACTACCGGTTTTGAATCACAGTTAACCAAGATGAAGTAAGGTTAACAAATTTGCTTCCCTAGAAGGCATTTTTGAATCAGTTAGTTTTTATTTGAGAAATTTATTGGTAGTTTCATTTTTGCCATTATTCTGGCAAGATTTCAATTACTTTTTGTAATTGAAATAGCCTTGTTCTATGGTGGGATCTCAACAAATGACAACTCAGAGTTGTCCAGCCAAAATCTAGTGACATTAGAATGACAGTAGTCTTGTCAAAGACAGCAACAGAATGCACCAACAAATAAAACGAAATAACATTATTCTAAAGTCTCCCTAGATAAAAGGAAAGGAATAAACTAACAAAGGAATTTGAACTAATACAATTCAAAGATCGGTAGCACAATTAACTGTGACCATGAAGGAGAGCATGTAATATTCTCAATCAAATAGAAAAACACACAGACCGGTTCACATATAGATTTCAGTCGCATACCAGGGACAACAATGATAGCAAAAAGCACATGGTATATTTTACGGGCCGTTTGAAATAATTTCGTTCTTTTCCTGTTTGAATTGACATGTTCCTTCGTACTCTTGAATAATAACTATGATTTACGACTTATTTACAAAGCCTTGAATGTGTAATTTGTGGCATTTACATGGGGACATTGTGATAGTAACATACTTCAATTGATTTATTTTTCAACACATCACAAATGCGAAGATTATGACAGCCAAATGAAATCTCTGTTGTCACGGGAAATTTTTATTGCTTTGAATGAATTGGAAAGAGACAGAGATTGAACAGTTTGATCATATTGATAAATTAATAAAATTTACCCTCCAGATTCTCACAGAAATCCTGTTGATCATTCAGGCATCATCGTATCCACACAGAGGTTCCAGACTGCTTTGGAGATCACTACACTCAGTCCTACATTCAACAATTAAATTACCAATAATAAGCCTTTTGCAAGGACATATATATTGTATTTAAGTTAAGTAACCCAAGTGGAGATTACTGTTCAGCGATCATGAAACTATCACACTCACTTTCACGAATAGCATATCAGAAAGAAATACAGCGCTGAGAACCAATAAAATTACCCTCAAACGAGGGTCAGAGTATCCAAGGAAAAACAGTCCTCACTTCATAAATTGTGGAGAATGAGAGGACACACATTTGAAGTGATTTCAAAAGGTGGCAAATATGATGTCAGAAAGGAAATACTTGCGCACGATAACTGTTTAAGATCTGCAATGGTTCGTCTGGAAATGAGGCACTTAAGAGCACCTCCGATTATTATTTGAACATGAGCAATGTGGAAAGGTATACAGAAATGGGCGGTGAATATCGCAAATTCATAACACTCATTGAATAGGCGCTGCCCATAGGATGGGTTCTGTGAACTTCCCTTGAACCTTAAAACTTATGCTATTCTTGCATTTCAAACTGATGTCGAAGTCCGAATTAAATGATGCAAGTATTGGTATTATCAGGACTTTGGTGAGATATACATCTCACTGACAATGCAAGTCTGCTTAGTCGTCATTAAGTAGTCTTTAGGAGGGGGCGCACATTTGATTTCTTAAAAGATTGCAGTCCACGTGGTAACAAGGTATGGAGCTGGATGAACACAGCAGGCCAAGCAGCATCATAGGTCTAGGCCCGAAACGTCAAGCTTTCCTGCTCCTATGTTGCTGCTTGTCCTGCTGTGTTCTTCCAGCTCCACACCTTGTTATCTCGGATTCTCCAGCATCTGCAGTACGTATTATCTCTGACGCAGTCCACGTGGTGTATGTTTCACTGCAGTGCTGTCAGACAGGAAGCTTCAAGGATTCTTTCCGAATGAAGTGAAGTAATGGATTTCGTTTCAAGTCACTATGGTGTTTGACTTGCAAGCGAAACTGCGCATGGGGATCTTTAAATTTATCTGCTGCCCTCGTCTTTTTATGTTGCGGAGTTCATGGATTTTGATGTAACTTTAGTCAGTTGCTCCAGTGCGTCCTCAATGTACGACATGCTGTTGCTGCATGTTACTGAACGAGAGTGTGATTTACTGAGCAAGTGCATCTTAAGTGGGTTATTTTCTTATGGATGGTTGGTTTCAAGCTCTTTAAATATAGTTTGAACAGCACTCAAAGAGGCTAGTGGAGAATATCCATTAACTGTCATGGTTTATGACTGTTAAATGGTAGCTCGGCTCTTCAAAAACATAAAACGGGTACTCGTTGCAGAAAACGCTGGCGTGTTCGGACAGCTACAATATCATATGGATAATTCCGCTGAATTTCTAGTCATTCTTGACCTCCAGAACGTTAATGATGGGATATTTAGCAAAGCTAATCCAATTAGATGTCAATGGGAAATGACAAGTTTCACTCCTGTTGGAGATAGCCATTACCTGACATGTGTACCGGAAATATTGCTGGTCACTTATCATTCCAAGCTCAAAGTGGTTTAAACTTTCCCGCGAGTCACTATCCTGTGTGAAGAATTGGGAATGATAATGAACATTGTGTGATCAACAGGAAAGTGCTCAAATTATGGCATTATGATGACTGCAAGATTATGAGTGAAGCAGTTTAAGGTGAATGGCATTAGACAACTTCACCGAGCGTTCTTGCAGTGATGTTGTTGCACTGAGGTGTTTTGTTCCAACGATTAACGCCAAGGTTTGTTTTTCATTTTGATTTTAATTTTACTCAGTGCCGTGGTTCTGATTGAATTCAGTTTGTCAACCATATGTAAGGCCTCACTCAACCAGACAGTGACTTGGGAAATCACTCTCACGTGAGTGCAGCTTCTGTAGTCATGTAGAAGATGCGACTACAAGGTTCTTGTGATGCAGTCGCAGTGTCCCTAACTCTGAGCCATAATGCCTGCATTCAAGTCCCACGTTCTCCAAAGGTGTATAATTGTATCCCTGAATAAATTGATTAGTGTTTTTTTAAAAAAAGTAGACATGTCAATCGTTACAAATTCAATGAGATGCCCAAGTAGCCAATGAGATTATAATCATATAAGGAGAGAGAACAAGCTGACATTATGTTTCTGGACAACTCTTCATCCGAGCTGGTGAAGTGACAGACTGTGATCTCCAGATTTGTTATTTTCAGTGCAGATTCTAGCATCTGCAGTAATTTGCAATTAGAGATGTTTCTTTTTTTCTAACTGAGGATGCCATAGTGATAGGAAGAGGTAAAATGGAGGGTAATGTGGAAGAGAGTTCTTACACTCCTTTTAATTTTATCTAGCCTGTGCTTCCGCAAAGGTTTGGACTCATTAAGTAACAGTATAACTTATAAAGACATCACAGCCTTTCTATCCTCCAAATTACTTATCAGGATCCAATCAATTTAAATCCGTACTGATAGTCTTAGCAAACCTCTCCACGGGGTCCCATTCTTCTTCAGATGTAGCACCTCCCACTTCTAATCTCACTTCCCCCAGAAACGATCTGAATGCCTCAGAAATCTGGAAACATCCTCTCCGAATCATCTCTACACATTCATCTGTTCAATCTTTCTATCTCGTCCATTTTTTTCTACTCTGATATTTATAACTATTAACTTGAGCACCTTGGAACCCCCACTTTTCAAGTCCTTAAGATTTGTTTGCAGGGTCACATCTTTTATCCGCGCAATGTCCATGGTTGAACATGGATCTCGTCTTTTGGGCATCCACCCTCCTCCTTCAGAATGTCCTGGAGTTTGTTCTGTGGAATTCTCCACTGTAGCACCTGGGAGACAACATACTCAACCCGGAGTCACATCGATGGTGGCAGAAGCCCCTGTCTACTGCCATCACTAATGAATGCCGCTCTACCACACTTTTTGACCCCAATTCTCAAGCACGTGGACCACCATGGTGTTTACAATGGCGTGCCTAATTAGAAGAGCAGTCACTCTCATTATTTTCCATGGGCAAAAATTGGTTTGCTGGTAGGAGTCACAAATTGTATTCTTTCAATACCATCCCACTCCTCTCTTCTGTCTGGTGTTCTGCCATTTCTTCTCAGTCTGCACTTTCTTAACCTCTGGCTGACCACTTGCAAAAACGCGCTATCCACCAGTCTCTCAGTCCGGATATTACCACCAGTTGCTGATCAATTTCTAGAACCTGGACGTGGAATTACACCAACTGAATGCGCCGTCTGTCTATTGGTATACACACGCGTCTCCACAATTTCGCCGATAGTGCAAAATCAAAGGCCTGTGCTCCCCAGGCATATCATAACTGAGCAGAATATGAAGCTGAACTTTTATTGCTTACGCGTAGACTGAAAAAATCTTAATCTTGTGTATATCAGAACCAGACAACTCTATCAACAGAAGAAATTGAATTGTGGTTTTTAAGAGAAAGTCACAATCCATGTTAACATTTTAATCTGTACTTGGGGCCTTGACTTAAATGAGTATCCAGTCTCAGGAGACAAGGGAGAAATAGCCACCAATTAGCATCATGCTCCCTTGTAACCTCACATTTCAATTTTTCTTAAGCATGCTAGGCTACTTTCCATCACTTTTGCTGTTTCTCCTAACCTTGCAGCCATCACTCCCGGGCCACCACTGTCTTCATCCGGGAGCCTCTGCACTCGCTGCTTCTTTTAACTTGAAAATACCATTCCCGACTCCAGCACATGGCTACCACTGGTTCATCTGCTTCCGGGTCCTCTTCGTACTTTTTTAAATTTGCTACCCAACTCCCTAATTCCAGGCAGTTTTGTCAGCCTGCTGCTCTGTGTTTGTGACCTCTTCTCTCTAGCTGTGTCATTTAAACTTTTTTTTTAATTTCTAGAGTATACTCTATTCATTTAAAAAAAAATCTTTGCGTATACACACGGGCAAAAAAGCATTTCGGTTCTGTACAGTTGAATATCAAGTAAACAAACTATCCAATAATAAAAGTCTACGACCTCTCTTCTATGTACAATACTGATATTACATATATTTGAGACACTGGGAGGATCCAATAAGTGAACGGACCCCCATTTGCCTTCAGCAGAAAGGCCAAAGACAGTGGCCTTTCCCCACTGCCCCTTGGTGGCAGCTGCCCCAAGCTTTAATGCAAACCTCAGCACAAAGCCCTGGACATTGGAATGTGCCAGTCTGCAACACTCGGTCGAGGTCAACTCCTTGTTCTGGAAGGCCAACAAATTTCAGGCAGACCAAAGAGCATCTTTCATTGAACTGATAGTCCTCCAGGCGTGGTTGATGTTTGTCTCTGTGTGTGCCCTGGGAGCAGACTGTACAGCACAGAGTTCTGTAACAGGGAGCTGCTTGGGACTAACCACTGCGTCTTTCTCAAGACTTCCTTTGCAAGAAGGAGACCTGAGGAGAGTCTCAAAACCAGCTGCTTTGAGGGTTGCATGTGGTGGCGCAGATCAACCTGGTGTACAAGGATTTCACTAGTAGTGCCCTTCTCACCACCAGCCAAACAAGGTCTTGACGTTTGTCAGAATGTTCTGGTCATGAGCATTTTGCATTCTGATAAATGACTTTGAGAGTCTGCTCAGGGAACCATGTGACAGGATCCACCCTTTCCTTGTCTGTCAGGGTCTCAAGGCCGCTGAGTGCTGACCACTTCCTGATAGACTATTGGTGAAAGGTGTTTTACTTTGCAAATTTCTCTATGAAGGACAAGTGATATGGAACAGTCCAACTACCTGGACCATTCCGCGGTAACGAGGCCAGTCCCATCCTTTGCAAAACCGTGGACAGGTAAAACCTCACGTAGTGACACTTTTTTTTCATACCGAGATTCTACGCACAGCTTGATGTAGTCACACAGGAAAAATGGGCATCAGGATGAGGAAAACGTTGGGTACATTCTTTCCCATTCCCTGATCCAGATTTTATACATAGAGTCCCTGCAGGCACGTCTATACTAGGCCTCCAGATGAAGTGAAAGATGGCTAGGATGACTGAAAGAGCACGGTTTTTGGAGATGGACCAGACCTGAACACGTACAACCAGAATGAGGATGCGTCACACCTGATGGTGAGGGGGTGGTGCTGTCAAAAGACTAATTTCTGCTTCACTTTGGTAATTCCCTCTTCCCAATACTTTTTGCGTGGTCCAGTCACTCTGAATCATGTTCCTAGCACCTGCAGGTAACGTGTCCCAGTGGTGAAGGGAATGAAGGACCAGTCGGTATGGTTTTCAAAGAGCATGGCCTTGCTGTTGCCTCAATTTATCTTTACCTGGAACGACTTCAATGTCATTACAGACCCACAGCAACTTGGTTGACTCTTAACTGCTCACCAAGGAATTAGGGATTGTAGTAAATGCTAGCCTGGCCACTGATGCCCACATCCCAAGTAGGATTTTTTAAAATCTACTTCCAAGACATAGACACTCGAGGCCAGTTCAAATTGGTCTTAGATGCTCACGAGTCTGTGCACTGACAGTATATCTGAACAGAAAACGGTGATATTGTCCACGTATGTGGAGGATGTGACCTGTAGACCTCCACTGCCTGGAATAGTCACCCCCCTCAGGCTTGTATCCTTCCTGATGGACCCTACAAAAGACTCCACGCAACACATAAACCAGACAAGAGAGACTGGGCAGCCCTTCCTGAACCCAGATCTGATCACGAAGCTTTATGATTCCCACCCATTGATTAAGACTGCGCTAAAGATGTTGGTGTCGACCAGTCGGATCAAATTTCAGGTTTTCTCCCCAAAGCCCATTTTGGAGAGCATGTCCCACATGTTCATGTGCAATATCCTGTCAAAGTTCTTCTCGTAGTCCTGGCTGATAAGGTAAGTGTCCACCCCCCTGTACATTATATAGGTGATCATATCACTGAGGAGTGCAATGGTCTCAGAGATCATCCAGTATGGTACAGCCCAGGGTGGTCTCGGGGAATCATGGATCCTAGAGCAGACATGACCTGGTTGGCCATGACCTTAGACAGGATTTTGTACTCTGCATTCAGCAACGATATTAGTCGCCAATTTCTAATTTCCTCCCTCTCCCACTTCTGCTTGTAGATGAGGGTGATGATACTTTTCCTCATAGATTCACACATTCTACCTAACAGAAGCATACTATCGTACACCTCCAGCAGGTCCTGGCCAATCAAGTCTCACAGAGCTGAATACAACTCGGCCTGTAATCCATTGTTTCCTGCAGTATTTTTCAAGGATTTGAGGGCCTTCATAAACTCATCCAGAGAGAATGGCTCATCCAACCTCACCCACGTGCTGTGGTCCAAGGCCTCCATGATAGATGAAAGGTACGACTGGGAGGCAGCATCGTGTATGGGCTTCTTGTCGTACGTATTGGCATAAAAGGATTTGCTGATCCTCAGTATGTCAGCTAAGATGGCATTACTGAGCCATCTTCTTCCTTCAGGCTGCTGAGCACAGAGCTCTCCTTGTGCACCTTCTGGAAGAATAAAAACGAGAGCACATCTCATCTTTCTCCACAGTGTGTCATTCAAATTCTCTTCCTCTGCTCCGTCATTTCACTCTTTTCTGCATGCAGTCCATTCTACTTCTCTGCTTGGATACACAACTCTCTTCCTCCTCTCAATGATACTGACTTGCTATCATGTTATCCTCATTTTGTCCACTTCCCTGTATTCAGGACAAGGTTCCACGTTGCCTGTCTGAGGCCTAAAGCAAAGCGGCATCAATTCTTAATTTCAATAAAGTCAAACAAACATTCCACATCTAAGAAACACCTAGAGACACAATTGGACACAGCACTCAGGCCTGTAATGCCTTCGGCCATCAACATCAGCGATACTGTTGCCATGGTCGTTTGCATTGCCATGCTGCCATCCATCCATTATGACAGAATGATTATGGCCGTTGTTGCTGGCATAAAGTATTGAGACTTTACAAGCAAAAATGAATTTGTTATTTTTTGTTAATGCTGAAACTATAATCCACACTGTTAGAGCAAAATTGTTATAGCCAAGCTGAGTGTGCCCTAGCAACAAGCTGACTCGAGAACCGCAACTCTTGAGAACAGTAACTCTCAGTCTTCAGTGTTCTCCTTTACAGTAATGACACCAGGACAACTTACGTGCGAAAGGGGAAAAAAAAAGCTCCTCAACAATTATCAGATTCGGTGTCTCAGACAAATCCTCAGGTACTTTTGACATAACAAGATCACTGACTCAGAATCACACGTCAAAAAAAAAAACAATTGCGAAGACAAAGACATTTGTATTACATCAATCATGTTCAGAGGGTAAATGTTGGCTATATACACGAAGACCTTCTGTACAATGAACTAACAAGAGTGGCTGGATCGACTAAAAATCCACCTCTTCACAACCAGGATACCTGCGGAAGGAATATTAATATTACCGCTATTGATCGAGACAAATAGCTTGAAGTCACAGAGGGTCGGGACTTCTGGGCCCTGTCTACTTGGGGAGATATTCGTGTACACGAACAGAAATAGATCGATAAGATGGCTGAGGAGATCCCCTCGGGAAAATAAATACCAGTGATTCCTTTACTTTCTCAAGAAAATGCGTTCTTTAAGATCATAGAATCCCTACAGCGTGGAAGCAGGCCTTTCGGCCCAACAAGTCCACACTGATCCACAGAACATCCCACTCAGACCTCTTCCCCTATAAACCCACCTAATCAACACATCCTTGAACACTATGGGCAATTTAACACGGCCAAATCACCGAGCCGACACATCTTTAGACTGTGGAAGGAAACCGGAGCAAACCCACGCAGACACGGAGAATGTGCAAACTCCATAGAGGCACCCGAGGATGAAATCAAACCCGGGTCTCTGTAAGGCAGCAGTGCTAACCATTGAGCCACCGTGCCGCCCCGTAACAACGGAAAACAAGCCATAGCCTCCCAGTGAGCTAGACAAAGGAAGACCCCACCATTTCCCAGCTCAAACATTTTCTAGATTAGACTTCGAGTTCTTCTAAACAAATATGGCAGGGAACAGAATGGGATGCCTGACCTATACTAAGCAATTTTAAACACAACGTAGAGGATTTGAGATAGAAAAAAAGAACACGAGTGATACATTTCGTACTGGGATAGTAGGAACTGCCGATGCTGGAGTTACCTCACGATTCATACTGGTTTGTGTTTAACCTGACTGAGTAATTGACGTCGATAATTGTAAATGACAGACATTTCACACACGGTCAATATAAGTGCTGTGATACATGGTGCTGTTGTGGCTCAGTTTTAATGCCTCCCTCACAGACCGAGGCGACATATATTCAAATCTCACTGCTCCAGAGTTGTGTAATAACATGTGATTCCCGTGGTAATCGAATGGTTGAATAATTTCAGGTTAACTAGATGTGTTTTGTTTTAGTGACGACAACGCCAGTCCCAGTAGAATTAGACTGTGCCGCTGCAGATTTTCCACTTTTATTAATAAGGCTCACTTTTCCACATGCTTTATCTCTTACTGGAAAAGGATAAATATCTCTAATACCGAGAGTTACCGGTATCTCCATGGGGATGGACTAGTTGAAGACAAGTTACATTATTGTTCGTGTAGAAAAGAATTACTATACATTCGTTGCAGTTCTTGATGTTCCTGGTAAGTCTGTATATTCACCTGCTTTTTTTGTCTACTCTATTACTGATTCCACAATTGCAGTTCGGAAGATAAGGTATTTTGCACAAACTTATTTCGTTTTGGGAATAATATTGTTTTAAATTGACGACTTCATTTTTGCAAAGCAGTCCGCTCCATTTAAACACAATTAATAGAATCTGCCCACAGACTCTATTTATCCTGATGGCTCCTTTTAAGGTAAAACGCGTTTCAGAGTCTCCACCACAAGTAGACATCAGAAGTTATATTCTAAAACGATACACGTAATGATGGCTAGCATAGGACATGTAGATCAAAGATAAATTTGAAGTCGTTTGCTGTAATGATTCAGAAAACAGTTACAGTACTGAAGCTGATTTTCTTCCATTTTGAGTTCATACCAATGTTTCGCCTCCCACATGGTGTTATGTTAGAAAATTTATAAATTATCTTCCACAAATCAGATGGCGTGGTCCATTCATTTTCAGTTGAGCCCGTCCGAACAATTGTTTCGATGTTACTAAATTTCATGTTTTCTCTCGCTGGTAAGTGAATCCCTCAGTCTGCCCAACAGATAGCATCCTATCAGGTCACTTTCATCTTTACTGACGATGTTTCTTTGCACTATGCAATATTTGCTGTAACAATCAGGTGTTTTTTTTCATTCCTGGAACATGAAATACAATGCTAAACGGAAATCCAGCTTAATCTGATCTTTTACACACTGCTTACGTACATGTGCTACTTCATTCTGAATAATACACTTTTAAAATTATTAACAACGCAGCCAGAAGTACAAAAATATTTATTTCGGGTTGGTAGTGTCTGGTGAGACACAGTGGGAAATCAGCCTCTGAAAGTGTTAAGGTCATATGATGTCACCCGAGGTATGACTTCCGATGGCTGAACAAGTCAATTCCAGTTAAACAGCGCAGCGATTAAATGTTTACTCATGATCTTGACCCTTAAGTTGGTGCGTTGACCTGCTTTCAGGTCTGAGGTCTGAAATGCAGCTTCTGAAATCGCACTTAAAGGAAGGAGATACATTGATGATCACCCGCATCTGGCATTTTTATCCTCTGTATAAAGTGCGTTTTTCTTAATAGAAATTCCATCTTAATTCAAATTCTCAATACAAATTCCATCGGTCAGCCTTCCACTTCTCTCCTTATGGCCGAGTGGACCAGAGTCAGAGCACGGACAACGGCAGGAGAAGAACCCCACTGCCCCCGGATCACTGCCGTAAAAAATAACAGTGGTCAGATGACCACATAAAAAGTGGTCAGAGAGTCAGATGATTCTCAAATGAGAGTCCAAAGAATGGAATTTCGGAATAACTGGCTTATAAAGTAAAGTAGCGTTTGCTGAAGCAATCCAGGTAGAGGGATAAGTTGTGGAAGTTAGAAAAATATTGCGCATACAGGCTAGAGTGACGATGAGCAGGAGTAGCAGTTTACATTTTGGAGCTAAAATTGATTTGAAAAAGAAACATGTTCAGCAATCCTTTTATCAACGCTATCCCTCTATTCTTAGCGCCCAGTTTTACTGAGCAGTAATTGTTGTAATAAAAGTCTTTAAACATTTAAAACGTTACACCATTTTGATAAAGTACAACAAAATCGATTGGTTAACAAAATTAGTGGAAAACCACTATAATTAACATCCCTTCATAAGGGATGTGAAGCAGAGACCAGTGGTGAAAGAAGTTTTTTTTCGGTTTGGAAGGTACTTCTAAAATTTTGACTCGAACAATTATTTAGTCAGAAACTACTCTTTCTGATGTCTTACTGGCCAGTAGGTTTGTCAACAAAGAGTACTTGATGCTAACACCGATGCGGTAGTCAACTTTAATAAACAAAAATGATTGTAATATCGGGTATCAACGAGTAAACTGTGCAACAGCTTGCCTGATTAAAATGAATCAACATGAGTATAAAAAAAAGTACTCTTTTTGGAAGAATGAGCGAAGGCAAAATAGACTTAGTGAAACCATTAGAAGTTAACAAAGTGACTAATTTAAACTCATGGATGTCAGCAACAGAAGCCCATCCTCGGATGCTGAGCGCCACCTGCCCACCATCTCCATGGCAAATAGCAACTGAAAGTGCATACGCCTCTTTTACGAAGGTGTGTGTGTAAGGGGGAGGTGTATGGAGGAGGAAGACATTGAAGGTGAAAAGGTAAGGCAGTACCTTAAGTTAAGCTGAATAAATCAATGTAATTTGACATACCGCGCTTGTTCGGCGCAGCTCATTTGTGAAAATAATGCATTTATTTTGACAGTTTTCCTTCCAGTAATGTCTAGATATACTATGTTCTGTCTTTCAGCATCTGTATCAAACGTTGTTGTTGTTTACTGAAAAACTGATGCAGGTTGGCAAACTACAATGCAACGTGGCAGAACAGATTATTCTGCATCTCATTAAGAATTGAGGCAGGGTTGCAGTGTCAGAGCGTCAGCATAAAGAATAGGAAAAGAGCGCTGCACGGTTTGTGGGGCAGTCCTGACAAAGTAATGCTCTGTCTGGGATTAGTGATGAACTATCGTTGAGATAGAAATGAGGCAGTAGTGACCTGTTAATAGGTAGCTCTGACAGAAAGGTCTACACTTTTGCAAGGTTAATGCAAAAAGATTGGTGCGCAGTTGACGTTACCTCTTTTTGATTAGATGCCAGAATGATGATCTTGTTGACCTCCCTTGATGAGGCAAAAATTTTCCACGCCATTATTTCGATGAAGACCTAGCTTATGTTCTCTTGTGGAATGAGGAATTTCACAAAAAGAAAACAATGATCTTCACATTGCAATAGAACTTCTTGTGGATGCGTGCAGTGCGCTAATTGGCTGTTTCTTTTCTTTTCCATCAGATATGCAACTTTAGACGTGGTTAATTGGCTCTGGAGTACTTCTGAATGTCCTGTATCCCTTGATGGATGTTATAACTATCCATTTTTCATGGGATCTGGCAAGGTCATAACTTGTTTTCCTACTGTAAATGTTCTCGAATGTAGTCACTTGCAAGGAAACTTCAGAATGTAGTTAGATCAGTATTCCAGTATTCCAACCATAGTTCAATGGATAAACATATGGATGATAATGGAATAGTGTAGGTTAGATGGGCTCCAGATTGGTTTCACAGGTCGGCGCAACATCAAGGGCCGAAGGGCCTGTACTGCGCTGTAATGTTCTATGTTCTATGTTCTATGTTAGACAAAGTGCTGTAGATTATAGACGGGGTGAGGAATGCAGACTTCTTTCCTTAAAGGCCATTGTGAACTAAATGACTTTTAAAACAATCGATGGCAGTTGCCGAGTTACCATGAGTGAGATATTTAAATGAATTGGTATTCCACTCTCTGACATGGTGGAGTTTGAATGCAAGTGTCCTGATTATTCATCTGGCCCTTCTCGTTTACTCGTCTAGTCCATTGCCAGTGCACCTTTTCTTGGCCAACCAGCCTATCAATAATATGGAAGCATCACCCCACAATAGATTAACTCAGAATAATGGAAAATCTTGCTGTTGTTCCCTACACTCAAATAGAAGGCTGAACTGGCCTGTGAAATCAAGAATTTGCGGGGAACCAGCCACTGGGGACTCCCCTAAACCCTGACTGGTTGAGTCTTAACCTGGGAAGTGACCACCTTTCTGCAAGCACTATCCATCATACTCTCGGATTTACCGATGCTCAACAATGGCTCCAAACTCTGCTCCAGCTCTGAATCTCGGGCTTGGAAGGTCTGTAGCTGGAGATGTTTCCTGCATAATTTCCAATCCCCAGCACTGTAACTATGATTGATTTGCCATATGGAGTAGGAGGAGCACACCAGGGCCTTCCATGATTTACCCCTTTGTCTTTAATATAATAAATAATGCGGATTACTCTAGGACCTTTTTCTCCGCACCAGCTGCCTTATTGCTCTGACAAATTGTAAACTCAAAATAAATGCCTTGCAAACGACAGGCGATAAAAAAAAAACCCAACATAAGTACTCACCCTGACTTACATTCCCATTTAGTTGCTTCCTCTTGCTTGGCGTCACTTTTTCACACTCTTTTCAGACTGTATCACTGTGATGCTCAAAGCACGAAGCAGTTCCCAAACCTCTTTTCTGTGATGATCACTGCAGGAAATTGCTCCCAGACAATTTTACTGTGACCAGTACTGCAGGAAACTGTTTCCAGGCTGTTTCACTGTGTTGCTTTCTGCAGAGGAACGCAGTTCACTGACTGGTTTACAAAACGCTCACTACAGAGATTCTTTCCAGTATGGTTCACTGTGATTTCGTGAGGGACCCTTTGCAGACGGCTTTACAGCCATGTTGACAGCAGGAAACTCTTCCTAGGCTACTTCGCTACAACGCTGACTGAAGGAAACTCTTCTCTGACTGCTTCACGGCGATGATGACTGCAGAAGACTCTTCACAGTCTATTTCATAACAATGCCGATTGCGGGATTGTCTTTCCAGTCACATCGTTTGAGCTTCCCCTGTTTCTCAACTTTTCATCTCCCTTTCTATACTGCTATCACCTTAGCATAACAGCCCCTTTGAGCATGACATTTCTACTTGATTCCTCATTTGCTTTGTCCTTTCCTTTCACGTTTACAACTCCCTTATCTATGTGTTTTTGCAACTTCTTGCTGCATTTTTCTTTTCAAATATTGAAGATTGACAATTGAGAACACATAAAGTGAGTCATTAAGAAAGGCTGTCATAAACAATTTGAGAAAACATTTCAAAGGGTGAGCTTCAGCTCAGGTTTCTGTTATTACAAATCTTGCGTTGTCTTAACTTCTCCTTTTAGCTTTGAATAGAAGTAGCAGCAGATATCGTATCCTCGCGTAGTATTTAGAATCTCTTTAAGAAAATAATGATATAAATCAGAAAACTAAAACTGTTGTTAAGGCTTCATTAATATGCCACCACCATCTGTTTGAAATTGATAACATCAAATCCAAATACTTAACCCTTGAGAGCTCCCTCTCTCCCAGGCGTTTTGCTTTTGCTTCACAATTTTATCCAATTGAGAAATGATCACGTATTTGGCTGTGAGCTGATGTTAACATTGGTGCATATATTCTTCTTTCAGAACTTGCTTCGGTGTTTGGGTTTCTCAGTTCGTCACTTGAGCTTATAGTTGTGAGGCATAAACTTACGAGGATCAATCAAATGTTTGAAAGCATTCTAAACTTGCCAGCTAAACAATTGCAGAACACAAACTTGACCAATAAATTTTGGATTAAGGGAATTAAAATCCTATGAGACAACTTTGCAAGGCCACTCAATAAATATTCATTCATTTTGATACCAGTAATTAATGTTGATTATAATTTTTGATAGTACTGAATTCAAATGCTACCGATAAAAGATACTTAAAGTCGAAGATCATTCATTCACCAGGGTGTTTTGCACCAACACTAATTTAAGGAGAACTATCATGTTCACTGAAAAAAAAATGTGGCATTTGTCTGGTAAAGGGATTTTGTTTAGTAGAGGAGGCGCCATGCAGAATGCAAAGATGGATGGGTGCATGAGGTGAGATAGTTTATAAGGAAAGTTTGGACAGGCTAGAACTTTATTCACTGAACTTTAGTGTCCACTTCTTTGAAACTTAAAATATAACCTCCATCCTGTAACTCCACACACACACACACACACACACACACACACACACACACACATACACACACATACACACACACACACACACACACATAATGATAGCTTGCATATGTCTTGTTCATTTTGTTCTTCACACACCAGACCAATTTTCTCCTTTCGACACATTTACTTACTTTTTTTTACAACTCTATTTTCCTTTCACTACCATGAACAAACCTTTGTCTTTGGCTGGAAACGCCGTTACAACTCCAAAAAAACCAGATTTTTCCACCCGAAGAAGAATCATGTCAGGATCAAAACTTTCATTCCATTTCACTCCCCACAGATGCTGCCAGAACTGTTGAGTTTCTCCAGCACTTTCTGTTTTTGTATTGTTTCAGAATTCTAGCATCAGCAGGATTTTGTTTTTAGTTAAAGTCCTTAGGGTTCTTGAGAGGATAGATGCACAGACATTTTATTTTATGTAAGAATCTAGAGCTAAAGGTCATTTCTGGACAGTTCGGGATCATCCATTGAATACAGAAATGAGGTGATTAAGTTTACTCTTAGAGAGATATCATGTTCTTGAACTCACTTCCTGACGATGTCGTGTGGGCAGAGAACTTGAATACTTTTTAATGTCAAGGCGCACAGATTATTGTGAAGCAAGGATGTAAAAATGTATCAACGATAGGCAGGCATCACACTTGAAGTTACAAAAGGATCAGTCATAATCCTATTGATTGGCAGAGTAAACTCGCTTGGTTAATTGGCCTAATCCTGCTCAGAATGCATAAATTCGCATGTTTCTGTGCCTTAAGAAATGCGTCAGAGAATATCAGTCAGCCTTTATGATCTTTCTAACTGTCACATTATAAATGCTCACTGGTAACACATCATTCTGCTAAAGAAGTGATGCTTTGATAATCCAAATTTAAATTTTCAACATCTCATTCAAAGCATTGCACACCCGTTTCCCTTCAAAAGAGGAAAATCCCAACTCATCTTATCTTGCATACTTCCATCACCTTTTCTAGTTCTGCCAACAGCCTTTTATGTATATCCACATATCGTTCTTAATATAATGACATCACTTTTAAAAGATGATCAGAATTGGACATGCTACTCAAATTGTGGCAAAACTAGTGCGTTATTCAGTTCCAGTTTAACGTTCCTGCTCGAGTAGTTTAAACCTCGGATGATAAATACAAAGCATATGTTTGTATGTTTTAATTCCTTTTCGACCTTCATTGCAACATTAAGATGGGGGAGACCAGCGTAATGTGGTCAAATCTGTTCATTAG
Source organism: Ginglymostoma cirratum (assembly GCA_024137785.1). Lineage (NCBI taxonomy): Eukaryota > Metazoa > Chordata > Chondrichthyes > Orectolobiformes > Ginglymostomatidae > Ginglymostoma > Ginglymostoma cirratum. The sequence continues at coordinate 8,737,887 of JAHRHZ010000002.1, read as the reverse complement.
TAATCGAGGTGTCTAATCAATCATTTGGGATGGTGCTCATATGCCATAAAAAGAAAAAGCTGAAAATTAACTTGTTAAATACTGACTATAAAGTTAATCTCAAAATTTTGATCACAAAACTGTCATAAATTGTTTTTAAAACGTCAATTTTCCAGGCATCTGACAATGTCTTGAAAGTGAGATGCCAATAGTGAATGCTACAAAATCACACACATACGATAATACTTTCCAGAAAACAAATCCTTCATGGAAAAAGTACTAAAACTTATAAGTGCACTTTTAAAAGTTGTTCTTGGCAGAATATTAAATTTGTTACATAAACCTTTGTTTTTCTTTCCTGCATTTGTGTCTTCTTAGCGATAAGTTCACATCAGAGGGGCATTATGGCGAGTGCAACAGAGGCAAATCAATCTCTCTGCAACTTAATTGACGTTTCTGGTAATGGAGAATGGTGCCCTTACAAGACGGTTGAAGTGATCTGCATTGTGATTGTGACAGGGTCATTAAGTTTGGTGACCATCATTGGAAACATTCTGGTAATTGTTTCTATCAAAGTAAACAGACAATTACAAAATATTAACAACTACTTTATTTTCAGCTTAGCTTGTGCTGATTTAATTATTGGTGTATTCTCTATGAATCTATACACCATTTACATTGTATATGGATACTGGCCTTTGGGTCCAGTGGTATGTGATTTATGGCTTGCTGTAGATTATGTTGTCAGTAACGCTTCTGCCATGAACCTCCTTATCATCAGCTTTGACCGCTACTTCTGCGTGACAAAGCCCCTTATCTACCCAGTGAAGAGGACAACAAAGATGGCAGGGATGATGATTGCTACTGCTTGGGTACTGTCTTTTCTCCTGTGGGCACCTGCCATTCTCTTCTGGCAGTTCATTGTAGGGGAGCGGATTGTCGAAGACGACGAGTGCTATGTACAGTTCTTCTCAAATCCAGCTGTCACTTCTGGCACTTCTATACTTGCCTTCTACATCCCGGTTACCATAATGACGATTTTGTATGTGTACATATCTCGTGCCAGCAAGTGTCGAATTAAGGATCATAAGAATGAATCGGAATCATGTAAAGTCAACACTTCTTCCCGTATAGTGAACAGCAAAATAACGAAACCGAATAATAGCAAATCAGTAAATACGCTTGATGTGTTGCTGCAGGTCGAAACAAGACCTGACATAATAAATGATGAAATATCAGCTGTAAGTAGGATTCAAGGAGAGGAGGAGATACCTTCCAGAAAGTCCAATTTTCTTAACCTGGCTTCATCAAATGCCAATGATGAAGGAGACACACAGAAGAGTACCAATGGCTTAAACACACTCCACCATTGCAGGGTAAGCAACTTCACACTCTCTTCAACGAATGTTTTCAGCAAATTTAAAGACAATGCTGTTTGTACCATCAAAGTACAAACAGTATCAAGTGTCAACAGTAAGAATGTGAATGATAGAGAGAGTAGATCAATTGGCAACGCTATTAATGCGACGAGAGCACATGCTAAGAGAACAAAGGGTGCAGTACTACGAGAAAAGAAGGTGACTAGGACCATCCTGGCTATTCTCCTGGCATTCATAATTACATGGACTCCATACAATGTTATGGTTCTCATGGATACCTTCTGCTCAATCTGTGTCCCCATCACAGCCTGGAACGTTGGATATTGGCTCTGTTATATCAACAGCACCCTAAACCCTGCCTGCTACGCATTATGCAATATGACCTTCAAGAAAACATTCAAACATCTCCTCCTGTGTCAGTGCAAGAACATAAATGCAACAAAATAAATCTGCAGAAGTAATCACAATATAATGAACACTTCCATAAGTTACATCCAATGACTCAAGTAAATTACAAGCTCATGTGTTAGATCGTGCATCAAGTAGAGATTTTTATGTGCAATATTGTCAGCACATTTGAATTATATTCATTTAAATGGTAATGTCTGTTGTGAATAAAATCTATGTTTCATGTCAGAAAGTATGGCTGAGTAAACTGAAATGCATTTGCCCAATATTGGAATCAGCATATCATGTAGTGCAAGAATTTGTGTGGAAGAATGTTCATTTTGCAACCTTATTCTTTAAAAAATAAAATCAACTGTGATTCCAGTGTGTTACATACGGGCTAGTTATAGAGTAACAGTGGTCTATAGCACGAAAACAGATGCTTTAACCCAACTTGCCCATGCCACGCAATTTTCACAATTTGAACTAGCCCCATTTGCTTGCTCTTGGTCCATATCCTTCCATACCTGGCCACCTATATACTTGTCTAAATATTTCTTAAATGGCAACATTGTACTCGCTTCCACCACTACCTCTGTGAGAAACTCACCATCCTCAGTATGAAGAAATTGCCCCTGAACCCTTTTGTTTCTCTCCTTGATCACCTTAAACCTATGCCCTGCAGCTTTAGACTCCCCTACCATGGGGAAAAGCTGTCAACTATCTACTTATCTATGCCTTTCGTCATTTATATACAGCCATAAGGTCATCCCTCAGTGTCCTACGCTCCAGAGACGAAAAGGTCCCAGCCTATCCAACCTCTCCCTTTAACTCAAAGCTTCCAGTCCAGATATGCATCCCAGCAAATTGTTTTCTGCACTCTTTCTAGATTAATAATATCCTTTCTATACTAGGGCGACCAGACCTGCAAGCAGTGAGCCAACAGTGGCCTCAACAATGTCTTGTAGAGCTGCAAAAATACGTTCCATCTCCTATATTCAATACTCTGACCAATGAAAGCTAGCATTCCGAAAGCCTTCTTCACTGCCCTGTCTACATATAACCCCATTATGGAGGAGTTATAAATCTGTACCCCCAGATCTCTTTGTTCCATAACGCTCACTAAGGCCCTACCCTGCTTTGTTTTACCAAAATACAACACCTTAAATTTATTAAACTCCATCTAACATCTCAGCCCACTGGCCCAGTTGATCAAGATCTTGCTGCATTCCCAGATAATCTTCTTCACTGTCAACAATACAACCACTCTTGGTGTTATCCACAAACACACTAACCTTTCATCCTAAATTATCAAACAAATAATTCATGTAAATTTCGAACAACAGTACATCCTGCACGGATCTCTGTGGTACACTGTTCGTCACAGGTCTCCAGTCTGGAAAACAACCCTCTATCAACTCCCTCTGTCTTCTGCCGTCAAGCCAACAGAGAGTTGTTGTTTATCTCCGTTGGCTCTGAACTCTTGCATGTGGATTAGAATGATGCTAACAATGCAGAATTCGATCTTCATGCTGTCTGCTGCAGACATCTGCACTCTATCCCTAGTTTATATTTTTAAAAAATGCATCTTATAACCGAATACATTGGCAGATCTGAGATAACAAGGTGTAGAGCCGAATGAACACAGCAGGCCAAGCAGCATCAGAGGAGCAGGAAAGCTGATGTTTAGGGTCTGGACCAAAAATGCTCGGCCTGTTGTGTTCATCCAGCTCTACACCTTGTTATCTCAGATTGTCCAGCATCGGCAGTTCCTACTATCTCTGAATCAATATTGGCAGATCTGTTTTCGGTCACTGACGAAGAAAGGTCAAACGAATCAATCTTTCCTGATTCCTTCAGTTCAGGCAAAGCACATCCCGATTTTGATGTGAGCATTTGTAACAAGTTCATTTGAACTGCTGAATTACCGAATCATTCGTACTTTTGAAAAATAAATTTGAAGGAAGAGAGTAATTTCTATTCTAGACATCATTCGGTTCTCCTGATCATCTGAATAGTCATTGAGGATAGTAATCATCATTCTGTTTTGATACACGAAGGGTGCTGCTTTAATGTATGTTGTAAAACCGCAAAATAGTTATTTAGCACCTGCAATGTAAAAACAAAGAAAAAAGAAGAAACTTCGCAGAGAAATAATTACCAAACAAAATTAGGGTATGATGAAAAGAAACATTCCCTGAGCCCAGATACCGTGGTGCATATACTTAACACTTGGTCACATGGTGGCGTTGGTTTTCAGTTTCGGTCATGACCAGTGAGAAATCTGGTGCGATGTCATGTGTCCCATTGTGGCTCAAGTAAAATAATTGAGGAAAAACTCTTCGGAGAGATGAATATGGATTCATGCATTTACAGATAGAAACAACAGTGTAATGACCCAATCTCCAAGCATCTGTCAACCTCACTTTCAAACTTTCCATCTCAGTTTAAATCTGAACAAAAGAAAAATAATGCAATTGCTGAAAAACTAAGGTAAAATAACAAGAGCAGCAAAGGCTGGGGGAAGAAAGGAGTTCCCCAGCTGTGAGACCCTATATTAAGCGAGAAGCATAGTTGTTAGTTCAAATGCTCGCACGCTGTTCAAGGCAAACTAAGTCGAATAGAAAATCTCTGGCAAGTTTATTTTTGCATAGTCGATTGCTGAATTTAATGATTACATTTTTCAAGACACAATCCGGCATTACCCATTACCCTAGCTGTTTCGTCAGCTGTAGCCATTTGTCATTGCCACTGAGGCCCGTAACCAGTGCGAACATGCTTTTCGGTGCAATTGATGATGAACAACAGTTTTGACATGTGACAGCACATAGCTCCAGTCGTATATATGGAGAGATAACTGCTCAAAATATAACTTTCTTCAGAGGTGCTCTGCTTGACCGGGGATTGGAAACCATTCTTTTTCCAGCGAAACTCTCTTATTTCTAATTTTTCACCTTGCTATTTTGGTATCTGAGGCAAATGCATGATCTACCTCTGCTCAGGATCTCAAAACCAATACGTGCCACCACTAGCAACACTAGCAAACACATAGACAGTTGCATAAGGTGCTTTCTCCTAAACTGTATGCCCCTCTCTAGCTGTAGATATATGAGAATCAGAGCAGGAGTAAGCAATTCAACTCCTCACGTCTGTTCCACCATTTGGTACAATCAGTTTTGATCTTGTCTCGGCATCAACTGCACTTTCCTGTCAGATTTCCGTTAGCCTTTCGCACGTCACTAATTTAAAATCTGTCTCATTTTTCAATTCGCTCAGAGTTCCCGGCGACCGCGGCACTCATGGCTATTAAAATCCACAGATTCATGTCTGCTTGGCAGAAGTAATTCCTCCTCATATCTATTTGAAATCTGCCGTCCTTTCTCATTTCGGCTTAGATTGGCCCACGGGGGAAATATTCGTCTAATATCTTAATCCCCTTTAGCATCTTATGTACCTCAATTAGATCTCAGCTCAGTCTTCTAAATTCCAGAGTTTATTTGTAAAAAACTGCTCAAAATTTCTTCATAACACAAGCTAGACAACGAGATCCAATCAAAGGAGTTGAGATTACCGACACAGGGTCTTTAGGAAATGGATCAGCACGCATAATATGTGTGTGATTTAGTGTTTCTTCAAGCTCAGAACAATCCAACTCCCGAGTGCTGACTTTTTTGTTTACTTCCTGAAACACGAAGTCTTCCCAGTCAACCAAGTAGGCACACTATTTTACTGATCAACAAGACATCCCCCAGAGGAGCGACAAACTTCTGAGAATGCCCACACCTCACTGAGACATGTTGTGAATTCAGCTGAAACAGGTGAGAACAGAGGAGTATGGCAGAGTTGGTAAAGCTTTGTGCACAAGGCGCAAGTTTGCCGATTTGGAGCGTGATTGTGAAGCATTTTTACTTAAGGACAAGAGGCGGTTTGTGAGTTTTGGCTATCTTATGGTGCAACTCTAGAGGAGAAAACTGTTCCAGCTACAAAGGATTACCGTTCAGAATGGTGGGAAGCTTTTTTTCTCCCCTTACCTTGGGTGTGTTTTTCTAATCCTGTATTGTCCTACTGAGGGAACAAACGTTGCCTGCTTTGATTAAGTTTTTCTCTTCGGTTTTTTTTTGTAGGCCTCATCTTACGGCAGATTCTCAGAAACTACAGCAGGAAATTTTGTCAGGTTTGAAGAATTGCAATACATAGTGAAGGATGTAAAGGGTGGGGCGGACCAGGTACACTGAGCTAGAATTAGAGATGGGAAACATTCCACCGTTTGCTGTGTGGGAGCTGTTACATGCCCATTGTGGAAAGGGAATGTATGATAAGGGTCTAGGCCCGAAAAGTCAAGCTTTCCGGCTCGTATGATGCTGCTTGGCCTGTTGTGTTCATCCAGCTCCACACCTTGTTATCAGGGAATGTATGGTGCCATCTTGCGGACATTCACCTACCCTCTTTACAAAAGCTGTCGAATTCATATCGAATAGACCAACTTGACTACAGGATTGATCCTTTCTGCAAATATGTAGCAAATATTTTGACCGGAATAGAGCCATAGATTCCTTAGCTGGTTTGCCAGGTCTAAAGCATTCATGTTGACCAAGCAAGGAGATTGAGTGGGTTCTCTCTGTGAGAATTAGGCTTAGAAATCAAGTCTAGGGAATGGTTTGCATTATATGGGGTTGAGTGACTCTAAAGTATGGCTGCATCAAGACATATTGTTCACCTCATGCGGAAGTAGAAGCATTTTTGTGGGTCCTTAGCATGTCTGGAGCCGTTGGAGATTATGTATGACGCCTGATCATAACAATGAAGGCTCTACTCCTGAGCTAGAATATCCGGGTTCACGCACTGCTTCCGACAGAGGCGACATCTCTGCGAAGGTTGATTTGCAGAACTTTGCATTTGAAAATGGTAATAATCCCAGCTACCTGCAGGCTTTCTTGTGCGAAAGGAAAATGCAATAATGCAATGCTTAAGGAGGCCTTCAGAGGTGAGTAAATCCGCTCCGAATCTGTTTTCCCAGTAAAATCAAAGACGGGGTATTGTCGGAGATTTTGATTACGCTGAGCAGCATGCAACTCCAGCGATTTTCAAATTTCAGAAAGCTGTGGTTTAGTATCAAGGAATCAACTCACAATTGGGACATCGGAGACTTTATCTTGACACTTGAAAATATGCTGTCCGGTCATTGTTATTTTGCGGAACTACAAACTCGCGCTCTGCATGGCAGACCTCATTGCCAGTTAAATGTGGGTAATTACATTCACGGGCAGGACGTGACGTCAGAAGAAACTTTATAGATATTTTGCGATGCACAAGTACTAATGGTGGAACATGACTCTAGGATGAACTGGAGTTAAACACATTACCAACATTATAATAGAGAAACGGGTTTGGATCCGTGCTATGGCAATGGCGTATGATTATACCGCAAAACTGTAGCCAGCAATAATAACTGACTTAGAAAGCAACATATTTTCTTATGCTTCATTTTGTATGCCAAATGATCAACCTTATAGGTCCTGTAAATTGTATTCTGGATAGTTTTATTAATTTTATTATAACTTAAAGATGTGTTTGCAAAATGTCCATATTTGGTGTTCAGGTTCGGACAAAAATCTAGACGGAGGTATTTGCGAATACAGAAAGCGTATTAGTGTAGAATAGAAAATGCCATCTGTGCATGTTACAGATATGTTTAGCAGAATAGTGAGGACAACTTCATGATAGCTAGTAATTATAAGATAGTTCCAGCGTCTGAAGTGAAAATAAGACGTCATGGCAATAAAACTGCAGTTTCTGGGGCTTCAGAAGAAACCGTGTACGGCAACTGACTTCCTTGCTTTTCTTTCTCAAAAATCTTTGACAGAATTGTTATAAAATGAATGAGATTTTCACTGGACTTGCCAATGAGCCAAGAGAAGACAGAACTTTCTTTTTCAGGCTATTTGCAAATTGTTAAATCTTGAATAGATTTCTGAGGACAAAACAGTTTCATTTGGATTACTGACATTGAACTTTTGTTTTCTTGTTGAAACATGCCTCAAATTCCAGCCAAAGAACACCAGCTGAACGGATCCTTAGAATCTAGCCCATGCCAAGGCTTCCTCGCTGGAGACACGTTTGGCACAATGGGGAAACAATAAGTAATCAAAACAGAAAGGAAGTCATTATAATCATTGAGTGAAGGAAGGAAGACAGAAGGTTGGAGTGAAGAATCCTCACCACACTGTTTGAGGGGGCAACCATGAAGAGAAGTGAAAATATATTGTCCGCCTGCACATTTGATGAATTACTCCTGCAGTGTAAATCCTAGATTTGTACCTATATATCATGTTGTAACTTCAGGGAAAAGGAATTTGTGGGAAAAAAGAATAAACCAGAAAGACCACTGAAAACTTCAAAAATCCTATTTTCAAAATCTTATACACCGTTCAAAACAATGCGTGTCAGATATAGGTGTCGTGGGGAATAAGAGTGTAACGCCAAATCAGCGTGAAATAGACATGTCTAATGAAATGACATTTCCAAAGCTTGGTCGAGATCAATAGCAGTCTTTGATGTAGGAACCTGCTACTCAGACTCAAGCTAAGTTGGGTCATGGTCCCTAGATGTCCTAAATGTTTTTGTCCATGAAGACGGTATTCTCTTCTGAATACAAAGCAAATTGTCACCTTTCCTTTATGAATCAATTAAATAAAAGAACATCGAAGGAAACAAGGTTTGCATGGGAAATTAGCTTGTTTTTCTTTACATTGAGGTAGGAGAAGAGAATGCCTCACATGAGAAGTATTTTTTAAAAAATAACATCAAAATCATGCGGAGAAAACTAAACTTTAGATTTTTGATATCAAAGCAATGGAGAGGTCTGTGCCGTGCAAAATTTCAGCAATGACGTCAGTTGAGGGGCAGATGTGAAGGCAAATACCAAAACTATAAAAAGTCTCCTTCCAACTGCATGGCTTCAACGTTGGATTCGCAGAAGCTAAAGTTTGGTCTCTAACACATTATTGAAATATTTGAATATTTTGATATTAATGCAATTGTTCATCCGACAGGAAAAGATACTATTATTGTCAGATCCTATCTATTCCAGCATAGGTCCACATTTAAACAGGAGTCAATTAATCTGTGGTGTACATAAAATGAACATCCACGAGTGAGATATGACATTGCTTCAGTTCTAGTTGAAGTTTCTAAATACCTCACTTATCACTGATTTCCATCTTTTCTGTTTCATATAAGTTTCCTTTACCTTCTGCTTTATTTTTATCAACTGATCTGTGATTGAATTTACCTAACTCCCTTCTTAATCCTTGCACTGCATCCTTCCAAATCATGGGCGATGTGCAATCCGATCCCCTTTTCAGTCAAGTCTTGGATATCTTATTGGGATTACTCATCGAGGAAGCAGAAATGAGAATATTTCCAATAGTTCTCTGAAAATTGCATGCAACAGTGTTATGTTACATTGAAACAAGCTGAGAAAATGGAATATTTTAGGAGAATTCTATTAAAATAGAAATGTTGGGGAAAGGAGAAATAGTGTGGTGTGAGAGATAGTAGGAACTGCTGATGCTGGAGAATCTGAGATAACAAGGTGTAGAGCTGGATGAACACAACAGACCAAGCAGCATCAGAAGAGCAGGAAGGCTGACGTTTCAGGCCTAGACCCTTCTTCTGAGAAAGGTCTAAGCCCAAAACGTCAGCTTTCCTGCTCCTCTGATGTTGCTTGGCCCACTGTGTTCATCCAGCTCTCTACTTTCCAGAGAATCAGGTTTCCTCAATCTGGCCCCATCAATTGCCAATAATGAAGCTGCTACTTAAAAGAGTGCAAATGACTTAACTGCACTCTATTATTTTAGGGTAGGCAACTTCACACTCTCTTTAATAAATATTTTCAAATTAAAAAAAAAATGACGTCTACAGCATCAAAGTATGAACAAGATCAGGTATCAGCACTAAGGATGCAAATGGTAGGGAGAGCAGAACGATGGATAACGTTATTCATGTGACCAGAACACATTCTAAGAGGACAATGAGTGTGGTACTATGAGCAAAGAAGATGACAAAGCCTATCCTAGCTATCCTCCTGGCATTAATCACTCTGTGGACTCCATACAATGTTATGGTTCTCATTGAAACCTTTTCTCAATCTGCATTCCCAGCGCAGTTTGGAAGTTTTGATACTGGCTCTGTTGTATCAGTAGCGCCCTAAAACCTGCCTGCTATGCATTCTGCAATATGACCTTTAAGAAAACATTCAAGAATCTTCTCCAGTGGCAGTTCAAAAACATTAATGCGACAAAATAAGGCAATAATAACAATTAAAATGTAATACGCACTTCCGTAACTTACAAAAAAAAATCAATGCAACTAAATTACACGCTAATTTGACCATATGACTAGTCAGGGAAAGATTTTTAAATTAAGTATTGTGAGCACATATGAATTATATCAATCAAAATGGCAATGTCTGTTTTAAATAAAGTTTATGTTGCATATATGGAAGTATTTATGAGTAAACTGGAATGGGTTTGCCCAATATTGTAATCATCATCGGATGTCGTGTGACAATATTTGCTGAAGAATACTCACTTTGCAAACTCATTCAATTAAAGAGAAACAAATGAGCATCCAGTGTGCCAGATAAGGGCTGGTTGTTGCTGTTTATTTCAATTGGCTTTGAAGTCTAGCGTGTGGATTGGAATGATATGAACAATGCAGAGTTCAACCTATCTTCTGGCTGGTGCAGACGCTGCACTCTATCCCTCCGATAAAGAAAAAGTCATGTTGCAACCAAAAAGTAAAATGAAAGATCTGCTATATGTCACTCAAACAGAAAGGTGATCAATATTCCTTGATACTATCAAATTAGTCAAAACACATCCTGATTCTGATGATAACAAATGGAACAAGGCCTTTTGACCTGCTGAAATAGCAAATAATTTATAAATTTGAAAAATAAATGCACATCCTTAATCCAGAATTCATGAGGAATGTGCATTACCCTTAATCACATAATTGTATTGGTTCTCATTTCCGGTTATGCAAATGAAATTTCTGGTGGTTTGTAGTGTGTCCCATTGTGACTAATTAAAATAATTGACGAGAGAGTCTGCAGACAAATAAATATGGATTCATGAAATTATAAATAGAAACACAAGCGTGTCGTCAACTGCTCTCCATGCATCTGTAAACTTCATTCTCAAGCTTAACATCTCAGTATAAATCTGAACAAAAGCAAAATGACGTGAGAATGGAAAAGCGAGATAAAATAACATGAGCAGCAAGGGTTGTGAATAGTGTGCTACAGGGATCAGGACTGGGACCTATGCTGTTCGTGGTCTGCATAAATGATTTGAAGGAAAATGTCGCTGTCTATTTGTTAAGCTTGTGGACAATACAAAGATTTGTGGAGTTGTGGATAGTGAGGAAGAGTGTTAGAGGATATAGCAGATGTAGGTCAATTGGGGTTATGGGCAGAAAAATAGTAAATCAAGTTTATTCCAGAGAAATGTGAAGGCAGCATTTTGGAAGATCAAATACAGGTGGAAATTATGCAGCAAATGGCAGAACAATTAGGACTATTGATATGCAGAAGGATCTGGGTGTACAGGGCAACAAATCGCTGAAGATGACAGTGCAGGTAAATAAGGTGTTAAAATGGCCTATGACACGCTTGCCTTCACTGGAAGTTACATTGAGTATAAGGATAGTTAAGTTTTGCTGCAGCTTTAATCGAATTTTAATTCGGCCACACTTAAAATTTTTTTTACTGTTCTGGTCACCGCAATATTGGAAGGATGTGCATGCTTTGGAGAGGGCGCAGAAAAAAAAATGTTTACCAGGATTTTTCCGGGTATAGGGGAATTCTAGCTATTAAGAAAGGTTAGATAGACTGGTTTTGGTTTCATTGGAGCGCAGGAGTTTGAGGGAAGACCAGATAGAAGTTTATGAGATTGTGAGTGGCATGGATAGAATGGAAAATATAACGCTTTTTTTCCCAGGGTGGAAAGGTCAATTACTAAGGGCAGTAGCTCAAGGTATGGGGCGAGGAGTTTAAAAGAGGTGTGCGAGTCAAAGTTTTCACACAAAGGGTGGCGAGTGTCTGTAACTCCAGACGTGGTTTCACCAAGAAAGTGTAAAACTGTAGAAAGACTTCCTTACAATTATACTCCCAACCATTCAAATAAGGGCCAACCTTCCATTAGCCTTCATCATACACTGCTGCGCCTGTGTGCTAGCATTCTGTATTTGCGTTCTGTGCACAAATATTCCCAAGTTCATTTGTATTGCAGCTTTCTGCAGTTTTTCTCTAATTAAATCAAACTCTATTATTTTGTTCTCACTTTCAAAATGTACAACATTCATTTCCCCACATTATACGCCATTTGCCAACTTTTTGTCTACTTACATAAACGATGAAAACCTCTCATAAAGCTATTTAATTCTTTTGTTTACCTTTGTGAAAACTAAACTGCTCCCATTCCTCATGTCTGCTGAATCTTTTGGACTTCCTCTGTGCACCTTCCATGGATTTAAAACTATCCCTAATTTCCATTTTTAGCCTTGGCCAGGCCACCTTTCCCACTTTATATTTGTGCCAAGCAGGAATTAACAGTTGTTACAGTTTATCAATGCAGACTTTAACTGCTTGCAATTGCCTATCCACGATAAACCCTTTTAACAAGGTTGCATAATTCATCATAACCAGTGCGCACTTCTGACAATAGCAATTTCTTCCATTTAGATTCAAGGCTCCAGGCTGAGAATGAATTATGTCACTCTCCATCCTCATGAAGATTTCTGGCACATTAAGTTCACTTTTCCCCAGCTAGTTTACCAACTATTCCTTTGATATTACACAATAACGAGTCTAGGACATTATCTTGTTGGGTCCTCAACAATCTTGTACAGACACGAAAAATTCCTCCTCTATAAAACTGTTACTGCTTTGATTTTTCCAATCTTCAGAAGGGTGAAGTTGCCCGCAACCATAGTTGTACCTTTGCTACTTGCCTGACCCAACCATATTTTGTTAAACCAATGAGAGAGAGAGCAGATTGCAGTAGATATGAATTACCTGCATTTTTAATCATCGGCCATAGTGTGCAAAACAGTGGATGAATGAGTAAAATGAGGGAATGTGGGGTCAGGGGACAAGTGGCAGAATGACTTGTTGGCTACCATTAAGACAGAAAACAAAGCGTTATGTCGAGAATGGTAGGCTCATTCAGAAAGTAAGGAGGCATGGGATTCAGGGAAATTTGGCTGTCTGGATACAGAATTGGCTGTCCAATAGAAGACAGAGTGTGGGATTGATGGAAAGTATTCAGCCTGGAACTCAGTGAACAGTAGTTTTCCACAGGGGTCAGTTCTGGTACCTCTGCTGTTTGTGATCTTTAGATGAGGAAGTGGAAGGGTGGGTTAGCAAGTTTGCTGCTGACATGAAGTTTGGTGGAGTTGTGGATAGTGTGGAGGGCTGCCGTAGGTTGCAACAGGACATTGACAGGATGCAGAGCTGGGCAAAGAAGTAGCAGATGGAATTCTACCTGGAAAACTGAGAAGCGATCTATTTTGGAAGGTCGAATTTGAATGCAAAATACAGGGTTAATGGCAGGATTCTTGGCAGTGTGGAGGAACAGAGGGATTTTGGGTTCCACTTCAATAGGTCCTCAAAGTTGCTACCCAAGTTGATAGGATTGTGAAGAATGCATATGGTGTGTTGACTTTCATTGGCAGGGGATTTGAGTTTAAGAGCCGTGAGGCTATGCTGCAGCTCTATAAAATGCTACTTAGACCACAATTGGAATATTGTGTTCATTTCTGGTCGCCTGATTATAGAAAGGATGTGGAAGCTTAGAGAGGGTGCAGAAGAGATTTACCAGGATGCTGCCTGGACTGGAGGGCAGGTCTTATGAGGAAAGGTTGAGAGGGCTAGGGCTTTTTTCATTGGAGTGAAGAAGGATGAGAGGTGATTTGCTAGAGGTGTACACGATGATGAGAGGCATAGATACAGTGGATAGCCAGAGACTTCTTCCCAGGGCGAAAATGACTATTACGAACGGCATAATTTTAAGGTGATTGGAGGAAGGTATAGGGAGAGATCAGAGGTAGGTTCCTTACACAGAGAGTGGTGGGTGAATGGAATGCACTGCCAGCGATGCTAGTAGAGTCAGACATATTGGAAACATTTAGGTGACTCTTGGCTAGGCGCATGGATGATAATAAAATTTCAGTTATGCAGTGTAGTTTGATCTTAGAGTAGGATAATAGGTCGGCACAACATTGTGGGCCGAAGGGCCTGTACTCTGCTATACTGTTCTATATTCTATATTCATGTTCTAAGAATTGTTATTCCAAAGGTTGGAAGTGGTGTTCGTAAGGATCAGGAATGGGATCACTGCCTTTCACAATTTATATTAATTGTCGTGTAATGGAGTCTAAAACTGGAGGACATAGGTTTAAGGTGAGAGAGGAAAGATATAAAAGGGACCTCAGAGGCCACTTTTCACGCAGAGGATGGTGCTTCAATGGAATAAACTGTCAGAGTAAGTGGTAAACGCTGGTACAATTACAACATTTAAAAAGTATCTAAATGGGTGCATGAATGGGAAGGCTATAGAAGGATTGGGGCCAAATGTTGGCAAGTAGAACGAGATTAATTCAGGATATCCGGTCGGCATGGACAAGTTGAATCAAAAGGTTTGTTTCCTAGCTGTACAACTCTATGACTGTAATGATTTTGATGTTGGAATCAAGAAAATAGTTTCTAAATTCGCAGCTGACAAATAGTTAAGGGGAAGCTAGCAAGTGCATGAGGGAGAACAGAATAGATGACCATGAGAGCAGGCATTGATGAAAAAGGAAGTAAGAGACCTTGAAAGAAGAAAAGGTATTCTCAACATCTGCTTGGAACAAATTGCCTATTTTGTTGTGTTGTATATCTGATGTAATCAATATTTTCATTGAAAATTATTCAACAGCAAAATGCTTACTCTTTCTCTTTGATTATCTATGAAAGAAAGGAGGCAGGCGCATTGAGAAAGAAACTGCAGAAATATATATTTTTTGGACAAATAAAAGCAAAACTAAAATAATTATTCACTCCAGGGCCTGACCAAGATTCACTATTATGCAAGTGACTGATGCTTCCAATACATTCGCTCTGAGAGTCTTCTGTGCTGATCATTGACCAAGCTGTACATTATGTATGATTAAAGGAAATAACTTGAATGAAATCAATGAGGCTGAGATTTACAAACACGTTTATTATCTTTCTAAGCAATTGAACAAAACTACAAAAGTAATTTCGGGAAGTTAGACTTGAAAAGTAAGATATCACTAAACAGGGTCGATGTATAGATTACTGTTGGATAAAAGACACAGTTATCAAAAAAGCCTAAAATAATAGAGTGATTCCCTGTCACGGATTCATTCATTTCAATGCTCAGAAAAATATCCAGGCATAGCAATTTAAAATAAAATGAAAAAAGGATCCTTTTTCACTCCAGGAACTGACCCAGATTCAGGGTAACGCAAAAGTGGTAGAACTCACAAGGAACATGAATGACGGCTAGAATCATGTAGTATGCTTTCTTGACAACGAGAAATATTTACATATCTTTCTGTGTGAAATGACCTGTCCCGTTTTACTGTCGAAAATCTTTGTGAATTGGATCCGGAAACAATAGACTCACACAGCCTTAAATTCATACACTGTGAGACATCCATGTGGGAATTGAAAACAAACAATTGTTCAAAATACTTTCTTTAGAGAACTTTGAGAAAATGACTGTGGTAATTATTTTGAACCATTAGAACATAGAACATAGAATAGTGCAGCACAGTACAGGCTCTTCGCCCACGATGTTGTGCCGAACTTGTACCCAAAACCTAAGGTCTATCTGACCTCCACCCCTACCCTATACTATCATCCATATGCCTATCTAATAGCCACTTAAATACCACTAATGAGGCCGACTGCACTACCTTCTCTGTCAATGCATTCAGCACCCCTACCACTCTCTAAATAAAGAACCTGCCTCTGACATCTCCCCTATATCTACCTCCACTCACTTTAAAACAATGGCCCCTCGTAATAGTTACTTCAACCCTAGGAAAAAGTCTCTGGCTGTCCAGTCTATCTATACCTCTGATCATTTTGTACACCTCTAACAAGTCACCTCTCATGCTTCGCAGTTCTAAAGAGAAAAGCCCTAGTTTTCTCAACCTTTCCTCATAATACTGCCCTTCATTCCAGGCAACATCCTGGTAAATCTCGTTTGCCCCTTTTTCAATACTTCCACATCTTTCCTGTAACGAGGTGACCAGAACTGGAGACAATACTCCAGATGTGGCCGAACCAGGGTTTTTTATAGCTAGAGCATAACGTCACGGCTCTTGAACTCAATCCCTTGATGAATGAAATCGAACACACCAATCGCCTTCTTAACAACTCTATCCACCTGGGTGGCAGCTTTCAGGGAACTGTGGAGATGAACACCAAGATCCCTCTGCTCCTTCACACTGCCAAAAATCTTTCTGTTAACCCTGTATTCTGACTTTTTAATTTCTGAAGAAGGGTCTACACCCAAAACGTCAGCTTTCCTGCTCCTCTCATGCTGCTTGGCCTACACCTTGTTATGTCAGACTCTCCAGCATTGGCAGTTCCTACTATCCCTGTATTCTGCTTTCAAGTTTGTCCTTCCAAAATGAATCATCTCACACTTTTCAGGGTTAAATTCCATCTGCCACTTCTCAGCCCAGCTCTGCATCCTATTAATGTCCCTTTGTAACCTAGAACAGCCCTCCGCACTATCCACAACTCGACCCACCTTCGCATCATTCGCGAACTTACTAATCCACCCTTCCACTCCTACATCCAAATCATTTACAAACATCACAAATAGAAGAGGAAACCAGAACAGATCCTTGTTGTACACCACTCGTGACTGAGCACCATGTTGAATATTTTCCATCCATTACCACTCTTTGTCTTCTAAGGGTCAGCCAAAACTGAATCCAATCTGCCACATTCACCCCTATTCCATGCCTCCTTAACTTCTGCATGAGCCTACCACGGGGAACATTACCAAATGCTTTATTTAAATCCATGTATACCACATCCACTGCTCCACCTTCATCCACGTGTTTGGTCACCTCTTCAAAGAATTCAATAAGGTTTGTGAGACATGATCTACCCCCTCAAAAATCCATGCTGACTATCATGAGTCAATCTGTGCCTATCCAAGTGATCATAAATCCTATCTCTCAGAGCCCTTTCCAATAATTTGCCCACCACTGAAGTAAGACTAACTGGCTTGTAATTTCCGGGCTTATCCCTATTCCCTTTTATGAACAAGGGAATAACGTTTGCCAGTCTCCAATCTTCCGGCACTATACCCGTGGACAGTGAGGACGAAAAGATCATTACAAAGGCCCTGCAATCTCCTCCCTCGCTTCCCATAGAATCCTTGGATAAATCTCATCAGGCCCGGGGTACTTAACTATCTTTAAGTTCCTCAAAATTCCCGGTGCATCTTCCTTACTAACATCGTCCTCCACTAGCCTACCAGCCTTTTTCACACCATCCTCCCCTACAAGTAGGGCCCTCTCAGTTGTGAATACTGAAGAAAAGTATTCATTAAGGACCTCTCTTATCTCTTTAAGCTCCATCCACAAATTCCCTTTACAATCCTTGAAAGGCTCTACCCTTTCTCTGGTCATTCTCTTATTCCTCACGTACGTGTAAAATGCCTTGGAGTTTTCCTTGATCCTATCTGCTAAGGCTTTCTCATGCCCCCTTATAGCTCTCCTAAGCCCTTTCTTCAGCTCCTTCCTGGCTAACTTGTATCCCTCTAGAGCCTTTTCCAATCCTTGTTTCCTACACTTTACATAAGCTTCCTTCTTTCTCTTAACCAGTCGTTCGACCTCTCTCGAGAGCCCTGGCTCCCTCACTCGATCGCATATTCCCTGCCTGCAAGGGACAAACATATCAGTCACACGCAGTCTGCATTCTTTAAACAATCTCCACATTTCTATAGTGCTCTTCACTGATAGTATCTGTTCCCATATTATGTTACTCAGTTCTTGCCTAACAGACTTATAACTACCCTTCCCCCAATTATAACCCTTACTCTGCTATATGTACCTATACTTTTCCATGGCGATTTTAAACGTAACAGAGTTATGATCACTACCGGCAAAATGCTCTCCTAGCAACAGGTCTAACACTTGGCCCAGTTCATTGCCAAGCATCAAATGCAAAGTGGCCTCTCCTCGTGTTGGTCTATCTCCATATAGCATCAAGAATCCTTCCTGAATGCACTGGACAAAATACGCTCCATCTAAACTATTACAACTAAAAAGTTTCCAATCAATATTTGGAAAGTTGAAGTCACCCATAACTACAATCCTGTGACTTCAGCACCTTTCCACTATCTGCCTTCCAACCCGCTCCCCAACTTCTCTGCAACTATTAGAGAATCTGTAAAAAACAACCCAACAAAATGACTGCTCCTTTCTTGTTCCTGACCTCAACCCCAGCTGACTCTGTAGACGTATCATTCGCGAATTACCTTTCAGTTGCTGCTGTACTAGCCCTCTCGAGAAATGCCGCTCCACTGCCTCATTTACCACCCTCCCTATTTCTTGTCAAACATCTAAATTCCGGAACTTCCAACAACCATTCCTGTACCTAAATTACTGAAGTTTCTGTAATGGCCATAACATAGTAGTTCCAAGTACTGACCCATGCTCTAGGTTCATCCGCCTTATTTCTGATACTTCTAGCATCGAAGTATACACACTTCAAACCATCCCTGTGTCTACAATTACGCTGCATTGACCGCATTTCTTTATTAAAAACCTTACTCCCTGTTGTGTCTGTTGGAAGGCTGAACACCTTATCGTCTGAATTACAAATCCGGTTCCCCACCCCCTGCCAATCTAGTTTAAACCATCTCGTATAGTTCAAGCAAACCTCTCTCCCAGGATATTTGTGCCCTTCCGTTTCAGATCCAAACCATCAAATTATGACGTGTGATGTATTTATCACTTAGATTGAATAGAAAAATCAGAAAAACTGAACAGTTTTCATCTCATTAAATTGTTAATTCAAATTGCAAGCTGTAGTCTACTCGCAATGACATTAATCAACACTTCACTGCACGAGAGGCCAGAATTCAAGGAAATCTGAAACCTTGGAGGCATCTGGGATGCAAGACAGTGGGACAGGAAGTTTAAAATTCTAGATGACAGTAGATTTGAAGATTCAAGCTGAAGTTTGTTCTCAAAACGGTAGGACAGTTAAATATTAATGACAGGCCTAAGAGAAAGAAATATTTGGGATAATACAAGTTTTATCACTACAAGACCAAGGGACTTGCTTGTGACGTTAACTCACTTCAGTAAAAAAGGCAAGTGAGAGATGAAATGAAAATGAAAGAGATGTTGCTATAAGGGGTCAGGACAGGATAGAGACTGTAGGCTGAGAGATACATTAAAAAAATCATTCATGGAATGTGGATATCATTGGCCAAGCCAATATTTATGGTCCATCCCGTATTGCCCACAGAGCAGTTGAGAATCAACCACATCGCTGTTGGTCTGCACTCACATGTAATCCAGATGGGTAAGGATAGCCAGTTTCCAAAATCCAAAAGAAAGCTTGTAGTTCTAAAGACATTCGTGAACC
Organism: Ginglymostoma cirratum; assembly: GCA_024137785.1. NCBI lineage: Eukaryota > Metazoa > Chordata > Chondrichthyes > Orectolobiformes > Ginglymostomatidae > Ginglymostoma > Ginglymostoma cirratum. Next base: position 8,718,447 of record JAHRHZ010000002.1, on the reverse strand, counting down.
AGATGTATTTCCCCCCATAAGTTAGTAATAGTTTCGTGGCTATCATTCAATCCTTTTTTCAAAAAAAAAATTCAAATTTCACCATCTGCTATAGCAGGATTTGAAAACCAGTCCTCATAATGTTATGTGGGTCCCTTGATTCATAATTCAGTAATAACACCACCAGGTCATTACCACGTGACAGAGCTGTAGCTGAATAGAAGAGCCACAATATAACAATATGAGACAAAGCATGCGTGGGAGATCAACAAACTTACAAAAGCATTTTCTCAGTGTTGTTAAGGCCAAATTATGTTTAACTGTTTAATTAACTCTCTTGCGCAGGGAGAAGGATGTAATGATATTTGTACAGGAGATCATAGACATGGACCCGGGCCACCAACAGGTATTTAGTAAAACGCCACACAAAGACCTGGGAGAATGATTGCAGTACACAGAATAAGAACAGTGAAAACATGGATACAACAATGGCAGAGATAATAATCAGAGCAGTGACGAATGTTTAGCCTTCAGACTGAAGAAGATTTATTTTAGGATTTTGCAGACATTCGTGTAAGGGCCTCTGTTCTTTTTGCCTTAATTGGTCAATGCATTGTGTATAGCAGTTGGGATGGATGTTGCGGCTGTGCAGCACATTGTTTAGACCATTTTTGGAATGCTATGTTCAGTTCTATTCTGCCTACTGTAGGAAAGATGTTGTTAAACTTGAAAGGGATCATAAAACACTTACAAGGATATTACCAGTGTTGGAGCATTAGAGGGAAATAAGGAAAGATTAAATTATCTGCGACTATTTTCCCTGGAGTTTCGGAGTCTAAGAGGTAACCCTACAGCGGTTTATAAAATTGCGAAGGTTGAATAGCCAAGGTCTTTTTCCAATCGGAAGGGGGTCTAAAACCAGACTGCATAAGTTGGGGGTGAGAAGGGAAATATATAAAAGGGACTGAAGGGACAATATTTTCATGTAGAGGGTTGGGCTTGTATGGAATGAACCACCAGAGGAATTGGGGGAGGCTGATACAATTAAAACATTTGAAAGTCACGTGGATGGATACTTGAATAGAAAAGGTTTCGAGGGACATGGGCCAAGTGCTGGCAAATAGGGCTTGATTAATTTAGAATATTGGGTCGGCATGGACGTGTCGGGCAGAAAGGTGTGTTTCCCTGCTGTAGACCTCTATCCTGCTATGTGTTAGCGACATTGACTTCTGTTTCTAGTGCAGATTCTCAAATTGCGAATGCTGCAAAACTTGGAAGTACTGTGAACTGTGAGGAAGATACTGTTGTAATAACCTTCAAAGTGACATTGACAATTTGGTGGAATGTACAGAAAACTCTTAGAATGAAATCTAATACAGTAAAATGTGAAGACATTAATTTGGTAGAAAGAAAATTAAGAAACGAAGTGAAATTAAAGAAATGAGGAGGTTATGCTTCATTCATATAGGGTGCTGCTGTGATTTAATCTCAAGTACTCTTCACAGTGTCAGTCAACTTATTTAAAGAAAGTTTCGTTAGACTAATGCCTGGAACAGGGAGGCTATCTTATGAGTAAAGATTGGACAGGCTATACCTTGATCCAGTGGAGAGAAGAAGAGCAAGAGGCAACTTGATTGAAATTTGTCGTCCTGCATTTTATTTTAATTTGCAAAGAAATCGACTCGCAGACTCAAGAATGGAACCTGTTCACAACCTGGAGAAGACTGCATATTCCCTTCTCTCTTTAACGTTTTTCGCTAGCTTTCCTTTTTCCTGTTAAATATGTCCTTTCTTATGTACCCAACTGGTTTTCAAAGAGATAGTATCCTTGATTCTGTGATGATTCCAGTGCATTACAGCGAAACGGCTGAAATGAAGCTGTCCTACTGCTAATCCGGAGGGAAATAAATTTCTTTTTCAAAGAAATGCGGTGTTGATCAGCGAATCAAATAAACTAACTTGTTGCATCGAGACTATCAGCAGTTCAGGAGAATTAGAAAGAGTTGCCAGCCATTCCTCAGTTGGTCGTACTCTTGATTCTGAGTCATATGATTCTGGGTTCAAGTCCCTCACAGATATCAAGGCTGACGTGCAAGGCAGTACTGTGGGACTGCGGGAAAGTCAAGGCACTATCTTTTGAAGAGGTACTAAACTGAGGCTTTATTTATTTAGTTGGTTACTTGGAGGTAAAAGATCCTAAGACACCATTTTGAAGTAAAGCCGAGTAAATGAGTCTGAACACATGTACCAGTCAGTACTTAATCGTCTATCAATGTCACAAAACACTTTGATCGTTATTACGTTTTGATAAAGTGTGCGAGTTTCCTATATGCAAATCAGTTGTCGTGTTTCCTAATTTACAACAATGAGTGGACTGCAAAAGCACTTCATTGGCTGTAAAGTGCTCTAAGATAGCCAGTGATTATGAACAAAATGTGCAGAGTCGGAAAGGACTGAACAATGAAAATAATTGCAAGGAGATGGAAGCGTTATTTAAAATAGTTAAGTGTAACATTGGTTGAAGGTTCGGTTGCATAAACAAAAATGGAAACAACTCATGAAATAGCACGGAAAATATTTCATTATTATCGATTTTTTTGCTTTTCGGGTGTTAGTGTGGGTTTGTTTACAGGAAGTATACGGGAAAATTAGTCAGTAACAAAATGAATGGAAGAGAATGTTGTGCAGTAAAGTCTTGTATTGATGTTGGAGCATTTGTCATTTTGTTGATTTAAATACTGGGGTCGGTTTTTGTATCCTTTGGTTGGAAACTACCGACTGTCTTAGACAGGGACATCTATCTGCAATATTAACAGAACAAGGTGGTCCTACGACATATTTTTCTTCATTGGCAAGAATAACTTATACCTTCCAGACTGTATTGCTAGCGGTGACAATCTATAATCTGCTCGTATGCATCGTATTACGTTAAAGAAGGCAAAATGTGTCTTTTCTTTTGCTAGGTGTAAGTTAGGATCATAGAACCTGAACAGTGTGGAAGGAGGCTATTTGGTCTGTGAAGTTCACACAGACTCTCCGGAGTCTAGCCCACCCAAACCCCTACTCGACCCCCATATCCCTGCATTTTCTATGACTAACCCACCTAACCTGCACACTATGGGCAATTTAAGCATGGCTAATCCTGCATACCCTTGGATTGTGGGAGGAAACAAGAACACGCAGGGGAAACCCCACACAGACATGAGGAGAATTAGCAAACTCCACTCGAGCAGTCACCTGAAGGTGGAATCGAGCCCAGGTCCCTGTTGCTGTGAGGCAACATTGCATGTCACTGAGCCACTGTGCTGCCCATTGAAGCTACGTTAACTTATTTGGAGCAATATCATGAGGCCTAATATCGTCATGACGCCTAGCGCAATCTCTCACATTTTCTTACCGAATTTGCCTCATCAGCTATCTATCACGCTCATGAGCGAGTCTGTCACATCTGTTTCTATCTCAATGTTAACACACGCCATTCTTGGAATAACTCACCATTCACCAGATGTCCGTTAAAAGACCAACATATCTTTTTCCAGTGCTATGTTGATGAAAAGGCCATTGTGCAGCTCGTTGAGGACTGACATTCCGAAGCTACCTTGTCCCGTCTAGAACGGAATCTGAACATGTGGGAAAAGGGCAAAACGGCGTTGCGATGTTCCAGCAGTGACTTAGAGGTCCAGATGAAGGAGATGGTGCAAAAGAGGGGTGCACACTTCCAGAAGCACTGGCAGAGGACGCTGCACCACCAGACCCTGTGATCCTGGTCTGAGGTTGGCATCCAGTCAGCTCTGTCTCACCAGCGTGGATAATGGCCAATAGGGCTATAAGAACCTTTTACCTTTTCCAACATAAATACCACATTGTTCTGTCTGCTGCCTCTCATCTCAGTCTAGTTCTTCTGGAGCTGCTGTCTCTCATCAAGGCTCGTGCGCTGTCACTCTCACTATTGATATCTTGCTCATTTGCTCTCATTCCCAGCTGAACCATCAGTCTGAAAGTTAGTGTTAGCACAACATAAGAGAACCTCACTGCAACATCTCTGCAGCTGGTCGCTGGGAAATGGTCGACTGCCAGACAACAGGTACATGCTCAGGCTATGCCCTGTAGTGTCAGCAACCAGGGGCTTCACCACGATGCACAGGAGGTACAGCAGTGAGAGACAAGCAAGTGGGATGTAATGTCCAGAAACTTCTGCAGTTCAGTAATTCATGCGATTTTCTGGCTACGTCCAGAGACAGGGGCAGCTGCTATGGTAAGCCAGGTCTATCACTCTTAAAGTCTGTCTAATGTGGATACAGACTGGCCTCCGTTGCTCCAGTCCTCGATTCTCACGACTGAAGGACTGATGGCAGGAGGATGTGAAACCTTGAGCTCACTCCCGATGTCCATTCATTAAAGGATACGGAGTTGTGCTAGTTAGCACCCAGCCAACAGGAGGAATCAATCTGCAAGACGTCAGAAATTTCCTTTTATGACATCCTAAAGGGCAGAACGCCTTCCATTATGCTTCTGGTCTGCTGGAGAGGTAAGCACTTGTAGTCCATTGCCTCAGCCTCTGGTTCTCACAACTGAAGGCTTGGCAACAGGGAATTGAGAGCTTGAGCTCCTAACATGACCCTTCCTCATAAGAAGACGGAACAGTGCGAGAAGTCGTTCATGGAACCACTAGCAAGTCTTAGATTTAGATTCAGTTTCTTTATTGTCACACGTACTCAAGTACAGAGGTACAGGAAAACGGAGAAAAGATTACAATGTCGCCTCACATGAAGCCTTCTTGGGTATAAAGGCACCTAGGTACAAAGTCGTAAAAGAAAAAAACAAAGTTAAAAGTTTAGCAATACAGACCATCATTGTATAAGTAGAAATGTGAAGAAACAACTCAATAGCTAACATTAAAGTTCTTCTTAATATTAATTAGAAAACATTTTTCCACGTAGGATCGGCACTGAATAACAAATTCCACTCTCCTGACCCAACAAAGCTGCCATGCCTTTGATGCTGCTGTTGTCATTGAAGCTGTCACCTCTGACCTCTTCTTGCTACCTCTGGAACATGTCCGGGTAGACTTATCACTGGATCTCTGCTCAGGGCACAGAGCTAGCTGGATCCTACAGGGCCTGACTCGTTCCGACCCTTCACCTGCCTCTGGCAAGCCCCCGAGGGGGAAGTTCTGAGGAAGGGTCACCGGACCCGAAACGTTAACTCTGTTTTTCCCTTCACAGATGCTGCCATACCTGCTGAGCTTTATCAGCAACTTCGTGCTGTAGAAATTTTTATTTCGACTTTTAAAAAAGATCATTAGACAGCACCTTCCCAGCCTGTCATCTTGAACAACCAGACGGACGATGTCACCAGACAGGAGGGAGCACCACTGACTACGCGTTCCCCTCCAAACCATTCATAATCCTGACTTGAAAATATATTGCTGTCCATGGATCAAAATCCTGGAACTCCCTTCCTAGGGAAAGCATGGGACAACTCACAGTTTAGGGATTACCGCAGTTCAAAAGAGCAGCTGACTACCACAATCTCACGAGCACCTACATCCCACGAATAAATAATAGTGAAAAAAATGTAAATCTACTTTCAGAATAGTCTTGCATTATTCTTTGGTTGTTCTAGCAGCTGAGGCGTTACCATTTAAGGTGCCACAGTAACACACAAACAGGCTGTCCCATCATTGCTCAGGCTGCGTTGATTCTGATTCCACTCCTACGGCCTGCGCCTCTTAAGAGCGCAGTCTTTCAAAATAATCCTCAAGATCCTGATCTCTGATGCTGTAAACGTAACGCCCCACGCTTTATTGGAAACACGTCAAGCTCTCACTTGATGCACTAAATACACATATCGGGAAAAGTGCCTCTGTCCTGCTCCAGTAATGAGAAGCAGCTTCAGAGAATGCGCTCGGAATGAAACAGGGATAGGAATAAGTAGGTTGGTCACAAGTACTTGCAAACTGTTAAAGTTGACACTGGCTGCAAACAAGAAGTTACATTTTGCAGAATAGGACAGAGGTTATGGAAAGGGTGAGGAATACCTTCCAGAAATCAGTCAAGTGGACAACTCTATAAAGTGGATCGTCAAAGCAGGACTGGAGGTGTTGGATTTAAATGCACGCAGAATATTAGGCAAGGTAAATGAGATTTTAGCGCAGATTGAAATTGGTGGAAACGGTGTTACGGGCATCACAGAGACGTTACTGCAAGATGATCGGGCTGGGAAGTAAATATCCAAGTTTATGCGTCCTCTAGAAAGAAGGATAGGAATAAGGTAGAGGTCGCCTTCCTAAGAATTATTAAAATTCAATTGACAGCAAGATGTTTAACGTATAACATGGTTAACGCTGTCAGAGCCCAATTTTCAGGACATTGTTGCAGAGGAAAATGGCCAAATGTTGTTTTAATTTTTGGACTGTTATCTAGAAAATACCCGCACTATCTCATTTGAACGTAATGAGTGAAACACAAACCTTACAGTGTAGGCAGCTCGTCCAAACGACTGGAAGTGATCTGAATGTGGCAGCACCCGCCTGATCCCACGGGAGTTTTCTCTCAATTATAAGTAACAGTTTACTCTTTGTCTCTCATCTCACAGTCAGGGAGAGTTAAGTGTCCAGCGACAAAAGACGCTGTCACTTCTCAGACACGATGGCAGTTCCCTTCACCGATTATCCATTTTCCGTGATACCAACAATTTTGCAGACTGCAATGATTTACTATCCAATTATAGCAGTGTTTGGAATTCCTGTTAAGCTTTGTTTTAAATTCTTTAACTCGCTCTTTAAATCAGGGAAAACTGTGTTTCTGTTCGTATTAGGGAAACTCTCTTTAGCAATGTATGTTTCTTTCACACCATCCAATAGGAGAAATCCAATCTGTTTACCACTCTTTGTACCTGTTGACTGACAGTTCATGTGTTGTCTTTTAAATTTTCTTTTCAGTCTCAAACACAAACTGCAGCTGCTTTACTAGCTTGCCGAATGTTTTAGTTTTAATTAGAAATCCCCGCTCTGTCTGATACAATGAATTATTGTGAATTATTTCTATCACCAGGCTGTTCTCACCGCCTCTCCCATTGAGTGGGATTTTTGCTCTCTTCAGCCAAAGGGAAGCAAGTGTTACTGTCCCTCCCTCGCTCCCTGCAGCCAGACTAGGCAGAGCAACAGTTCCAGACTCTGAGATTGCCATTTCAACAACTTGGGTCTGGAAAACACTCAGGCTTTGTTTCGAGGTGGGAATCTCGGTTCTCCATTCATCATTCGTATTTTACACAGGGCACCGTTTTAATGATCAATTAGATGCTAAGTTCTCCTTGTTTTCCACGTGTGTTGGATTTTACATGCTTCGGGTTGATGCAACAGTCGTTTTCCCTTTTGCTGTGTTATATCATTGCTCCCAACAGAATTAATTTAACAAAATATCATTTCGTTATATGCAGAGTTGTTTCCCCCCCTCTCTCTCTTTGTCGTCCAGCACCATGCCATCTTTCTGTTTAATCTGCTTTTTAACTGATCAGAAATTCAACCTGAACACTAATCCGGCATCCGAACACTGTCAACCACCACATCTCTTTGTAAATTGAGCAACTTGCTTCCTCTTCTGAACATCTTTTCAGAAATTCACTTCAGCTATTTCACTTCTACCTGCATGAATTTTACAATTGTTTTCTTCCCCCTAGGCATTCGGAATACTAATATTTTCCATCATAGGTAGCGTCCAGTCAATGGAACCAATGGATATGACCCAAAGTGTACCTAGCATCCAAAATCCCAGCTTGTTTGAAACCAGAGATTTCATATTATGTCGAACAAGATCACATCGCCAACTGCATGGAAGACCCTCTCGCTTTATTTTTGAGTGGTTTTCTGATTAAAAATATTCAAAAAAATCAAAGTCGCGTTTTAGTTTCCTTTTAGATCTGAAGGGAGTTTCTGGTTTCCGTGAACACTATTTCCAGACTTCAAAGAACGTCAATTTTACTGGCAAGTGAATTTTCCGAAGTGTCAACGATCAGACATTTTCTACTTCAACTATAATTTCTAAACATTTAATTTCAATGTGGTCGTGTAAATTTTCCTTGGGAACCATCTTCCAACAAGCTGCCTGTCTCTGCAGCAGCAAGCAAGCGCTGTTTCTATTCTTACTTATATATTTGTCTGTTAAGACAGATCAGTGAGAAAGCCATGTTAGGGTAAGAAATCTACAATTACACACTCTTCCCCCTTTCAAGTGTCAGGGAGTTATTTTATTTAAACCCTACAAGTTGCATAAAACAGGTTACACCACTTGTCACATTCTTTTTAACAGATTATTTGGTGATGCACTCCTCTCTGGGTGTTCTGGCATTAGTTATGAGAGGGGGAGTCAGCATTTGCTTTATTATAGTGATTATATGGATGGTCTAGCTCCATTTATGAGTGGGCTGGATAGTTAGCTGTCTGGATTCGAAGATTTGGAACACTTCCTGAACCTCCCCATATGTATCTCTCTTCCTGACCCCCTATGTCTCTCTGCCTCACTTTGGGTTAACTTTGAAAATCTTGCTCATTCAGCAAGCTTTGGCTTAATTGCTCTTGTTTCTCCTTTAATGTTCTGCTTGATACGATATAATCCCTTCTTCATGCGTGTTCAAATGTTTTACTATATTAAATGCATTGGATAGCTGCAACTACACAAACAAGATCATTAAGAGGATGGTGAGGAATTATTTCACATCTGGAGATTTTGCTGTTCACTTAGATAACAGTTCATGATCTACTTGACTTTCTTGCCATCTCCCTAATTTGTTCGTTTCTCCTGCTCGATTTCAGTACAGTAGATACCGTAAGGGTGGAATATTGAGGATTTTCTTTTGTCTCGGGAGAAGGAACGGATGAGTGCAGATTTACAGAAGTGAGGGATAGAGTGTGCAAAGAGAAAACCCTTCACAATGTCAGCTGTCATGGAAAGTAGAGAGGGACTCTGCTATGGCCAACTGAGCAACTATCAAGTTGAGGCATCAAGTGTTTCATCCTGTATCATCCTCTTTCTCACCTTACATCACATCTTCCATCACAAAAAAAATCGCATGTAAAACTACAAATGTCATGGTCCAGTTTCACAGGACATTAACGAGACTATATCTTGAATACTTTAAGCAAGTTTAGCCTCCTTAGTTAAGAAAGCACATACATGCATCAGATGGCTGTACAAGTGTAATTTAGCACACTACTATCTGGAAGGAATATGATGTCTTAAGAGGAAAGTTAGGAGTGACTGGACTTGTCTTCATTGGATTATAGAAGAGTGAGGGTTGACTTGATCAAACAGTTCAAGGTCCTGAAATTCCTTGACAAGGATGTGAAAAGGACGTGTCCTCTTGTGGGAGACAACAGAATTAGGGAAAACCAACTTTAATAATTTAGGTCACACATTTCAGGAAGAGATGGGAAAAGTGTTGTCCTCAGCGTATAATGTAAATTTGGAACTCTTCGTAGGAAAAAAAAATGGAAGTGGAGTCTTAGATCAAATATTGTTAAACCAGATGAAAATAGCTTCCTGTTAGACAGGGAATCAAAATTTATTGAGCTATATGGAAATATGGAATTTGGAACAGAAACAGATCAGCTATGATCTTACTGAATGACAGAGTAGGTTCAAGTGGGAACAGAAATAAAATTAGAATTAACTTTATTGTCACACTTGTGCAGTCGAAAGTTTACAAAGTTGCTACTTACAGTGCTATCTTTGATACAAGGCAACAAGTAGCAAAATATTAGTAATAAATTAGAAATATAAAAAGAAGTAAAAAGTTAAGCACCGCAGCCCTTTGAGCAATCCACACTGGGCCTCACCACTAGACCATGCCTGGTCTCATCTCCAGAATGCACTGGGACCTCACCTCCAGTCTGCGCTGAACTCACCTACACACTGAATGAAACACACAGCCCTGATCTGGACACCAAGCTCTGCCACACATAACGACCCACCAAGCATCATGCACTGCTGCAGCCAACGATCCATCCGCCCCCGCTGTTGGCATACTGCAGCCCTGCTGTGGGTACCAAGCTCCTCTGCAGCCAACGCCCAACGAGTTCCTGAGCCCAGTCTCCAAGCCTGTCAAGGCCAAGAGTCCTTGATCAGGCACTGCCACTGCTAATGCCGACAAACCACTGACACCACTCAGACTTCCCCATGAAGTTAGAAGATGAAAGAAAAGACATAGAAAAAATATAGAGGGAGAGAGAGAGAGACACCAGGATGTGACTGGTCATAAGCATACAGGCCAAACTTAAAAGCCAACACTGCCAAAGCCAGGCGAGAGAATGAAATGGAGGCACATTCAATTAAATATCGTCAGAAATAGCACGAAACAACAAAAAATTGATGCGATTGGTTTTATGCATCTATACTTTTTTTTATTTTTAAACAAATATTTTCCTTTCCAAAGGATATAAGTACTAGACAAGGAGGAGCGACTGCGGTGACTCTTTTCCTTCAAGTCTTTAACAGGAACACAGACACCCCTCCAACAACCTCCTTACTCCTGTTAACTGCCCAGAATGCTCCCTTGCGGTTCCCTCTCCACTAGCACATCTCATGTTCTACCTATGGAACCTCCTGGTTATATGGGGATAAATGTTACTGGAAACACGGGGCACCTTGCTCTTGATAAGAAAGTGAACAACTGATATACGCAAATATTTCACAACATTCTTGAATTGTTCCCTAAACTTTGGCTGAGTGGCGCCATAAATAAATGCACGTATGCAGCAACTTAAATCCACCGACATGACTCCAACGTCTGCAAAGATGTTTAAGGAATTTTCGTAATTTTCATGAATAATTCCTGCAATAATACAACATAAGCGGTCCATAACAAATAAAAAACAAAGGAGAATGAAACTGCCAGATATAGTGAAGAATAGAATTTCAGAATTCCTTCTGCTCGCAATCTCTGCATCAGTGCAGTTTCTTCCAGTACTTTGACTCCTTAGTCTCTTATGGACCTGACTCGTCAATAAAATGTGTCTGATTGTGAGTACATTGGCTAAAAGAATTAAAGCATATGGGATCAATGGTGTGGAAATCTTATCAAACCTGTCAAATGTAACCCACGTAGGATCTGTGTAATAGCTTGACTTTTCCTTACAGAACCAAGGAACACCATCAATGACCTCTCTAGGTTCAACTGTGAAGTAGAAGGGGACATTTTTAAAACATATCAGAATGAATATTATCGACAGAGCCACAACCGCAGTTTTGCCAGTGCAGTATTTTGTTTTCCACTTCTGGCAACAAATGGCTACACATCGATCAAACGAGAAAGTGACAACAAACCAGACAGAACATTCAGTGCTTACATAAAGAAGGATAAGTATAATATTACACACAGGAGTGATGTCCAGAAATAATACAGGGAAATAATAAGACCTGAGCTGATACAATATGACAGAAGTGAAGATGACTAGTAGATCTGCTGCTGCCAAGGCCTCCAGGTAGTAAGTGGTGCAAGTAGACAGGCCGCACTTTCTCCATGATAAGATGACAATTGCCACTAAATTGACTGCAAGAGAGAGAAGGAAAACAGAGCTTGGAAATTACTTCTTAAATATTCCCTAAAATTGTCTTTTTTTAGGGTATGATCAGAGATTAGAATTTTACAGGTTTCATCAGAGAACTAAAATTACCATAAAACTGCTTTCGTTGAATTTAACAAGGCAAGAAGTGAACAGTCAATCTGCTTCAATTGGTAAATGAGCCAACAGAGTCTGGTTTCATCTGTTTGATGGGTACAATTGTTGATCATTCTTAGTCCTCAGTGAAGACAACAGCTCATACACTCAACAATGCATGCTGTTACATAATCCGCAGTTCTAGGTTGATTAAGTAATTGCAGCTAAAGCGGGCAGACTCAATTGTATTTCTCCATGCAATAAATGACATGGGTAAACTGGTAAAGAAGTTTTGCATTAGGACTATGAGGAACTACCACTAAACTGAAAGGGGCGTCTCGTTGGGTCAATAAGTCTGGTGCATTACCTGAACTATGGACAAATTAATATTTGATAAATAAGTTTAGAGCTATTAATATATGCCTCATGAGTTGGTTATGGGAGTTCTGATTTCTAGTTTGTGATACTTTAGAAATAGTACAGGAGAAAATAAGGCTGTGCTATTGAGATGGGTTTTAACGAAATGGTGCTGGAATCATTCTTCTGAATAACTAATGAAATGGGGAGACACAAAACTTTTCAACTACTTACAGAGAATAAGTGATCACATTGGTGCGATTCAGTAAGCTAAAAGGAGACGAAAAGGCAATAGATCGAGGTAACAGTAAAATAGTAGTCAGAATACAGCAGGAAATGCAATGAATGAAAACTGAAATTTATGTCAACAGATAGGGTGAAAGTTCACAGAGATAGTAAAACATAACTGAATTGAGGAATCTGTGTCTGATTTCCAGCAGAACTTGCAACAATGACATTAACTGTCAACACAAATAGAAATTCGTAAGCGTAATCTGGTAGCCATTACATAGGTATGGCAAAAAAATTGAAATTTTGGACCTGAATATCTATATCAGTGGTATTCAGGATTGGCAAGAAGCTTGAAAATGGTAGTGGGGTAGCTCTGTTAATCAAAGAAAATGATACAATAGCGAGTACTTTGGCTGGTTCATACGTGTGAAGAGTTAGTTATGATGTGTTTGAGTGCGACTGCGGAGCCCATTTGCAGACTGATATGATTTCTCATTGTATGGGCAGATATGAATGTCCTGATAGTGTTGGTCTTTTCTATATTTTGCTGCCTGTGTTTTTGGCTTTTGCTGGAAGATAACAAAACTACTTCTTGCAATTGCGAGCCGAATAGTCTTTTCTTGCATAATTTGCCCACCTCCCCGGCCTTAATAGAGTCCAGCATAAAGTGCCTCCAACTGCAAACTCCCTCTCACAATTCTCATCTCCTTACATGGGACCAATGTCATTTTCCCCATTGCCCAATGATGCCGAGCAATCTGTTAGCAATTGTCCCTGCTTAGTGTTTTAGGAGTACATTAAATGCATTAAACAGATTCAAATTGCTTCCTGGGGGCCAATAAGGAGTGAAATACAGACTCTGCACCATGATTTGGTGCATTGATGATTTGTGATGCTGATGTGCACTTCCTCTGATGAAGGAGAGGCTGTAGTTGGAGGAGAGTATACAGCTTAACTTGAAATATGCAGAGCAATATTTGGAAAATGCGAGTCTGTTGAGAGGTTGACACTTTCACTTGGCAATTCAGCATCTTATAGCTGAGGAGAACTCATCCCTTTCGGATACTAGAACACCAGGTTCATTCTTCTGGATCATGACTCCACGTCACTGACTTGGAGTCTGGCTTCTGATCGTTCCTAAAGGTTTTCGCCTCACTTGACGAACGTGAAATTGTGCGAGGTATTATGCGCCCATTGTGTCCAAGAAAGGTGTTTTCAAATAAAAGGGTACACAGTGCTGATCCTCTGACTATGTTAGTCAATCTGCATTGTTTTGATTTGATCTTTCCAGGTCGCAGGAACCACAGAAATGGAGAGGATAGCTGGCAAAGTCTGAAAGATTAATCTTTGACCTAGTGCTCCTGCAGATGTCAGGGATGACACTGAGCCCAGTTGCACAGAAAATGAATGGGGGATGGAATCTGGGGGAGGCAAGCTCTCAAAACGAGTAAATGACGGGTGGAAAAGACCGCCAACACTGAAGTCACGGCTATATTCTTAATAATTCTTGGTCAATGTTGACACAGGTCTTAAACTGCTGAGATGCATGAATTTGTTGCATTGGTATCAGCTTGAGTTACATGACTGTGAGTTCTTAGGTCTTCAGGTGAAACATCCGTGGCTTAAAAACAGAAGTGTGCTATTTCTGGAAACTTTTATTTTCACAACAATGAATAAACAAGTACCTAATCAACTGAAGTGGACCTGATTAAATGCTAGGTACGCTGGAAGCACGACAGGTATTGCATTATTTAGAGAAGTACATTAAATGATTTTGTGCTTGGTGCTCTCCTAAACTTTGGTCCTTGGCTGTTAGTCATTCAGCAGTGAGGAATGTTCTTTGTTTTTAAACATGAGCACAACATAGTGCATTTGGCTACAACCCTATATAAATGCATTATTTGTTCAACAGTGCAAATTTCTGCCCGCCCTACCCTGTTCACTTTATATGAGAATTCAGCCACTCGTTAACTTTTTTTCATTGGATAATGTTGGAAATCATGAACAAACCTTACAAACTATGTTTAATTGAAATATTTACCCAACTTAGATACTGGACAAATTCACCTCCCAATTAAGTCACAAGTCTTCAGTAAACCATGTGTTTATACCGGACATTACGAATTAATTTAATGAAACTAAAGTTTGCTTCCAAAACGACAAGTGATAATGTCTACCTGAGTCCAATCTAACACAATAAATACATCACACATGCATAGTTTTAGACATATAATTCAAAGGCACGATCATCACTTTATATGGCGCACCCATGACATTTTGCGTCACAGAAATATACAGCTCGGAAACAGACCCTTCAGTCCAACTCGTCCACGCCAACCAGATGTCTTAAATTAATCTAGACTAATTTGTCAGCATTTTGCCCATATCTATCTGAACACTTCTTATTCATTTCCCCATCTAGATGTCTTTTAAATGTTGTTGCTGTCTTAAACTCCGTCACTTCCTCTGGCAGCTCATTCTATGTACACGCCAGCCTCTATATGAAAATATTGCCCCTTAAGTCTCTTTTACATCTTTCCCCTCTAACCTTAAATCTATGCCTTCTGTTTTTGGTCTTCCCCACCCTGGGGAAAAGATCTTGACTATTCAGCTTATCTGTGTCCCTCGTAATTTTGTACACTTCTATAAGGTCACATCTCAGCCTCTGACACTTCAGGAGAAACAGCCACAGTCTATTCAGCCTCTCCCCACAGCACAGAACTTCCAACCCTGGCAACATCCTTTTAAATCTTTTCTGAACACTTTTAACGCTCACAGCATAATTACCATCGCAGGGAGACAAAGATAGAATAACGTGAAAATGTTGGTGTACATTGTTTGAGTTATTGGAGGCATGTTAGGCACTGCTTTTTACTTATCTTTTACGTAGTTGCGCCAATGTTCTTGTACTGGCACAAGAGAAGATGTTTGAAAGTTTTCTTGAAAGTAGCATTACAGAGTGCATAACAGGCTGGGTTGATGGTACTGTTGATGTAAAATATCCAGTATCCGATATTCCAGGCTGTGCTTGGAATACAAGTGGAACAGAACGTGCTAATGAGCACCATGACATTGTATGGACTCCAAGAGATGATAAATGCCAGGAGAATAGCCAGAATAGTCCTAGTCACCTTCTTTTCTCGGTTTACAGAGACCTTTCTCTTTTCAGAAGTAGTGTGAATTGTTTTACTCGTTTTATGATATTCTTTGATCTCTCTGCCTTTCCCGTTATTGCTTCTAACTTCTACAACGATTCCGGGTGTTTTTCCATAGTCATTAATGCTTTGGGATTTATCAACCATCTTAATATAAGAGAGTTTGCAATTATCTATCTTAGTGCAGACGTTTCCTTTTTCACGGATACAGCCTTCCATCTTTTTGTTTGATGGGATCGTGCTGGAAGAAGTTGACTCACTCAAGAACACTTCCTGTCCCTCGCCACAATTTTCAATGATTGCTTCATGAGTTATTATGTCATTTCTCATTTTCACTGGTGGCAGCCCACCAGAAGCATTTGATATGTTGCTCTGATTCGATTTCAGCATCTTGCCCACCTCTAGACTGGGGGTAACTGGTTCCTTACTAGATTCAGACTCTTTTTTATTCTCCTTTATTCGACTTTTGCTGGCACGTGATATGTGCACGTACAAAACCACCATTACAGTAACGGGAAGAAAGAAGGCAGCTATTGAAGTGCCGGAAGTGACAGCAGGATTGGAGAAGAACTGTATATAGCACTCTCCCTCAGTGACTGTCCTCTCCCCTACGATGAACTGCCAGAAGAGAATGGCAGGAGCCCATACAAGAAATGAAAACACCCAAGCAGCTGTGATCATCATCCCTGCAACCTTTGCCGTCCTTCTCACGGGGTAGGTAAGGGGTTTGGTCACACAGAAGTAGCGGTCAAAGCTGATGATCAGGAGGTTCATGGAAGAGGCATTGCTGACAACGTAATCGACAGCAAGCCATAAATCACATACCACTGAGCCCAGAGGCCAGTAGCCAAGGAGACCGTAAACGGTGAATAGATTCATAGTTACACCAACCGTAACATCAGCGCAGGCTAAGCTAAAAATGAAGTAATTGTTAATAGTTCGCAATTGCCTGTTAATTTTGATGGAAATAATGACCAGAACGTTCCCAACGAGGGTTATCACGCTCAAAGATCCTGTCACAGTTGCAATGAAGATTATTTCGGCCGTTTTATAAAAGCTCGCTCTTTGAGTTTCAAGCGAGGCTGTTCGGTTACTGAGAGATTCATTCGTTCCTGTTGCTTTTTCCATCAGTTCACCCTGATGTACATTTAGCACTGATGAGGCACAAACGGAAAGAAAAGAAAGGAACATTGATTAGGAGCTAGCTTCAGACGTGTTGAAGTGAACAACAGCCAACTACCAATAAAACTTCTACCAGCAAGAGCATGCAGATCCAACTGCTCTTTTAAAATTCGACTGGGGAGGCGATGGCCTACTGGTATTATCTCTGGATTGTTAATCCAACTGCTTTTATAAACTTCAACATCTTTACCAGAAGGATTTGGTTTAAATTAGGAATTAACTCGTAAGTCTCTTAGAACAATTAACTTTTAGTTTGTAATTAATTAATCATTAATAATTTAATTAATCATTAATTACTGCGCAAATGATCATGATATACGATGATTTTCATTCCCTTGCTTCCACAAACTCACGTAAATAATGAATACCCAGTCCGCCAAGGGTAGGTTTGAAAAAGAACACGTGCTCAAGCGTTATCCCTCCCGCAGGAACGCAGCAACAATCCAAACCCAACAGGTTTCAGTCAAAGGCAGATGTGGAGGAGAGATTCACCGTTTCACATCTGAAAGGGAGAGAACAAGCTGAGCTTGAGTTCTGTCAGGCCAGCAGGATTAAGAAGTTCCCCAAACCCATCTTGTCACCTTAGATTTAAAGGAATGGCATGTCATGATGCTGGCCCAGCAAAGGGAGGTAGTTGAAGAAAGCATCTCAGAAGGTTCCGCTGATTTACCACTGTGGCCGGCATTTTAGATCTCCGAATTCCAAGTTGGAAGAACTTTTCATCACGATGGGGATGCTGTTGCCAAGTAGAATGGGCATCAAGTCACATTGAGGTACTCTCGCAGGCAGCAAATCAGGAAGTGAAAAACACCAAGTGCTGGCGCATTGAAGTTAAAGTTTAGAGACGGAAAGCAGATAAATCAGAGATATTCAGAACGGTAAATATCAAGATACCAATAAAAGAAAAAAAAGTTCATTTTGAAATTGCAAAGAAATAACTTGTGCTTCGATAGTTATGAGACTGTATGTAATTATAAACTTACTATACCGTCATAAAACGTGTCGTAACTCATTCAACATTGCATTTAAAATCCATATCAAGGGATTTTACTGCTATAAAATCTGTATCATATCATTTCACAATTGAATCCACTACTCTCATTAGATACACAACCCTGTTATATTTTCAGCAGAAGGAAATAAGGACATTTCTTTTCGCTTTTCAATGGAGAGTGCAAATTGTATAGTTCCACATCTAATTTGAACTCTGGCGAGCAAATTTGTTGGATGGCTACGATCACTTGGAAGTGAATTCCTGGCAGGTTAAGTGTGTTCAACTCACTAACCAGTGTTAATTGTCAACAGGCAATTGTCAACAATGTTGTCTTTGCTAATTTTCTCGAAATAATTTGTAAACGTACGTGAACTTTGACTATTACGTAGCCTAATACTCGGCATGATTAGAAACTGGAAGAAAATAATCAACAACTGCTATTAATGGAGAGAGGGTCATACAGTCATTCTGAAAAGAAATAATGGGTTTACATTGATGTCTTTTCTACCCGGGATCGTTTACCTTTCCTTCCAAAATGCATCCAGTAGCGAAACATGCTCGGCCTGTACCCACATCTCTATAATGGCACTTAAAATATACCCATTTTAATTCAATCTTACATTCAAAACAATGGTATTATTGATGGGTTGGAGGTGGTCATGTTATAACATTCCCTTCTCAATTATACCCCGTGCTTGAGTCGCAGTGAGCCGTAAGTAAAACTCGCCAACTGTCATCTTTCAGTCATACGCTTGGTGTTTTCTCAATGTTTTCGTTTTCATATTAAAAAAAAAATCAATGTTGATTCAGAGCTGTGTACTTGTAATTGTGAACTAAAGATGACTTTTGGACTGTGTTTAAAAGCTTGTGTTATCAGGGAAACAGACCAAACAAGCCTGTGTTTATTCGTGAGTCCATGCCTGGAAGTTAATTGCGCGTTGGTTCCTGATCAAAACGTTCAGCAGAGGATTCACCACTAGGGAAGAACATTGTATTTAAGCAGATAACAGAAATTGATTATTCATGAGGTCAGTGCCTGGGAATTGCTTCCAGCAAGTCTGGAAGGGACCGTACGTTCGAGCAGATGGAAGATATTACGTGGTAAGTGGGACCTCATGCAACAGATGGTCAGTCTGGCAGGGTATGGTTAGACTTTGAATTGGATTTTTGGACTGTGTGTCTTTTAAAAATAAATCGAACTGTTGATGCTACTAAGTGAAAAAAAGCGAAATCTCCCTGCCTAAACCCCTGAATCAGCTCTCACCGTCGTAGCCTGGCGTGGTTAGCACTGCTGCCTCACAGTGCCAGGGACCTGGGTTTGATTCCAGCCTCAGGCGATTGCCTGTGTAGAGTTTGTACATTTTCCCCGTGCGTGCGTGGGTTGGCCCGGTTTCTTCCCACAGTCCAAAGATGTGCAGGCTAGGTGGATTGGCCATGCTATAGTGCCCAGGGATGTTGAGGGTAGATGGGTCAGACGTGGGGAAATCAGGGATAGGGAAATGGGTCTGGGCAGGATACTCTTCAGCGGGGCGGTGTGGACTTGTTGGGCTGAATGGCCTGTTTCCACACTGTAGGGATTCTTTTCTATGCTCAGCGAATGAAAAATTAAATCATACATTTTATCGTCTTTACCTGGAAGAACTGAAAACATTATCTTAATAGACATCCTCAGAGAATTAAACAACAAACCATCTTTTATGCCTGTATAACAGCGCATCTGGAAAACCTTTTTTCGGTATTCTTACCAGTTTTGTTCTTTTCTTCATCCTGTAACTGTGTGTGCTTGTGTGCATGCCTTTTGTGTGAATGAGGATGAAAGCAAAGGTTTTGTGTTTAAAGCAAAGAACAATTAGATAACCGTGTTGTTTAAGTTTGCTGCACGAAAGTTATTGTATTATGAAAGAAAACTATGTATTTTGTTTAAACTATAAACTGGTTTTGAAAACTGATTATTTGCAAAGTGATAACGTGAGATTAGGAGCTGTTGGGATCAATTTTGAGGGACTTTCAATGTTTAAATTTAACTGTTTTGTGATTACAGAGGTAGAAAGGCTAATTTCGTTTGGCTGTCTGTCTCTATGGAGCAAAATAAGTGACAGAATAGTCGTCTGGGATGCTGGTGATCCTACCTTTGTACATTAAACAGTATTCCCTGTTATAATCCTCTTGCATCCTTTCTCATGCTTTATCTGCATTCTATTTTCACTTTCTGCATACTTCTGTCAAACAGTGTAACACTCACTCACTCCACAAAGAATGAAGTTACACCCTGCTCTGTCATGTATTATATCAGTTTGTAGACGTGCACAGTTACTCAGTGAGCTAGAATATCATTTCAGGGAAATGTAAGAAGATCAGGTGGATGTAGCTTGATGTTGATTAAGAAATAAATACGGGCCAACGCACAAATGAAACAATAGCTTATGTTCTTTAAAATACTGTCCAAGGAACATTTATATTGACCTGATCAGGCAGAGGGCAACTTTCTTTGATAATTCAAGCAAAAGATGACACCTCAAAGAGCATAGCACTTCTTCAGTATTGACTCTCTGACAGTGCATAATTCCGTCAGGACTGAGATTCTGACAAGGCAGCACTCCCTCAGTACCAACCGTCTGACAGTGCAACACTCATTTAACACTGCTCTGCTGACGGTGTGGCAGTCTCTCAGTACTGAACAATTTTCAGTTTAGCACACTCCCAGAACAGATCCACCGATAGTGCAACGCATCCTCAGTACTGACATTAAAAAGTACTGCTTAAATCTCTCAGCACTGACTCTCTGACAGCGCATCATTGTTTCTGTATGAACCCGGTGACAGTGCAGCACTACTTCAGTGCAGCGCTCCTGAACTTTTGACATGAAAGCAGTTATTTGGCACTCACTGTCTGACAGTGAATCACGCAAAACTGAACCGCCGACATTGGAACAATTCCTCAGCACTCAGTCTCCGACAATGAAGCGGTCCTTCAGAACAAACATTAGCAGTGCAGCGCTCCCTCAGTACGAACCACCTGATAGTGCAGCAATCCCTCAGAATTGACCTTCTGACAAGTCAGCACTCCCTCAGTACAGACTCTGACAGCGCAGCAATGCTTCAGTACTGACCCTCTGACAGTTTGGCAAACCCTCAGCGCTGACGCCCCGACAATGCGACACTGTTTAAATATTAACACTTTGACAGTGTAGCACTCCTACAGTACTGACGAGCTGACAGTGCATCACTCCCCCAGTACTGATCATCTGACAGTGCAGGACGACCTCAGAATTGACTTTGACAGTTCAGATCATCTTCAACACTGCACCTTTATCAGTGCTGCACTCCCACAGCACTGAAAATTTGTTGGTGCCGTGCTCCCGTGTTGCAAACCATTTGAGAGTCAAGCAGGCCCTCTTTACTGACATCCCGCCATTGAAGCACTGCGTCAGTCTTGAACCTCTAATATTGCAACACTTCCTCAACACTGACTTTCTGACAAGACGGAGCTCTCCCATTACTGACTCTCAGACGTTGTGGCACACCCTCAGCATTAACCCTCTGAAATTGCAGTACTCTTACAGTACTGACCATTTGACAGTGCACCACTCCTTCCGCACTGACCCTCTGATCGAAAGGCTCTCCCTTAATACTTACCCCCGATTGTGTCGCAATTCTTGAGCACTGATACTCTGACAGTGTAGTATTCACCTCTGTACTCACCTCTGACATTGCATTACTTCCTCAGTACTGACTTCTGACAGTGCAGCACTCTCTCAGTGCTGACCTTTTACAGTGCAGAACTCCCAGTGCCCTAATCCACTGACAGTGCAGTACTGCTTCATTTCTGGCCCTCTAGCTGTGGAGCGCTCCCTCAGTATTGACAACTGACAGTACGCCACTCCCTCATTCGTGGCCATCTGATATTTTCACACTTCCTCAGCACTGACGCTCTGACAATGCAGAGGACTGCTATTACTGACCCTCGGACATTGTGCGCAACCTCAGTACAAAACCTCTAACAGTGCAGCACTCTTTTTATCTTGATTGATTGATAGTGTGGCCATCCCTCAGTATGGACCTGGTGACTGTTAAGCACTCGCTCAGTACTATCCCTCTGACAGTCTAGCACTTATTCAACACTCTCTTTTTGAGAATGCAGTTCTCCTCCATGACTGGTCCCAACACTTTGAAGGACACTTTCAGTATTGAATGTCTGACAGTGTGGCACACTCTCAATAGTGAGTCGTTGGAGGAAAACATTCCATTCTCAAAAAGCACTACCTCCATACTAGACCTATGACAGTGCAACACTGTCTCAGTACTAACCACCTGATGGTGCATGGCTCCTTTACTGTCTGATAGAATGGCTATCCTTTAATACTTACCATGTGATAGTGCCACATCTCTTTGCTACTGACTTCTGTCAGTGGGTCAGTACTGAGGTGGTCCTGCATTGTCAGTGTGCCAATGCTGAGGGTGGTCTGTATTGCACGTGTGTTACTACTGAGGGTTTGCTGCACTGTCAGAGTGTCACCGCTGAAGGAGTGCCACACTGTCAGAGGTTAGTACTAAGGGAGTGCTGTACTGTCAGAAAGTCAGTAGTGAGGAAACACTGCGTTGTCAGAATGTCAGTACCACCTGAGCGTTTGCTGCACTATCAGAGGGTCAGTACAGAGGGAGTGCGGCACTCTCAGAGGACAAATACTGAGGGAGTGCTGCACTGACACTATCTTAGTACTGATCGACTGACAGTGTGACACCAACTTAGTGATCAGAACATCAGAACAATTCCCAAGCACCGGCCCTCTTGCAGGACGAAAGTGTTTCCTCACTACCGACTTTCTGACAGTACAGCACGCCCTTAGTACTAACCTCTGACAGTGCTGCACGTCCTGAGCAATGGTTCGCTGGCAGTGCAGTTCTCCCTTACTACTGACCCTCTGAAAGTGTCACTCTCCCTTAGCTCGACTCACCAACAATCAGCACTCTCTCAGCGCTTAACATCTGGCAGTACTCGCTCTGTACTGACGCTCTGGCAGTGCAAAACTCCCTGATCGCTGGCCCTCAGGACCCACTCAGGACTGAACCTCTGACAATCCAGCACTACCTCAGTATTGAGCTGCATGACAGTTCAGGACCTCATCAGTCATGACACTCTGACAGCGTGTTAATCACTCAGTAATGACCCTTTGACAGTGTGTCACTACCTCAGTATGTACCTTCTGATAGAGAGGCGCTCCCTTATTGCTTACCTTCTTACAGTGCAGCATATCTTAAGCACTGAGGCTCTGATAGTGCAGCACTCCTTCAGTACGGTTGCTTTGACGGTGCGGGACAAACCCAGTATTGATTTCTGACACAGCAACACTCCCACAGTACTGAACATCTGAGAGTGCAGCACTTCCAACATAATGACCCTCTGTTGATGTGGTGCTCCCGCTTTGCTTACCTTCTAACAGTGTACCATATTTTGAGCACTGAGTCTCTGAGAGTGCTGTGCTCCTTGAGTGCTAACGCTTTGACAGTGCAGCGTAAACTCAGTACTGATTTCTGACACAACGAGACTCCCACAGTAATGGCCATCTGACAGTGCAGAATTTCGATCATAATGACCCTCTGGTAGTGCAGCACTCCATTCTGATCGTACTGCGATCTGTCCTCTGTTATTGCAGCTCTTTCTCAGTTTTGACTCTCTGATCGTACAGCACATACTCAGTACTGACTTTTAACAGTGTTGCAGTCCCTTTGTATTGCCGCTCTGACAGTACAGCGCTGACTGTACTAGGGGCTGCACGGTGGCTCAGTGGTTAGCACTGCAGCCTCACAGCGCCAGGGACCCGGGTTCGATTACCGCCTCGGGTGACTGTCTGTGTGGAGTTTGCACATTCTCCCCGTGTCTGCGTGGGTTTCCTCCCACAGTCCAAAGATGTGCAGGCTAGGTGGATTGGCCATGCTAAATTGCCCATAGTGTTCAGGGTTGTGTGAGTTATAGCGGGGGATGGGTCTGGATGGGATGCTCCAAGGGTCGGTGTGGACTTGTTAGGCCGAAGGGCCTGTTTCCACACTGGAGGGGATTCTGATTCTGACTCAATGTCGACTCTCTAATAGTTACAGCACTGCCTGAATGCCGACTGAGTAATAGAGTAGCACACACTCAAGAGTGACCTGCTGACAGTGCACCACTGTTTCAGTACCGACTCTCTGGCAGTGTGCCATTCTCTCCGCACTGACTCTGTCAGCGCTAGCCATCTGACATTGCAGCCCCGCCTCTGTAGTAAACATCTGACAGCACAGTATACCGTTTCAGCTGTCGCTCTGACAGTGCAGCACTCCCAGCGAACTTACCTGCTGACACTGAGACCCTCAGTACTGAGCCTGCGATAAAGCAGGGTCTCCCTTTATACTTACTGTTGGACAGTGCAGCATTTCTACAATACTGAACCTCTGACAGTGCAGAATTCCTTCGGTACTGACACTGGAACACTGCCTCAGTTCTGGCTCTGTAACAGTGCAGTACAGATTGTTCTTGCCACCGAACTGTGCAGCAGTCCCTCGGTACCGAACCACTGACAGTGCAGTATTCTATCCGTAATTAAGGGCTCTCAGCAGCAGCATAGCTTTAGTGTTGATTCTCCAACAATACAGTACATCATTCATACTGACCCTCTGAGAGTGCGGCACTCGCTCAGCCCTGACCATCCTACAGTGAAACACTCTCAGTACTAGAAATATGACCGTGCAGCAATACCTCAGTACTGACCCTGACAGGGCAGCACATCGTCTGTACTAACTTTCTGACCATGTAGCCCTCCTTCAGCACACAGCATTCGACAGCGCAGCACCCACTCAATACTGAGCATGTGACAGTACATCGCACCATCATTGCTGAGTCTCTGATAGCGAGGCACTCTTGCACATTCAGTACTAACCATCTGACCGTTCGACCATCTGATGGAATACCCCAACCATATTACATACACACGGACAGTGCAGCACATTGCTGACCCTCTGACAGTGTGGCACTCCCTCATCACTCACACGCTGACAGTCAGGCGTTCTCTCTAAGAGACTGTGAGGGTGTGGCCCTCTTTCAGCACTGACTCTCGGACAGCTGGACTTTCTCTCTCATTCTGTCAGTGCTAAAAAAAAATCCGAATATGCAGCATTCCCTCGGTACCGAAAATCCAGCATTTGTTCTGTATTGACGTCCTTGGTTTGCACAACTCTGCCAGTAGTGCAAGTTCAACTTTCACAGTGCAGCACTGTCTCACTGACAGAGCTGCACAACATCTCTATTGACCCTCTGACAGTTCGGCACTACTTTAGTACTGACCCCCTGACAGTGAGACCCACATTTACTCTCAACGCTGTGTAAACGCTACACAACCAGTCGCCCTAGCCTGGAGTTGAACCCGAGTTCCTGGGGCTGTGAGGCAGCAGTGCTAAGCACTGAGCTACCGTGTCGCCCCAGCTCCCTTAATATTTGACCTCTGAGAGCGTGGCACTCCCTCTCACTCTGACAGTGCAGCACAAAATCTCTCCTGACTTACTGACATTGGACGTCCCCACTGTACTGACTCTTTGACAGTGCAGCCCTCCATCAGTTATGAATTTCTCCCGGTGCAGCACTCCATCCCTACTGATCTTACGACAGTGTGACATTCCCTCAGTATTTGCTCTCTGTCATTGCAGCACTCCTGCAATACCGAGTCTCAGATATTGCGGTGCACGCTTATTACACATAATCGGATAGTCAGTAGTCAGAGGCCTTCTCACTACTGACCTTCTGATATTGAAACTCTCCCAGTCTCAATATTAATCATCTCACAGTGCAGCACTCCCTTGGCACAAATGCTCTGATCGAGTTGAACACCCTGACTGCATCAAATCTGAAAGTGCAGCACACACTCTCTGCTGACCCGTTGACCACTGTGCACACCCTCAGCAATGATCTTCTGACAGTGCAGCACTCCCTTGGTGCTGATCCTGTGATAGAACAGTCTTCATTTATTACACAATCTCTGACAGTGAAACATTCTCTCACTCTTAGCATTAACCATCTGACATTGCAGCACTCTGCTAGTGCCGACTCTCTAACAACGTATTGCACCCTGTTTCCTGAGCATCTGACCATGCAGCACTCTCTCATTGCTGACCCTCTGGCAGTCAGACCCACTGCCTCAGTGCTGACACTCTAAGTGTGCATGGTTCTTCAGTACTGCCCCTCTGAGAGTGGAGCATCCCTCAGCACTTTCCTCCCAACTGTGCAGCAATGCCTCAGTACTGAACCTCTGAATGTGCAGGAATTCCTCAACACTGGTTCTCCAGCGTTGCAGCACTCCCTCTGTACGTAGCGTCTGACAGTCCAATATTCCCTCAGTACTGACCTTTTTATGGTGCTGCACTACCTCAATGTTGACTGTCTCGAGGACAGCAGACCCTCCCTCAGTACTAACCTTCTTACAGCGCAGCACTCCTTCAAGAACGACCCTATGGCAGTGCAGTAATCCATCATCAGTGACCTTCTAGATCTGCAGCACACCATCAGTTCCGCCTCTCCAGGTGTGCAGCGCACAGTCAGTCATTCCTCAGTATTGACCTGGAGACACTCATCCATTCTCTGTAATAACCATCTGACCGTGCAGCACTTCCTCAGTACCTCTGATAGAGTGGTGCATCCTTATTACATACAATGACAACCCAGAACTCTCAGTTCTGACCCGCTGACAGTTTAGCACTCTGTCAGTACCGAAGCGCTAACAATGCAATACTGTTGGTGTCCTGAGTCTCTGATAGAGCTGCGTTCCCTAATTACATACCCTCTGCAGCTTAGCTTTACCTCAGTACTGACTCTGACAGCGCAGCATTCTGAATATCCTGACCATGTGACATTGCAGGTTTCCTTTAACACTGACAGTACAGCATTCACTCATGACTGAATTTCAGTGCAGCACTCTGTCTCTTTTGACCATCTGAGAGTGCCCCTGACGCTCTGACAGTCGAACTGCCTCAAAACTTACCCTCTGCGAATGCAGCTCTCCCCCAGTAATGATCCTCTGACTGCATCTGATAGAACTGCGGTACATGATTATTTCCCCTCGGACAGTGCAGCCCTCCCTCAGCATTGACCGTGCAGCCCTCATTCTGTACTACCTTCTGCCTCTGCAACGCTCCCGTAATATTGACTCTCTAAGAGGGCAGCTCTGTCTCAGCACTGACTATTTCACAGCTCAGCACACCTCTCTCCTGACCCTGTGACATTGCAGGTTTCCCTCACCCCAGACAGTGCAGCACTCGCTCATGACAGATTTTCAGTGCACCACTGCGTCTGTCTTGACCAACAGAGAGTGCAGCACTTCCTCAATACTGAACCTCTGACAATGCAGCACCCGTTTGGTACTGACCCGTTTACCGTGAGACGTTCTCTCACTCTCTTAGTAGTAACTGTCTGACTGTGCAGCACTCTCTCAGAACTGACGTTGTCATAGAGTAGCGTTCACTGAAAGTTCACAATCGAACGAATGCAGCTGTAAATGAATATCGACCCTTTGAAAGATCAGTGGTCCCTTAATACTCACTGTTTGATCGTGCAGCACTCCACCAGTACTGACCGTCTGACTGTGCAATGCTCGAGTTGTCCTGACCTTCTGACTGTGCAACTCTCCCTCAGTATGGACACCGACTGTCCAGTAATTCATGATGACTACATCTTTGTCATTTCAGCACTCTCTCAATACTGACTCGTTGAGAGTACAGCAGTTCAACAGCGTTGACCTCTGATAGTGCAGGGCTGTCTCAGTGCTCATTATCTAACAATGCAACACTCCCTTCATACTGGTCCTGTGTTATGTTGACACTACACATAGCTTCTGACAGTGCGGCAGTCCCTCAACACTGATCATCTGACAGTGCAGCAGTCTCTCAGTACTGACTCTCCGACTGTGCAACAAACCCTTAGTACTGACCCTCTAATCGTGAGGCACTCAGTCTCAGCACTAACCATCTGACTGTGCAGCTTTGCCCAGCTTCTGACCGTTTGAAGGAGTGGCACTCCCTTATTACCTACTCTCTGACGTTGCAGCACACACTCGCTGTTGACGCTGTGACAGGGTGGCACTCCGTCCGGGCTGACTCACTGACAGAGCAGCACAACCTCTCTATACACCTTACAACAATGTGGCACTCTCGGAAAACTGACCCACTGGCAGTGAGACTCATTCTCTTTGCACTAACCATCTGACCGTGCAGCTCTCCCTCAGGATTCAGTTTCGGATTTTGCAGCTGTCACTTCTTATTGATTATTTCTGATAGTGCAGAAACCTGTATTAACCACGATCTGCATTGACCAACTGACAGTGAAGCATTCCATCAGTACTGATCAACTGACAGTACGATATTCCATCTGCACTGACGATCTAAAAGTGCAGGACTGCCTCACTGTTGACTCACCAGCGTTGCAGCACTCCCTCTCGCCTGAACCTGTGCAAGTGTGGCATTCCTTCAGTACTGATCCCCCGACAGAGCTGCACACCCTTAATACTTTCCTTCTGAGAGTGCAGTTGTCAGTGCTGACCCTCTGACAATGTAGTGTTCTCTTAATATAGGTTCCGGCACTGTTGTGTTCCTTCAATGCTGAGACTTGGGGAGAGTGGCGCACCCTACGCTCTGAAAGTGTAAGATGCATTCTCTACTGACCCTCTGGCAGTGAGGCAATCCCTTAGTACTAAGTCTCTGACGGTGCAGCACGCCCTCAGTACTCAGCCTTTGAAAGTGCAGCACTCCCTCTGTACTGACCCTCTGAAAGCCCAGCCCTCCCTCAGTAATGAATCTCTGAGAGCACAGCACTCCTACAGCCCTGAACATCTGACAGTACATCTTTCCATCAGAACCGACCTCTGACAGTGTGGCACTCCCTCTGTACTGACCATTTGCCAGTGCAGCATTTCCCTGGTACTGACCCTTTAACAGCGCAGCACTCCGTCAGTCCTGAATCTCTGATAGTACAGAACTGCCTCAGTTCTGGCTGTCTGACAGTGCAACACACACTCTCTCGGACCAAGTGACAGGGCAGTACTCCCTTTCTACAAATCTCGCAGAGTGAGGCAATCTCTCAGTATTGATCTTCCAATAGTGGGACTCTCCTTTAATACCTTCCCTCTAACAGTGCCGCTGTGAGTGCTGACCCTCTGACGTGCAACATTCTCTTAACATGGGCTGTGTCTTTACAGCGCTCCTTCAGTGATGGGACTCAGGTTGAGTGGCTCACCCTCAATGCATGCACTCTGATATTGCAACACACATTCTTTTCTGACCATCTGACAGTCCAGTACTCCCTTGGTGCTAAGTCTCTGACAGTGCAGCACTCCCACAGTATTGAACTCCTGACAGAGCAGCATACATTCTCTACTAACCCTCTGACAGTGCGCCACTAACATTGTCCTGTCTTCCAGAGAGTGACAGCCTCTTCTACATTCTTAGTATGACCATCTGACAATGCAACACTTCCTCAATACTGACACTCTGATACAGTAGCATTCCCTTATTAAATACATTCTGACAATGCAGCACTCACTATGCACTAACTGCCTGGCAGTGCAGCATTCGCTTAATACTGATGATTTGACAGTGCAGCAGTCCCTCAGTCGTAAATTTCTGACAGTAGACCACCGCCTCAGTTTTGACTCTCTGAGAGTGCAACTTGCTCCCTGCACTGACAACCTGAACAGTTCAGGGCTCCCTCAGTAGTCAACCACAGATAGTGCAACACACACACTCTGTACTGACGAACTGACAGTGCAGCACTCCCTTTCTCCAGATCTTTAGGAATGTGGCAATCCTTCAGTACTCCGACAGTGTAGATCTTACTTAACACCTTTCGTCTGATAGTGCAGCTCTCACTGCTGACCCTCTGACAGTGTAATGTTTTCTGTCCGTCTATACTCTCAGTCAGTGCAGCACTGCCTCAAAGCTGAATCACTCCTGAACCTTTAAGATTGAGGCACTCCCTTGGCACTGATCTTTTGACAGAGCTGCGCTCCTTCTGATACTTTACCTCTGACATTGCAGTGCTCAGGGCTGACCATCTGACAATAGAGTGTTACCTCAGTTCTGGGTCTCTGATATTGCAGCACTCCCTCAGAACTGAAAATCAGAAAGACTAACACACCCCTGTTACATACACTCTGACGATGCAGTAAATGATTTCCACTGACACTCTAGCAGTGTGCAACTCCCTCATTACTGACCCTCTGACGGTCAGGCGCTCTTTCTGCTGACAATGACAGTATGTCACTTCATCAGTCCAGTCCCTCTGACACCGAGGCACACTTCAATCTCTGTAGCACAAATTTGCTCATGCAGCGCCCACTGAAACTCTGACAATGCAGCATTCGCTCGGCACTGATGTTCTAGCTGCCCACTGCTCCTCAGTATTGAACCCCTGATAGTGATGTCCTTCTTCAACACTGATCCTCTGAAAGTGCAGCATTCCATTATTACTGACCGCCTGAAAGCTCAATTCCCATTGGACTAACCTGCTTTCAGTAAGATATTCCCTAACTCTCTTTGCAATAGCCATCTGGTCAGGAACCATACCCTCAGTCTTGAACCTCTGGCAGTGTGGAACTCCATCAGTACTCAAACTCTGACAGTGTGGCACTCTCTTGGTCCTGAATCTCTGACAGTGCAGCACTTCCAGTGTGCTGACTGTCTGATATAACAGTTCTCCTTCAATACTTCCCCACAGACAGTGCAGCCTTTGCTCATCACTGAGAATTTTTGACATTGCAGCTTTCCTCTGTACTGACTCAGAGTGCAGCACCTCTGATAGTGTGTTCCTGCCTTCGTACTGAACCGATTACAGTGCAGCATTCTCTGAACACTGAAACTCTATCAGCACAGCAGTCCCTCAGTACTGAACCTCTGACAGGTGGCAAACACACTGCACTAAGCATCTTACAGTTCTACAGTCCCTTTCTACTGTCCATCTGAAAGTGAGACCCTCTCGCAGTTTCTTAGTGCAAATGATCTGACCGTGGAGCGCTCCCTCAATACTGCCCATTTGGCAGTGCAGTGTTCCTTCAGTGTTGACACTCTGAGAGTGTTCTAATCCCTGAATACTGAAGTTATGACTGTGGAACACTGCTGCAGTTATGACTCTCTGACAGTGTAGTACTCGCTCTATACTGACACTATGATAGTGCGGTACTCCATCAGTATTCAAGCTCTGAAAGGACGACAGTGGTCTGACATTGCAGCGTTCTCTAAGTACTGACCCTCAGAGTGCATAACATCTCCTAGTCTGACCCTCTGATGGTGCAACGCCTGCTTGTCAATGAGCATCTGAAAGTGCAGTACTCCCTCAGTATGCAACCTCTGACCGTGCAGGTTTGTCTCAGTGCTGACTGTCTGTCAGCGCAACGCCCTGTCATTACTGACCTTCTCTCAGTGCACTAATTCCCCAATATTAACACTGTGGCAGAGATGCCCTGTCTCATCACTGATCCTCTGGCTTGGCAACATTGCCACAATACAGAATCTGACTGTGCGCTCCTGTTAGAAAGGGAAGGTTGAACCTCGCTGATAATTACAATTGAAACACGAACCACCAACCTTTTCCGTCGGGAATAGAGGTCCCCTTCGAATAATCAAACAGGAAACACCCAGAGAAGCTCGCCTCACCTCGCCTAATCTGTTAAATTGCTATGGAGAAGGGGAGGTCAAATGAAAGAAAATTCCTGATATTCACTTTATGAATAGCAAGTAAAAATATTTTTATTTAATCCTAACAGTGAAACAATTAACGGGAATGCTAACAAACTGAACAATTCCACCCACCAACACCTCCCCACCCCCAGCTATGCACCAACTGAACAAAATTCTATTGGTATCCTATTCTAACAAGCATAAGTCATACCTAATTTAATCTAAATAGTAAGAAAATAAATAAAACTTTGTCTCTCAAAGTCTACTCAGAATGTGACTTCCAGAATGCTTTGCATTCTCCGCTGTCTCCAGTCATGAAGGCCTTTCTTCTGTTGTTCTCAAGCCATAAACATCTTTCTTCTGCTGAACTTCCTACTGTCAGAGATGTTTTCTCTGTGAGGACTCTTAGCTAGGAGTGATGTGGTGGTATCTTTAATGGATCAATGGTGTTTTCTTAGAGAGTTTAGTGATTTCTTGCGAGTCCTTGCTTATTTCTCAGATCGTGATTCGCTCTCACCCTGATTTTCAAAAAACAGAAAATCCCCCTTCTTATATACCTAGAATGACATATCAATTTTCGTACAAGAACATTCGTCGGAGGCTGTAAAACCATCAGAGTTAAATTTAATTGGCTTTCAATCGCTAAGTGCTTAGTTTAAATTAATTAATTGCCTGTTGTGAAAACATCAAAACACGCCTAAGGTTTCCAATCACACAGCCAACTGATAAATGTTTCCAATTTAAAACTGGGTGCAATTTACAGCTACATACAAACATTTCTTTTCAAATTCTATATAATTCGTAACAGTCCCTCTCTCAGTACTGACCCTGACAGTGCTGCACTCTCTCAGCACTGACAATATAACACTGCGTCTCAAACTTCGAAATTTTCCCATTGGACAGTTCAGCATTCAATCAATATTTTTGCAGACAATTTGGAACTTCCTCAGCACTGAACCTCTGACAGTGCAGCTGTACCTCAGAATTAGCCTTCTGAGAGTGCCACACTCCCTCAAAACTGAACCACTGACAGTCCAGCACTCCCTAGTGCTGACCTTGTGTGAGTCCACGAATCCTGAACTATAAATACTCTGAAGAGTGATGTACTCCCTCAGCACCAATCCTTTGACAGTACAGCACTCCCTCAGTGCTGACACTCCGATAGAACAGTCCTCCCTTCATACTTCTCCCTGACAGTGCGGTGCACGCTGATTACTGACCCTCTGACAGTGAAGATGGTACTCAGTACTGACACTACTGACAGTGCAGAGATCTCTCAGTACTGTCCACCTATCAGCCCAGCAGTTCCTAAGCACTGAACTGATGACAGTGCAGCATTCCCTCCGTAACAACCTACTGATAATGTTATACTCCTTCAGTTCTGACCCCCGGACAGTGCAGCATTACCTCAGTATTGAACATCTGACAGTGAAGCAGTCGCTCACGGTTGATGTTCTGTCTGTGAAGCCCTCATTCGTGACTGACACTCTGACATTTTGGCGGTCTCTCAGTACAAACCCGCTGATACTGCAACATTCATTTCTTACATTTACCTGTTTCCACTTAATTGATATATCAATATACCACCCAATGGCAACAGGTTTAATTCTTAATTCCAGTTCTGAGGAAAAGTCACCGGACCTGACATGTTAACTCTGATTTCTCTCCATAGATGCTTACAGACCTGCTGAGTTTTTCCAACAATGTATGCTTTTGTTTGCAGTTGTGTTTAACGCTTTCTTTTCCGATTCATTTGTGGCATGTGGGCTTCGCTGGCTGGCAGGCCTTTCTTGCACATCCCTAGTTGCCCTTTAGAAGTCGGTGGTGAGCTGCCTTCTTGAACCACTGAAATCATCCTGCTGTAGGTTGACACACAGTGCTGTTAGAGCGGCGATTCCCCGATTTTGATCCAGCAACAGTGAAGGAAGGGTGAAATATTTTCAAGCCAGGAGGGTGAATAACTTGGAGGGAAACTTGGAGGTGGTGGTGTTCCCACATGCCTTTCGAGATGGAAGGATACTCTTGTCCTTCGAAATGGAAATGGTCGTGGCTTTGAAAGGTGATAGTAAGAACTGTCGATGCTTCAGTCAGAGCTAACACAGCGTGGGGCTGGAGGAACACAGCAGACCAGGAATCACCAGAGGAGCAGGAAAGCTGATATTTCGGGTCGGGACCCTTCTTCATAAATGATGAAGGCTCCCGACCCGAAACGTCAGCTTTCCTGCTCCTTTGATACTGCCTGGCTTGCCGTGTTTCTCAAGCTCTACACTGTGTTATCTATGGGTTTGGAAGGGCTGTCTGAGGGTCTTTGGTGAATTTCTGCAGTGCATCTTGTGGATTGTATACACTGCTGCTACTGAGCATCGGTGGTGGAGGGAAAGATACTTGTGGATGTAATGTCAATCAAACGCACTGCCTTGAACTGGATGATGTTAACCTTCTTGAATGTCATGGGACTGCAGTCATACAGGCAAGTGGGGAGTATTCCATCATGCTCCTGGCTTGTGCCTTGTAGATGGCGGACAGGCTTTGAGGAGTTAGGAGGTGAGTTACTCGCCGCAGTATTCCTAGCTTCTGGCCTGTTCTTGTAGCCACTGTATTAATATGGTGAGTCCAGTTGAGTTTCTGGTCAATGGTTACCCCCAGGATGTTGATAGTCGAGGATTCAGTGATGGCAACACCATTGAAAGTCAAGGGATGATGGTTATATTGTCTCTTATTTGTGATGGCCATAGTGTCGAATTTGTGTGGCGCGAATATCACTTGCCACTTGTCAGCCCAAGCTTGGATATTACCCAGATCTTGTAACAAGTGAACATGGACTGCTTCAGTAACTGAGGAGTCACAAATAGTGCTGAATAATGTGCAATCATCAGCGAACATCTGGCCTTGTGATGGAGGGAAGGTCATTGATGAAGCAGCTAAAGATGGTTGAGCCTAAGACTCTACCTCTCATGTATTTGTAAATACCTCTCATGTTTTGGCATTTTTCATGAATCCTCTTCCAAATCTTGATTTCACCAAGACAACAGCCTTAAAGTCATCAGTCCATCTGCATGACTGAAGTCTGTCATCCTTGAGACCGTGTTTGAGACACGCTCCAGCACTATCTGCAATAGGTGCACATCTTTCGTAGAGTATGCACACCCCCACCCGAACCCCAGGTCTGCTCATGACAACTCAGTTTGAAGCTGAAGCAACGGAAGTAGCATGAAGCAGTACAGTGAATTTTCAGAGTGAAAGACTCCTGCTAGACTGAAAACTTTAACTCGTGTTTTCTCTCTACAGACGTTGATAAAGACTTTTCTCCATCATTCTCTACCGTTAGCCAAGCCCAGCTGTAATCAGCATCAAGCCTACCTGCTCCTTCACAGCATTCTCGCGTATGTATCCTCTCCCCTTGCTGGGTAGCGTTAATAAGGTTGAAATGTGTGGCAAATGTATCATGCTCATTACTTTTTGCGCTGACTGATACTGAACAGAAAGTTTAAGGTTTTTCTTTAGCAAAAACGAAGGAAGCAGTTAGAAAAAACCAAAGAGGTTTGTAAAATCACAGTGATTTTGAAAGATTCAGCGCAGGAAACATATTTGCAGTTATTGTCTCTCTAAAATTAATCAATATGAAATCAGGGCAAATAAATCTGAGACTGCACTCAGGAACAACACCTTGAGGCAGATAATGGCTGAAATGTGGAATTTTCGATAGCTTTGGTAAGCTAGTGCCCAGCGTTAATCTAAAATGAATCAACGCAACAGCTAAAATTTAAGAGTTAGTATTTCTGTGGCGTACGACTCACCTCCTAACTCTCCAAAATCTATCCATGCTCTGCAAGTAATGAAATATTTTCCATTTTCCTGGACGTCTGCAGCACTCTAGAAGTCAATGCTATCTAGGATAACAGACCCAATTTTTTTGTCATCCGTTCTCACTCAGGCAAAAATCCTGAAAAGTGAAATCAGAGAGCAGTTCATACGCAGACTTCCAAGACTTTCAAATGTTCGTCACTTACCAGGAACACCAACAATAGCAAGGATTATGCAGTATATTTTCCTGATGCGGAGAAATGATTCCATATCATAGTGTGCCAATTAAGCTGCTCCAATAAGCTGCAGTCACTCTCTCTGACTGAAACTCTGAAATCAAACAGGGTTACAGCCTTTCGTTTATACCTGTGGGATCTCCACGGGGACATTGAAATTGCAGTATATTTCAACATAGTTTTTTTTTTAATTTTGAAAAGGAAACAACACTTACCAGCGTACTCAAGCGGTGTTAACTCCATGGTGTGAACACATACAATGCTCAGATTGAATTAGTAAACCGTAAAGATTGAACAATTTTGCATGCACTGGACATGTATTGAGAATAAGGAGAAACTTCCTGACAGCAATGATGTTGATCATTCAGGCAACACAAGATCCATCTTTAGATTATCATATCGTGTCAGTGATCATTTTATTTTGCTGTGGTCATTTAACAATTCAACCTCAAATTTGACTGGCCTACTTAGGGATGTAATACGACATTCTGGGCTGTGATGTTAAGTTGAATTACACAAGTAGGGGATTTTTAACGATGATATTCAATCTACAATTGCTCCAATTAATACTATGATCAAATGAGTAACTAATGCATTTTTGCAAGCCAACACACTCCTGACAGGCTGCTTTCCTTAAAGAAAACTTGTGGGAATTAAGTTTCATCAGCAAGGTTAGGATATCTACAGATCCTGAACTGTCTTCGAGAAGGGAGATTTGGGATTAAATCAATTGGAGGTCAGGGCTTTCAATATTGTTGAAGAGGTCCAATAGAGTGCAGTGAGGTGCCTGATATCATGAGTGTCATAGGAGCTGGTGGGAACACTCAAACACGATAAAAATGTTAGGGTCCTGAAGATCCTCTCAGTATTGTCCACGCATGTATCCCTTTTGGACTAATGACTGACGAAGTCCGCACAAAGTTGTGAACAGTTCAATTACCTCACTGAAAGTAAGATCATACATTGACCTAACTTTTCCCAGAGAAACTATGTCTCTAACTCCACCGTATTTAACTACGGTCGAATGATGTTGCTCCTTTGGTTCATCGAAATCATACAGAGCAGATAGAAGCCATTTGGCTCATCAAATCTACAATAATCCTACAAAGAGCATCTCCTATTCTGTAACCCTGAATTCACCATGGCTAACCCACCTAACCTGCGCATCCCTGGATACCACGGGACAATTTAGCATGGTCAATCCAACTAACGTGCGCATCTTTGGGATGTGGTGGAAACCAGAGCAGCTGGAGGAAACAAAGGCAGACACAAGGAAAACACGCTAACTCCACAAAGACAGTCGCTCAAGGCTAGAATTGAACCTTGGTGTCTGGTGCTGCTAGGCAACAGTGCTAACCACTGAGCCACTGTGCCACCCTTCCATTGCTCGATTTTCAAATTTCAATATTTTAATTACTGTGGATGACACTTCTGACACAATCTGGAAAAGTTTGGAAGTGGGTGCCACAAGAGCAAAGATACCGAAGTCGGACAGACAATTATTTATATTGAATTTCAAGATGGTTGACATTTGCTAAGAAGCTGCATTTAGGTTAAAAAGAAACGAAAAAAAACAGGAAATGTGTTGATGCATGATAGTTGAGATAGCTCGCTTAAACATGGGGTCAAAAAGAAGACTGACATTGAGTGTTGATTTCATTGATTTGTGATGACAACGTTTTGTTGTCAAACTGAAATATTTGGGCACCCTTTCCTGAGCCTTCCTCCGCCTTCCTTATCTTATCTTCGATATGAAGGAGGCAACTGTCAGGCAACGATGACAAGGTTTTTTCTCTGAATTCTGGACACTAGTGAATTCAATTTATTTCTCAATTTATTTTTCAATTTATTTATATTGCCAATCACCGTTTTTAACACACCGATCTGCGTACTTCAGGTGTACATGACGTCAGGATCGTCACCAGCGACAATCTCCCAATGCAAGGTCAGCTTTTTCGTTTATGCTACGCTGAATGTCATTCTCCTGTCGTTTCTAAGCTCTAACACAGAAAAAGGGCGGTCGCTCACATTTGGCATTTTCCAACGTGGAATTTCTACATTGTAACCTGAAACATATGGCACTGACGTTTCTTATGATTACTTATGTATATGTCGAGACAGAGATTGAAAGCAGTTCTTGTCCTGGGGCCACCTTGGACAATGTTTATCAGTTCTTATGAAATATTTTTCCGCTCACTCAAGAAAGCATCCCTTCATGGTGCTCCCATGACGTTCAAGTTGCAAATATCACTTTTAGAACCTACATCCTTATTATCAACACAGTTTGTGAGTAGTTGGTGCTCAGCACTGATCTCTGCCACTCCCTACCAGCCACAATTTAAGAATGACTCATTTATACTTATATTCCACTTTTCGTGAACAAGTTGTCAACCTATATCAGTATATTACTCATTATGCCACATGTCCTAATTTTCCTCGCAGCTCATACATGCAACCATATCAAAATTCTTTTAAAAATTCAAGTATACCACATCCTTTGAAGTTCCTTTATCTATTCTGCCAGTTACATCCAGAAAAAACATCTCGAGCAAAACATGATTCCTCTCTCCTAAATCCACATTGACTCTGTGCAATCTGCCCGCAATTTTCCAAGTGTCCCCTGGTCGCATCAGTTCTAATGAATTGTATTCTTTTGCCTATGACTGATGGCAGACGAATAAACATATAGCTTCACATCTTCTCCCTCTCTCCCGTCTTAAATAATATATTTATAACTTCAAACTTAAAATGTCTGGGAGGGTGGTTGAGACGGGGAAAGTCTCAACATTTTAAAAGTCCTTCACTGGAATTGAAATGCCACAATATTCAAGGCTCTATGCCAAGTGCTGAAAGTGGGACAAGTTAGATTAAGAAGAGATTTTCGCTGGTGCATTTTTGAGTAATCGGAAGTCCTCTTCTGAATGATGATTCCATGATTCTATGATATCCACAAGGATCATTTTAGAATCCATACAGAGACAGTAAGAGATAGTAAGAACTGCCGATGCTGGAGTCAGAGATAACACAGTGTGGAGCTGGAGGAACACAGCAGGCCAGGCAGGATCAGAGGAACAGGAAAGCTGATATCTTGGGTCGGGTCGGATGCTACCTGGACTGTTGTGTTCCTCCAGCTCCACATTGTTATTTTGGAATCCGCGTTCGTTTGGAAAATGACGATTGTTGCATTTATTACTTACACAACCGCATCTGAAAACTCACTTTGACGTGTATAATTTGGTCCAAAGATTTTAGCAATCAGCAGTCAATTAATGAGATCATTCCTCTCTTTTTAGAACACATATTGACATCTCTCTATTTCACATTATCACTAGTCCCTTGGTTCTCCAAGATTTGTGGGAGATATTATGGATATTCCTCTATGCATGCAGACAAAAAAAAATTTAGTTCCTTTAACATGCCCATGTTTCACATGAAAAATAAATTTCTTTCTCTACCTGTGATGTACCCACAGTAATCTTCACTTATGATTTCATTTTCACATGTCTGTAGATGTTTCGTATTTTTTGTAAGTGTCTGAAGTTTTTACTATCGATTTGATTTTACATTACTTAATCATCATCGAACTTTATTGAATTCTAAAACACTTGAAATCTTCAGCAATACGATCTTCTCCAAAACCTCATTAGCCTATCCTTTTGATCTAAATCAATCTCTAATTTATCTTGTTAAACATCATTGAATAATATCTGCTACTGTGTTTCAAACAGAATGTAGAATTATAACCTGTTATAAAGCAACCCGATTTCTACTGGATCTACGATATGCCATTCGAAAATAACAGCTTTGCATGTATTCCAATGTTGATTGGGTTTTCTCTACCGATATCTAGCTTGAAAGCATCCACCATTATTTTATTAATGCTGTTGTATGCACCTTTTGTTTCCTGATTTAGACTGTGTCCTACTTACTAACTTTTGACTTCCGATGCTTGCTGCACCATGACGTTTATTAGACCCATCAGATCCATATCTGGTTTTCTGACCTACTTTCCTGTCTTGCAGATGCACTGATCTCAGACTTCTCTAACAGCGCTTTCATATTCTTCCCGAATGTCAAAAACTTTTAATAATCAGTTTCCAGTTCTGGTCACCATGCAGATATGCCTTTTCAAGGGCGATTAGATCATACCTGTTTTCGCCTATTTATGCTGACAATTAATCTCTCCTATTCTAATACTCTGTGTGTTCAGATAGAATGCCATTAATTTTTTTTCGTGCTTTCGTAATCTCTCATGTTAGCCCGTACTGGCTAAATTGGTATGAATAATTAATAGTAAGTTTGTACTCTCTACAAATCGATGCGACATCCATATTATCAAATGTGGTACTGCTATTTTGATCTCTTACTATGTTCTCTCCATTTAGAATATCATCTCACCCTTGAATGAATTCCCTCGCCACCACTATGTGGTTTAATTATTTTCCCACAACATCAGTTGCTTGATTTCCCAGAATGTTGGTTTCAACATGGTTCCAGTGAAGACCGTCCCAATAGTATACTTCACAAGATATAGATTTCCCTATGCATTTCTCCAATACCAGTATTAGAGACAACCATTTGACTATCTAAACTTGTTTTAGCATGTATGAATTTCCACTAGGCTTGTTTAAGAATCCCCTTGAAGCCCAGCTTATGAATTTAGCACCTAACCTCTCATGATTCCTGTGGGGAACTTCTTTCTCAGTCAGAACTGCATGAAGTATTATGATGATATTTTCTATTCAATGAT
The DNA here is from genome assembly GCA_024137785.1 of Ginglymostoma cirratum. Lineage (NCBI taxonomy): Eukaryota > Metazoa > Chordata > Chondrichthyes > Orectolobiformes > Ginglymostomatidae > Ginglymostoma > Ginglymostoma cirratum. Next base: position 8,678,418 of record JAHRHZ010000002.1, on the reverse strand, counting down.
GCGTTTCTCTTACAGAGTGGCGTTCTCACAGTGGTGCGAAAATATATGATTCAGACAGGCAGCTTGTAAAATGTTTGAGTTCTCCCTGAGTCACGACTATACGCGATCTGTCGTGCCCTATTTAGAGTTCAATTGTTCCATTGTTAAACTTGAATTGACCAGCAACAAGATAAGACTTTAATTTTCCTCCATCTGCTAGTTGTTAAAGGGGCAGAGACAGCAGTCAGTGGAGTGCTTTGCTCCTCCTGATAGATCTGGGAGATCAAGGAGCAATCGAATATCCCTAGTGGCTATGTCTGTAGGAAAAGTGCCCAGCTGCACCTTCTCGCTGACCAGATTATCGATTGGAACAGCAATTGGACGCATTGAGGAGCATACTCGAGACAGAGAGTGTGATAGATAGTTGCTTCAGTGAGATCCTCACATGACAGGTAGAGTCAGGTAGATAGATGACAGCCAGGAGAGGTACGCAGGAGGTGCAGCAGGCTCTTGTGGCTGTATCCCTTTCTTACAAAGATATCATTTTAGATACTGTGGGAGGGTTAGCCTTTCAGGGGAAAGTAACAGCAACAGACAGGTTCTTGACACCATGACTGGACTGATTATAAAGCAGGTTATGGGAAAGTGTAAATGAGCGATTTTGAAAGGACGGTGTCCAATCAAAGGCACAGGCAAACTTTTCTCCAGACGTAAGAGAAATTTAGTATCCTGTATGGCGTCCCTGGTGCCAGGGACAAGGAATCCTATTCTGGGATAATGCCTGCAGTTCTGACCTCTCTGTTTTAGGTAAGCATTATTAAGCTGGACAGTGTTCAAAAGAGATTTGTCCCGATATTGCCGGAAATGATGTGTTAGAGTTATAAGCAGAGGCTGGGCAGGCTGGGATTTTTTTAATGGAGTGTATGAGGTTGAGAAGTGATGTTATACGGTTTTTAAAAATCATGCGGATATAGAGAAGGCGAATGGGAAATGCATTTTCCAAAGAGTGGGGAGTTCAAGATTAGAGGACATATTTTTAAGGCGAGAGGATAAAGTTTAAAAAAAAAGACATGGGGGGGTGCATTTTTGTTTTTTGCACAGAGAGTGACTCTTGACTGTATTAAACTCCCAGAAGAAGTGGTGGGTGTGGGGACAGTTACAAAGTTTAAACGACATCTGGTTAAGTACGTTAATAAGAAATGTTTGGAGGGGTATGAGGCAAGGGCAGGCAGTTACGACTAATTTAGCTTGGAATATGGTCGGCATTGACTGGTTTGACCTGAAGGGCCTGTTTCCATGTTGTATGACTCTATGACGTCTCTGGGCAGTTGCAGCGATTTCTCAAAGGGGAACGTGAACAGCTAAAAATCGTCGGAAATATTGGTAACAGCAAGGTAGGTAGAGAAAGGGTTGAGGTCCTGCAGAGTGAATATAAGGAGTTAGGCAAGTGAGAAAAAAACCTCACAGATGGCAGTATCCCGTCACCAAGTCACCCTTTACTTACCAGCAGACCCAGAACCAGTCCCTAGAATAACGAAACTTTCTGAATCGCCAGTTATTATCTGTCAGCCAGGGATTCCTGACAGGCCCAAGTTAGCATCCCTAACCAATGATCTCACAGTCAGTGAGAGCCAACTGGCCCTCGTTACATTCACTCTATCGTTTTCGTCACACGTCCAGTGTTGTGACTCTGACTCAGACATGTTTCGTATATGTGGATAGAAGCCCGTCTCTTGCGCCAGGAGCAATATCTTCTCCCCGTAAGTACCTCTGCTCGAGCTATCCCTCTAGTTTTGCGAGGCGAGGCCGTATTTTCAAATAAGTGATGTTGTAGGATGTTTTTTAAGCCTGCCTTCAAAGTTTGGATGTGTCCTGTCGCTAGAACATTGCATTATGGATGGTATAAAGCGATCTGAACATGCTGAATACCACTTGAATTCAGGTTATACTGGCATTCCCTGCTAGTAAATGATGTCTCATTGTCCGTGGTCAATACATCCAGTAGCCTATGTGCTTTTAATGATGCTTGCAGCATTTCAACCATCATCCTGATGTTTGAAAAACATTTATAAACATCTAACCACTTTGAATGGGCATCTACAATGATCAAGAACATAGAACCCATGAAAGGACTAATGTAGTCGACATGTAAATGAGTTCAGAGTTTACTCGACAATTCCACTGAATGGCCGAGACTGCTGGTGGTAATTTCTGTCCTTGTTGGCGCTCTGGGCACTGGCCCACCAATGCGGCTATGTTGCCATTTGATCCTGACCACCAGACGTAAGTTCTTGTCCACGTCTTCATTTTGGAAACCCCTGAATGTCCCTGGTGGAGTTCAGCCACTATCTGACAGCAACCGTTGTTGGGACAACCACTTTTGCTTCGCAAAATACTATGCCATCCTCTACGATGATCTGGTCTCACGTGGTCCAGAAAGGTTTCAATTATGGTTGTGATGCAACTTTTGTTTCCCCCATTACAACCTGTTTTGGTTTAGCCAGGACGGGATCTTTCTGTTTCCACAGTCACCTATTGACAGCCCCCAGCTTCGGCCCATGTTTGCATGCAAGACCTCTGTGGGATGGATTGGATATTTAACCAGCTGTGAGAAACAGTTTACCATTTGCTTAAAATCCCCACAAAGACGAACCGAGCCGTGAGGCTTCACAGTCAAGATGTCCAGTGCTGCCCATTCCACAAACTGCACTCGTTTGACGATTCCTTCGCTTTCCAGCTCCAAATTCTGCCTCTACTTCTGCCCAATGAATCAAATTGCACTAGATGAGCATTGTAAAATTGCGGAATTGCTTCCTGGTCAATATGTAAGTTGGCCTCAGTCCATTGACCTTCCTGAATATTTAAAACCTTCTAGCTATTTAACTAAGACTTCATTTCCGTAGGTATTTTCTTATCGAAAAATGCTGAGACAATCAAGGTGAGTCTTTCTCAATCAATTCTGCCCTAACAAGCTCGTGCCTGAGCATTTTACTGTAATCAGTGGTATCTGCATGAATTGCTTCTCACAGGAGACTGGAAGGGAGGTACTACTCTCAATCTACAATAGTTCCCTAGTATAGGTTCTCTGTCTGGCCGACGTCTTGCACAAAGTAAAGGTTGGAAACCAGAGTGAATCTTGTTAAAAATTAGTTCTGAAACCATTGATACAGCTATGCTGATATTGACGTTAATTATAACTGAGTGACCATTTAACGATATTTATTTTAATTGGTTCTGATTTGGATTTTGTTAAGCAATTGAACTGTTCTAAGCCACATACACGTGGACATTTTAGGATGTGCACATTCCTTGATACCAGCCGATGAGTTCTTTTAATCAGGTGGGCTCTCGCAGGCTTCCTTTGATATCTCGAGTGTGCATACCGACAGCAAATGCAATAGTTTGCCGGCCCAATTATGAAGAACATTTCAGCTATTTTTCTGAGGCTCAACTTTGTGTTGGAGTTTTGCTGTGGGCTGACCGAAGGTCCCCCTGCTTAGGATACACCCTGCGGGAGGCTCTGCAATTGTCTGCACTCACGTGGTGCCCCCCAAGCTCAGTTTTACAGGTAATACTGTCTGCTTCCATATGGATATCCTGTAGCTCACATTTTTCACTTGTCACAACATCTAATGTCAAAACAGGTGTAGTGCTCGTTTGAAATCCAGTTGGACTTCAGCTATTCGGTGCTCTTGCATGGTTACTTCATTAATCCCACATACGAAATGGTATCTCAGCAACTCATTCAGGGTTAACCCAAAAGTTGCATGCCTCTGCCAGTCACCTTAACATCGTCAATAATCCAGATACTGATTCCCCTGGTCCTCGAACTTTCATATAAATCTGATAGCGTCTCAGAATTAGGGGAGGCTGCGAGTCGTAAAATTCCTCAGCTAAATCCATAAAGTCTTGAAAGATTTTCGTATCTGGGGCCTCAGGGAAAGACCGGCTCTTAGTAATGGAAAATACTGTGGGTAACTAAGCAGTCAGAATATTTCGTCATTGCTTTTCATTCGCCGCAACAACATTTGCATGGAAAAGAAATATTCATTGTTGAGGTTATTAAGGTTGGTTGGCTCGCTTAGCTGGTTTCTTGTTTCGCAGACATTTCGCTACCATGCTTGGTAACATCCTCAGTGCAGCCTCGGATGAAGCGTTGATGTGTTTTCCCGTCTGATTTTTAAACTCTGATGTACGTTGAGATAGATTGCCTCACTTCCGGTTTTCCTTCGTAGTGGAATGTATTTCAATGAGTTTGTTAATAGCCTGCTTCTTGGAGTGCCATGCTTCTAGGAATTCCCGTGCTTGTCTCTGTATCGCCTGTCCCAGGATCTTGGTGTTGTCCCAGTCGAAGTGGTGGTTCTCCTCGTCCATGTGGATTGAGATGAGTGAGTATTGGTCGTTTCTTTTTGTAGCCAGTTGATGTCCATGTACTCTTGTTATTAGTTTCCTTCCTTTTTGTCCGATGTAGTGTTTCTCGCAGCCTCTGCAGGGAATCTTGTAGATGACATTGGTCCTGTCCATGGCGGGGAATGGGTCCTTAGTTCGGGTGAGGACTTGTCGTAGAGTTGACGTGGGCTTGTGTGCCACTCTGGTGCCAGCGCTGGTAGGAGTCTTGTGGTGAGCTCTGACGTGTTTCTGATTTGGGGCAGTGTGATGAGTGTGTCAGGGCGTGTAGCCTCTTTCTGATGCTGTTCGTGTAGGTGTCTTCTGACCTAATTCTTTACATATCCATTATTCTTGAAAACCTGGAAGAGGTATTCTTCTTCTTGACGTAGTTCCATGTTGCTGCAGTGTGTTGTTGCCCTTTTAAATAGTGTTCGCACGCAGCTTCATTTGTGTGTGCTGGGATGGTTACTGTTGAAGTTCAATACCTGTTCTGCGCGTATGGATTTTCGGTATACTTTTGTTTGCAGTTCCCCATTTTGTCTTGCGCTCTACCACGACGTCCAGGAATAGGAGCTGTTTGTTTTTCGCCTCCTGTCTGGTGAATTTTATTCCGATGAAAGTGTTGTTTATAAGTTCGTGTGTCTCTTCTAATTTGGTCCGTTTAATGATGACAAAAGCATCGTCTATGTAGAGTATCCACAGTTTAGTTTGGATTTGCGGAAGTGCAGTCATTTCTAGTCTTTCCAGCACTGCTTCTGCTATGAGTCCGGACATAGGTTATCCCATGGGTGTCCCGTTGATTTGCTCATATGTTTGGCCGTTGAAGTTGAAGTGGGTGGTCAAGTATAGGTCCAATCCACCTCAACGGACCCCAGAGTTTAAAAACCAAGTGAGAAAACACACCTATGCTTCATTGGAGGCTGAACTCGGGATGTTACCAAGCACGGTAATGAAACGTCTGCGAAACAAGAAACCAGCTCGGCGAACCAACCAATCTTAACAACATCAACACCCACAACCTGAGCTACAAATCTACTCTCACGCCTTAAAGAAATATTTATGTTTCCAACATAAAGAATTTTCAATGTAGGATCGAAAAGTCAAGTTTCTGAATAAAGGCTTGATGCTAGAAACATTTACACCAACTGAAAGATGACTGCAGGCAAATTTTCTTCAGGGGAATATTGTTTTCTCTCATCGCCACTGAAATAACTCCATGGAGTCAAATAACTGATCAATAGTTCGCCATTTATTTACAAGTGCACAGCACATGGTGTATGAAAGGCAAGCTCAGAGCCTGTCCCTCGAACGAAAAGACTATCTGAGTCTCTGGTATATATCTGTCAGCCAGGGATCCCTGATCAGCCCAAGGTAGCAACCCCAGCCAAGGATCGTAGAGTCAATGAGATTCTCCTGGCCCAAGATCCAATCACTCCAGACAGCCACTGGTGAGGTGCCAGAAAACTCAATAGTGGTGAACGTTGTGCCATAATTTAAGAAAAGCTGCAAGGAAAGACCAGGGAACTATACACTAGTGAGATTGACATCAGTGGTCGTTATGGTGTTGGAGGGGACTGTGAGAGATAGGATCTACATGCACTTAGAAAGGCGAGGACTGATCTGGGATAGTAATATCCTTATTGATTGGCTTTTTAAAAGATGTGACCAAGAAGTTAGATGAGGGAAGTGGACATTGCTGCATGTGTTTAAGCAAGGCCTTCAACAAGGTACCACATGATAGACTGGTTTGGATGATTAATTCACAATGGATGCAAGAAGATCTAGGCAATTGGAAGTAAAATACCTTGACAGTTGAAGACAGGGGACAATGGTAGAGGATGGTAGATTTTTCAAACTGGAGGCCTAAGATCAGCGTTCTGCCACAAGGATCGGTGATAGGCTCACTGTTGTTTGTCATTTATATGTATATATAAAAAAATTCGGATGAGAATATAGGAGGCATGGTTAGTAAGTACGAAGATGACACCAAAATTGGTGGTATGGGTGGATAGTGAATAAGGTTACCTAAGAGTGTACAGCGGGATGTTGATCAACTGGGCCAGTGAGCCGAGAAATGGCATATGGCATTTAATTCAGATAAATGCAAGGAGTTGTTTTTTGGTAAGGCAAACCAAAGGAGGGCATGGTTAGTGGTAATGCCTTGGGGAACTTTGGCGATCAGAGAAAACTAAGGCTCCAGATACACAGTTCCTTGAAGAAGACATCACAGGTTAGCCAGGTGGCGAAGAAGGCATTTGGCACGCTTCCTTTCATCGGTGAGAGCATTGAGTACAGGAGATAGAACAACATCTTACACCTGTACAAGATATTGATGTTGTCACTTTTGAAGTACTGGTGGCCTGCTATTAAAATGATGTAACTAAACTGGAAAGCGTGTACGATTTAACATTTTATAGATGGCGGCGGCGACAGGGTAGGGAGTATTCTGCACCCAGAGCATGTTCACTCTCCAACACCATGCCTGCCAGATCCTCCTTTTTCCTTTTCGTTCTTCGTTGCTTTTCTTATTTTCATCGTTGCCTTCTTTTCAGCGGTAACAAATGGCAGTAGGCAGACGGTGGTGGCCAGCGGCGAGGGCAGGAGCAAAAAACCCGTAGAGGCAGGCAGGAGAGCAGAAGCAGGTGCCTTAAGATGGCAGCGGTCGCGGGAATAGGCTGCAAAAGCAAGCAGCCTCAGTTGCGGAGGTGGGAATGGTCAGATCAACGGCCTCAATAGGGTAAATCACATTCTATGAGGTACATCTGTCTGATTATGTTCCAGTCATTGCATCTGGTCCAGCTAATTTTCATTGCAATTGCTTCAACAAATGCACCGTTTGAAATGATTGAAGTTTCCAACTTAAGGTAAATAGGTAATTCTGACTGGACATTCAAATTTGCTTCATGACTGCTTGCAAACTTTACCATGAATGGCCATCTTTTGCAGTTGTAAAATTACTAAATTTTTGAAAATAAATTCAGAAAATGCTTACCAAACTATTTTTGTCCGAGTTTGAAATTCTTTATTTATGTCTCTCAGAGCGATATCAATATGTGTAGGTTCAACAGATTGCAAAAGTACTTCACTTGTTGTTGTCTGTCTCTTTGAATCATGTATTTCTCTCTCTTAATAATCTTCAAGGCTTCTATTTCTATTACCTAATCAGGAAGACAGTTCCAGAGATTCACTACCCACTGAAAGGAAACAATTTATATCATTCCTGCTTTAAATTAGCAAACTTAAAATATTGCTCCTTCTACAAGATTGTCTCATCAATTGAAAACACCCTGTCCAGATTTACTCTGGCAAGAACATTTGGTATCTTACATTTCAATGAAGTTGCCCCTTAGACTCAAGAAAATATAAGGCTCAACTGTCAAATAATTTTCCATACAAAGCCGCCCTGTCCAAGTGGGTGGGATAGATGAAAATTGCAAATTCTTTTTTGCGTTCGGAGGGCCATTGGAAAAGTTATGCACTTTGGATAGGAGGGGTAGTTGAGGACTACTATTTATTTGGTGTTTGGAGTGCCATTGGAAAATTTTAATAGAAATGGAAACTTGAGTTGTCTCTGAAGGCACTGCTGTGAAAATAGAGCTTCCTAGTAAATATTGCACTTTGTGTTGTCTGCTACAGCAAATGTGACATTGAGTAGTGTAGGATTCTTGGAGTCCCTTCTGATGTTGTGGCAGTGTCTGCACTTCTGTCCCAGGACATTGGGTTTAAGTCCTAGATTTGTTATTATATAAAGATCAATAATCCTGTATGGGGGTCCTATTGGATTTTGTTTAACCCAATAGGTGGCGCGTGGTATTATTGCTAGAGTATTAATCCAGGTTTTCAGGGAATGTCGTGGAGACCCAGGTTTGAATGCCGCCGTGACAGCTTGTGGAATTTGAATGCAATAAAAAATATCTGGAATTAAGAATCCAATGATGGTCATGAAAATATTACCATTAGTTGGAAACTATCTGGCTCATTAATGACCTTTTAGGGGAGAAAATATGACCCCCTCATCTGATTCTGGCCTGCACGTAACTCCAGACCAAAACAATGTGGCTGACTCTCAACTGTCTTCTGGGCTTTTGGAAATGGGCAATAAATTTTGTCCTGGCCGGTGGCATCCTGCAAATGAATAAAAACAACTTGAGCACCGAGGTGGGGAAAAAGTGTCTCACACGTACATAGCTATGCAGTTTTATCTGTGCAGTGTGAAAGACATTAAGGGGTAGCATAGAAGACATTTCGCACATGATGAAATACGTGATGTGACAATAAAACTTTCCGACTGAAAAGGGTTAACTGAACGTCTTCAATAGCTATGACTGATGTCAGTCCCTGAAGAACTGAAGAGTGCCTCTGGAGATTTTCCCTGTTCTTTTAGTAATCGGCTTCTTGCTATCAGTCCTATCAGTCCTATCTGTTACCGACCGTGGGGCATCAGTATCAACAACAGTAGGGATCGATTTTTGAACAGAAATGTACCAGTGGAGGATTAATTACTTCATCGTTGCTTTTGAAAAGATTTATTATCCTATCCTTGCTGTTATTGGTGTTCCTGGTAAGTGTTTATGTCTAGAAATTCAGTCTATATTCTAATACATTGCTATTTTCATTACATTGATCCAGCATTACATTTATTCAGTGAAGTTTATTCATAATGGCTGTAATGCTGCTATAAATATCACTCAATTTAATTATTGTGCAACGGCCCAAATAAACAATTATATCTGCTCTCTTTCACAAGTACACCCACCTGAAATTTTCTTTTAGACATTAAAATATCCTTCAAATCTTGAACAGAGTTTAGAATATTGACTGCTTTAAATATCTCATTGATTGCCAATTTTAGGAAACGGTACTGGTAGTTCAGAGAGGTACTGATATATTTTGGTCGACTGATTTAGCATTCAGTTCCAGTCATCAAAGTCCGATGTGTCATGGATGACTGCACAGCAAAGATTCATTTTTCAAAGAGTGGAAGTAGTTTGAATAATTGGGAATTATATTGTGCCAGAATATTTACGTGTTCTATTGAATTTTGCTGTGTTTTTGTACTCACCCTCACGTCCGATGTGTAGTATGCATTGTAGCTTGGATTATGTAGATGTAGAATATTGTTTCTGGTTCACAACTATGATGATGGAATGAGTTGATTCAGAAAATATTTGCTGAATTTTTTATAATCTCTTTATGCTATTTTGTGTAAACTGGTTATGCTTACAGTGGAACCACACACTCGCAGATTTATTCTGTACAATGTCAAGTTACAGGTAGAAGAATCTGGTTAACAGTCATGCTCGTTCATGACGTGCTCACTTTGGGATCCCATGATTGTGATCGAGTTGTTCAATGCATTCACCATTGTAAAACATAGTCCACAGATAACTCCAGGGTCACAGCAGTGGGGTGAATCGCACGTAAACATCAAAGGAAAGGGTACAAGGTCAAAACAATGGGGAGAATCTCAGTGTCACAGCACTGGGAAGAGTCCCAGGGATGGAAAGCCAAACAAAATGAGAACCAAATCATTTTATTGTTTGTATTGGGTAATTTTAAGCTGATCTGGCCATTACATAGAGTGCTATGTGTTCATTGGAATGTGTTCCTACGTGGTTTTGTCTGTCTTAATGCCAGATTTAAATCAAGTAACACGATTCATGCCATTGCACTTGTGCTGCTCTACTATTCTGTTGCAATAATGCTTCCATTAGTGCAATGAACTTTTGCTGCATTCGCAAAACAGTTGAAAACTGTGATCAAATAACTGTTTCTCAGACTATTTTATGAGTTAACAGATCAGAAGAACTGAAGAATTTACAGCACCCTTAATAAAACATACATGCATGTTCCTTTTCCCTGGCTGTTCCAAACTCAAATACAATCTGTAATCTCATGGACTGGCATATCCTCTGCTCAAGTATTACTATCACGCCAGGGGATCAGCCCTGGTTGAATGGAAAGCACAGGAGGGCACGCCAGAAACAACACCTGAAATATCTAAAAATGAAGAGTCAACCTGCTGATGCTACTAAATAGAACTACTTGCATGTCAAACCGCGTAGGCAGCAAGTGATAAGCAGATCGAATCGACCCCAAAGCCAATGGATCAGATCTAAGCTTTGTAGCCATGCCACATCCATTCATGAATGACATTTGACGATTGAACAACCGAATGGAGAAGGAAGCTCCCCAGGTATCCGCACCTCATTAATGGAAGAGCACAACATATCAGTGCAAAAGGTAATGCTGAAGCATTCGCTACAATTTAAAATCAGACATGTTGTGTGGGTAATCCACCTCGGCCTCCTTCAGTGGTCACTGTTATAACAGATACCAGTCTTCTGCCAATTCGATTCAATTCTCATGCTATCAAGAAATGGATAGAGACACTGGGTACTTCAAAGTTTATGAGTTCTGACAATATTCTGGCAATAGCACTGAAGACTTGTGTTCCAGAGTTTCTAGTTCCCTAAATTAAGCCGTTCCAGTACAGTTATCCCACTGAAATTTACCCGACAGTGTGGGAAATTGCCCAGGTATGTCCTGTGCATAAAAAAAGCAGGACAAATCCAACACAGCCAAATATGCCCCATCAGTCTACCCTTGATCATCAGTAAAGTGATGAAAGGTATCATCAACAGTGTTATCGAGCAGCTCCTGCTCAGCAATAACCTGATCAGTAATGACAAGTTTGAGATCTGCCAGGGCCGTTCAGTTCAAACACGAACAAAACAGATGAATTCCAGTGGTGGGTTGAGAGTGATAGCTCTTGACATCAGGGAGCCCTGGCACAACTGAAATCAATGGGTATCAGAGGGTAAATACTCCATTTTTTAGAATCAGATTTTGCACATAATAGTTATAGTTGTTGGAGGTCATTCATCTGAGCTGCAGGACATCTCTGTGGGAGTTGTTCAGAAAAGCGTTGTAGGCCCAACCATTTTCAGTTGTTTCATCAATGACCTTCCCTCCATCATCAGGACAGAAATGGGGATATCCTCAACGATTGCGCAATGTTCAGCACCATTCTTGATTCCTCCAATATTGAAGCAGTCCATAATCGATTGCAACAAGACCTGGATAATATTCAGGTTCGGGCTGACAAGTGGCAAGTTAAATTTGTATCTCACGGATGAATGACTACCTGTGAGAAAATATCACTATCCCGTGGCATTGAATGGTGTTATCATCACCGAATCTCCCACTATGGACAGCCTGGGGATCACCTTTGGCCAGAAATTGAAATAAATTAGTGACATAAATGTTGTGGATCCAAGTGTAGGTCAGACGCAAGGAATATTGCAGCCATTAATTCACCTCCTGGCTCACAAAGCCTGCCCTCCATCGACAAGACACAAGTCATAAGTGTGATTGAATAGTCCTTACTTGCCTGGATGGGTGCAGCTACAACAATATTCAAGAAGCTTGGCACCATCCAGGAAATACAGTCTCTTTGATTGACACCAGAACCACAAGCATTGCTCCACCACCAGCAGCAGTGTGTCTAAATACAGATGCACTGAAGAAAAGATTATTAGACAGCACTTTCCAAACCCGCGACCATTTCGACCTACAAGCACGAAGATAGCAGACACATTGGAACACTACCACATACCAATGACCAAGCCACTCACCATCTTGACTTGGAAAATGATCAGTGAAACTTCATGTCTCTGAGTGAAAATCCTGGAACTCCCTCCTCAACAACATGGTAGGTCAACCTACGTGACACTGACTTCAGCAGTTCAAGATGACAATTCACCACTACCTTCTCAAGGGTAACGAGTGATAGGAAATAAATTCTGGCCAGTCCGTGATCCCCACGCTCCATGAGTGAATAGAGAAGCGAATTTACAAGCCTCTGGTTCACATTTGAGTGAGACTGAGTGAAAACTGAACTGGGTCAATGTTATTATTTTCCATGAAAGATGAACAAAAACTGGGTGTTTATTCTTCTTACACTACTGTAAATCACCTGCATTTGTAAACACCTTATTTGCATGAGTGTGTTGTCTGGAGACTTGAGGGGCATCAAAAAATGTGAGGACGCTCAAAAAGTGAGGAAGCTCCATACATAATATTCGATTGTATTCAGATACAAAAATACGCTTCACACAGACTTTTTGGATCAATGAAAGTAAAACCACAAGGGTATGTTTTGAATAATACTCATCAAAATTTTCATTCAGGTCAACACAAATAATTCACTTTAATTTATCATTAATCGTACTAGTTTACAAATCCCATATTAACCCTTAGTCATTCCTGGCAAACATTTTGAAGTTTGTCATAGGAGATGCGTTCATATGTTCTTGCTCATTGAATTTTATTTAGCAGTTTGATCCGGTAATTTCAACAGATCTGAATTCTGTTTCCTAATAGTTTTCTTTATGTACTTTTTTTTCCATATTCATGCTGAATCAGTTGTAACTACCTGTCAGAGAGGAATTATGGCAAAATTAGCGGAGACTAATGAATCTCTCAGTAACCCAACAGGATTGATTGCTTCTGAAAGTGGGGCGTCCTACAAAATATTCGAAGTGGTCCTCATTTTGATTGTGACTGGATGTTTAAGTTTGATAACCGCCTTTGGAAACATCCTCGTTATGGTTTCTATCAAAGTGAACAGACATTTACAAACTATTAACAATTATTTTATTTTCAGTTTAGCGTGTGCAGATTTGATTATTGGTGCATTGTCCATGAATCTATTCACTGTCTACATTATATTTGGTTACTGGCCTCTTGGCCCAGTGGTGTGTAATTTATGGATTATAGTAGATTACGTTGTTAATAATGCCTCTGGCATGAATCTACTCCTCATCAGTTTTGACCGCTATTTCTGTGTGACAAAGCCTTTGAACTACCCTATGAGAAGGACAACTAAGATTGCAGGGATGATGATTGCATCTGCCTGGGTTATACCGTTCATCCTGTGGGCTCCTGTCATTCTCTTCTGGCAGTTCATCGTCGGGGAGTGGACAGTCAGTGAGGGCGAGTGTTATGCATCATTCATCACAAATCCGACTGTAACTTTTGGCATAGCTGTGGTTGCCTTTTATCTCCCTGTTATTATCATCGTGATTTTGTATGTGCGCATAACTCATGCCAGCAAAAGTCGAATAAAGGAGGATAAGAAAGGAAATCGAGAGAAGATGGTGACACACACCATTCTGGCTGTACTCTTAGGATTTATCATCACTTGGACCCCATACACTGTCTTGGTGTTCGTTAACAATTTCTGTTCAATCTGTATCCCCAACACAGTTTGGACGATTGCACAGTGGATCTTTTACATCAACAGTGCAATCAATCCTGTCTGCTATGCTTTGTGTAACAAGAATTTCAAGAAAACCTTTAAATATCTTCTCTTCTGTCAATGCAAGAATATTAATGTAAAATGATAATGAAGAAAGCAACAAGTCGACTTTATGAACTGTCCTTGCATGTTAATTATATTGGCATTGAAAACATATATCCAAAATTGTACGCTGGCAAAATGGTAATTATGTGAGACGTTGGGTTAAGTAGATATCAATAACATATATTGTAAGCAAATTTGAACTGATCCGCATTAACTTCTTCAATAGTATGTTAAATAAATGATGTTCTGATTATGCCAACATATTTTTGAGTGAAGTATGAGAGATATTAGCACAAAATATCAGCCTCATAAAATGCAGTTGAGGCATATTTATCGAGAAATGGTCAATTTTACAACATTATTCAATTTTCCATAGGATTGGAGATTTCAAGACTAGTATGAGAATCTTTTTAGACTGTGGGGAGAAAAATTCATAAACAAGACATGAGGGACAATTATTTTCCCACAGAGAGTAGTTTGCATGTGGAATGAACTTTCTGAGGAAGTGGTGGATGTAGGTGTAATCATAACTTTCAAAACATATTTGAATAACCAAATGAATAGGAAAATTTTGAAAGTAGATGGGCCAAGAGCAGAAAGGTGGGACCAGTTTAGTTTGTGATTATGCTCGACATGGATTGATTGGACCAAACGCTCTGTTTACGTCCTGTAAAACTCTGTGACTCTATGACTGTATAAACGATAATCGCAAGTCCCTAAAATACAATTAAATTCATTCAGTTTCTTCAAATGATACAATGCACAAAGTTCTTCCAGTTACATTTTATCACATCTGTTTGATGTTTAAACACCACCTCATTCATACCTTGAATACTACATCAGAGAGAAAGAGAGTAATTTCTATGTTAATTTCCTCTTGAAATTATTGATCTTGATCTCCTAATAATTTATACATTGATGGCTCATGTTGATGTCAATGCACAAACTGGTGTCTCTAACCAATTTCTGATCTCTATCAATATGAAACTGTGTGCTCAAATTAAGGAGCTGTGTACACCGGTCAACAATAGCCGACACTTTCGCATACATTTAGTGTTATTGAAATTGGTAGCATCATTGTAAATCTCCACTGTTTTGATCGACCCTTAAGTTATGTAATATAAACAATTCGATAAACTTCATCACAAAATCATAAACGCGCGTTAGACAATGTTGTTTTGTCTGTCCATCCACAAGCCTGTCCATAGTTTCAATATGTTTAGCTGAGTTAGTCAGGTAGCCTCACACTATAATATTTGGATTGCTCCTGGCACGTAATGTAGAAGTTGTGTGTAGCAAAGTGAGACAGTGAAATAAAAGAAAAAAAGCAAACACAAATATATGTGTCGAGAAAAGTAGGAAATTTTAACAGCAGAGTAACTGGAAAAACTCAGAAATTACCAGTTGAAAATAGAAGTCAGCAACCCAAATGCATTTCAGGATGAATGTTATTAACAGCTGCCTATTGTTTTAGATTTTAGCTTTTAGTTTTGTAAAATTCATAACCATGACGTATCAAGCAGCAATATTCCATGAATCATTACAAATGTGGATCATAACCAAATCATTTACGAGAATCGATGGTTTCCCGAGTATCACCACTATCTATGATAAAATCAATACACCATGTTTTATTCGAAATAAGAAAGCAGCAGTTTATATATTAGAACAAAAATATTCTGTAACATATGCCAAAATGAGTTATTAATCACTAACGTGCAAACATAAATTATGTACCCTATAAATCCAACTGCATTGACATGCAAATGGGATGGACAGCACAGACAAGAAAATTAGTTATGGACAACCATATTGGATGGAAGATAGGCTGAAAGTGACAAGATATGTTTATCAAGAGTCCAACCCAAAATTTAAAAATTATGTTTTGCTTCTTGGCAATAACATTATGTTGTTGTTGACCACAGTAATCCTGAATTCAGTGACTGATCAGTTCGACCGACATCTTAGCCTGAGTTTTAGAATGTTTTGTCTTGGAAGCATCTTCAGGTGTTACTTCTTTATATTTTACAGGAGAAAACAGAGAGACAAGCTTTTTTGCAGGCTTTTGAATGTCTGAGTGTAGCCTGCTATCTTGTCTCAGTATAACAGAATTACTAATCTACTAATGTCCACATAACTTTCTCATCTTCCGCATAATCCACCGTTATTGCATCCATTCCATGAATTCTCTGCACTCCATTTTTGTTTATGTGTCTACATAAACGTGGATAAAGTGGGTGCCCCTGATCAGTCAATGGTAAAACACAGAAGATACCAAGAGCTGCAGATGCTGGAGTCAGAGTCAACATAGTGTGGAGCTTGACAAACATAGCATGTCAGGTAGCATCAGAGAAGTAGGAAAGTCAACGTTTCAGGTATGAAGAAGAATCCCTACCCAAAACATCGACTTTCCAAGATCAATAGAAACACACGGTGTGTTGATAGTGTGACGTTCTGGATGACTGTAATACTGTTGAATGCCGAGGCAGTTAGATTGTATGATATTTTGTGAGGGATGGACATTTCTTGGGACTGAGGTGACCAATATATTTCAGGACGTAAGATGCTCTCAAATATCCACTTTAAAACAATTGAGTCCTTCCACGATTCCCTGTGGATTCCCTCCCACCCATATTTCTTGGAACACCAATTCCATTCCCTTTTACATTTTCATTCTTCCTTACAGCCTTTCATATGGTGTTATGTTCCACTCCAGTGCTTTCTCAGATTCCACTGAATTTGTCACGGTCCTTGTTCATGCTAATTCTAGTTGCTGTTATTAAATTTCCTCTCCATCGAGGATAAAAGTAGGTTTCCTCTTCTCATTCTTTGTATAATTGACTGAAGTTTTGCTGCCAATCCTGCTGCTTCTGTATTTCTTTTCCTACTCCTATTCCATGTAATATCCTGGCCCCAATTTCTCATTAATGCCAATGTAACTTTCACTCCCTCAACACAATATTACAAGATGCAACCATTGCTCTTTCTGTTCCTTCCTTCCCACTGCCCAGGTTCACAAACACTCTGATTCAGGTGAACCAGTGATTTATTTTTACTTCTTCCAGTATGACGACTGTATTTCTGATCATTTGTTTTCTTCTGTGCTTTGGGGAAGTCTAAGATGGGTTATACAATTATTTTAATGGACATTTTTTCGTTATTCTCTTGTCTGACACTAGGCTTCTGTACACACTGCCAACTTAGCTGTGCATCTCACTCTGGACACTCTAACTTCTGTTTGTTACAGTGTTCCACAATTAAACTACTTTTGTATTAGACTGGGAATAAGTTGCCAAACGCAATTTATGATCCTGCACAGTAGGCAAATAAATAATGGCCATGGAATTGATTTTCCTCCGTGAATGATTCTGATAATAAGGGATTTGTGTATTGAGCCATTGAGCCCAGAGAAACGTTGGCTACTGCTTGGGATGTGAAATTCCCTCTTACAACTGAGCCGCTTTCCTCATCAGATGCCATTTCCCTTGGAGCCTCTTCAATTCCACTCTGTTTCTGCTTTCAGCATTTCTAAATCCTTGACAGATCTTCAGTTGATCAAATTGTCCCAGATACGTGTGATCATCATCCCAATTGCTACTGATTCATCCCATCCTCCACTACAGCACGTCTTCCTCTTTTCTCTATCCTCCACCCTTTCCGATATTTAACCTGCTAAATCATTTATAAGAAAGATCAACTGATGATGTATTTCCTTTGTTATGATGGACTATCAATCTGAAACAGTTGTTTCTCTCTCCTCTAATGCTGTTGTCCTGTTGTCTGCTTTCAAGATTTCTGGGTTTTTTTTATATATATTTAAAATTCAGATTTACTTCAGTTTCAGTATTTTGCTTCAATTTAAATACTTAGACTGGCATAAAAGTAATTTATTGAGATGCATTCTTGCACTAGAGATAAATTACGAACTACAGCCACAGATTAGGCTAATGGCCCCATTCTAATATGGAAGGGGAATGCTTCTGCGTCAGTGTTCTGTCTTCAATGCACTCCCAGATTTGCAAAGTTATGTTTGATTCAGTTCGGTAAAATGATTTAAAACTTTTAATCTCTGATCCAACCATGACCAAGAAACACAGAGTGTGTTCGAACAGTAATCCCAGTCTGTTTTCCTGTTTCTCTGTTACAGTTAATTCAGTGGCAATTGTGATCCTTATTCGGAGAAATTGCGGCCTATCCACGTGCACCACTCATTATTTGGTGGCCTTGGCAACGGCAGATCTGCTAGCCATTATCACTACAGTAATATTGCATCGGATCAGGTCTTATTATTTCCCTGGTTATTTCCTGGAAATCACTCCTGTATGTAATGTTATTTATGTCCTGTCTTCTATAGCTGCAGAATGTTCTGTCTGGTTTACTGTCACTTTCTCCATTGATCATTTTGTGGTCATTTGTTGCCAGCAGCTTAAACCAAAATATTGTACCAAGAAAATTGCAGTTGGGTTTCTATCAACAATCTGCATTCTGCTCTGTATAGAAAACACCCCCATGTACTTTGCATTTCAACCTGAAGAAATATGTGACATTCAACTCAATTTCTGTAATTTCAAGTTGAGTTATTACACTGATCCAGCATGGATAACATTTGATTATTTTGATATAATTTTAACCATATTGATCCCATATATCTTCATTTTTTTGATCAATGCTCTGACAATCAGACATATTGTCATGACAAGTCGAGCTTATGGAGGACTGAAGGGTCAGAGCAATGGCAAGAATCACAGTGTACCAGAGATGAAGAGCAAAAGGAAGTCCATAATTTTGCTCTTGACGATATCCAGCAACTTTATACTTCTGTCGAGTTTATTTGTAATATATCTCTTATATTATAACATGACAGGAAACTATCCTGAAATGTACAAAGATTCCTTACATATCTTAGCAGAACTGGGAGTTATGTTAATGGATTTACGTTGCTGTACGAATGTGCTTATTTATGGGGTTACACAATCGAAATTCAGGGAAGAGTTGAAGAATGCAGGGAAATACCTAGCTGCCATCCTTATGCAATTTATTATTTCGAAGAAAACAATTGATTACTTCAGTGCTTCTTTCTCAAAATAGGTTAGTATCTCCAGATTTCTATCAAAACAAAGGACAAAATGAATTGATGCAAATTTGGAATCTCATAATAGAGCGGGGTTGAGGAAGCAGGATTGTAAGAAAATATGAGGCAGGGAACGAGGAGATTCACAATGATATTCAAATAACAGATCAGAAAAGAACAGATATCCACCTTCACCCACCTTCATTCTTTTAATTCTGAGTTTCATTTTTTCTGCTTAGAAAGGAAACTTTCCCAAAAAGTCAAACTAATGATGAAACCTTCTTGTGTCAATCGATTTAAATATGCTATACATTTTTTGTTATTTTCTTCAGTGTGTGACCTTTCATTCCTACATGTATTTCTATTCTTCGGTTGTCCTCAGATCTGAATACGCCCGATTAAGGAATGCAGGTGTGACTGGACAAGCCAAGGCTTCTTGCATTAGAAATCCTGAGTCAGGATAAGTTAACACTTCTGTGTTAAACATAGAAACTGACAGTCCCAGAAACTTTAATGCCAATTGTACAGGACGGGATGAGGTCCTTCTGATTTCTCTGTTAGCCGACACTAAAAATAGCTGTTTGTTTTCATGTTCTGAAATCTGTTCTTGTAATTGACTCCTTAAAAATAACATTGGTCACTCTGACACTGGAAGTTATTGATATTCACCAGAGCAGTGTCAAATCTGAGGATATGGCTCAAACTCATCTGGAAAATCAGACATCAGCATGTTGAAATATTGAACAGGCACGAGGTGCCAAAGACACAAGCTAAAGTGCCTCACATGTAATACTGTAAAAAAAAACAGACTATTCATCCAGAAACTCAGACAGTATCCTTTGAAGGGGTTCAAGTCACATTCTTGCATTTGTATAGTTTGAAATCAACTTGGAAAAAAAAACAAAATCTGGAGTCAAGAGTTTCATGAAACTATTGTCAATTCTTAGTTCACTAATATCCTTAAGTGAAGAACACTTTGTCCGTACTTAATGTGGCCTACATGTGCCACCAGACCTGTAACACTGTGTTTGACTCTTAACTGCTATACGGATAAACTAGGGGCGGGCAAACGGTGCTATCTCAGCAATAAAAGAAGTAACAATTTTCCCGCTTAAGAAAATAATTGGGCTGGTGATCAAGAGATTGGTGAAATAATTAATTTCAAGGTATTATTAAAGAGTGTGATCGGGGCGAGAGAAAGTAAGTGAGAGTAGAGGGCTATTTGGGAAGAGAATACCAAAACTGAGGTTAAAAAAAAAGAAATTGCTGGAAACACTCGGCAGGCCTGGCAGCATCTGTGGAGCTAAGACAAAGTTAAAATTTCGAGTCCAGTTACGTGTTCTTCAGGCCTGCCAGTAGGTGGGAAATGGCTGGCACTTATGCAGAATCTGGGGTTGCAGATGTGAGGAGTAAAAGTTCAGAGAAGGTAGAGCCCAAAAATATAGAAGCGTAATTCGAAAGACAAAGGAGTGGGTCAAGGTCAGCTTGGAAAAATGAAATAGCTGCTAATAGGAACTTCTTGTTGCTGACAATGGATGCATTTGGTAACAGTTCACGCGATGACAAAGACCCATGTGTGGAGGTGAGGGAAGACATGGATAATGGTGCTCAAGTTAAAAGTTGTTGATTTTGGTATTGTGTCCAAAGGGTTGCAGGTTCCCTCCACAGAAAATAAATTGCTGTTCTTCCAGCTTGCGCTGAACATTACTGGAGCATTGCAGTCAGCCTGAGTCACAGTTATTCACCAGAAAAGACAGTGGCATGCTGAAGCAGGAAACCAGAAATGCGGAGTCTTTCTTTGTGGACAGAACGCATGTATTCTGAAAGTGGTCACCCAGTCTGCACTTCATCTCCCCAGAGTAGAGGAGACCGCATTATGAGTACTGAATACTTTAGAAAAGCTTGAGTGAAGAGCGAGTAAATCACTGCTTTACCAGGAAGGTGTCTTTCGGCCCTTGGACACTGAGGAAAGGTGTAGTAAACAGGCAGTTGTTTCACCTTCTGTGATTGTGGGGGATGGTTCTATAAAATGGTGAGGACGTTTTGGGAGTAGGGGAAGAGTGGACCAGGTTTCCCCAAAGAAAACGGTCCCTGTGGAATTTTGACAAGAAAGTGGAGGGAGATATGTGTCTGATTTTATGGTTTGAGCACCTTCTCCCATGGTACTACATCAACAGAACACCCCGCACCCCCCTCAACCACCACAACACACACACTAAGCCTTGTCATTGCATGGGATGCTACCACACAGACTCATTTTCAGCTACTAACAGTCCCCATTAGCACCTATTCATTGTTCCAGGCTGACTTTTTACCCACTCCTTTGTCTGTCTAACAGTTCTGCTTTCTCATTGTGCCCTATCTCCACTTATAGTTTGGTCCTGCAACCCCCCCCCCCCCGCAACATTGCATATTTTGCATAAATACCAACCATTCTTATCTACCATCAGTTCTGAAGAAGTGTGCAGATGTTGCCAGAACTGCTGAGTTTTTCCAACAGTTTTTATCTTTGGTTTTGATTTCCAACATCACAGTTCTTTCAGTTTTTTGGCCAGAGCTACGTCCCAGAATGTTCAAATCCAATTGGTTATTAGAAACGCTTGAGCGAATTTGATTTCAAAGTGTATTTTCTTTTTTACCTCAATATATCCCAAAGAATTTCACACAGGCGTTTTTCCACAGAAAGTCGACACAACAGATTCAAACAGTTTCCACCCCATTCCGTTGAAGAATTTTTCATTGTATCCAATTAATTCCTTTTTCTCAGTTACTTACCCCATTCCCCTTGAATTGGATCGGAACGTCTCCAAATTTCAGTTATCATCTGTACATAGAATACCCTGAAGTTACAAAATGGTACTGTCCAGATGAGCTAATATTTATTTTTATAAGTAGTTTTATTTGAGGGACATGGAGTGAGAAGAAGGCTGTGGATAATGTAACTGTGCTGTTCGAATGTTTCGGACAATGGAATGATTCCGAGAAAGGGTGGTGTTCAGGAGTGCAAAAGATTGCAAATATAGGAAGGGTTGGAAAGAATGCCTAGAGTGTGGAAACAGGCCCTTCGGCCCAACAAGTACACACTGACCCGCAGAGCATCCTACCCAGACCCATTCCCTTTAATGCAATTACTCTAAACAACCCTGAACTCTACGGACAATTGAGCATGGCAAATCCAACTGGCCTACACATCTTTGGACTGTGGGAGGAAACCGGAGGACCCACAATAAACATAGGCGCATACGGGGAGAATGCACAAACTCTACCGAGACAGTCGTCCGAGGGTAGAATCAAACCCAGGTCCCTGGCCCTGTGAGACAGCAGTGCTAAACACTGTGCCACCGTACCACCCCAAAGCTACAAAAGGAAGTTATAGAGTTTGGGGCGATTGTACTTGTAAGAGTAGATCACAGATCTAGGCGTGTAAGACCAGAAGACCACAACAAATAGGAGCAGAAATAGGCCATTCAACTCCTTAGGTTTGCTCCATTATTCAATTGGATCACGCCTGAACAGACATTCCTCATTCACTTTCCTGCAATTTACCCATAAATCTTGATTTATCTGCCAATCAGGAATCTATCTATCATAGCCTTAAATATACACAAAGGCTGTGAACCTCACAGCTCTCTGTGGCAAGGAATTCCAAAGACTCACAAACACCCGAGATAAGAAATTCCTCTTAGAATATTCTTTACTGTCACGTGTGCCCCAGTGCAACAATTGCCCCACTCCGCTCCAGTCCTCCAATATGCTCTGCACTGGTACTCAGCTCCACCAAGGAAGTTGCACTGCAGACGGACTCATTCCCCCACACTGCTCCAGGACACGTTCCCTTCGTGCTGTACCAGGACTCATTTCTACTTGTGCGGGTCTGGACTCAGTTCTCCTCACGTTGGTCAGGGACTGCTTCTCCATAAGCTGCTCTTGGACTCGTGATGCTCCAGGATCCGCTCCCTTAGAGTTAATAAAGAAAAGAAGAACAGCCGCAACAGAGGAGTTCCGGATGGAGTATCCTACTCTGCTGCCATCTTGCTGTCAAATCTTAAATTGCTCACTCTTAATTCTGAGAGTGCACTCTCTGATCTTCGACTGTCCCATGAAGGGAAACATCCTCTCAATATTTACCTTGTAAAGACCTTTAAGAGTCCTATGTGTTTCAATAATATCACCTCTCATTCTTCTGAAATCCAGTGAATAAACTCACCAGCTGTTTAGCCTTTGGTGGTCGGAAAATCTCTCCATACCAACGATAATCCTTCTGAAGGAGGTAATGAACATGACCGTGAATCAATACTTTATGCCTGTTTCCAACAGGTTTTCTTTTTATAGGTTGATTTAAAGGAACTCCCCACCCTACTTGTGCTATGGGGGTAATTCCTCCACACAGACTGCAGATACCCAAGGATTATTATGGATGACAAACAACAGATGTACCAATAGCATGGCCATAATGAGAACATTCACCATTTCCTTTCCAAGAGAAAACTAAGATTGAACAATAATGTCCATCTTGTTCAGCAATGCTCATGTATACAGACGATGAATCCAAGTGAGTCTGCGTCAATTTTCTATTCAAAATAGAACTGAATATGAGAGAAACATTGCTCAACCAAAAAAGGCACAAAATGTAACTTGACCTTATTACCCCTTCTCCACACCGCACCCCTTTACCCAACGCTCAGTTTTGGACTTTTATCATTAATGCTTCCTAATCCACATTCTACCATATTCATTTCCCTCCTCTATTCCACTTCAAATTCTCCAATCATCTCATACTGCTACTCCATCTCCCCTTGCTCATTTCCCCTTCCCACTGTAGCTTTCCTCCTTCTTTTCTCTGACCCGCTTCCCATTGCATGTTTAATTATTATTTACTCCCTTGTTCTCAAGCCATACACAGCAGTTCTCTTTATGCTCTTCTCATTATCCTGGAATTTTTACGATTGCCTCTTTTTGTTTTTTCTCATCATACTTGGCCACTTCCCTCTACCTTTAACCATTCTTCTTGTTCCCCTTTCTGCTCCCCTCACAACAGCCTTGTCCATGTTCTTCTCCCCCTTTCCCTCTCTTTCCCAAAGAAGAACAGGCTATTCCCTTCCCTCGTCCTTTTTTTAATTTTAGGATTGAGAGAAGTTGATGTGTTCATTGTGGGCTTCACTGGCTGTGGGACTCATGGTCCCTAGTTGTCTCACTGTGATCTACTCTATTGCTGACCTCAGTAGATATAGGAGGAAGTGTTAGAGTGCAGAAGCTACTCCTATAACAGATTCTGATTCTACGAACATTGACTTTTTAATTGTGAGGAGGTAGTGAGTGGAGCAAGTTCAAGTTCCTATCATTTATGTGAAAATGTGTTTTCTGAATTGATAGCAACTGAATAAATGAGTTAACTACCCAGTTTATCTGTAGGAAATATAAGGTTGTGAGGATAGGATGGAGAGAGGGTAGGTGTTCTTCAGAGGGTTGATGAAGACACGATGGCCTGAATGGCTTCTGTCTGCACGGCAGGGATTATGTTTCTTTTCTATGAAATGAAAGCTATTATTAGAAGTTTGAAATGAATTGATTTTCTTCGTTCTTATGACGAGTGAAAAGTGTGTTGATGAAATGGAGCTGCATATCAATATCCCTGCAAGATTATTCGAAGTTCCAGGACAATGAATTAGATTAAGACATTACCCACTGGATTTGATAAGAATGAGGTGGTATCCCCAATGACCAAGGAGTCCAAAAGAAGTATCACAATTTAATGATCAAAGTATTCAACCAGAGAGTGGCGAGACAATGGAATTTTCTTCAACAGAATAAAAGGTTGAGGCCGAAACATTGAAAGTTTTCAAGAAAAGTTTCTGCGTCAGGGACCCACTTTCAAGTCTACCTTTGGACATCTCTTTGCATGGAGTTTGTGCATTCTCCCCACGTCTGCATGAATTTCCTCCGAGTGCTCCTGTTTCCTCCCACAGTCTAAAGACGTGCAGGTTATGTGGATTGCCCATGTGAAATGCAGGGTTGCAACACACGGTAGAGGAAGTATGTCTGAGTGGGATGCTGTTTGGAGGATAAGTGTGGATTAGATGGGCCGAATGGCCTGCTTCCACGGAGTATCTTTCTATTCTATGATTCTATCATTCACAGGGATAACGATGTCAGTTGGAAAAACTGGAAGAGAGTACTGAGTAGGATGAACAGCCACGATCATATTGAATGGTGAAGCAAGCTGGAAGGGCCAAGAGGCCTATTCCTCTTATTTTCTACACTTCTATTTTAATGCACTCGGCACCGGTATGAAATCTCACCATTGGTGGACTTTCAATTCAATTTATAACACTGGAGATTGAAAAAAAAAATAGACACAGGACACCAAAAATCAGAAACAAAATCACAATTTGCTGGATAAGACTGTCGAGAGAAGGCAGATTTCCGGTCAGTGACCTTCTTCAGGGCGGGAACTGAAAACTAGTTTCAATGGTAATACTAGGATAACTATCATCAATCACTTGAAAAACATGTCTGGTTCGTTACTGTCCTGGAGGAAGGAAATCTGTCATCGTTGCCTGCTCCAGCCTATGTAAATATGCTACGAAAGAACAAATAGAATAAGCCCTATCATTTTTGGCGGTTTGTTTATGAGGAATATATCATGACGTGGCGGCTAATGACAGGAAATAATATTAACCATTGTTGACGTGGTCAGTCCTGGTGGAGGCAAAAGTGAACTAACGTGACCGATCTGCTCCACTAAGACCAAATGGAGCTTGTGACTGTTGAGCTGAACAAACAGAACTACCCTAAATGAGGTCAGATTCAGCGACAAACATGTTGTGAATTATCTTGTGAGGTGCGTGTCACCCGTCATATCATCAGCTGCGGAGGAATGAGCCGAGCTGAGAAACAGTTTTATACAGAGTATACAAGGTCAGAAATCACAGGCTCCAGGTTAAAGTCCAACAAATTTATTTGAAAACACAAGCTTTCGGAGTCTTACACTTTCTTCAGGTGTTAGACAGAAAAGTAGTATCAGACGCAGAAATTATAAGTAAAAGACCAAAGGGTCACACCAGTAAAGAGGATGCACTAAACTAATCTAATATAAATATTTAAACAGTTAGAAGGTTTTACTTAATTATTGTGTATATGTATATGTAAATACCCGAATTCCATTGTAATCACTGTCCTCAGAAAATAAAGGTTTTATCAGTGTAAAGTAGAGTTGACATTTTAGGTCAGACAATGCATGTTAGGTGTGATGCGATGTGTAGAATCTATTCGTATTTTGGTTTGCAGTCAGACAAGTTTTATTTCCAATGTAGGAATTTGTAAAATGCCACATTAACTGACTGCAAATAAACTGTGTGCTTTTTGAACAAAATAAAATGTATCTGCAAATATAAACTCAGCCCAAACATTTATGTGTGTGTATGTGTCTGCATGTGTGGGTGAGTGTTTGTGTATGTGAGTGGGTGTGTATGTATGCATGTGTGTGAGGGTGTATAATGTGGTGGGGTCACCTGTAGTGCAGCATGAGCACAAGGTCCCGGCTGAGGCCGTCCTCATGAGTACCAAAATTGGCCATTAGCATCTGCTGGACGATTCTGCATTATTATATGCCATGAAGTTTGCCTTGGAGGACATTTATCTAAAGATCCGATGCCGATTGTCCTTGACCGCTGAAGTGCTCCCCCACTGGGAGGGAACATTATCTAACGATTGTTGTGTGGTGTACATTCATCTGTTGTTGTAGCATCTGCATGGTTACACCAATATAGCATGCCTCAGGGCACCATGTCTGCAGCTTATGAGATGGACAACGTTGGCCAAATCACATGAGTTTCTGTAATGCACGTGGTGTTTCCACGTATGATGGTAGCATCGGAGTCGAAGATCTGATGTGTCTTGCAGAGGCTGCCAAGACAGAGTTGTATGCAGTTGTGGTCAACTGTATCCTGAATGCGGGTTGGTTTAATTTAATGATCTATTTAAAGTTTGGCATTTCTTTGAAAGTGAGAATTGGAAGCATGGGGAAGATCATGGTGAGGTGCTCATTGTCATCGATAATGTGTTGAAGGTTGCAAAGAGCATCACACAGTCTCGCCGCTCCCGGGATGCAGTGCACAGAAAAGGATACCCTACTGGATGTAACTCATATCTGCCTTCAGAGGAGGACATTGCAGTTTTTCACTGTGGCACATCAGAACTGACCATCGATGAGTTGAACATCATATCCTGTTCCTATGAGGGTGTCCTTCAACGCCTACAGGCGTCCACCTCGTTCCTCCTTATTGGGACAGATCCTGTAGATGTGTGGTGTTTGTCTGTAGGGGATGTCTGTTTCAATATGTTGAAGATGGAAGTTAGGGAAATGCTTCATCATGAGTTTATACATGGGCTTGCGGTAGTGTGAGGTAGAGATGTGTCCATTCTTGATGGAGATATGTATGTCCAAGATTGATTCTGATTTTAAAGTGTAGTCCGTGGTAAGTCTGATGGCTTTTTGAAACTTATTGATATCGTTCTGTAGTTTTTTGTCAATAATTCCTAATCATGGGTCCAAAGGAAGAAAATGTCGTCAATGCATTTGCTGTAGAGGATTGGTCGGTGGCTCTGTGCAGCAAAGAAGTCACATTCGAACCTGTGCATGAAAATGTTGGCAAATTGGGGAGCAAATTTTGTCCCCGTGGATATTACATGTGTCTGGATGAAGAGCTGGTTGTTAAAGGTGAAGCTGTTGTGTTCAAGGATGTAGGATAGCATCTGGAAATTGTAAGTTGGCAGTATTGAATATTGAGGTTGTTATGGTGATGCCATCATCATAGGGTTGCTGGAGTAGACAGCCAAAATGTCCATTGTGACCAGGAATGTTCCTGGCTCAACTGGTCAGCGGGGTTCAGTAATACACAGTTCTTCTGTGGGTACTGAGTTTCTGTTTGAAATCTGCATTGTACAGGGAACAGCCTTCTGTCGTGACATTACAGGTTTCTTACAGAAAGACAACACCCACAAACCACCTATATCCAGAGCATAGTGTGTTGATGAATTACCTCTTGCAAAGAACGCCTGAATCTTCCTTCACTTCAGTTGGCCTGGTAATTTCAGCCTGTAAATTAATATTTTGTTGGTTCTTTTATGTTCGAGAATGATATGTCTGCAGAGTCAGTTTGGGTTGAGGCCAGGAAACAAGAAAGGAGCAGTCCCTTTGCTGTTGTTTTTAAAGACCCCCTAATAGCTGCAGAAAAGTGGAGGAGTGGATTTAGAGGCAGATAGTGGAAAGGTGCAGAAGTCACAGGGTTGTAGTCATGGGTGACTTCAACTTTCCAAATATTGATTGGAAACATTTTAGTTGTAATAGTTCAGATGGAGCAGATTTAACCAATGCGTTCAGGAAGGAGTCCTGACACAATATGCAGAAAGATTAACACGAGGAGAGGCCACTTTAGATTTGGTACTTGGCAATGAACCGGGCCAAGTGTTAGACCTGTTGCTAGGAGAGCATTTTGCGGTAGCGATCATAAATCTGTTACTTTTACAATAGTCATGGAAAAGGATAGGTACATACAGCAGGGTAAGGGTTATAATTGGGGGAAGGTTAATTATAATTCTGTTAGGCAAGAACTGGGTAACATAAAATGGGAACAGATACTATCAGGGAAGAGCACTATAGAAATGTGGAAATTGTTTAAGGAATGCATACTGCGTGTGATCAATATGTTTGTCCCTAGCAGGAAGGGAAGATGTCGTCGAGTGAGGGAGCGTTGGCTCTCTCTCGAGAGAGAGATCGAACGACTGGTTAAGAGGAAGAGGAAAGCTTATATAAGGTTTAGGAAACAAGGACCGGAAAAGGCTCTCGAGGGATACAAGTTAGCCGGAAAAAAGCTGAAGAAAGGGCTTAGGATACCTATAAAGGGGCATGAGAAAACCTTGGTCGATCGGATCAAGGAAAATTCCGAGACGTTTTGCATGCACGTGAGGAATAAGAGAATGACCTGTGTAACGGTCGGGCCGATCAAGGATTGTAAAGGGAATTTGTGCACGAAGCCTAAAGAGATAGGAGAGGTCCTTAATGAATACTTTTCTTTCGTATTTACAACTGTGAGGGATCTAGTTGTAGGGGAGAACAGTGTGAAACAGGCTGGTAGGCCAGATGAGGTGAATGTTAGAAAGGAAGTTGTGCTAGGAATTTTGAGGAACTTGAAGATAAATAAATCCCCCAGGCCGGATGGGATTTATCCAAGGATTCTACGGGAAGCGAGGGTAGAAATCGTAGGGCCTTTGGCGATGACCTTTTCGTCCTCACTGTCCACGGGTATAGTGCCGGAAGATTGGAGAGTGGCAAACGTCATTCCCCTGCTCAAAAAAGGGAATAGGGATAGCCCTGGAAATTACAGGCCAGTTAGTCTTACATCAATGGTGGGAAAATTATTGGAAAGGGCTCTGAGAGATGGGATTTATGATCACTTCGATAGGCACAGTTTGATTCGTGATAGTCAGCATGGATTTGTGAGGGGTAGATCATGTCTCACAAAACTTATTGAATTCTTTGAAGAGGTGACCAAACACGTGGATGAAGGTAGAGCAGTGGATGTGGTATACGTGAATTTAAGTAAGGTGTTTTATAAGGTTCCCCATGGTAGGCTCATGCAGAAAGTAAGGAGGCATGGGATAGGGAGACATGTGGCAGATTGGATTCAGAATTGGCTGACCCTTAGAAGACAAAGAGTGGTAGCGGACGGAAAATATTCAATATGGTGCTCAGTTACGAGTAGTGTACCACTAAGTTCTTTTCTGGATTCTCTTCGATTTGTGACTTTTGTAAATGATATGAATGTAGGAGTGGAAGGGTGGGTTAGTACGTTCATGGACGATACCAAAGTCGGTCGTGTTGTGGATAGTGCGGAGGGCTGTTTTAGGTTACAAAGGGACATTGATAGGATGCAGAGCTGGGCTGAGAAGTGGCAGATGGAGTTTTACCCTGAAAAGTGTGAGGTGATTCATTTTGGAAGGACAAACTTGAAAGCAGAATACAGGGTTAATGGAAAGATTCCTGGCAGTGTGGAGGAGCAGAGGGATCTTGAGTTTATGTCCGCAGGTCCCTTAAAGCTGCCACCCAGGTGGATAGAGTTGTTAAGAAGGCGTATGGTGTGTTAGCTTTCATTAATAGAGGGATTGAGTTCAAGAGTCGTGAAGTTATGCTCCAGTTATACAAAGCCATGGTTCGCCCACATCTGGAGTATTGTGTCCACTTCTGGTCGCCTCATGACAGGAAAGATTTGGAAGCACTGGAAAGGTGCAGAGTAGATTTACGAGGATGTTGCCTGGAATGGAGGGAAGGTCTCACGAGGAAAGGTTGAGAGAGCTAGGGCTTTTCTCTTTAGAACGACGAAGGATGTGAGGTGAATTGTTAGAGATATACAAAATGATCAGAGATATAGATAGAGTGGACAGCCAGAGACTATTTCCTTGGGTGCAGGTAACTATTACGAGGGGCCGTAGTTTTAAAGTGAGTGCAGGTAGGTATAGGGGAGATGTCAGAGGTAGGTTCTTCACTCAGAGACTATTAGGGGCGTGAAATGCGTGAAATTGTCGGAGAGGGTAGTGGAGTCGGCCTCATTAGGGCCATTTAAGCGGCTATTAGATAGGCATATGGATGATAGTATAAGGTAGGGGTGGAGATTAGATAGACCTTCGATTTATGGTCAATGTTCGGCACAGCATTGTGGGCCGAAGGGCCTGTACTGTGCTGCACTGTATTGTGTTCTATGTTCTGTGTTCTATGTTGATTTTTTTCATTATATAAAGCATTTCATCATGTGCCTCCTCCTCACAATGCAACTGATTATGTATGCAAGTAATTCTTTCATAACAGTCATCAATTTTTCTTTTCCAAATTCTGTGCCAATTCTCTTAAATCCTTGTGAATTTAATTAAGACGTAAGGCCACAATCTTCTGTGCACCATGTTGCAACAATGATAGGGCCTTGTGTAATGCTGTAGGAGAGAGGGACCTCGGACTCTAAGGTACACATTTCTTTAAAGTTTCCATCACATATAGACAAGGTTGTTAAAAAAAAAAACGCGGTTAGCACACGCCTTTATTGTTCAGCACTTTGACTACAGGAGTTGGGAAGTCATGTTGAGTTTGTGCAGCACATTGTTGAGGCCTCTTTTGGAGGCTGTGTTCTGTTCTGGTGGCCCAGTTATAGGAAGGATATTATTAAGCTGGAGGGGTTTCAGACGAGATTTACCAGGATGTTGCTGGGCATGGAATGTTTGAGTAATAAATAAAAGGCTGCATAGGCTAGGATTTATTTAACGCAGCATAGGAGATTCAGAAGCGACTTTGTCGAAGTTTATAAAATAAAGAGGGGGGCAGAGACAATTAACAGTAATCGTATTTTCCCTCGAATGGGGGAATTTCAAGATTAGTGGGTACATTTTTAAGGTGAGAGGAGACAATTTTTAAAAAACACGTAAGGGGCTTCGTTTTTACACAGAAGATCGTTCATGTGTGGAATCGCCTTCCTGAGGAAGTGTTGGATTTAAAAGGTAGAATTAAAATTGTTAAAAGACATTTAGATAAGTACATGAAACAGAAAGGCCTGGAGGGTTAAAAACCAGGAACAAGAGGTTGAAATAATTTGTTGGATTATGGTCAGCATGGACCAACTGGATGGAAGGTTTTGTTTCTGTGCTGTAGGATTCTATGACTCTGTTTTATTCACTTCATTCTAGGCATTTGAGAAAGCTACCAAGCATACATTCCTCACAGCTGCCATGGACTCAAGCTTGATTCCAGCCTTTGGTCACTGTTTGTGTTGAGTTTGCACATTCTCCCCTTGTCTGCATGTGTTTCATCCAGGGGCTGCAGTTTCCTCCCACAGTCCAAAAATGAGCAGGTTAGGTAGATTGCCCATGCCTAAAATTGTACCATACTGTAGTTTAGGTAGATTAGTCATGGTAGAAAACCCCAGTCGAGTTATGGGAATGAGGATGTGATTTTTGTCTGTTGTGATACTCTTCGGAGGGTCAGTACACATTCAATGTTCCTAATGGCCTCTTTCTGCGCTGTCGAGATTCTTTGACGCTATGTTTCATGTATAAACTGCATTTTATGCTATCTCCGATCACCAGGTTATCAGTGTCACAAGTCATGTCTCTTTTTAGATCCCAAAGTTTCAGCCCATCTGCTGCGCCATGTTTCCAGAGTTTCGGGATAGAATAGGACATGAATCCATCTTTTAAGCTCTCAAAAGTCGACTTTTTTTTGCAGAAAAAATTAGCTGCTGTTGCTACTCAAGTAGGTGGCTGACTAAGTGTGATGAGACTGAGAGAAAATATAATGAGACTATAATGAACTGTTGTTCCCTATTGCTTTAGCATAATTCAAATTGACATTAAATAAATCTCACAATTCTGGAAAATGCCCAGCCACTGTATAATTTCTTTGTAAAACTGAGATCCCCAGCCATGGCAACATTGCAATCAATATTGTCTAACCTGAATTGAATGCCATATTTCTTCTGGGACCCAACCAAACTTTCACATGGGTGGTTTTGATATTAAAAATGTGTATCTCTTTCTGAAGTAAATGACTCCATACATTTGTCCAACAACCTATCAACATATACAGCGAAATTCAGAAATATTTGCACATTGAACCTTATGCCTTGTCGTCCTCACATTCTTTTTCCCATTGTACCAGTATGTTGTTCCATTACATTATCCCCATTTGTAGTGGCTTTTCTCAAGCTATCTTTGAAAATGAATTATGTTTTTTCCCCTGTAATTGTTTATTTGGCGATTTTGTCCCTGTAGGAGAATGTTAACGTTTACCTGAAGGGAGATGAATTTTCAAAGTGGAAGGACTGAATTCTCAGTCGCACAGAGACTCGGGAAAACAAACTTTGGTGTAACTATTCAGTTCTGTGGACATCACCTCACAGGAGGGATAGATTGATCTTGTTCAGAAATAGCACAATTCAACAGATGGATGATGCAGGTTTCATAAACTTAACATTTTATTCCTTAGCGACTTTGTTGGAGATTGAAAGATGATCTGATTGACATGCCTGTAATGTGAAATAGCCTTGACAATGCCAATACAGAGATTCTTCGGCTTCTGGTGGTGAAATGAATAACAACAGAAACAGAAGATTCGAATTCATCCTAAAGAACTTGGCTGTCAAATCAGGAAACATATTTTCATAGAAATGATAAAACCTGTTTGGACTTCGGCGCTGTCCCAATCCCCACTCCCCCAAAAAAAATCCTGTCAATTTTGAGCCAATCAAATATTTTAACACGATCATCATTTGTCAAATAATTTGTCAAATAGATATACAACAAAATGAGGAAAATGGACTCCAGCTAAAGATCAAAATTGATCCAACTAAACGCTACAGTGAACTTGAGAGGCTGGGTTACGTCTTCCTGTTCCCAATTTTCTTCATTCAGTCACATTCTGTATCCATGATGTAGAGGTGCCAATATTGGACTTGGGTGGACAAGGTCAGAAATCACACGACACCAGACTATAGTCCAGCGATAATAGGTACTGCAGATGCTGGAGAATCCGAGATAACAAGGGTCTAGGCCCGAAACATCAAGCTTTCCTGCTCCTATGATGCTGCTTAGCCTGCTGTGTTCATCCAGCTCCACACCTTGTAATACCAGATTATAGTCCAACAGGTTTATTTGAAAACACAGCTTTCAGAATCTTGCTCATTCTTCAGGTGTTAGTGAGAGAGGTGGTATCATACACAGAACTTATAAGTAAAATATCAAAGGGTCACACAACTTACGAGGATGTAATAAACAAAACTCATGATGCTGTAAATTCTTTCATCAATCAGAAGATTTTAATTGATAAATATGTAGATCCTTTGAAGTCACTTAATATCACGAACCCAGGATTAAGAATGAAAAAATCGCCGATTGCTGCCGAGAGTTAAAAGGAGAGATGAGTCGGGATACGCTGGCCAGAGGGTCCCAGAAGGATCTGGAAGCCAATCTTCAAAGGGCACCAGGGGAAAGGATCATTGACTCTCATGAGTTCGATATTAGCATCAAAAATGTCTCCAGTGAAAATCGAAGTCTATTTGCAGAGAGGATCCAACACCGCCTTGGGTGCACAAGGCAGTGTGGGGTTCACTGAAGTAACCCTCCGAGCCTCAAAAGTCGCGCTGTGAAAATACTGCAGCCACTAGTCTACAGCACAGTGGAGTTTTAAAACCCTAAGAAGAGTAGAGTGGAACAAGTAGATTCGCCATCTGGGACTGTCTAGAAACACGCCGGTCATGTGTTTCCTCCAAACAACACGAGGTAGGGTAATAGATGTAAATGATTCATTCCCCAGCCGGATATCTAGACCATTCAGGAATGTGCTGCTGAGAAACGGTAGCCGAGTGCGACTTTACGATTTTAACTGATTGGATTCTGTGGTCCTGTCAGACACGGGAGGTACAAAGTGGAAGCTAACAGGAATTGTACGCGCTACATTGCTGCTTTTGTTGCAAAAATGTTGTGACCACTTCCAGCAGCATTTAGAGTTGCTGCGGTTTGTGATGGATGAGATAGAAGTTAATAATTGTTTGGTTTATTGTGCTCAGGCAAGAACGACCAGAACCTACGCCCGATAATCCACGGCCAACTCGACACAGCCCCACTGAGTTTATTAGCCTCTCATGAATTAGGAGCTACCCCTCACTCCTCCGCTCCACCACTGACTTACATTGGACTTGGTCAGTCAATGAATTACACTGTCGATGCTGGAGAGTGTCAGAAATTGTTCACTGTAATAACTGAATTAGACTCAGGTTAGTATGAACGGTTCAGAAAATTGGGATTATATTCAATGAAGTTTGGAATAAGAAAGAGATGATCTTTATTGAAACATAAACAATCCTAATGCCACATGGCAGGTTGTTTTCCCGCTGCGAGGGAGTCTAGAACAAAAGGGAACGTTTAAAAATTAGGTGTCTACAATTTAAGACTGAAATAAGATGTGTCAATGTCTCTGAGTGTCAATGTTTTCTGGAATTGAAGGCAGCTGTATCATTGAATCTATTCAACATAAATGTATGGA
The DNA here is from genome assembly GCA_024137785.1 of Ginglymostoma cirratum. Lineage (NCBI taxonomy): Eukaryota > Metazoa > Chordata > Chondrichthyes > Orectolobiformes > Ginglymostomatidae > Ginglymostoma > Ginglymostoma cirratum. Next base: position 8,643,531 of record JAHRHZ010000002.1, on the reverse strand, counting down.
AAAGAAGCAGGGGGAGGCCATATGGCCACTTGAGCTTCCTCCACCATATAGTAAAATAATGACTGATCCAATTGTAACCTCAGAGCCACATTACTGCCAAATCTGATTCCTTTCTTCCCGTTGCTTACCAGAAATGCTTCTACCTTCATCTTTGAAATAGGCAAAGACACTGCTTCCACCTGCTTTTTCAGGAAAAGAGTTTCAAAGATTCCGACCCTATGTGAGTGGGGGTGGGGGGAATCACTTATGTTTTGTTATTAAAACAATAACACATAGGTTTAGACTCTGTTCCTCTTAAAACAAAGAACAAAGAACAAAGAAAATCACAGCACAGAAACAGGCCCTTCGGCCCTCCAAGCCTGCACCGATCGAGATCCTCTGTCTAAACCTGTCATCTATTTTCTAAGGGTCTGTATCCCTTTGCTCCCTGTCCATCCATGTACCCGTCCAGATACATCTTAAAAGACACTAACGTGTCTGCGTCCACCACCTCTGCTGGCAACATGTTCCAGGCACCCAGCACCCTCTGCGTAAGGAACTTTCCACACATATCTCCTGTAAACATTCCTCCTCTCACTTTGAACTCATGACCCCTAGTAATTGAGTCCCCCATTCTGGGAAAAAGCTTGTTGCTATCCACCTTGTCTATACCCCTCATGATTTTATAGACCACAATAAGGTCCCTCCTCAATCTTCGTCTTTCTCATGAAAATAATCCTAGTCTACTCAACTTTTCTTCATAGCTAGCGCCCTCCATACCAGGCAACATCCTGGTGAACCTCCTCTGCACCCTCTCCAAAGCATCCACATCCTTTTGGTAATGTGGCGACCAAAACTGTACGCAGTACTCTAAATGTGGCCGAACCAAAGCCTTATGCAACTGTAACATGACCTGCCAACTCTTGTACTCAATACCCCTTCCGATGAAGGAAAGCACGCCGTATGCCTTCTTGACCACTCTATTGACCTGCGTTGCCACCTTCAGGGAACAATGGACCTGAACACCCAGATCTCTCTGTGCATCAATTTTCCCCAGGACTTATCCATTTACTGTATAGTTTGCTCTTGAATTAGATCTTCCAAAATGCATCACCTCGCATTTGTCCGGATTGACCTCCATCTGCCATTTATCTGCCCAATTCTCAAATCTGTCTATATTCTGCTGTAATCTCTGACAGTCCCCTTGACTATCTGCTACTCCACCAATCTTTACCATTTAGTGACAATCCTGTCGGTATCTACACTGCTAAGATTCCTCTAGGTCTTGTGTTGCAGTCCAATGTGAGCAGACAAATACGATGTCAGATTATAAGCAATATAGTATGAAAATAACCTGGGTTCCTGATGTCCTTTATTACCATTTTGGCAGCCTAGTACAGTGGTTTAGCTCTTGATTTCATGATCACATACCATTTTGCAAAAACTCATTAAATACGAACCCACCTTGTGAGGGAGTCTCTTTTTCTCTGGAACTACTTGTCGATTTGAACCCTGCAAAACAGGAGTCGTATTTTATCTGGATATTAAAAAAAAAAACTGGGAAAAAATAGGTTCAGCTGAGGGTAGAGATGACGCCGCTTGATCGTTGGGGGTGAGGGTTTGCATCTGCGCAGTCATCTTCAACAGAAGGAGGACGTCAACTGGACACCCTCCGAGTTAGAATGAAGACAAGTGTTCAGCAGAGGGTGGCGACGACACTGATTAGCACTTGGGGTGAAGATTTGCATAGGCGCAATCACCATGACCAAACAGGTGTTGTGTTGTCAAGGGACAGTTAGACCTCAAACACTAATTCAGTGTTTCCGTCCCTCCTCCTCTGACCAGAAAAAATCCACTGTGAAGACCATAAGCCGCATCAAGTAGCGTGAGTATAAACCTATTAGAGCTTGGGACATGTTGTAGCTGCGAGGAAAATGCTGGAGTGAATTCACAGGGAGACTGTGACCTCATTCGCTGGCAGAAAATTTGCAATAAATTTGAAAAAGAACATAGCCAAGAGATTTCAATAAATTTAATTAACTCAATAAATTAATTAACTAAGTAGAAATGACTGGACAGTAGATGTGTTCTAGCTGCATGTTGTGGGAGATGGCTGATCCCAAATTTGAATGGCGCTGACCACATCCGCAGCCAGTGTGGATTGCTCGAGGAATTTCGGCTCAGCATTGATGAGCTGGAACCTGAGCTTCAAACTTTGCAACACATCTTGGAGGGGGGAAAGTACCTGGACACTGTGTTTCAGGAGTCAGTCACATCTGGTAGATAAGCACTTCAAATTTGGTCAGTGGCCAGGGACAGCAGGTGATGACTGTAAATGAGACAGATACAGGGATGCTGCATTCAGGAAAAGATGAGCCTTAGCTCTTGATCTTGTCCAACAGGTACAAGGTATTTGCTCCCTGTGTGGATGAGGAAAAGGGCTGCAGGGAGGATGAGCCAACTGACAACTGCTCTGCGGCACGGGAGGCCAGTAAAGAGGGGGGAGCAAAAAGACAAGTGGCAGTTGTAGGGGATTCTATAATCAGGGGAATAGATAAGATCCTTTGTAAGCAGGATCGAGAGTCCCACATGGTGTATTGCCTGCCAGGTGTCAGGCTAAGGGATATCTCTGTCTGGCTTGAAAGGAAATTGGAGAGATCCATCTGTTGTGGTCCATGTCGGAACAAAAAAAATCAAGACTAGGAAAGAGGGCTTGTTCAGGGATTATCAGGAGCTAGGAACGAAATTAAAGAGCCTGTCCTCAAGCGTTACAATGTCCGGATTACTGCCACAGCCACAAGTACTTTGGCATAGGGCCATGAGAATAAGGAAATTAAACACGTCATTAAAGGAGGCTTGCTGGAAAGAGGGGTTCTTGTATTGGAGCAAGAGTGATCTGAAATGCTAGGACAGTCTCACCTGAACCAAGCAGGGACCAATATTCTGGCGAAAAGGGTAAATAGACCGGTCAACAGGACTTTCACGTAGAAAGTGAAAGGTAAGGGAAGGGTAAAACTTCCCACAGTGGGGAACAAAGCAACAGGCTAACATCTGTTGGGGTAGATTCCACTTTGTGGAAAAATGTGAAAAATGATGGGAAACGAGAACTCAGGAGAGGTTATTAAAGTTTCCAGCACAGACACAAATAGGACAGAGTGTTTGGAAAAGGTTAGGAATTAAACTTCAAGCACACTGGATAAACGAGTGACAATGAGAAGAGGGACAGTTAATAGAGGACTGAACCTGTTATATCTGAACGCACGCAGTATAAGAAAGAAGGTACATGAGGGTGTGGCACAGATCAAAATTGGCAGATATGACGTGGTGGGCATCACAGAGACATGGCTGCAAGGGGATGAGGATTGGGAGGGGAATCGCCAAGGATATACTTCTTATCAAAAAGATAGGCTGGTGGGCAGAGGGTTTCGGGGCGCCTTATTAGTAAGAAATGAAATGAAATGAATAGTTAGAAATGAAGTAGGCTCAGATGGCGTAGAATCTGTGTGGGTAGAGTCGAGGAACCAAAGATGGTAAAAAAAAACATCGTTCGAATTATGTACAGGGCTCCAAACAGTAGTCAGTAGCTGGGACACAAGATACTCCAGGAGACAGAAAAGGTGTGTAAGAAAGGCAAGGTTGCATTGGTCATGGGGGATTTCAATATGCAGGTGGACTCGGAAAATCGGGTTGGTAGAGAATTGCAAGAAGAAAGAATTTGTGGAATGTCTTTAAGGTGGCTTTTCGGAGAAGCTTGTGGTGGATCCCACCAGGGAACAGTCAATACTGGATTTAATGTTGTGCAATGTGGCAGACTTGGTAAAGGAGCTTGAGGTGAAGGAACCCTTAGGAGGCAATGATCATAATATAATTAAACTTACTCCGCAATTTGAGAGGGAGAAGATAGAATCAGAGGTAATGTTATTACAACTAAATAAAGGCAACTATAGAGGCATGAGGGAAGAGCTGGGCAGAATTGACTGGGAGAGGAGCCTAGCAGGAAAGACAGTGGAACAGTAATGGCAAGAGTTTACAAGAATAACACGGGAGACACAGCAAAAATTAATCCCTGGGAAAAAGAAGAATGGTACAGGGACAATGAGGGAACCATGGCTGACCAGGGAAGTTAGGGATAGCATAAAAGCAAAAGACAAAACATATAATGTGGCGAAGGACCTTGGGAAACCAGAGTAATGGGAAAATTACAAAGACCAACAGAGGGCAACAAAAGAAGTAAATAAGGAAGAAGATTGAATATGAGGGCAAGGGAGGCAGTAATATAAAGGATATCTATAAGACTTTCTTTTGATATCTTAAGGACAAAAGAGATGCAAAATTGGGCATTGGACTGCTGGAAAATAACGCAGGACAGATAGTAGTGAGGAGCAAGGAAATGGCTGTGGAACAGATTAATTACTTCGTGTCAGTATTCACAGTGGAAGATACGAGTAAAATCCCAAAAAAATATCGAGAGAGCCAGGGGGCAGAGCTGAGTATAATGGCCACCACCAAGGAGAAGGTGCTAGAAAAACTGAATGGCCTGAAGGTGGATAAATCACCAGAACCTGGACAGAGTGGATTATGGGAATATATTTCCATTGGAAGGAGAGGCTACATCCGAGGGCACAGCCTTAGAGTAAAGGGAAGACTTTTTAGAACGTAGATAAGGAGAAACTTCTTCAGCCAGGGAGTGATGAATCTATGGAATTCACTGCCACGAAGGCTGTGGAGGCCAGGTCATTCAATATATTTGAAACAGAGAAAGATAAGTTCTTGATTGTCAAGGGGATCAAGGCTTACAGTGAGAAAGCGGGCGAATGAGGTTGAGAAACACATCAATCACGATTGAATGGCAGAGCAGACTCAATGGGCTGAATGGCGTAATTTCTGCTTCTATGTCTTATGGTCTTATGGATTCCTCCATCAATAACATTCGTGACCCTTAATTTTACTGAGCTCAGAAAACACCCTACATTCGAATCAAGTCACTTTAAAACCTATGTTTTACTTAAGAATTACTCCATGTACAGGCATTCGGTAATGAATCGTTGTACATGAAGACATTCTGAGGTACATCACTCCATGTGAAGTCACTTTGAAGAGAATCGCTTAATGTGGAGTCAATGTGAGGTGAATCACTTCACGTGAAGACAATGTGTGGATAATCATTTCATGAGGTAGCTCCCTGAGGTAACTGAGTCGATGTGGAGACACTCTGAGGTGAATCAGTCTACGGGGAGACAGACTGATATGAATCCCTTTTTGTGGGATTAGTCTGTAGTGAATTGCCCCATCAGAGACATTCTGAGTTGAATCACTCGATGTAAAGTCGTTCCGAAGTGCCTCACCAAATGTTGAGACACTGATACGTGAATCACTCCACGTACAGACACTCGGACATTACCACTACATGTGGAGACACTCTGAAATGAATCACAACGTGTGGAGTCACACGGTGGATAATCAATCCATGTGAAGTCACTCTGAAGTAAACCAATTCATGTTGAGACACTCTGAAGCGACTCACTCCACAGAGAGAGTCTGAGATGAAACATTACATGTGGCATCACTCTCGGGCGAATCTGTATACATGCGGACGCTCTGACACATGGCACTCCATCTGGAGACACTCTGAGGTGAATCTCTCGATGTCCAGACATTCTGAGATATTTCACTCCATGTGAAAAAATTCTGGTGAATCACTCAAAATGGAGATGCACAGAGGTGAGAGTGTCCACTTGCAGACGTTCTAAAGTGTGTCTGTTAATGTGGAGGCACTCAGAGGTGAGTCATTCCAAGAGCAGATGCGCTGAGCTGAATCACTCCATGTTGAGATACTCTGAGGTGAATCACTCCACTAGGTGGTACTCTACGGTGAATCACTTCATATACAGACTCTCTGAGCTGTGCCACTCCGTGTTGAGACTCACTGAGGTGAATCACTCAACTCTCGAGATACTCTGATGTGAATCAATCCATATGACAACAATCTGATGTGAATTGTTCCATGTGGAGTAACTCAGAGGTGAATCACACTGTGTAGAGTCATTCTGATGTGAATCACCGCGTGGGAAGACATTCTGAAGTGAAACCATCCATGTGGAGACGCTCGGATTTAAGTCACTCCATGTACGGGAACATTGACTCAGATCGTTTTATCTGGAGTCATTCTGAGATGAATAACTCTGCTGCAAAACATTCCACCCAGTGACACTCCAAGGTGAATGACTGTATGCGGAGTTACTCTAAGGTGTTTTACTCCACACATTTTGGGACGATGCGGTTTGGGTATTAAATCCATTGTCAGAAGTTTCGAGGGAACGCGTTCAAGGGGAGATGATGTGAGAAGAGATGCCTAGAGTGAGCTGTACAAGTGCTGACACTCCAATGGAGATGCCTAAACTGTACACTCCAAGGTGAAGAATGCTGGTTCAAAATGTCCAGAGTTGTGTATCCGCAAGGGAAGATGCCAGTGGGGAGATATTTTATTTGACGGGAGATCGAACAGATGTTCTGCCAGTAAGATCGCAGAACTTGAAAGCAGAGTGAGTCCAATGGGAGACATTCCATTGTGAGGCTTCATCAGGTGTGACACATTATCCTAACAGAGGGACCTATGGGTGCGAAACAGTTCCTTGAAAGTATCATCACAGGTAGACAGTGTGGTGAAGCAGGGATTTGGCATTCCTTCATTGATCAGATCACTGACTATAAGAATTGGGACATCATATTGCAGCTGTACAGGATATTGGTGATACCGCATTTTGGAATACTGTGTGAGATTCCAGTTATCCTGCGTTATGAATGGTGCTATGGAACTGGAAAGGGTGCAAGAAAGATTTACAAGTATGTTACTGAGACTGGAAGTTTTGAATAATAATGAGGTCGGAAAGGCGGAATTTTATTTTTTTTCCCCGGGAATGCAGTGGGCTTTATAAACCTTATGGACGTTTATAAAATCACGAGGGACATAGATGTAAGGAGAGTTGGTGTTGAATTTGGACTCATAGTCTTCGGAGTAAAATTAGCATAGGAGGCTGAGTATGCAGCCTTGCAGGGCGCCGGTGTTGAGGATCAGCATGGGGGAGGTATTGTGAGTTAGTCCTACCTACTGTGGTCTGTTCTTCTGGAAATGGAGTATCCTGTTACAGAGTGCGAGCAGAGACTGAGGACCCAGAATCTCGAAATTCGTTCGTTCAGAACTTTGATGTAGAAGGCGGACCTATAGTCAATAAGTAGGAGCCAGACATAGATATCGTTGTTGTACAGATGTTCCAAGATTAAGTAAAGGCCAGTAGGCGAATTGAAAGGAATAAAGGAATTCTGGGTGGATGGAGTTGACGTGATGCATGACTAAACTCTCTAAGCACTTCCAATTATGGCTTTCAGATCTACTGGACAATAGTTATTGAAACACAATGAACAATTTGTATTGGTCACTGGGATGATGGTAGTTTTCTTGAAGCAGTGAGGACTTCAATTCCTTGTATGGAGAGTTTAAAGATGTTTGTGAATACTCCCATCAGGATCTAAGTGCATGGCCAGGGGATCCACCTGGGTTGGTCGTTTTCCATGAGTTCACTTTCAAGAATGCCAATCTAACACCTGCAGCTGAAACTGACAGTACAGATGCATCCAAGACTGTTAGGACAGGTTATATAGTTTCACTGCTCTTCTGTTCAAAGCGAACGTATTGAGCTCATCGAGTAGGGATGTACTCTTGTCACCAATTCTACTCCACTTCGGTTTGCAAACCATTATGTCAGGTAAGCTTTACCTCAAACGAAGGGTATCCATGCATTTAGTCTGAGTCTCAAGCTTAGTCTGGTATTGCCTCTTGGTGCCTCTGATGGCCTGATGGAGTTCGTATCTGGATTTTATGTACAGGCCAGAGTTGTCCGACTTGAACGTCTCAGACATGGATTGCAAAGGGGATTGGATCTCCACGTGCATCCATTGCTTCAAGTTGGGGAATGTTTGGATTAACTTTTTTTGACACACAGTAAAGTTGCATACACTTGACGTTGGCATGGTTCAAGCCACTAATTATGATGAACATGGCATTACGGTGTTCCGTCTGAAGATGGTTTGTTACGTTGTACACTTCATTAAGTGCACTCTTCACTTATTTACGTCTTCAGACATACCTCTGAAGCAGGTGTTTCGGCTCAAAATCAGGAACAATACAACTGAGCCACAAGACCCCTAACTTAAGATCTCCTGTTTACAATATCAGAACTTTACTAGCTAAACCAATAAATTAGCTCTTATACGTTTCCTAACCGGAACTAGTCTCATGTAGATGGGATGTAGACTGCGGTCAGCATAGCAGAAGTGAACTCACACAGACGGTAACATGGAATGTATTTCACTGTTAAATGTACTAGGTCTGGGGAGCAGTGACTCATTAGAGTCACCACGACTGATTTTACAGGCGATGTTGATAATGAGGCATGCCATACCCCTCTTTGCCTTTCTTGAGGACGCCAAATAGTCCATTTGGTGAATTAAGAAGCCTTCAGGTTGTTCGACAGTGGGAGGTGTGGTCAGAATGAGCCACGCCTCTTTGAAGCAGAGAATACAACAGTCTCTCAATTCCCATTGGAAAGTGAGTGCCATGCAACGTTTTCTGCCTCGACCACCTGAAAAGCAATGAGATCCAGATTCCTACCAACCTCTTGGTGAAATACTTTTTACTTGCATTTCGTCTAAATCTCATGTCTTTCTCTTAAATCTATGCCTGCTGGTCATTCAACTCTCCATCAAACGTGAAAGCTTCCTATTAGCTATCCTCGCTATGCCCCACACAATGCCCAGCATCTCCTTCATCAATCTCCTCTGCTCCAAGGAACACAGCCTCAGTCTATCCAATTTCTTTGAATTTCCAAAACTTTTCAGTGAAGGAACATATTGGTAGATCTTCTCTACACCGTCACCAGTACATCATATCCCTCTGATTAAGTGGATTCCAGAACGACACACAGTTCTTTACTTGCGACTGAACCAAACTCTTATCCAATTCCAGCATCACCTCCCTGGTCTTAAGCATGATGTTTTTTGTCTTCTTAACTAAGATATCCATCTAACCTTATAACTTAAAAGAGAAGTGTACACGAAAGCTCCTGTGATTCTTGGGCCTTGCTGTACATCATGTATTTCCTTGTCTTTTTGGTCCTCCTCAAGTACATCAGTTCATATTTATCCTGATTTAATTTGATTTGCCACTGATCAGCCCATCTGACGAGCGCATCTGCATTCTGATGCACTCTAAGGCCAACCTTCTCACTTTCTATTAGCCCACGATTTTTATTTCTATCGTCTGTAAACTTAGTGACAAATCCTCTTATGTTCAAGTCTAAATCATTTCCATAAACCACAGACAGTAAGGAAACAACACTGTCACCTTGTGGGCTATCCTGCTCACTATTTACCACGCCAAGGAATTTTTCTATTGTGTGCAAAACATAGTGACAAGCCCTCCTTTGTTCAAGTCCAAATCATTTATATGAAACAAAGCAGCAAAGGAACCAAAACTGTCCCTATGTGAACACACTGGACACAAATTTCCAGTTGTAAAAACAATTCTTAACAATCACCTTAAAATTAGCTTAAAATTAGAATTAGAAATAGCTTTATTGTTACACACACAAAAATAAGTAGAGTGAAAACTATACAATAACAACTTATAGAACTCCTTAGGTACAAAGGTACCTAGGTACATATTCTTAATTACACATTCTTAGCGGGAAAAAAGTTAGAAAAATAAGGAAATAAAAAAGTTTATCTTCACAGATCATAGGAGCAAATTGGGGGAAAAAAAGCAGAAGTGTAAAGTTCCAAAAGAGTCCATAATGGCACCTCGCCTCTGGTTTGCAGGGTGATTTGAATACAAACCGTGCTGGGATTTAACTCGAGAGTTTTGAGGCTGGGAGTCTGCTCTGGAATCGTCTCGAGGCCAAGCCAGATCGCCTAGAGTCCAACATGCTGGGCCACCAATAGACCTCCTCAACAGGTCACCAAGGGACTATCACACCAGGTTGTCGAGAGACCAACACGCTGGCAGGGAGACTCCCACACCAGTCTGAGACGTTGTTACGCCAGACCAAAAGTACAACACACTAAGCTGAGAAGTCAAAATGCCAGGCTAAGAGATCTCTATACCGGGTCCACACCGAGGCTGAGAGTCTAGTCATACGGAGGCCAGGTTCAGATATCGATGAGAAAAAAAGAAGGGAAAAAGAAAAACACAAAATAGAACATAGAGACATGGAGTTTTACAGCACGGAAACAGACCATTCAGTCCAACTTGACCATACTGACCACAAATCAGAAATTAATCCATTACAAATAGCTAGCTATTGGCCCACGACCCTCTCAACCTTTCCTATTCATGTACACATCCAGATGCCTTTTAAATATTGTAATAGGACTACCACTTTCCACCAATTTCTCTGACAGTTCATTCCATTCTAATGGAGGTCACTTTCAAATCTTCCCCCTCATACCATATACATATCCCCTCTAGATTTCGACACCCCACCCTGGGAAAAAGAAAGACCTTGACTCTTCACACTATCCATGCCTGTCATCAATTTATGTTCCTCTCTAAGGTCGTCCCTCGGCATTCAACGGTCTTGGGTAGATTGCCCAAGCATATTCAGATTCTCCATATAGCTTAAACATTCCGAGCCCTGCAACATCTTTTTTAAGTGTTTTCTGCACCCTTTCAAAGTTGACAACGTCTGTCCTATCGTTTGAAATCAAAAAGTCGTCAAACTAATGTCCTATGTAGCCTCATTATGACAATTTAACTCCTATAATCAATGCACTGACCAATAAATGCGAGTGTACCAAAGGCCTCCTCCACTACCCTGCCTTTATGTGATTCCACCTTCAAAGAATTATGAACCTGCAGCCCAAGGTCTGGCATAACCTAACAGCACCCTAACATTAATTATGCAAGTCCTGCCTTGAATTGTCTTACCAGAAAGCAAAACATCACATTTGTCTAAATTAAATGTCATCTACCACTGTTCGACCAATTGGCCTATCTAATGTACGTCCCTTTGTACTCTGAGATAACCTTCTTCACTGTCCTCTACATCACCAATTTTAGTGTTGTCTGAGAACTTAGTAACCTTTCATCCTTCACTCACGTCAATATCATTTATATGAATGACAAAAAGCAGTTAACTCAGCTCCAATCCTTGTGGCACGTCGATGGTCGCAGGCCTCCAGTCCGTTAAACAATGTTCCACCACTTCTCACTGTCTCCTATCTTCAAGTCAATTTCATATTCAAGTGGCTCACTCTTCTGAATTCCATGTGATCTTAAATTGCTAAACAGTCTGCCATGCGAATCCTTGATAAACACCTTGCTGAAGTCCACATAGACAACATCCACCTCTCTGCCTTCATTAATCTTCTTTGTCACTTCATCAAAAGACAAAAAAAAGGTGAATAAAGAAAACAAAAAGAAACAGATTGAGCAGACCTCTCTAACTGAAGGGTCCGCCATCTTGAAAGGGTATGTTTCCTGTCTCTCAGCCAGCTGTGGATCGAATTTGCCAAATATCCTTTGATGTCATGTGCTTTGACATTTCCTATCAATCTCCCAAGCAGGATTTATCAACAGTATGGCCACAGATTTTGCCTGATTGCTGAACAGCATTTCGTGATTTTCATTGAAACTTTCAGCATCTACTGATTTTTCACTGGTCTGTGTTCATGCTAAACAGGAAAGATTGAAGAAGAGGAGCCAGAGATTTGTATATCCTATTTTTGTGTACCTACATAGACATGGATGAAAACATGTTTGTGCCTTTAAGCAAGCTATGATTCAAGAGTTTTATTTTCACTACATAACTTGAAGTATATTTCATTGATATATTAGAAGTTTAGGATCAGCTCTGATCTCATTGAATGGTGGAGCATCACGATGAACTAAATGACCTGAATATGTTCCATGCCTTGCGGTCTTGAACAAAAGCCAATATCTAAAACAAGTGTCAAATATTACACCCATTTACAACAAAGTACAATGTCACAAAGTCCATTTTAGTTGCTTCTTCAATCAAGAATTTCTTCACAATGATGTCTGGTCCTTTGTCTCTGCTCCTCGTTCCCCCTCTTTGAAGCTTTATTTAATTTTAAGTTTTATTTTTACTGCAGTTTATCATTTTACAGACAACAGTATAGCAGAACATATCCCTATTGTAGAACAAAACTATGAATCTCATGCCAGAGTGGAGGGAGGTTTGTTCCCAAGCTTTGTGAAAGCTTGAGCTATGGGGGAAAAAGGAATTAGCTGACATGCTGGAAATACACAATAACATTTCACAAATATTCACTTCGTTATTTGGGGCAAAACACTTTGACTGATTACTTACATTGCTCGAAGCTGTATTCCACTAGTTCAAAAATATCAAGATTCTGCAGATCCTAATCAAGCTCAACTTACATTCATAGTGTCAATTATTGCTGTTCACTGATAACTAAACTCAAAGCAGCTATGTGTGTAAGTTTTATTTTCTTTCTAAATTTGAGGACAGAAATTCATGCAGTTAAAATCAGATATTCAGTAAACTAATAGATTTAATATGTCAGCACCAGCCTGGATCTAATGGGCATGAATTACTAGAAAGTCAAGGGAACATATTGCCTTTCATCAACTGTTGCTTTCATAATATTGAATAATCAATTCAAAAAGAAGCGTGGCAAATTACTGACTGATAGTGCACACACAAGAATCACCACAATCATTGTTTTTCCAGGATACATTCAATATCATCCAGTGCAAAGACAGAGCTTACTGACAGCTTGTAATTAGTTCCATGCTGTAAATTGAACATTTTAAAGTTACATAGGTATACTCAATTTTATGTTGCATGAACCTTGGGGAATTACAGTTCTAGTTCACTCATGAATATATTCTAATAACAAGGATATATTTCAGCCATAACAAGCATAATAATTATGTTGGACATAATTCACATTTGCTTCTGAAAACACACTGATACCTGCTTAATCTATTACAATGAACATGTTTATTTCAATTTAGCATGCATATAACAAAGTCAACATCATTGCTACATCTGAAGTATTAATGTGTGAGCGGGGCTTACTTTTCCTATCTCAATGCTCCAATATGCTTGCACTGACAGAGAAGAAGATTCTTGAAAGTTTTCTTGAAGGTTTGATTACACAGGGCATAGCAGGCCGGATTGATGGTGCTGTTGATGTAACAGATCCAATACCCAATTGTCCAGGCTGTGCTGGGGACACAGATTGGACAGAACGTGTAAGTGAGCATCATGAAACTGTATGGTATCCAAGTGATGATAAATGCCAGCAGAATAGCCAGGATAGTCCTAGTCACCGTCTTTTCTCGCGTTACAGTTATCCTCTTCTTCTTAGCAGTGGTCTTGATCATTTCAGTGATGCCATGAACGGCTGTGATACGTTTGTCACCCCCATTCTTGCCGCTTTTGTCTTGCTTTAAGCCTGACATGTGATCGTGGTGGTCATATTTTTGAGGCAAATTCATTACCTTGAAGCCAAACAGTTCATCTTTGCCTGTCGTGCATTGTACAACAGGGAGCACAGTTACCTCTTTCATTAACTCCTTCCGAACTTGGTTTGTGGAGATCAGGCTGGGAGAAGTTAAATTATCTGAAAGCTTATTCATGATTGTTATTTCACCAGGTATGTTACCGTTTTGCTTTTCGATGTGCATCAACCCATTAGAAGCGTTTAAGGTTTTGTTACATTTCGGGTCCACGACTTTGCCTCTCGCTCGACTGGGAGTAGTAGTGCCTTTGCTTGTTTCATGTATTGTTTTATTCTCCTTCATTCGATTCTTGCTGTCTTGAGATATGCGCACATATAAACCCACCATGATGGCAACGGGGAGAAAGAAGACCGCCATTGAAATGACAAATGCAACGACTGGATCTGAGAAGAATTGTGCATAACACTCCCCCTCGTTAACTGCCCAGCCGCTTGCCATGAACTGCCAGGTGAGAATAACGGGACACCATACGACAACGGACAGCACCCACGCTGCTGCAATCATCATCACTGCCATTTTATTTGTTCTTTTCAAAGGGTAACTGAGGGGTCTTGTTACGCAGAAATAACGGTCGAAGCTGATGAGAAGGAGATTCATTCCAGACGCAGTAGTAGCAATGTGATCTACAGCAAGCCAGAACTCACACATCAATGGACTCAAAGGCCAATACCCAGACACAGTGTATATGGCATATAGATTCATTGAAAATACCCCAAGAATCAAATCAGCGCAAGCTAAGCTGCAAATAAAATAGTTGTTAATAGTTCGTAAATGTCTGTTTACTTTCACAGAGAGCAGGACCAGAAAGTTTCCAATAATGGTTACCAAACTTAAAGATGCTGTCACAATCACCATGGTGACCATTTCGGCTGTTCGATAAAAACTGTCTCTTTCAGAAGCAAGCATGTCTGTTCGGTGACTGAGAGTCTCATTCATCACAAACAATTTCACCATCAATTCATTGTGATGTACACCTGGCACTGACGAGGCCTGGCAAAGAAGGAAAGAACACTTTAGAATTAAAAATCCAAACCCATCGGAAACTTGTGGCTCACTGAAGTGCTGCCAGCTAGGATGTAAAGGAAACAGTATGTTCCACAAACTTCAAAACGTTTGCAAGAGGTCTCAGAGTTACAGTCATAGAGGCCTACAGCACATAAAAGGGTGCGTCAGTCCACTGAGTCTATGTTATTCCAAAAATACCGCCTTACGTTTCTAAGAGATAGCAAGAACTGCGGATGCTGGAATCAGAGATAAAGGCTGGAACACAGCAGGCCAGGATTTTTCAGCATTGGTGCGTAGCTTTCTATGTCTTGGTATCATAAGTGCACACGTAAACATGTCTTAAAAGTCACGAGGGCTTCTGATTCTACCACCATACACACAGTGAGTTTCAATTTCATACCACCCTCAGGCTGAAGAAAGAAAAAAAAATGTCCCTCATGTCATCCGTACGCCTCCTGCTCCTTACCAACAACTTTCTGATCATTTTTGTTCCCCTCAGCCAAGGGAAATGTTCCTTCCCAGGAGAGGCTGGTTAGGCTGGGACAGTTTTCACTGTAGTGCAGGACGTTGACGTGTGATTTTATGGAGATTTATAACATCATGAGAGGCAGAGATTAGGTGAATGTCGAAGGCCTTTCCCCGAGTGTGGAGGATTTCAAAACGAAAGAACATAATTTTAAGGTGAGAAGAGAATGATTTAAAAGGGGATGAAGGGCAGTTCATTTTTGGATTGAATTCTCAGAGGAATTGGCAGATGCAGGTATAATTACAACATGTCAAAGACATTTGGATAAGTACATGAATAGGAAACGTTCAGGGTGACATTAGAAAAAAAAAACAGGCTAATCAGGTTAGTTTAGTTTAGTTTGGGAAAATTATTCAACATGTACCAGTTGGACTGAAGGGCCTATTTGCGTGCTGCATGAATCTTTGGCTCTATCCTTGACCCTTATAATTGTATATATCTTAACCATGTTCTGCTCAGTCTCCTAAGCTCCAAGGAAAATAACTCCAATCCATGTGTTTAAAACTAAGACTTTCTGGCTCCAGCAACATCCTGGTAAACCTCTGCTATCATATCTCTCTAATAATGCTCAGTTTTAATTATGAATTATCTAATAGGTGGATTTAATTGAGTGTTAATAGTTAATTTCTTTGTTGATTTGAATGAAGATGCTGATGAGTGGCATTGCAAACATGTCACTGAAGTTTTTGCTTTTATCCATCCAATGAAGTTCACCTGAGTGTTTTTCAAATAGTTAATTTGTAACAGAAAATTATTTCAGTTTCTCTGTTTCCTTTCAGCTCATGTACTGAGATCAGAAAATAATGTAAACTCTGAAAATCCAAAGCACCTAGAAAAGTGCCCCAAAACACCAACATTACCCTTCCTTTGAAGACAAAAGATCAATCCTGTCTGAACCAGAGGCTGGTGCGAAGCACGATGCAGCTTCACCTCTGGAAAACAGGAAGTAACCTGATTTTGAGTCATTTTGGGGTCTAGATGCACTGATATGAATGGGGACATTAGGTCATATTTAAAGTTATTTCTGTAATTATGAAGTTTACATGGTCTTTGAAAACTGTGCTAAACACTGATGAAGGAATTGTTTGCTTATGACGAACACGTTATAAATATATAGCGAGATTTCAAATTGCAAGAATATTCATTGCAACTCGTGCTGAAAAATGAAACCTATATGCTTGAAAACTTTGGCCGAAATTACTTCTTAACTGTATTAGAGTTTAACTTATCTCTGGTGTCACATCTGACTCGTGTTCTGGCAATCCTCATTTACCTTCACTTGGAATTCGAATTCGAATTAGAATTGTTTGTAGTCACTGTTTATTGTTGATTGTCACTGTAACAATTGAAAAATTTAAACTATAGATACTGCGTCAATTTACACAGTATTCGTTGTTGTTTAGCAAAATTTGAATTAGATTTATGATGATGGCTTGACCCAATGAGACCATTCCGGTGCCAATACATTACTTGCTCTTCCATGTTGTTCCTTAGATAAATATATCATCCTAAGCATTTATTGCCTTCTGCCTCACCTGTTGTCCACATCCATTTTGAATGCATCTATAGTATTTACTCCAATCACACTTGTATTAATAAGTTCCATATTCTTAACACACTTGAAGTGAAAACATTTTTTTTCCATTTCCTTAATAGGTTTCTTGTTAACACCATAGTGTTAAATATAGTACATAAGAACCAGGAACAGGAGTAGGCCATCTGGCCTTCGAGCCCACTCTGCCATTCAATAAATCATAGCTGATCTTTTCATGGCCTCAGCTCCACTTATGCACTCTCTCACTGCAACCTTCAAATCATTTGCTGGCCAAAAAAAATCTATTTTAGCTTTAACGGCATTCAATGAGGCAGATTCAGCTACTTCACTGCGCAGGGAATTCCATAGCTTCATAACCCTTGGGGTGAAGAATTTCCTCCTCAATTCAATCTTAAATTTGCTCTCCCTAATTTGAGGCTATGCCCTCTTGGTGTAGTTTCATCTACCTACCTTTCATCATCCTTCCGGCTTCCATTTTATCTATTCCCTTCATAGTTTTATATGTTTCTATAAAATCCTCATTCATTCTTCTAAATTACAATGAATGCAATTCCAGTCTACTCAGTGTCCCCTCATAAACTAATCCTTAAACTCTGGATTCAATATATTCAATCTCCTCTGCACCGCCTCCAGGGCCAGTAGATCCTTTCACAAGTCAGGAAGCCAAAACTGCATGCAGTGCTCCAGGTGTAACCACAGCAGCACACTATACAGCTGGAGCATAACTCACCTCCTTTTAATCTCAATCCCTCCAGCAATGAAGGACAAAACTCGATTTGCCTTCTTAATTGCCTCTTGCACATGCAAACCAACTTTCTGCGATTCATAAACAAGGACATATAGGTCCCCCTGCACAGCAGCATGCTGCATTTTTTTTACCATTCAAATAATAATACGTTTTACTGTCATTCATAAAAACATGGATGACTTCACGTTTATCAACACCATATGCTGCCTCCCAAACTGTTGCCCATTCACTTAAATGATTTACATACCTGTGCAAACTTTCAGACCCTTCTCATAGAACACTTACAGTATGGAAACAGGCCCTTCAGCCCAACAATCCCACTCCCCTGAACACTATGGGCAATTTAACATAACCAATCTACCCAGCCTGCATATCTTTGGATTGTAGGAGGAAACCAGAACATCCAGAGGAAAGCCACACAGTCACTGGGAGAACGTGCAAACTCCACACAGACAGTCACCCAAGAATGAAATCGAACCTGTGTCCCTGGAGCTCGGAGGCAGCAGAGTTAACCACTGAGCCACCATGCCACCCCAGTTAACTTCTGCACGCTTTGTTCCACAATTTATCTTAGTGTCATCTCAAATTTCACACTTTACCCGTTGTCCCCAACTCCAAAGCATCTGTGTAAATTGAAAACAGATGTGGTTCCAAAACTGATCACTGAGGCACGCCACTAGACACTGATTACCAACCAGTTATCCCCATTCTTTGCTTCCTGTTAGTTAACCAATCCTCTATCCATGTGAATGCATTGCTTGTAACGCCTTGCACCTTCATCTTATGCAGCATCTTTTTGTACAGAACTTTACCAAATGCCTTTTGGAAATCTAGATACACCACATCTACTGGGTCCCCATTGCTGACCGCGTTCATAAATTCCAGGAAATGAGTTAAACATGAACTGCCCTTCATGAACCCCTGCAGCATCTGCCCAATGCGACAATTTCTACATCGATGTATTGCTTTTCCCCCCGCCCTTGATGGTAGATTCAATCATTTTCCCCCTTTAGAAGTTAAGCTAACTGGCCTACAATCCTTAATTTTTGTCTACTTCCTTTCATTAACACATTTGCTGCTCTCTAATCTGCTGGAACTGCTCCAGAGTCCAGCAAACTTTGGAAAATGACCACGAGCATATTTGCCATTTCTCCCGCCACATCTTTAGGTACTCTGGAATGCATTCCATCAGGGGCAGGAGACCAATACACATTTAGCTTGCCCAGCACTATCTCTTTCATTATAGTGATCGTTTTTAGGCCCTCACCTACCTTAGTCTCTTTGACATCAATTACTGGAATTTTATTCATGTCCTCCTCTGTGAAGACAGACACAAAATACCTGTTCAATGCCTCAGCTATTTCCTCATTTCACATTATTAATTCCTGTTCCCATCCTCTAAAGGGCCAATCCTTGCCTTCGACACTCTTTTTCATTTTATGTGTTTGTGGAAACTTTTGCTATCAGTTTTTATATTTTGAGCTAGTTTACTCTCATTTTATATATATTCCTTTTCTTTATAGTTTTTTTTGTGGCCTTATGTTGACATTTAAAGTTTTCCCTATCTTCCAGCTTCCAACTGGGTTTCACCACTTTGTGTGCCTTATCTTTCGATTTGATAGCCTCCCTTATTTCCACAGACATCCATGGCTGATTACCCCTCTTTCTATAGCCCTTCCTTTTATCTGGTATATACTTTTGCTGAACACTTTGAAAAATTCGTTTGAAAATCCTCCAGTTCCTCAACTTTCCTACCATAAAGTTTTTGCTTCCAGTTTACTTTAGCGAATTATACCCTCATCCTACTGCAGTCTCATCTGTTTAAGCGCGGGACACTGGTATTGGCTTTTAACTTCTCACTTTCCATTTATGTTTTAAACTCAACAAAAGTGCGCTCACTCCTTCTAAGAGGATCTCTAACCATAAGATCATTAATTATTCCTGCCTCATTACACAGGACCAGATCTAGGATAGTTTGGTCCCTCGTCAGTTCCATTACATACTATTCAAGAAAGCTGCCATCGATACATTCAGTGAGCTGTTCCCCAAGGCTGCCTTGACTGAGCTGGTTCAACCAGTTGACATGCAGATTAAAGTCCCGATGATAATTGCCGTACCATTTTTGCAGACTGGAGTTATTTCTTTGTTAGTTACTCGCCCTATTGTGATGTTAGCAATTTGTGGCCTAAACACTACGTCTATCAGTGACTTTTTCTTCTTAGAATTTTTAATTTCTAACCAAGCTGATTAAAACTTATTCTGCATATAACCTATATCATCTCTCACTACAGCCCTGAAGTCATCCTTAAATATCAGACCTACACCATTCCCCCTTACCTTCCTGTCTTCCCTTCTGAATAGTCTGATGCCCGTAGATATTTAATTCCCAGTTGTTACCATCCTGCAACCATCTCTCCGTAATGACTACTAAATCATATACATTCACGTAATTTCTGCCCTTAACACATCTACCATTTTCTTTCGGAATGCTACAAAAGTCCATTTTGCTTGTTTTTTGTAATTTGTTTTTCTGAATTCTAACATCTCCATCAATAATATCTCTTGAGTTTTTTTTTCATTTTTTAAAAATTTCTTTCATAGTCTTTGATGTAGTTTAGCCGTCCTGTTAACCTGCTGCTTTCCTGGATATTTACCACGATACTTCCTGTTGTTTTCCCCTTCATTTTCCCCAAATTCACTCGTTTAAAGTCCTAGCAACCACCCTATGTATGCTTTTCTCTAGAACACTGGTTCCACTGTCCCAAAGGTCCGACTGTCCCAAAGGTACGGATCCCCGCTGTTCGATAAGAGATGTAAATGTACCATGGAATGAAATGGAACTCCTCTTTCCCACAACCAATCCTTTAGCAACGTATTTAGTTCCCGAATTTTCTTATCCCTAAGCCAATTTGCACATGGCCCGGGTAGTACTCCAGAGACTGTTAACAATTGAGGTCCTGTTCCTTAATTTCTTTCCGAGTGCTTGATAATCCCTAAACAGGTTCTCCTTCCTAGCCTTGCCTATGTTGCTTGTTCAACCTCGTGATTCAATATCCTTTCAAGCAGATCAGAGATGTCCCGCAACTGGACCGGCAACACAATATGCGGGACTCTTGGTCCTGCTCGCAAAGGATGCGATCAATCGCCCGAATTAGAGAATCCCCTCCAACTATCACTTGTCTTTCTGTTCCACCCAGTGAATGGCCTTCTGTACTCCGATGCAGTAGTCAGCTGGCTCATCTTCCTCACAGCCCTTTACCTCATGCTCACTGGGAGAAAGTACCTCATACCTGTTCGACATGGTCAAGCTCTGAGCTTCCTCCATTCCTGAATTCAGGATGCCCCGAACCGCCTTACTTGCATTAAATACACTGCTCTCCATGATCTCTGACTGAATTTAAAGTTATTAATCTACTAGGTGTAAACACCTCCTGAAAAAAAAATCCTCCACCTCCCGGATATGCTGCAGTGCTTGAAGCTCAGATTTCAGGTCATCAACTCTGAGCCGAAGTTCCTCAAGTTCCACTCGCTGCAGGTGTGGTCACTGGAGCTCCCTGTTGGAATTGCCGGTCTCACATCATACAGCTACAGCACATTACTTGGTCAGCCATCTCTACGTGGATAATCATTTTGACAGCATAGTTCTTTGCCGTATTTTTCTTTCAAATTTAGTGCAAATTTCCTACTAGCAATCAGGTCACAGCTTCGATGTGACGTCAATCCAACTTGTCCGCAGCTACTGTGTACCCGAAGCTCAGTTAGCTTTATACTCATTCTGCGCTGCTTGGACCTCCCACTGCTCCCTACACAGCGCTATCACAGCCCTGATTTCCCGAATTTTAGCTACAATCGCATTTTGACTACTATTTTTAAACCCAGATAATGAAAAACTATGAAACATTACCTCTCTGCCAACACTAAAAGAAGTTTCCATCATTTAAGAACCATGATTGAATCACTTTTCAGCCTTCTCAATTTTGAAACATAAATGTCCCAGTTTCTTAATCATTTGCTTATTTACTTAAAAATGACTTTCTTGCAATATCATTAGGAATTTTCATTGTTGTCATATCCAATAAACATCCTAGTACACTCACTGCTCACAGAGCCACAGATTAATTTTTCCCTGTGTAATGGGGATAAAGGTGATGATGAATTGGACAGGACAGCCTGTGGCTATATAATCCAAGGCCTCATCAATGATGCATGTGGGGAATAAACTATATAGTAATACATTGTACATAATGAACTACTGGAATGCCCACCATCATCATGTTGATGATAACAATTAGTAAATCCTTTCCTACTATGGATACTAGTAGAAGTAAAACATTTGGATTTGCTACACTTTTCACGTGATAGGATCACAGTTGTCACTAGATTGACTGTGGAGAAGAGATATAGATTAGGAAATCCTAATTTAGGCTATTTTACTAATCATTTAATAATTATTTATTAATGAAAAAAAGTTCTTTGATATTCAATGATATTTTACTTTGCCTATATTTTGTATGGTTTATTTACCTTGATGTTACTGGCTTACACTAACAATGTTGATAGGAAAGGAATGTAACTGGAGGAATGATTAGATGAAAAACTCTTCAAGCGAAAAAGGCAGAAAGTTATATATTCTGGTCAAGTAATGCCTGTTTGTTAATGATGTGGTACTCTATTTACACAGTCAGAAGACTAACTCAACATGGTTATGAATAATCTGCGACAGGTGTCTGTCATGTACACCCTCATCAACGGTTTCAAGAAAACTGTCATGAAAGAAAAGGTCCTTATGTTTCTACCTGTGTCCAGACTCGACAAAACATGATTGCAAGCAGACCGTACATTACACTATATTGGATCAATGATGACAGACAAAGAGCCTGTTGCCAACCTACTTACCACATCACAACAGAAAAAGCACGCATGAACATTGGTTGACTAATGAAATAGACAAAGAAAAATAAACACGTTAGTATATATATATGTCCATATTCTGACCTGTATCCTTTGTGCTTTGTTGAATGGCAGCGAAGCTTACACAATTTATAACTGCCAACAGCAATTTTTCAAAAAAAAGAGTTCCAAAATTACCATATATCCTTAGCATTAAATGTAAGGACAAAACAATCAGGGAGTGATCCTATCTAGGATGTTGCTGATAAACCATTAATAAAGTCTTTATTGGATCGTGGGTGCACAGATGATGGAATATGGTGCCTCCCCAATGACATGGGGAAGAAGGCTGTGTCAAGTGATCAGATGACATGACCAGAGGGTTACTGTAACAAAGGAGATGACAGCCCTCAAACTCAGGCTTGAGAAGTAAGATTCTCCAGCTGATGGTCAATATAGGCGGAGACACCACTTGTGACCAGGAGCTTGCAATCACCCCGACTTGTGGTTTTAAGAAGAAAATGCAGCCGCAGGTGTGGCGAAGATTTTCCAAAAAGAGCATACTAGTCAACGTTCTGACTGCCTTTAGTGGCAGGGTTTGCATTTCCAGAATCGACTTGTTTTGACATAAAAAAAGAACAGCAGATGATTTCATCCGACCTCAGCAGATTTCTGACGTTACATTGCCGTTATTTTGACAAAGTGGGATGAGTCTTATCCTAAAACCAACCCTAGATTGGGTCTGTGACGATGATGGTTGGTGGGGACAATGATTAGTATTTAATAATTTTTTAAAAAACTTAACCAAAAGGAAATTGATATATGGGAGTACCTGTGACGAATAGCACTTTTTAAAAAAATTATGTTTAACATTGTTGCAATTTAACAGTTTCCTCCATGTTCCAGTGTAAAGGCCTGCATCATGCAGCAAATATTAAGCATAGCATGGCAGGTTCAAAAAATGGGACAGGGAATGCATGAAAAGTTATCTGTATTACTGACTGAGATATTTCTTCACCCGTGACATGCTGCATATCATTCAGTGATGGACAAAAAAAAAATGACTGGAGAGGTGACCATCCAAAACGAACGAGTTACATCAACGTATTTTGTATCATAATCCACCTCTATTCTGACAAGATACCAGTTGGAAAATTAAATGTGACATGACATCAGCTGGATGATCTGAAATCTGAATCTTCAAAGAACATATTTCAGTTTCTTTATGTGATCTAGTTCACACAGGCTCCAAAATTCTGAATTATTACATGCATCAAGCAGAATCGGATTTCTGATTCCGATTTTGTTTCAAGAATTTCAAGAGTCTTTTCATCTGAAGACGAAAACTTCCAATGGGAGGAATGCGGAATGTGGTGGCAGTCCTTGAGCTCACAAGGACGGATGGATGTCTAAACGTTAAAATAAATGAAATTGTTTCAACATGATGCCAAGAACAAAAGGCATTCAACGAATATTACAACCGATGTATTTATTAGCTTAAAATGTCATGAACATTAGTGCGTGTAAATATAGCCTGTGGAATTAATAACTGGACTTAAAGACTTACCAGAAATACTAATAGGAGCAAGCGCAGGACAGTATACCTTTTGAAGTCAATAATGTAATAATGTATCATCCACTGGTGCATATCTGTGAATCTGCTGGTCCTTTTCTTAGTGCACGGAGACAACACTCCTGTTAAGCCTGAACTACAACAGCGTTCCTTTTTAATAGAGACGACAATCCTCCAGTGGTACAATTCAATTGCATGGAGACTGACATTAATTATAATAATTAAACAAGCAATTTTATTAAACATTTTCAATCGAACTCTTCTATTTTCAGAATACACGTTTGACACATTCCTATTGTGAACAATATGTATCCCTTGAAAGAAACATCACATGCTTAAGTTAAACACTCTCCAATCAAACTAAACTGTCACGTCAATCTCTGTTGTATCTGTCAATTGATGAAGGAAGTGGGCTGAAAAGGAAGAGGATTTCTCCCCGGTTTCTGCGTAGGTTTCCTTAGGGTGCTCCGGTTTCCTCCCACAGTCCAAAGGTGTGCAGGTTAGGTGGATTGGACATGCTCAATTGCCTGTAGTGTTCAGCGATGTGTAGATTAGATGGGTTATGAGGGAATTGGTCTGGGTGGGATGATCTGAGGTTCAGTGTGGACTTGTGGGACCGAAGGGTTTGTTTCCACACTGTAGGGATTCTATAATTCTATGATTTGTTGGCTTTTGTTTTCTCTGATAACTCTACTTGTCCAGTTGAGCTTTGTACTTTACCCAATTGAAAGAGGTCTTTTTTTTTTCAGATCCAGGGATAGCCGTTTTAAAATAGAAATGAGGACAAATTACTTCTCTCAAAAGGTCGTGAATCAGTATAATGCACTCGCCCGAGTGCTTTGGATGCTAGCCCATTATGAACACTAAAGGATGAGATAACTAATTTTAATAATTAACTTGTAGAAGGGCTGTGGAGAGAGGGCGGGAAAGTGGAGTTGTGGCCGAGATGAGGCCAGCATTACCATACCATGTAGCCGAGCATGTCCAAGGAACTGGATTAAGCATTCTGCTCCGAGTTCTCATGTTGTCATGTTCGTATAATCTCTCCCTGTACAATCAACTTGCCTTGACAAGAGATGTAGACAATATGCCCGTGACAGCTAATGTAGAAATTCTTTAGCCCTTTTCACCTGCTCAGCAGATTCTTTTTCAGATGTCACACTGTTTAGGAAAGGCTTAATCGTCCGGTAGTCTGATGTTGTAAGGAAATTGAGGTTGCTCTGCACTCTGTCACTAAGCTTAGAACAGAGCGATGATTGTGTTGACTTTTTCCTTTAAGTGACAGATTCCTGCGTTTCTTAGAGCTGAGACATACAAAGCTATCAACAATTAACTGCTTTACTTTGTTTCTGACAGATAATGATGTGGCAAAATGCTGGAACTAACATTTGAACTCCAGATGCTGATGTTCTAATTAAAACTTCCACTGCCATGGCAATGGTTCGATGTGTCCATGCAACATTGATGGGGATAACAGCAAACGAAAAGTTTGTGAAAGAGATTCATTTTGAACAACATCTTGGAGAAGGGACGAGAAGTGGAGATATTTAAGCAGGGAATTCAGAGCTTTGTGTTGACGCATCTGAATTCTTACTGAATATTGGTTAAGTGGAAAGGCATATTCTACCTCCTGATGAATATGTTTGTGTTTGTGTTGTGAGATCAGTAAGGTCTAAACATGTCGAAGTACATTAAGTGGAAGAAGATAGCAAACAGAATTATGAAGCCAATTAGGAGGAGGAGGATATGGCAACGCTGATTCCTAACGAATATGTTGCAATTGTTATTTGCAAAAAAAAATGTGGTGGCAATAATTCTATCATAGCCTGGTCGTTATGTTAAGAAAATAACAACACAAATTCACAGGAACAGTGCAGAAGAAAACGTTGAATTTTGCTTCAATTTGGGAACTTTATCCAGGATCGGCTGGGAGATGTATTCCATGAAACAAAGGAGATTGAGATGTGAATTAATTGAAGTGTATCAAATGATGAAGAGCCAAGACTGCATAAAATGAAGGATAGCTTCTTGAACTCAGCAAAAGGATCAACAAACAGAGGACATGAATTTCAAGTATAGTTCAGGTGGTGGGGGTAGGGAGGGGGAGGAAATAAGTTGACTGTTCTTTTACTTCCAAGAAGCCAACGCGAACGTGTAAATCACTGCCTGGTAGAAACACAAACTCTCACCACCTTTCATAAAATCTAGAATTTAAGAGCTGTGACCAGTAGGGCTTCAGAACCAGTGCTGGAAAATGACTAAGCATGATAGTTCTTCAAAGACTAACACAGACAGGATATACTGAAAGATCATCTTCTCACTGCAGTGATTGGAATGATGTTAGGAAGGTGTATACAATAGAACATGAGTTTTCTGATTCGGGCTGTTAACCTCGTCCAATCAGGTATCCCTGGTTGACAGATATCAAAAGGACTCTTGGGCTTTCTTCTCAATCTCGGAAACAACTCTGAGGTAGCTGGGTCAGTGGCAGGTGCTATGCACGTGTAAATAAAAATTGAATTGGTGACGGGAAACCGGCCACTTTGGAGTAATTTCTCTCAACAATACATATTCTGCACTTTATATGATTCAATTATTTTCCCAAACACCAGCAAAACCCATCTGCTCTGAAAACAGCAAATCAGCTGAATTTTGTGTAAGCAGCAAGACTGAACTCAGCGACTAATTTGAGGAAACGATTTGGAAATTTCAACTCTCAAGAAAACTGAACAGCTGATGTCTTTATATATTACTACATGACCAGCTACCCGCATACATTGCCACTGTAAAGACTATGCTTTTTTGGTTTTGTGCTTTAAAAAAAGTGCAGACTGAAATGAAAAAGGAGTGTGTTGAAATCGAGAGATTTACAAGAAAGCTGAAAAGTTTGAAAGTGAGGAATTTGATACTTTTTTGAGAGCTTTATTTATGAAGTTGTGGGTGACAGTCATGTAGATGAAATAGAGCTCAGAGGTAGTTTACAAATGAAGCAGATAGACATGAACTAGAGCCAATTATTAATGCCCACGTTTCTCTGCCTGCCAAAAACTATGTGATTTGTTACCAGGTAGCTGAACAGCTTGGGAATTGAATAGGACAGGAAAATAATTGGCAGAGCAGAAGAGTAACCAGGAGGTCTGCAGCTGTCAACAATTCACTCTCTTTCAGTTCAGTGCAGTAAGCCACACTAAACCTGAAGGAAAACAACTTATCTTTTCTTCAGCAGATGTCTTTAATTCGATAGGTGAGAGACTATTACAGACACATTGTGCCACTATCAAACCTCATTTCCCTGGCTCCTTCCCAAACCCTGAAACTCAAGTGGGAAACTACTATTTTCAATGCAAAACATCACCATTCTTCGTGCCGATCCTCAGAACCAAAATGGTGAAAGCAATGAATACGAAAATCCCAAAGTAGAGATAATAATAACTGCCAATGCTGGAGTCTGAGATAACGCAGTGTGAAGCTGGAGGAACACAGCAGTCCAGGCAGCATCAGAGGAGCAGGAAAGCAAACGTTTCTGGTCTGGACCATTCTTCCTGTCTTTTTCTTTCTGAAGAAGAGTCCCGACCTGAAACTTCAGCTTTCCTGCTCCTCTGATGCTCCCCGGCTTGCTGTGTTCCTCCAGCTCCACACTGTGCTATAATCCCAATATAGACAAGAAGTGTGGAATGAGACACGTCGGATCTGTTAGAAATAGAGAGTAAGGGCACCAGACAAAGATAGAGAGAGAGAGAAAAAGAGATAGAGAACTAAAGAGACAAGGGCAATCAACGAGAGAGAGAGAGAAATCAGTATCAAAAGCAGAGAAACAGAGAGTGACAAAATCAGAAGCTGAAAGAGCATCTGAAAGACCGTGAGATGAAGCCAATTAGAGAGAAATAATCAGAGCAAGAGAATGAGGGAAACTCAGAGGGGTTGAGCGGGTCGATTGAGAGAGGAAGAGAGGTTATGAGATAGAGATACAATGAGAAATGGGAAACAGAGTGTCAGAAATTAACAGAGAAGGAGAAAAGAAGTGATAGAAAGAGAAAATGGCCATGTAAGGACTATCTCCAATAAGAGAGAGTCTGAACAACACCTCTTAACATTGAAAAGTGTTCTCATCACTGAATCCCCAGTTATCCTTAGGCACACCATTAACCAGAAACTGTACTGCATTTCAATATAAATAACATGGCTGGAAGAACAGATTGCAGTATTGGAATCCTACAGTGAATAACTCACCTCTATCTCTCCGAAGCTTGTTCACAGTCCAAGTCAAGAGTGCAATGGAGTACTCTCAACTTCCCTGGATGTGTGCAGCTCCAACAACAGTCATGAATCTTAACACCTTCCAGGACAAAGCCGCACGCTTGATTAGGGCGACATCCACAATTAACCACTACCTTGACTACCAAAGCTCCAGAGAAGCTGTGTGTATTATCTACAAGGTGAACTACAGAATACGACTAAAGCTCCTCAAAAAACACTTGCCAAACCCACAACAACTATCATCTATCATGGAAAAGGCAGGAGACAGATGGAAGCACCACCATTTGCACATAGCCCTCAAAGCCACTGACATGAAAAAAAAATCGACATTCTGTCAGCTTCGTGGCTTCAAATTCTGGAACTGCCCTGCACCAAATGGAGTGCTGCTGTTTAAGAAGGCAGCTCACCACCACTTCCTGAAGGGCTTCTAGGAATGGGCAATAAAAGTGTCCTAGCCAGCAACTTGTACCCCATAAACGTATTTAGAAACAAGACAGAGAGAGAAAATGATATCTAGAGACTCAGTCAATGAGGATTATAGAACACAATGGCATAGAAACAAATCATTTGGCGCAACCAGTTATTGCTGGTGGTCCTACATACCACATATTGTCTACAGTTTCACTTTAACAACTGTCTGCGTTGAGGACTTTCCACATTCGTGCAACACTTGCAATAAGCTAGGTCTTCCTGAATTGCATATTGAATTTCTTGTTGATGATGTTATATTGATGGCCTCTACTTATGCACTTCCCAACAAAAGGTGAAATGTTTTCTTTGTAGTACTGTTATCAAAACTTCGTTTCTGCACACCTTCTCTTACCTGCAAGTATTTTTTCATAATACAGCAACCAGAATTTCATCAGTGATCCAAATGTGGTTTGACCAAAGGTCTGTACAGGTTGAACATAACCCCCATCCCTCCCCATGATTTACAATTCTAACCCTCCTGAAATAAGGTACAATAATTGGCTTTACTTTCTCTATGACCTGAATTTCGATCAGTGCCTCTGTACATTGAGATCACTTTATGCCTTTGATAAACCTACACTCATACAATCCCTATGCCACATTGAACTGCTTCACATTTGTCTGTGTGGAAACTTCATTTGCCAATGTTTTCTCCATTTTGAACTCTGTCACGCTGTTGTTATTGCTGTACTGCAATGAATAATGCCACACACTAATATCCAAGTTTACCCTATTTGGCCTAATGCAACAATCCAGGAGACATTGGTTCCTGAGAAACTCTAATTCTCCAAAGAGTCATTTTGATGGCTTGAAGGCAAAACCCAGTGCCAAGACAGAGCAGCTAGTTAGAATTATTCAGACAGGACAAGAACATGCCGGGGCAACTGAAGGACAGTAAAAGGCGGATCAGTGCATGACTATCAAGAGAGAGGGAGAGACCATGGCTCTCACTAACTCAGCTCTCACTGACCCTCACATCCCCTCGCTCACTCATTGTCAATTCTCCCACTCAATAACTTTCATTCCTCCTCATTCACTGACTCCCACTCCCTCCCCTCTCGCCCACTGACTCTCACACTAACTAACTCTCAAACTCCCTTTACTTACTGGATCTCACTCACCAACTGTCACTCCCACTGTTCTCACTCTCTGACTCTCAATGGCCTCTCACTAACTGACTGTCACAACACCCTCAACCACAGACCATCACACTCCCTTCACTCACTGACTCTCACTCGTCTCTTGCTCATCGACTGTCCTTCCCGTCCACTCACTGAGTCTCAGTTACCACCTCAATCAATGACTTTCACTTTTCCCTTCACTCACCGACTCTCAGTTCTCTCTGTCCATACGTCAAGTATTTCCTCAGCCACTTGACACATCCCTCCTCCAGGTAAATCATCCACTGCTGATTGTTGGACTTATTCTGCTCCATCTACTTTTTAGATGCTCTCTCCCCATGAGTCTGGCGTCATCCATACTCTATGATCTTTGTCAAAGCTGATACAATCGTGTCCGTCCCAACCCCTCTGGTAGAACTCAAGCCTCGTCCCTTCATCTCTCAGTTCACAGGCAATCAGCATCTGCATTGTTTGGGTTCCTGAAAAGCAGAGCCAATCAGAGCCAATCCCAATGGGACACCACAACCAACAGAGACTGAGATGAGCCACTTACGGCGGAATGCACACCCTGTACACACGTGTAGCCATAAGGCAGTTTCAGTGGGAGATCACCCAACCACCAGAGATATTTCCAATAACAGTTCCTGAGGAAGAAGACACTGACGTCAAAGAACCAGTTAGAGAAAATCCAATGAGATCTCTCTTCCCTTTACCCACAACTTCACAACCTTGGAAATCCATATCCCACTCGAATCCCAATTTTCCTCAGTCACATTGTGATTCCCAGGACATAGTGTTCAAGAAATGGAAGACAACGACTCATCACCTGATGGATTTGTCCCTGACAGTATACTCAGAATATTGGCCTTAAAATACAACTGTCTGTCTTTTGAGAGAAGCCCTTTTCGCTCCCAGGACAAGGAACCACCACTCCTTACCATCCACTACCCCCATGGCACCAATTCCTTTTGATTGATGTGACACATGACAAACTAGATTCATCCTCATAAACAATAAACACAAACTCTCGGAAACCAGGAGACAAGGTCATACAAGTAAGGAAGCACCTCAGTGTGTGTCTAAAATGCCAAAAGAGAGTGGCAATCAGTCTAATATTCCCCATAGAGATGGGCAGAGGCAAAAGTATATTATCTCCAAAACACAAAAACCACAGGGAGGGATACATCATGGGAACAGAGCATGAAATTTCAAATTTACACAGAAATACACAAGACGCAACTGAGCTGTTGAGGCTTGTGCTGTTCTGCAGCTATATTGGGTGACCCGGGACAACCACATCTGCAATATATGTATGCAACAAGGATGTTACAGAGACTGGAGCATTTTAGGAATAAGGAGAGATTGAACAAGCTGGGACTTCTTTCCCTGGAGAGTTGGAGGCTGAAGGGTGATGTTCCAGCATTTTATAAAATCATGAATGTCTTGGATAAGGTGACTAGTCAAAGGGCTGGGAGTCTAAAACAAGAGGGCATATGTTTGAGGTGAGGGGGGTGGGGGGAAGTAATAGGGACCCGAAGAGTAACATTTTCATACTAAGAGTGGTAAATATATGTAAAGGACGAACAGAGAAAGTGTTAGATGCCAGTAGAACTACAACATTTAATACACTTTTGGAACTGGTACCTGAGTAGGAAAGTTTTAGAGGGAGATAGTAGGAACTGCAGATGCTGGAGAATCTGAGCATTTCTGAAGAAGGGTCTAGGCCCAAAACATCAGCCTTCCTGCTCCTCTGATGCTGCTTGGCCTGCTGTGTTCATCCAGCCCCACACCTTTTTATCTAAATTTTAGAGGGATATGGGCCAAATTCAGGCAAATGGAACTTTTTTAATTTGGGAAATTTGGTTGGCATGGAGAGGTTGGACTGAAGGGTCTGTTTACATGCTTTATGACTCTATGACTAGAATTTAGAACTGATGGGCTGGATTGAAACTTCTACTGTGATGCCATGGGCACCCTTCTCCAGGAGGTTATCCAGCCCCTATGCAAGAAATTTTGAATTTGGCCTCTGGTAAAGTGTAGGAATTCATGATTACCAAGGACAAAACAAGGACAGAGAACAAAACAGTAATACTTTAAGGGGTTTCAGCCCTTGGACATAGCTAACAGATAAAACCTTCTTTCAGTTAATATGGAGGAGAGCAGAGACTGCACAGAAAATGAGCAAACTGATGGTGGTACTGTCATGCATAGAGATTTTCAAGAGGGGAGAGTGAAAAGAAGTGGAAATACAGTACAGGAAGGGAAATGGATACTGCTCTGTGCAGCTGAGAATCTCATAAAGACATAAGACCATAAGACATAGGAGCAGAAATTAGGCCATTCGGCCCATCAAGTCTGCTCTGTCTTCCAATCAAGGCTGATAAGTTCCTCACCTCCATTCTCCTGCTTTATCTCCGTAACCCTTGATCCCCTTGATAATCAAGAACCTATCAATCTCAGTCTTAAATGTACTCAATGAACTGGCCTCCACAGCCTTCTGTGGGAGTCAATTCCATAGATGTGCCATTGTCTGGCTGGAGAAGTTTCTCCTTATCTCCATTCTAAATAGTATGCCTTTTACTCTCAGGCTGTGCCCTCGGGTCCTAGACTCTCCTACAAATCGAAGCATCTTCCCAACATTCATTTCGTTCAGGCCATTCAGTATTTTGAAAGTTTCAATTAGGTGCCCCGTCATCCTTCTAAACTCCAATGAGTTTAGTCCCAGAGTCCTCAAATGTTCCCCATATGTTAAGCTTTCCATCCCTGGGACCATTCTCGTGAACCTCCTTTGAACTCGCTCCAGGGCCAGTACTTCCTTCCTGAGATATGGGGCCTAAAACTGCACATAATACTCCAAATGTGGCCTGACCAGAGCCTTATAAAGCCTCAGCAGTACATCCCTGGTTTTATATTCAATTCCTCTCAAAATAAATGCCAACATTACATTTGCCTTCCGGACTACTGACTCAACATGCAAGTTTACATTGAGAGAATCCTGGACTAGAACTCCCAGGTCTCTTTGCATTTCGGACTTTTGAATTTTCTCCCCATTTAGAAAATAGTCCATGCGTTTGTTCGTCTTACCAAAGCACATAACCTCACACTTTCCCACATTGTACTCCATCTGCCACTTCTTGGCCCACTCTCCTAACCTGTCCAAGCCCTTCTGCAGCCTCACTACCTCCTCAATACCACCTATACCTCCACCTATCTCTGTATCATCTGCAAACTTAGCCAGAATGCTCACTGTTCCTTCATTCGGATCATTAATGTACGAAGTGAAAAGTTGTGGTCCCAACACTGACCATTGTGGAACGCCACTCATCAACAGCTGCCATCCTGTGAAAGACCCCTTTATCCCTACCCTCTGCTTTCTGCCAGACAGGCGATCTTCTATCCATGCTAGCGCCTTGCCTCTAACACAGTGGGCCCTTATCTTACGCAGCAGCCTCCTGTGTGGCACATTATCAAAGGCCCTCTTGAAGTCCAGGTAGATAACATGCATTGGCTCTCCTTGGTCTACCCTGCTTGTTATTTCCGCAAAGGATTCTAGTAGATTTTTCAGGCATGACCTTCCTTTGATGAAACCATGCTGACTTTGCCATATTTTACTATACAATTGAAAATATTCAGAAATCTCATCCTTTACAATGGACTCCAATGTGAAGGGTACCTCTTCAGTCTGGAGAGGGGTTTGGTGAAAACGTACAGTCCACTCCCCCGTGTGAGCTTTCAAAACAACCTTGTTGCAATTTACAGTGAAAGCTGAGACAGGACATGCTGCCCTCCAGGCACAGGCTACTGTTCTATGTAATCCAATTTCACAATGATGGAGTTTGTTTTTGCTCATGATCAGTCGCTACTCTTGGATAAAAGATAGAATTAAATGGCACTCAATGTCTGTGTACCTCACTACACCACCTTCCCCCAACCCCACCACACCAATAAATCACAGGCTTTGTTATGTTATCACTTTAACATTGTTAGCTCATTTGTTGGACGGCTGATTTGCAATGCATCGTAATGCCACTTCTTGGGTTCATGGCTGATGTTACCGTGAAAGTCTATACTTCTGAACCTCTTCCCTCAGGTTAAACCACCACTAGCTGTCTCTCTAATGAGAGTACAGTCCTATGGTTCATAATAACGATGTTAACAATACCTTATCCCGTGAGAAAATCACCATTAAATATAAATTGTGTGGAACGGTGGATCAGTAGTTTGCACCCATGCCTCACAGCACAAGATGTGGAGGTGCCGGTATTGGACTAGGGTGGAAAAATTCAGAAACTACATGACACCAGATTATAATCCAACAGGTTTATTTGAAAGCAGAAGTCTTCTAACAATTGAAGAAGGATTAAGGGTCCGACAGCTTGCGTCTTCAATTAAACCTGTTGGACAATTACCTGGTGTTGTGTGGTTTTTGACTTTGTTCACAACACGAGGGAGTCTGGTTCGATTCAAGCCTTTACACTTCATCTTGTATCTACATAGGTTTCCTTTGGGTGCTCTGGTTTGAACCCACAGTCCGAAGACGTGTTGGCTAGGTGGATTTGCCGTGGTAAATATGGGAACAGCGTAGGGAGTCTGGGTCTGGATTTAAAGCCCTTTGGAGGGTGCATTCATGAATGAATGCTTGTTACCTCCTTTGAGGAGGTAACAAGTAAGTCAGACCAGGGGAACCCAGTGGATGTTATCTATCTAGACTTCCAAAAGGCCTTTGATAAGGTGCTTCACGGGAGGCTGCTGAGTAAGGTGAGGGCCCATGGTGTTCAAGATGAGTTACTGGCATGGATTGAGGATTGGCTGTATGACAGAAGGCAGAGAGTTGGGATAAAAGGCTCTTTTTCGGAATGGCAACCGGTGACAAGTGATGTCCCGCAGGGTTCAGTGTTGGGGCCGCAGCTGTTCACTTTATATATTAATGATCTGGATGAAGAGACTGGGGGCATTCTGGTGAAGTTTGCTGATGATACGAAGTTGGGTGGACAGGCAGGTAGTACGGAGGAGGTGGGGAGGCTGCAGAATGATTTTTAGACAGTTTAGGAGAGTGGTCCAGGAAATGGCTGCTGAAATTCAACGTGAGCAAATGTGAGGTCTTGCACCTTGGAAAAAAGAATACAGGCATGGACTATTTTCTGAACGGTGAGAAAATTCATAAAGCCGAAGTACAAAGGGATCTGGGAGTGCTAGTACAGGATTCTCTAAAGGTTAACTTGCAGGTTGAGTCTGTGATTAAGAAAGCGAATGTAATGTTGTCATTTATCTCAAGAGGGTTGGAATATAAAAGCAGTGATGTGCTTCTGAGATTTTATAAAGCTCTAGTTAGGCCCCATTTAGAATACCGTGTCCAATTTTTGGCCACACACCTCAGGAAGGACATACTGGCACTGGAGCGTGTCCAGCGGAGATTCACACGGATGGTCCCTGGAATCGTAGGCCTAACATACGATGAACGGCTGAGGATCCTGGAATTGTATACATTAGAGTTTAGAAGGTTGAGGGGCGATCTAATAGAAACTTACAAGATAATGCATGGCTTAGAAAGTGTGGACGCTGGGAAGTTGTTTCCATTAGGTGGGGATACTAGAACCCATGGGCACAGCCTTAGAATTAGAGGTGGTCAATTTAGAACGGAAATGAGGAGACATTTCTTCAGCCAGAGAGTGGTGGGTCTGTGGAATTCATTGCCACAGAGCGCAGTGGAAGTCGGGACATTGAATGTCTTCAAGGCAGAGATTGATAAATTCTTGATCTCGCAAGGAATCAAGGGCTACGGGGAGAGTGCGGGTAAGTGGAGTTGAAATGCCCATCAGCCACGATTAAATGGCAGAGTGGACTCGATGGGCCGAATGGCCTTACTTCCACTCCTATGTCTTATGGTCTTATGTCTGAATGTTTAGCATTTGGAATAGGGACTTTACTCCTATGTTACTCATCCACAAATTTCGATGGTGTAGAGTGTTAATCTTCAACGTTCTTTAGCATGACCTTGCAAACTCCCAACATCAAGAGTCTGGGAGAACCAGGGCAGCAGATGCATGGGGATAACCACCAGTGGCTTTATGCTGAGAGGCTACAAATATCTGTGGTCAACATCGACATTCCGGGAAGAATATTGATGGGGCATTGTGGGCCGCCACTTGCAATTTCCCTGCATTCCACCATTATTTGTGGACGAGACGGCATTCTTTCACTGCCTTTTCATCAAATTTCTGGTGCTGCCTTCTGAACAGTGGGTGCTCTTTTCCTCCAAGAACTGTTACCATTCCTTAAGATACCTTCTGCAGAGCAATTGGGAATGGCGAATGATACTCACTTCTTATGAACAATAAAAGAAAGATTGGGCATTATGGGCTTGTATCATTGGAGTTTAGAAGAAATGTAACCCTATGGGAATGTATAAGGCCCTGCAGAGACTTGGCAGCCTCAGTGCTGAAAGAATTTTTTCCATTGTGGGAGAGACTATAACGAGGAGGCTGTTTGAAAATAAGGAGTCTTACATTAAGATGAGGGTGAAGAGGAATTTTTATGCCTCGTAAAGTACTGCGATGTTAGAACTGTTCTTCCAAATGATCTTTGAATTATTTTTTAAAATTTAATCCTTGTGAGGGAGATAGACATTCTCTCCAGCAAGTGCAGCAAAAGATGCTGGTCTTTGTGTAATCCTTGGTGAACATTCCTGCATCTGACCTAACGATGGAGAACACTGATGAAGCGGCTGAAGACTTCAACACTAAATGTGGGTTTATAAGGGTAGGGTCTGAGTGGATTACCTACAGAGGATGGGGCATTCACCAGGGTGGTCCTCAGGATCAGAGAGTTAAAAGATGAGTAAGTTTGTATCACATTTAAAACGGAAGATTGAATATCATTCTGATTCAGATTGCATCAAAAAAGTCACAAGAATAGACAGAATCAATGCAGACTGAAAAAAAATGAATCAAGAACAAAGGGAACCATTTTCAGCTGGGAATTCAAAAGTAAAATCAATGATCTCATCTTCACAAAAAGAACGGCGGGAAAATCGTGCATTCACGCTCCAAATATAATTAATTCTGGAAGCCTTCAGAACTGTGGCTTATTGTATTGACAAATACAGAACAAGGGTGTGATACAGATTGACGAAAAATTCATTGAAAGGCAAGATAGGCCCAAGTCAAAGTCGAAAGTTGCAGTAACGAAGTTGCCTTGATGCAAAGCAGTCATTAAAATAGATGTGGATAATCGAAAGGTGTTTAGTTTTGAGCAAAACCAAGCAAACAAGACATGGGGCTGCGTAGGAATGTAACGAAAATTGAGGACAGTGTTCATGTTCTGAATTTGTGGAAATCAATATGGAACCCTGAAGTCCGTAAAAACGGCCTGAGTGGAAAATGAAGTGTTGTTCCTGCAGCTTGCATTGATTTTTTTTGGAACAAACCGGGAAAATTAACAGTAAACAAGAGAATGTTTAGAAATGACAAGTAACTTGCTCAAGTCCAAACGGGAGATACTTGAAAAATATTCAGTTTTGTCAATGGCGTGGAGAACGCATTGTGAGCACCAAATTGTGTGGGACTGACTGTTTGACTGTTGCTGCTTTATTCTTCTTTCCACTCTCCAGCCACATGTTCTTCTCCATCAGTAAAACCAAAACTACCAGAAAATGCGCACCGTCTGTAACACAAATACACGTCTGTTATGGTCACTAACGGACTTCATTTCCCATCCATTGAAGGTTAGTGTCCCAGTATCCCTGCGTTGCATTGACCCCTTCAGACCCAATTAGCTTCTTCCATACTGCAGTCAGTCCAAACATTTTTGCTTCACTTGGCTAGCTTTATGTAAAATCCTTTTAAAAGGTATATCTTCTCAATCCATGAGACGTGTCATTCACTGATAAGTGCTGTCACAGGCTATGAATTGGGTCTTATATAGGTTCTACTCCGATCTGTAAGCTGGACCCTACACCGATAATGTCCCTGTCACTCGGTGGACTGTGTTCTCTACTGCCTTTTGCCCTCTCAATGTGTGTCCTGCATTAACACTGACCCTGTCAATTCTGCACTGATATTGACCCTCAATCTATATCCAACACTGACAATGACTCCCTCAACCACTACTGGCCTCTACTGCCACTCACCATCTCAGTCTGTGCCCTTTACTAATGAAACCTCTCAGTCAGTGTCTTGCACTGACACTGACAGTCTCAGTCTGTGTCCTGCACTGACACAGACCCTCTTACTGGCAATGTCCCTGTCAGTCCGTGAGCTGTATCCAGTACTGACACGGTCCCTCTCAGTCTGTGAGCTGTGTCCTGTACTGACATTGACCCTCTGAGCTATACCTGCACAGATTCAATTCAACTCACTCCGTGAGCTAAGCTGGGCCCTGTACTACAAAACATTAAAATGGTTTTCCTGTTTGCCAAGACTGTTCGATTCGAATTGGACTTTGACCGCTCACTCCTTTTCATATTTGCCACGATGAAACCAATCAGCAATAAAAGTCTGTTTAGTTCACTCATATCCGAGATATGTTGATTCGCAGAGACTAAAAAAAAACTTTCCAAATGTGGTGAACTATTGAATCAGATTAATACTCGCACTCATCATCTGTTTCTGGCAGGGGAGTGGGGAATGAATTTAGCTGGAAAAAGTTTGATTCAGAAATATTAGGACCAGAGAGAAACCGGGCTGAATCTCTTGCACCATTAATTTAGATGATTCCTTGTCTTTATCTCAACTACTTTCTCAGATACTTAATGTTCCAAAACAAGTGCCAAAGTTCGAAGCTCTAGTTATCCCAATATCCACAGGAGGACAAGTTTTGAAATGTGAATTTATTTTGATGTGAACATATGCTCTGTTATCAACTTTATTCAATCAACAGCCCCAAAATTCCTCCTCCCTCACCATCTTCTCTCCCTCACTTACTCACCATTCCCTCTCTCCTCCGCTATCCCAACTCTCCCACTCTCCCCTCTCCCCGTCTTCCCTCCCTGCCTCCCCGTCTTCCCTCCCTGACTCCCTCTCCTTCTCTTCCCATCTCCCCTTCCCCATCTCCCCATCTCTGACAACCTTATCCATCTTCCCCTCCACTTCCCCTTCCCTTTTGATTCCCTTGCCCTTTCTCTGGTCTTCTCTCCCACGCACTATTTCCACCTACACCCTCACCTTCCGCTCTCCCATTCCCTCAACCCCTTGGCCTCCCATTTCACTTTCTCCCTCTCTCCTCTTTCCCTACCAAAGAACAAAGAACAAAGAAAACTTACAGCCCAGGAACAGACCCTCCGGCCCTCCAAGCCTGTGCCGATCCAAATCCACTGTCTAAACCTATCGCCCAATTCCTAAGGATCTGTATCCCTCTGCTCCCCACCTACTCATGCATCTGTCCAGACGCACCTTAAATGAATCTACCGTGCCTGCCTCTACTAGCTCTGCTGGCAACGCTTTCCAGGCACCTACCACCCTCTGTGTAAAGTACTTTCCGCGTGTATCCCCCTTAAACTTTTCTCCTCTCACCTTGAACGCGTGACCCCTCGTTATTGAATCCCTCACCCTGGGAATAAGCTTATCTCTGTCAACCCTGTCTATACCCTTCATGATTTTGAAGACCTCAATCAGGTCGCCCCTCAATCTCCTTTTTTCTAATGAAAACAATCCTAACCTACTCAACCTCTCTTCATAGCTAGCACCTTCCATACCAGGCAACATCCTCGTAAACCTTCTCTGTACCCTCTCCAAAGCTTCCACATCCTTTTGGTAATGTGGCGACCAGAACTGTACACAGTATTCTAAATGCGGCCGAACCAAAGTCTTGTACAATTTTAACATGACCTGCCAGCTCTTATACTCAATACCCTGTTCGATGAAGGCAAGCATACCATATGCCTTCTTGACCACTCTATCCACCTGTGCAGCCACCTTCAGGATACAATGGACCTGAACTCCCAGATCTCTCTGCTCATCAACTTTTCCCAAGGCTCTTCCGTTTACAGTATAGTTCGCTCTAGAATTAGACCTCCCAAAATGCATCACCTCACACTTGCCCGGATTGAACTCCATCTGCCACTTCTCCGCCCAACTCTCCAGTCTATCTATATTCTCCTGTATTCTTTGACAATCCCCTATGCTTTCTGCTACTCCCCCAATCTTCGTGTCATCTGCAAACTTACTGATCAGACCACTTATGCCCTCTTACAGATCATTTATGTATATCACAAACAACAGTGGCCCCAGCACTGATCCCTGTGGAACACCACTGGTCACCTTTCTCCATTTCGAGAAACTCCCTTCAACTACTACTCTCTGTCTCCTGTTGCTCAACCAGTTCTTTACCCACCTAGCTAGAACACCCTGCACACCATGTGACTTCACATTCTCCATTAGTTTACGATGGGGAACCTTATCAAACGCCTTACTAAAGTCCATGTAGATGACATCTACAGCCCTTCCTTCATTTATCAACTTGGTCACTTCCTCAAAGAACTCTATTAAGTTAGTAAGGCATGATCTCCCCTGCACAAAACCATGTTGCCTATCACTGATAAGCCCATTCTTTTCCAAATATAAATAGATTCTATCCCTCAGTACCTTCTCCAGCAACTTTCCCACCACTGACGTCAGGCTTACTGGTCTGTAGTTACCTGGAATATCCCTACTACCCTTCTTGTACAGAGGGACAACATTAGCAACTCTCCAGTCCTCCGGCACTTCACCTGTGTTTAAGGATGCTACAAAGATATCTGTCAGGGCCCCAGCTATTTCCTCTCTCGCCTCCCTCAGCATCCTGGGATAGATCCCATCCAATCCTGGGGATTTGCCCACCTTAATATCCTTTAGCCTACCCAACACATCTTCCCTCCTTATGTCAACGTGATCCAGAGTAAACAAACTTCTATCTCTAATCTCAACATTCATCATGTCCCTCTCCTCAGTGAACACTGATGCAAAGTAATCATTGAGAATCTCACCCATTTTCTCAGGTTCGACACAAAACCTTCCTTCCTTATCCTTTAGTGGACCAACCCTTTCTCTAGTTACCCTCCTGCTTCTTATATATGAATAAAAGGCCTTGGGATTCTCCTTAATTCTGTTTGCTAAAGTTATTTCATGACCCCTTTTAGCCCGCTTGATTCCTCATTTAAGATTGGTCCTACTCTCCCAATATTCCTCCAAGGACCGTTCTGTTCTTAGCTGCCTGGACCTTATGTACGCTTCCCTTTTCCTCTTGGCTAGTCTCACGATTTCTCCTGTCATCCACGGTTCACGAATCTTTCCTTTCCTATCCCTTGTTTACAAAGGGACATGCCTATCCTACACTATCTTCAACCTATCTTTGAAAGCCTCCCACATATCAAATGTGGACTTTCCTTCAAATAGCTGTCCCCAATCCACATTTCCCAGCTCCTGCCAAATTTTGATATAATTGGCCTTGGCCCAGTTTAGTATTCTTCCCTTAGGACCACTCTCATCTTTGTCTACGAGTATTCTAAAACTTACAGAATTGTGGTCACTATTCCCAAAGAAATCCCCCACTGCAACTTTTACCACCTGACCTGGCTCATTCCCCAACACTAGGTCCAATATGGCCCCTTCCCTAGTTGGACTATTGACATACTGCTCTAGAAAACTTTCCTGGATGCTCCTTACAAATTCTGCCCCATCCAGACCTCTGTCACTAAGTGTATCCCAGTCAATGTTGGGAAAATTAAAATCTCCCATCACCACCACCCTGTTACCTCTACATCTTTCCATAATATGTCGACCTATTTGTTCTTCTACCTCACGCTCACTGTTGGGAGGCCTGTAGTACAGCGCCAACAATGTAACTGCACCCTTCTTATTTCTCAGCTCTACCCATAATGCCTCACTTCTCAAGCCCTCCATAGTGCCCTCCTTTAGCACAGCCGTGATATCATCCCCGACCAGCAATGCAACTCCTCCCCCCCTTTTACTTCCCTCCCTGTCCTGTCTGAAGCATCTATATCCTGGGACATTTAGTTGCCAATCATCCCCTTCCTTCAACCAAGTCTCTGTGATCGCAATAACGTCATACTCCCAGGCACTAATCCAAGACCTAAGTTCGTCT
Source organism: Ginglymostoma cirratum (assembly GCA_024137785.1). NCBI lineage: Eukaryota > Metazoa > Chordata > Chondrichthyes > Orectolobiformes > Ginglymostomatidae > Ginglymostoma > Ginglymostoma cirratum. The sequence goes on along the minus strand of JAHRHZ010000002.1, from coordinate 8,601,761 downwards.
GCCTTACCCACTATACTCCTTGCATTAAAGTATATGCACTTCAGACCACCAGTTCCTTTGCGTTCATCTGCTCTCTGCCTACTCTTCCCCTTGGTAATGCTAACTTCATGATCCTTACAGTCTCTAGTTTCCACCTCACTGTCTACTAGTCTTCTCCTCTGGTTCCCAGACCCCTGCCACATTAGTTTAAACCCTCCCCAACAGCCCTAGCAAAAACTCCCCCTAGGACACTAGTTCTAGTCTGGTTCAGGTGTAGACCATCCAATTTGTAATAGTCCCACCTTCCCCAGAACCGGTCCCAGTGTCCCACAAGTCTGAACCCCTCCCTCCTACACCATCCCTCAAGCCACGTGTTCATCCTGCCTATTTCATTTCTACCCTGGCTAGCACGTGGCACTGGTAGCAACCCTGAGATCACTACCTTTGAGGTCCTCCACTTTAACTTCTCTCCTAGCTCCCTGAATTCTGCTTTCAGGACCTCATCTCGTTTTTTACCTATATCATTGGTGCCTATATGCACCACAACAACTGGCTGTTCACCCTCCCTTTTCAGAATGCTCTGTAGCCGATCGGTGACATCCCTGACCCGAGCACCTGGGAGGCAACATACCATCTGGGAGTCCCGTTTTCGGCCACAGAAGCGCCTATCTACTCCCCTTACAATAGAATCCCCTATGACTATGGCCCTATGAGACTTTTTCCCGCCCTTCTGAACAGCAGTGCCCGCCATGGTGCCATGATCCGGGCAACTGCTGCCCTCCCCTGGTGAGCCATCTCCCCCAACAGTATCCAAAACGGTATGCTGCCCAAATATATACTAATTCCTTACCTTCTTCACAACCTCCTGGTCTCCAACATCACCTCCGCTCCGTCTCCCGCCGCTCCCGGTGAGGAAAAAACCGCTCGCCGCTCGAGGTAAGTTTTTAAACCGTCTTACCTTCCCGTCAGGCACCTGGTGCTCGCTGCCGCTCTTCCCGCTTCGAACAGCCGCCGACACCAAAATGAAGACCATCTCCACGCTTCTCCCCATCCAGCCTCCTTGCTCCACTTCCGCTTCACCACCTTCCTCTGTTCTCTCCCTCTCGCCCTGCTTTTCCCTTCCCCTCTCCTCTCTTTCCACCTCATCCTATCCCTACTAACTAACTCTCTCATCCCTTCCACTCTTTGCTCTGTTGTCACCTTCCATCTCCTTACCTCAAGCTTCCTACTCTCCCCTTTCCCCCTCATCTCCCCTATCCCTCATCCTCTCTTCAAACCATGCTCTTCACAACCCACACTCTACTGTCTTTCCCCCACTTCACCCTCCTTCATTTGTGAATTTGGAACTCAGGCAACTCCAACATAATCTGGGTTGTGGCCTTCCTCTTTAATGGTACCTATTCAGGTAAATAATTAAAACGAGGAAGTTATGTCAATGGATACTAAAATTAGCACAAAAACTCAGATTAATAGACTGCCCCAAATTAATATTGTCTATCCAACTAATACAACCAGTCCTGCCCAACAAGATGATACGAGAATAGGGGTAAAGATGTCTTACTTCACTTGTATAGAAAATTGGTTGAGATTGCTACTAAAATATTGTTCACAGATTTGGCGCCCATACCTAAGGATTGGTATACATGCCATGGAAGGATTTCAATGAAATCACACCAGATTAATTTCTAGAATAGCGGGTCCATGAGGAGAAATGGGGGAGCAGGATACATATCCAATCAGTTTGCTGTTATTTTATTTTAATATTGTAACAGTGTATGATACAATTCCAGGTGATGATATTCAGACGAATAATACTGCAAAATGACAGTCTCTTCAAAATCTTATTCCAGGTTTTTGACTGAGGTCGGAAAAAAATGGGAATGTCAGTGCTATACTTGTACCATGTGGAGGCCTTTGTATGTGAGTCATCAGGTCTTAGGTGACACTAGCAGAATGTCTTAGTGCATCACCCTCATTAAGTAGATAATGGCATCAGAGAGGGCAGGGCCACGATGGGTATTTGAGATTTCATGAGATTGTGGAGGAGTCCGTTGGGTGACTGAGGACAAGGACATGAGGTTACCAAGTGGAGAGAGACTGCATGATTGTGTGGAATTTGGGCGGGGGTAGGGGATGTGGGTGAGTAATGCTGTATTAAGCATCGTAACTGTGCTGCCCATTGAGTCTGTTCCATCATATATTTCGACAGTGGTCTGCATCCAAAGCGCACTTTCCCGACTTTTCTCTGTATTCCTCGATACACGTCTCTGGAAGTGGAACTTCCAATTGAGCTGTAAGATACATAGCTTTATCAAGAAGATAATTGAGAACATAGTGATAAGGAACAAGAGTAGGCCGCTTGACCCATCGAGACTACTCTCCACTCAATAGGATGATGTGTGATTTGATTTTATTCTCAGCCCTACATTCCTGGGGAACCTGAAACCAGTTTAGCCGGGATGGCCTATTTTGGAGTCAAATAAATCCCTCTAATAGTGTGAACAAAGTGCTGGGGCTCCAGTGATTGCACTGTGGACTTTGCAGTGTGGGACAGTAAAAAAAGCCTTCAAATAACACACCAGCAGCAGACTCGAGTGCTTCATTTTCCAGTAACTAACAGCTGGTGGAGGCCCAGCTAAAGTGGAGTGCACCAAATCTGTGTGCCGACAGCTCTGACTAAAACACATTTCTACGGCGCCCTATATGAAGTTCTGAGGAACACTATGCTGAGTCATTATACATTCAGTGAGAGTTCAATAGTGTCAGAGATAATAGGAACTGCAGATGCTGGAGAATCCGAGATAACAAGGTGTAGAGCTGGATGAACACAGCAGGCCAAGCAGCATCATAGGAGCACCTATGATGCTGCTTGGCCTGGTGTGTTCATCCAGCTCTACACATTGTTATCTCTAGAGTTCAACAGTGTGATTGGGTCAGGCAGTCATACACGGCAAGATGAATTATTGCAGACAGCGCATTCCTGAGCTTTGCCCCTGAACATAATTATTGTGACCAATAACATTCCTGCAGACTCTGGGGGCATATTTGGACGTTTGTCCCACTTAGACTTAGAACAATCTGCTGAGTGCTGTCAATACCCACCATGCAGGCTGTAACATGGGCTTCATCCTGTAGTCATCACACAGTTCAACATCAACACCTCACATTAATTCTACAATGAGTGCTTCTCACTACAGGTTTGCCAGGGAGAGCTAGTGCTGATATCTCTGAAGCTCAAGAGTCGAGGGAGCAGCCGAGAGGAAACGATGTACCGGTGGTATTATCAATAGACTGTTACTACAGAGACACTAGTCATGTTCCAGTGAGTCAGGTTCACACTCCGACATGGACATGGTCGAAATTCAATTCGAAAACAACTCAAAATGATGACCCATGAGTCATTTTTTGTAGAAATTCATCTATCCACGGAGAAGATTCAGAAAATATTTAGAACATAGAACAGTACAACACAGTACAGGCCCTTCGGCCCACGATTTGCCGAACTTTTCCTAAATCTAAGGTCTATCTAACCTTCACCGCTACCTTATACTATCATCCATATGCCTATCTAATAGCCGCTTAAATACCCCTAATGAGGCCGACTCCACTACCCTCTCCGGCAATGCATTCCACGCCCCTACCACTCTCTGAGTAAAGAACCTACCTCTGACGTCTCCCTGATATCTAACTCCACTCACTTTAAAACTATGCCCCCTCGTAATAGCTACCTCCACCCTAGGAAAAAGTCTTTGGCTGTCTACTCTATCTATACCTCTGATCATTTTGTACACCTCTATCAAGTCATCTCTCATCCTTCATCGTTCTAAAGAGAAAAGCCCTAGCTCTCTCAACCTTTCCTCGTAAGACCTTCCCTCCATTCAAGGCAACATCCTGGTAAACCTCCTCTGCACCTTTTCCAATGCTTCCACGTCTTTCCTGTAATGAGGTGACCAGAACGGGACACAATACTCCAGATGTGGCCGAGCCAGGCTTTTGTATAGCAGGAGCATACCTTCACAGCTTTTGAACTCAATCCCTCTATTAATGAAAGCTAACACACCATACACCTTCTTAACAATTCTATCCACCCGAATGGTAGCCCTCAGGGAACTGCGAACATGAACCCCAAGATCCCTCTGCTCCTCCACACTGCCAAGAATCTTTCCGTTAACCCTGTATTCTGTTTTCAAGTTTGTCCTTCCAAAATGAATCACCTCACACTTTTCAGGGCTAAACTCCATCTGCCACTTCTCAGTCCAGCTCTGCATTCTATGAATATCTCTTTGTAACCTAGAACAGCCGTCCTCACTGCCCACAACGCGACCCACCTTTGTATCGCGAAAGGATTTAATAGGATGTTGCCAGGAAGAGAGGTTTAGAGATATATTTTTTAAAAAACTGGGACGTTTTTATCCTACTGTATGTTAGGAGATTCAGGAGTGACATTATTGAGATTTATGCAATCATGAGTAAAATAGATAAAGTGAATGAGTAGAGTCTTTTCCGGAGGTTGAGGGAGTTCAAGTTTGTGGCCATATTTTGACGGATATGGGGAGGCAATCCTTTACACAGGAAGTGGTTTGTGAGTGGAATGAACGGCAGAAAAAAGTGGTGGCGGCACAGTTGCAACGTATAATAGACTTTTGCACAATTTCACGAATGGGAAAGGTGACGAGTGATATGGAGTGATATGGAACAAGCGCAGGGAAGTGGGATTAGGTTTGTTTAGGAACATGGTCTGTGTGGACTGGTTATTTGAACGGTCTGTTTCCGCGCTGTGTGACTCTATCCCACGTTGTCCCTTCAGAGAAGGAAAGTGTCGTCTGGCCTAAAAGTCACTCTAGTTCAACAGCAACGTGTTTGAGTCTTCACTGCCCTCCAGGCAATTAGAGATGGGAAATAAATGCTGTTCTAGCCGCTGATCGCCTCATCTCGGAATATGTCTTTTTTTCAGAAGTCACTAAGCTCAATCACCCATCGAACAGCAGGAACATCATTTAAAAATGCGAAGTCTGCAATATAGACTGCTTTTCTGTCTGCTCAGGTCGGATGATTCCTGCCATTGATGTCAAAAGCAATCCTTGAATGTTGCACTATGAAAATCCACGGGCTAAACTCTGCTTAACCTGAAAGCAGCCAAAGCAAGTATGCAAAAGCTACGTCAAAGCTCTTCAAAACCAGTTCTAGATAAACTTATGTCAAGAAATCCAAACTATGGGCAATGGACTAGGAATGCACGAGGGATTCAAGAACAGCGCCCGGTTCCTTCATCGGCAATGTTGCTCTCCCGAATGGTCAGACGGTGAAGTGCTCACCCGCCTTTGTAAAGAGAATTTCTCCTTGGTCGAACGTTACTGTGAACTGCACACCTATAAAACAGATGTCTGCAATGATGCTCTTCTGCAGTTTCCTGACATGGATTACGCATCATCATTACTTAAACTGCAGAAGGTCAGACGTTATTTAGCAAAGAGAAAGACCCCTAACCAGGAGCAGGAAAGCTTGACGTTTCGGGCCTAGACCCTTCATTTTCTGATGAGGAGTCTAGGCCCGAAACGTCAAGCTTTCCTGCTCCTATGATGCTGCTTGGCCTGCTGTGTTCATCCAGCTCCACACCTTGTCATCTCGTATTCTCCAGCATCTGCAGTATCTATTACCCCTAACAAGGAAGCAGTTTTATCCGACGTGCTAAATCACTACATATTACTGCACCTTTATAGCGTTCTCCTTCTCGGCTGCGACGTTGCCTCCAATCCACACAAGATGTGTACCACATTAGACATTTTAATATGCAAAGACAAAAGTAACAGAGAAGCTTGCTACAATTACGACAACATCTCCCTGAGAACCTCTGTTTGGTTCAAAAAGACGAGAACAAGACTAAAATTGACTCAAACTGTGTGTAGAATTCACGGGCAAAGAGCTATAGTGCCGGCTGTATGATGTAACAAAGACATTGGACCTGATATTTATGATATACCCACAGCAACAGACGCGTCAGGAACAGCACGTTTACTTTACCGTATGTTGTGGGGGCAGGTGCTGAGCAGTGTATGAAAATATACAAAAAGAAAGCATGAGTCTTTTTTTTTTAATGTTGGAACGACAGAAGCAGCCCGAGGAGGTAAGGCAAGCTCTCACAGAACCAGAATGTTTACTGAGCTTTCAGCATTTGTTGCTGGGGCCTCAGCAGTGTTGGAAGGCGCTTAATCTCTGCCGGCTTCCAAAGACTCTGTTAAAAAGACTCTCGCAGAAAAGACTTTTAATGCTCTTTTCACCTGGATTGCAGAACAGCATGTATGACAATCAGTTTCCTGAATTTTCTGTGTTGCTAAGAGTGTGCTTATGGAATGTTGCTATATTGAAACTGTTACTATAACAATCTATTATTCTGTTAGGCTTTTCATTACAGTTAAGTTATTCCAAATTCATGTTTTTTAATTATCTTTTAACTATAGTGTATGAGTGTTTGATTCATTACATTTTGCTTCACGTCAAGTAGTCTGACGGATCGAATTGCATCTGGAACACAACAATTCACGTTTACCTTTATAATAAGAAAAAAGAAGTTCGTTTCTAGGCTACCTTCTTATCATATTTTGAGGAGTTAGTCAGATCCATAACAAAGTGGAAGCTCTTGTGGGGATGAAAATGTATATTTCCAGGTTGGTTTTAGGGCTATTAGAATCAAAGGCAGCGAATGGTAAATGTTAGAGTCTTTTATTTTGGATGTCAACTTCAGTTCATTTAAACAGAGCCTGGAGTAATGGCTGTTTCAGTCAATAAGAGTTTGCTAAGGTGGAGGAGGCTATTTTGGGAATTTTACGAAAAAAATGGTGAACAAGGCAAAGGTTTTACACTTGGCAAAACATTTGAAATTGGGTTTGCCTGTTTCTGTGAGAAAAGGGGAAACAATTGTGCTAATTGTGCAGCATTTACAATTGCCATGAATGCCACTGGAATCTTTGTAATAGCTAAAATTCGATTTAAACTGAAGCAGCTTGAAGTAAAAGTAATTACAATGAAAATAAGACAAGGCCAGAATTGGTCTGGCGGTACAAAAAGAAACAGAAAAAGAAATGAAAGTTTGACATACTATTGAAAGCAGAAGAAGAGCGGAAAGAGAGAGAGACTGATGATGGACAATGCAGCCAAACAGGGGGTTGGAAGAACACGGTAGGCCAGACAGCAACTGGATGAAAGGAGCTGTCAACATATTGTCTGTTACCCTTCTTCAGGACTGGATATGGGGGTGGGGGAGATTCGGATAAAACGGGGGGAAGGGGTGGAGGAGGAAAGGTGGTGATAGGTAGACACTGGTGGTAGATATGAACTGGTTGGTCGATTGGAGGGATGAATCTAGTTGGTGGCTGGAAGGGAGCGTCAGAAGGTGGAATGCAAGGGACGGATAGAAATTCTAAGTTGGTAAGGGAAAAGAAATCTCTTCAAAGATAGTACAGATAGATTACCACATAGTTAAAAGGAAGTCCATGGAGGGGATAGATAAATTTAAAAAAAAATAAGCTCAGGTGTTTTCAGTACAATAAAGTCGGCCATATGAAGTCGCAGTGTTTGTGATTTAGGAAATGTACTGGGAAGACGAAAGTGGGGAATCATGATAAACCAGTGAATTTTGTTGAAGTGGTAATGGAAAGCACAGAAGAAGTTAAAAAAAACTAAAACAGCAAAAAGAATATGTAATCTGGTTAGGGGTTAGTAGAGAAGAAAGTGCCAGACATCTTTCAAGAATTTACTTGTCATGGTAAGGTTTATTTGCGAATATCAGGAGAAGCAGGTAAATAAATGAAACTTTGAGAGATGCGGGAGCATGTCAATCTTTGATGGGGAGAGATGAAGAGATATGTAATTCAGAAGAAGTATTGCCAGAAAAGACGGTACTATATGATTTCATGGTGGGAAGAGCAGCTTTCCATGACGTAAAGTAAGGTTGGACAGTCCGGTCATAATTGGTGAAGTGGTTGTAGGAGTATTAAAAAAAAAGTCTCAGTTCCAGGAATCCAATTTATCCTTAGGACTTATATAGCTGGTTCAGTGTGCTTGCAATGCCCAAGAAAAATCATGGGAATTGAGGTATTAGAGGAAATATATCCTGTGATTTTTCCTGACAGTGGCATTGGAGGCATTCGTGGCAGCATATCCTGGGATTTTTCCTGACTGCAGTAACAAGGTCAAAAAGCCACAGGTTGGTGCAGAAGGAGAATTCAAAGACTAAAGAAAAGTTAGTTAGAGTAAAATTGTCAGAGACCATGTTTGATCAATCTGTTGAGGAAAATAAAAGCAAGGACAGGTGGACGAGAAAGAGAATTTTTTTTTATGTCAGGGAACTTAACTAACTTACAACAGAGAAGTGAAAAACTTAAGCAGTTGTATCAAAAACCAGACACAGAAGAAGAATCTGAGTGTATCTCAGAAGGTTATAATCTTAAGAACGTAACTGATGATTAAATAGAGACCACCACATATTCAGGTGAATGAGAACTGGGCAGAAAATTATCAAGTTGTACTTCAAGTCGTGCACAGAAAGGAAATGTTGCAGATGGCACATGAATTATAAGTAGGAAGCTGTTTGGGAGTAAGAAAAACTCAAGCCAAAGTACCAAAATGTTTTTATGGGGCTGTACACCATTAGATATGTTAGAATTGTGCCATACATCATACCTGTTGTATAATTGGAAAGCCTCAGGCAGTGATATCTATTCCTACATTTGAGGAAACTGGTACAAGAGTTTTAATTGATTGCATAAGACTCCTATTTAAAACAAAAAGTGGGAATCAGTATTTGTTGATTATAACTGCTATGATCACTGTAAAATCAAGATTACCCAATTGTTTGGCGTACATCAATGACCTGGTGATTTTTTTTTGGGTCGGACATAAAAAGAGCATTTTCAGCATCTTTTGCATTTTTTCAAATTACTCTGGGAGGTTGGGCATGACGATAAACCTGGCTAAGATTGAATTCGCGAAAAATCAAGCCACGTTTCTGGAACATATCTTTGGAAATGGACAAATGGTCTGATGGGATATGAAAACAAAAAATATTGGGATATATTCCATGTTTTTGACGAAAAGGGAAGTATTGCAATTCCTGGGATGGAGTTTATTTTTAAAACAAACGTTTGTACTGTAATTTAACAGTGTGTTTGCTGCACTGACTGATTTACTGAAGAAGTACTGAAAACGTCTGTGGACGCAGAACTGTCAGAACGCATTTCACAGCCTGAAAGCTGTGTTAACTAATGCCCCAGTGTTGTCCACACCGAATTACGCAAAGACGTTCAAGGTGGCTATTGATGCGAGTGATGATGGTGTCGCTACTGTACCATTGCAAATGGTGACAAGAAGATTTAAAAAAAAGACCTATTGGATGTTTTCCAGATAACTGAATAGTCCCAACAGAAATGTCCCACAATTGTGAAGGACAACTTGAGCTTGGCGTTGATGTTACAGCATTTGAGCATTTATATTGCCAGTAATAAGTTGATACGATTGCACCTACTGATCATAGCCCCCCCTTTTTTTAGAGACACGTAAGATAAAAAATTCCAAACTATTTAAACGGAACTTATGAGTGCACCTACTCAGTTTGAAAATTATGCACGCGGCAGGAAGAAAGAACATTTTTGTTAATTCTTTGTAGTGACTTTGAAGAAGAAAGATCGAGGCATTCAATGGTGGGAAAAGCAACGGAATTAAATAGACTGTATTAGTGAATACATGTGAGTCAATGTTTATTCTATGTCTGACACACACAAAGGATCATTGCTCTCTCGTTCTCTTTTTCTGTGCATGTCAACATCACATCTCTTCTTCTATTAATCTGTTCAGGAACTTCACAGTCCATCTTCTCAAATTCTTTGTCTGCATCACATTTTTCCCGAGTGAAGACTCTGCATAAATTTCCCCTTGGTCCCTAAAAGACCCTACGTTTTCCCTCGTTATTTTTTACCACTTGATATTCTTGTAGAATATCTTGGTATTTTTCTCAATCTTGCCTGCCAGCGTTTTCTCATGCACCACCCCCCGCTATTGTTCTCCCACTTGCTTTCCTGACCTACTTTTCAAGTATTGTTCACAGTATTAGAAAATTTATTTCAATTAAGTATAATTAGATTATACCTGTAACAGGGAGGCTGTCTTATAAGGAAAGATTGAACAGGCTATACTTCGGAGAGAAGAAGAGCAAGAGGTAACTTGATTGAAATTTATTGTCCTGCATTTTGAATTTCTGAAGAAGGGATCCGACCCAAAACGTCAGCCTTCCTCTTCCTCTGATGCTGCCCGCCCTGCTGTGTTTCTCCAGCTCCACACTTTGTTATCTCTGACTGCAACATCTTCAGTTCCTGCAATCTTTGACTGATCGTTATCATGTTTTAATAACAAATGCGAGTTTACTATATGCAAATAACTTATGGTGATCCCTGCTTTACAACAGAGTACTGCAAAAGCACTTCACTGACTTAAGTGACTTAAGATGGCCAGTGATTGTGAAAATGTTTATTTACTTTTTTTAGAAAAATAACAAAAAGTGCAGAGTTGTAGAGACTGAACAATGAAAATAATTGCAAAGATTAATTTTAAATAGTTGTGAAAACGTGAATTGAAGGTTCGGTTGCATAAACAAAAATGGAAACAATCCATGAAATGGCACGGAAAATGTTTCATTATTGTCGTGTATTTTTCTTCTTTGAGTGTTGGTATGGTTTTGTTTGCCGGAAATTCATCAGCAATAAAATGAAAGAAAGAAAAGTTTGTGCAGTGAAGTTTTGTGTTGATGTTGGAGCAAATGTCATTTCGTTGATTTAAACACTGGTGTCAGTTTTGCGTCCTTCGGCTGGAAACTACCAACTGTCCCAGACAGGAACATGTCTCTGCAAAGTTAACAGAACAAGCGGGCCCTACGACACTTCTTTCTTCATTGGCAAGAATAACTCACACCTTCCAGCCTTTGTTGCAAGCAGTGACAATCTATAACCTGCCCATATGCATTTTATTAAATTATAGAAGTCAAATGGTGTATATTCGCTGGATAGGTGTAAATTAGAATCATAGAATCCGTACAGTGTGAAAGGAGGCCATTTGGCCTGTGAAGTTCACAATGACTCTTTGGAGACTAGCCTACCCAAACCCGAACACGACCCTTGAAATTCCTAAGGCTAACAGATCCAAACTGCGCACTATGGGCAATTTAAGCATGGCTAATGCTGCACATCTTTGGACTGTGGGAGGAAATCAGAACACCCTGGGGAAACCCAACCAGACATGGGGCGAATTAGCAAACTCCACTTAGTCAGTAGCCTGAAGGTGGAATCAACCTCAGGTCCCTGTTGCTGTGAGGCAACATTGCAAGCCACTGAGATACTGTGCTGCCCATTGGAAATTTTTCAAGTTATATGGGACAAACTCGTCGTGAGGCTGAGTGCAATCCCTTAAATTTTCCTACCAAACTTGCCTCATCAGCTATCTATCACGTTAATATGGGCGTCTGTCACGTCTGATTCTATCCTCATTTTAACAGACGTTATTCTTGGGAAAACTCACCAGTCATCAGATGTTTACTGTGGCTGATTGTAGACATACTTTGGTTGCATTGTTCTTGACCTCACTCTTGTCAATCGTTTTAAATGACTTTAAGGAAGCTGTGGGTAGGATCTTCCACTCTTCATGAAGTGGAAGAAAGCTGTTTTTATGCCTGTTTGCTTGGGGTAAAATCAAGAGAGTTAGTTTGATATATAATGATGGTTTAGGCTTCATTAATCCAATGAATCATTGTCCCTGATGATTTTGAAAGATACATAACGCTTGAAAAGTGAAGAAAGCCTTTGGAAGCAATTGAAGCCCCGATTGTACCCATGTGCCTGAAATGTGAGAAATCGAGGATCCTTCGATTTAGATTTAGATTTCATTGTCATGTGAACTCAAATGCAGAAGTAGAGGAGTATAGTGAAAAGTGTGTAATGTTGCCACAAACGGCGCCACTTTAGTTACAAAGGTACCTAGGTAAAGAAAAACTTAGAACTTTATTTGCTTAATCTATTTTCGATGCACAAACCAATGTGTGAATCTATTAACTTAAACTAGTTTGGATATATTCGCCAAGTGAGTCTCACTGCGTTCTGCCAATTGGGGTTCCTTGGATGTCAACTGACACTTGGAGATCTGTCTCAGTTTCCACAGCAACAGTCTCATTAATCCCAGCTGAATGATGAAAGCTTCCCACGGGTTGGCAAAATTCCACAAATTAATACCATTTTGAACATGATATCACGTGTGTATTACCACTCGTGAATACTTTTCTGAACATGACTCTGTGCGTGGTGGTCTTAAACAAATCAAGGTGTTGCCATAAAATTGCCTGTTCCCAATCCATGGCAAGGACATTGCAGTTACCTTCCAAACCATAACAGGCTGCTTTTACAGTAAGCATGCTTTCTTTTTTACACGTTTTCATTTGGTTTCCTGTTCCCGTGTCCAATTAACTCTTATCAATTAACCCTCAATTATCTGTTTTGTAGATATCATTTTTGAACTTAACACTACAGTATCTTTATTTATTTTTCGAACTATCAGATTGTTTACTATCCATCCAATTTTCTTGTTGATTCACATATGACTATTTTCCCACATGGGACTGTCTGTGTTGGATTTCATACCAATTGCTTGTATTGCTGTTTCTCTGATCATTTATGTTTGACAGTAATCTACATAATTCTTCAGGGTTGCTAGAATACTGTATTCAAATTCTGTCATAAATACAATTTCCATCAAATTCTCTAAACTCACTGATCAAAACCGTTGATCCAAGACATTTTGTTTTCAAGCCATTTCCTTTTCCATCTTTTTTTAAAATTTCTGGTTATGTTTCTTTCTAATACTCCTAAACTTTAATTAGATAGCCTTCTGGAAAATGTTCATAATCATTGAGTATTGCTTTTTTAAGAGTTTCATAGCCTGCATTTTGTTCTTCTGAAGAAGTGGTTAATACTCTTGGAGCTGGGCTTATCCAGGGTCTCTGTAACATTAAGGTCCTAACATATTTTGGCCTCTTTCTCGTCATAGAAAACATTTCAAGTGAGTTGAAACATCTTTCAACTCTATCCTCCGTAAATGTTGGAACAAAGCTCAAATTTATAGCTGAATCAAATCCTTCATTGGAATCAGAAACATCTCTGATCCTATTTCGTTTTTGTTTGCTTTAAGCTTTTCTTTAGTGAAACCGTTTTATGTGGTTTCCCTAACTCTCTGGAGTTCAGGATTTTAAGATATCATTTCCCTTAACATTATTCTTTGCTTTCTTTTCTCCTAACTTTAACTGACACATTTTACCCATGACTGACAAAGTTGCTACTTTGCCAGCTTTTGTCCTTAATACTTCCTTTCTTATTATTTCAATTTTATCCATATTTCAGACACTTTTCATGTGATAGTAATGTATGAATAAAACCATTAGAAATAAGAGGAGGAGTAGGCCATTCAGCCAATCTAGAATACTTCACTATTAAATCAAAGCATCCCTTTCTCCCATGAAAATAAATTTATTAAGAATGATAACAACACATTCTGGCCGCACATATTGATTACCATAGAAATTACTAATAGGTCTTACTCTTTCAATGAATTATAAAAACCCTCCAGTGCAGATAGAGGCCCTTTGGCCCATTCAGTCTGCCTCGACCCTCTGAAGTATATCCCATTCAGATCCAAACCCCAACTCGATGCATGTTACACTGCGTTTGTCTGTGGTTAATCCACCAAGCTTACATATCCTGGATACTACAAGGCAATTTAACATGACTAATCCACCTAACGCGTACACCTAAATGAAAAATATTTCTGATCAGGTTCATCAAATTGATTTCCACACCTTAGATCTATCCACCCCTTCACGCATAATAAAGTAAAAATGTCCAATCTCTTACTCTCCCTCATAGGCTAACTGGAGATTCGTTCGCAGCACAGACATGAACTTCTGCAGAGGAAAGCCACCTCCATATCCCCAAAACATGGTTACGGTGCAGAGCTCCCCCTCCTCTCACCTTTCCCAGACCTGGGGTCATCAACCTCCATTCACCTATATTGTAGGGCATCCCCTGTAAATACTCCCTGTGTAGGCCTTGAGGGACCTGACTTTCCAGTGAGGCAGAACAAGTGTAACATTTTGAATTAATAATCAATGTTGAAATTATGGGACGGGTGGGGCATCTTCTGCCATTATTCGGCTTCAGCAGAAAGTCAAAATGAACAATTATTTCCTGTGAATTCTGGGGCTCTCTGGGAAGTGATTTGTCTTGATCAGTGATAACAAGGTGTAGAGCTGGATGAACACAGCTTAAAGGGTCTCATCCCAAAACATCAGCTTTCCTGCCCTTCTGATGTTGCTTGGCCTTCTGTGTTCATCCAGCTCTACACCTTGTTATCGCAGATTCTCCAGCATCAGCAGTTCCTACTATCTCTGTCCTGATCAGTATTGTCCCTTAAGCAGTGAAACTCCCTGAGCAGTAAGACTCCAGAAGCAGTGAACCTCAGAGAGATGTACAGCACAGAAACAGTGCCTACGGTTCAATTCATCCATGCCGACCAGATATCTTAAATTAATCTCATCCCATTTAGATGCATGGAATCATAGAATAATACAGCATGGAAACAGGTCCTTCAGCCCAAACTGGTCCGTGCTGAGCATGATTCCCACCCAGCTAGTTCCAATTGTCTGCACGTGGTCCAACTAGTTAATATTCCTGTTAGAAGAATTCAACAGAACTGGCGTTCTTCACACAACATTCGCCAGAGAAGGCATTCCTGACAGCACATTCGACGAAAAGGCATGGAACATCCTGAAAAATGTAAATAGGCTGTAGCTTCGAGAGGCTGAATTTTGATTTATTTTGATGTTATTTTATTTTCTATAAGTAGTGCTTGAATTTAGTGGAACTACATGCCATTAGAATCTTGTTTTATTTGGGAACAATTAGTAGTTAGAAGGGGTTTATTTGGTTTGTTAATAATTCAATTAGTTTGTTCACTGTTAGATTTAGACAAATAAATTTTTACTTGTTGATTGTAAAGTGAATGTGTCAGAGTGACCTCAGTAAAGGCAGGTAGAGACTCGGAGACAGCAAAGTAAAGCAGCATTTAAGAAATCTATTTGAACAAAACACCGGTGTATATGCAAGGGGAGGGGGCCCTAGACTCACTCAGGAGTTTGAACTCTCTCCAAATACAATGGGAAATAAAGTAATTCTTTTATACTGTTGCACAGACAGGCTGACGCAACTCCAAAACTATATAAATGACATCTGGCACGAGCAGTAAATCGAACAACATCAGATAGTTTACTATTAGTGATATACGTCTCCTACACTACCACACTGTGGGCTATTGTTCATTGAAATCTTTATCAAAATAAATGTGCAGTTGCTCATCATGTCTAGCCCCGACCCCTTGCCACTAACATCTGCAGACTAGTTTGTTTCCCGCCTGGAACTTTCGCATCCTTTAGTTTCACCTTTAAAATCTTCCTCATTCAACAGGCTTTGACTTAGGTGCCTTTGTTTCTGTTTTAATGCTCTGTTTGATGCGAGGTAATCCCTTCTTCATGCATTTTCGACAGCTTTACTGCATTGAATACATCAGATAACTGCAACTTTACAGAATAAGATCATCAATAGGATGGAAGGAATGATTTCACAACTGGGGATTTTGCTGCTATTCACTAAGATTACAGCTCATAATCTGCTTGAAAAACTTGATTTTCATGCCCTCGCTCTAAATTGTTCATTTTTCCTGCTCAATGTCAATACATTAGATACCGTAAGGGTGGCATGGTCAGGATTTTCTTTTGTCTCAGGAGAAAGAACTGAAGATGACAGATTTACAAAAGGGAGGGGTACAGTGTGCAAAGAGAAAACTCTTCACAATGTCAGCTGTAATGGAAAGCAGAGAGGAACTCTGCTATGACCAGCCAAGCAGCTAGAAAGTTGAGACATCAAACGTTGCATCCTATATCTTCCTGTCTCTCACCTTGCATCACATCGTCCAACACAAGAAAAATTGAACGTAAAACTAAGGAAGTCATGTTCCAGTTTCACGCAGCATTAACAAAACCACATCTTGAATACTTTAAGCAAGTTTAGTGTCCTTACTTTAGAAAGCACATAAATGCATCAGATGGCAGTTCAAGGGTAGTTTAGTATATTAATATCTGGAAGGAATATGTTGTCTTAAGAGGAAAGTTAGGAGTAACTGGACATGACTTCATTGTATTATAGAAAACTGAGGGGTGAATTGATCAAACAGTCAGGGTCCTGAATGTCCTTGACAAGGATGTGAAAAGGATGTGTCCTCTTGTGCAAGGGACCACAATTAGGGGAACCTTATTTTAACATTAAAGGTCACACTTTTCGGGAAGTAGTGGGAGAAATTTTGCCCTCCAAGTATAGTATGACGTTGGAATTCTTTGTAGGAAATAAAACGGAAGTGAGGACTTGTATCGAATGTTTTAAAAACTGATACATATTGCTTTTTGTTTGGTAGGGAATCAAAATTTGTTGAACGATATGGGAAAGTGGAATTTGGAACACACAGATCAGCTAAGATCTTATTGAATGACAGAGCAGGTTCGAATGGCTGAATGGTCTACTTCTGCTTGTTCATATGAATTCCTCTGCTGTGTTTGTGCTGAAATAAAACCACTTCCTAACAGAGAGGCTGGAGGGTTGGAGTAGAAATGTGGTTAGAATTAGCTTTATCGTCACACGTATTGAAATGAGTGTAATGAAAATGTCACCAAGTCGCAACTTATGGTGCTATATTTGATGCAAGGAACCTAGGTGCAAAATCTTCGGAACAAATTAGAAACATAAGTAAAAAGTTCAGCATTACAGCCCTTTGAACAATCTGCGCTGGGCCTCTCCACCAGACCATGTCAGGCCTCACCTCCAGAATGCACTGGGACCTTGCCTGCGATCTGCACTGAACTCAACCATGCACAGAATGAAGGACACAGCCCTGACCTGGGCACCATGCTCTGCAGCAGACGACGACCCGCCAAGCATCTTGCACCGTTGCAACCAACGACCCATCGATAACGCTGTGGGCCTAACACAGTGCTGCTGTGGGTATTAAGTTCCTCTGCAGCTGATAGCCCACCGATTTGCTGAATCTAGGCTCCAACCCTGCCGAGGCCAGGAATCCTTGATCAGGCACGGCCATCGCTGATGCTGACAAACCACTGACGCCACTGAGGCTTCCCCATGAAGTCAGAAAGTGAAAGAAAACAGAATGAAAAAAGCAAATGGAGGACCTCTAACACTCCCAGCCATGCCGGTGCTCCCTAAAGCAGATGACAGAATGAAATGGAAGCACATTCAATAAAATATTGCCAGAAATATCGTGAAACAAAGAAACAAGATGCAATCGTTTTGTTCGTCTATATTTTCTTCTTTATTTTTAAGCAAATATTTTCCCTTCCAATGAATGGAAATATTCAACAATGAAGTGAGACTGCGGCGACTACTTTCCCTCAATTCCTTCAACGGGAGCAAAGACTTTTTCCTCTAACATCCTCCCTATTCTGGTTAACTTCCCAAGATCTTACCTTGCAGTCCCCTCTCCACTCCAACTTCTACTATTCTAACAATGGGACTTCCTGGTGATATGAGGATAAATGTTACTGGAAACATGGAGCACCCTGCTCTTGTAAATTAAATGAACAATTGATATACACAAATGCTTCACAGCACTCTTGAACTGTCCCCTGAACTTGGACTGAGTGGCACCACAAATAAATGTATGTGTGCAGCAACTTAAATCCACCGACATGACTCCAACGTCTTCAAAGGTGTTCAAGTAATCTTCATAATTTTCAGGAATAATTTCTGTAATGCTACAACATAACAAGTCTATAAGAAATAAAAACCAAAGGAGAATGAAACTGCCAGATATGGTGAAGAATAGAATTGAAGAATTTCTTCTGCTGTCAATCTCTGTGTCAATGCAGTTTCTTCCAGTACATTGACTCCTTAGTCGCTTTTGGATCTGACTGATCACTAAAATGTATCTGACTGTGAGCACACTGACTAACAGAATTAAAACATATGGGATCAATGGTGTGAAAATCTTATCAAGCCTGTTAAATGTCACCCATGTAGGATCTGTGTAATAGCTTGTCCTTTCCTTACAGAACCAAGGAACACCATCAATGATCTCTCTAAGTTCAACAATGAAGTAGAAGGGGAAAATTTTAAACATATCAGAATGAATGTAATTGATAGAACCAAAATTGCAGTTTTGCCAGTGCAATATTTTGTTTTCAACTTCTGGCAACAAATGGCCACAAATCGATCAAATGAGAAAGTAACAACAAACCAGACAGAACATTCAGTACCTACATAACGAAGGATAAGTATATCATTGCACAGAGGAGCAATTTCCAGAAAACGTACTGAGAAAAATAAGACATGAGCTGAGACAATATGACAGAAGAGAAGACGACCAGCAGATCTGCTGCTGCCAAGGCCACCAGGTAGTAAGTGGTGCATGTAGGGAGACCGCACTTTCTCCATCATAGGATGACAATCGCCAGTAAATTGACTGCAAGAGAGAGAAGGAAAATGGAGCTTGGAAATTATTGCTTCAATATTCCCGAGATAAGTTTTTTTAAAGTGTATGACCAGAAGTTAAAATGTTATTGCTTTCATCACGGAATTAAAATTAACATAACAAAAACAGAAGTTGCTGGAAATGCTCAGCAGATCTGGCAGCATCTGTCAATAAAAAATTGCACTTAATGTTTCAGATCTGGTGACCCTTCCTCAGAGGCTTTTCATAAGAACTATGAGAACCTACCACTGATCTAAAAAGGAAGTCTGAATGAGGCAATCTTTGGTGCATTATCTGAACTACACACAAATTAGCTTTTGAGAATAAGTTTAGACCTGTTAATATATGGTTCATGGGCTGGTGTACGAGTACTGATTTCTAGTTTGTGATGCGTTAGAAATAATATTGGAGAAAAAAGAACTGTAGTGTTGAGATGGGTTTTACTAAATATTGCTGGAATCAGTCTTCTGAGTAAGTTGTCGAACTTGGAGACACAAAACCTTTAAACTGCATACGGGGAATAAGAGATCACACGGGTACATTTCTGCAAGTTAAAGTGAAGGAAAATGCAATAGATTAAGGTAACTGTAAAACAATGATCAGAATATAGTAAGGAATGCAATGATTGAAAACTGAAGCATATGTCAACAGATAGGGTGAGAGTTTATAGAGACAGTAAAACAAAACTGAATTAAGGAATCCGTGTCAATAATGACACGAATTGTCATTGCAAATAACAATTCACAAGCATGATATGGTAGATATTACACAGGTGTGGCTAAAAGAAACTGCAAGGTTGGACTTGAATATCTGTATCAGTGACAGCCAGGATTGACAGGAAGCTGGAAAATGTTTGTGGGTTAGCTCAGTTAATTAAAGAAAAACATACAATTGTGATAAAGTAAATTGCATTTTGTAAATTAGAGGAGCTTGTAACAGGTTGATACAATAATCATGGAATATTTCAATTGATATATAAATCAGGTCAACATAATTAATAGTAATGCTGTTTGTGGGGGGCAAATTCTAAAATGCAAGTGAAATACTTTTCTAGGGTTATACCTTGGGGAACGATCAAGGGAGACTTTAGATTGCGCTTATAAAATTAAAAAATGGTCAGCTGATAACTTTACTGCAAAAAAACTTAGGAAAGAATGATCATAATGTGACAAAATGTTACATTAAGTTTAAAATCAGAAGCCAGAATCCTAAATTTAAACAAAGTAAGCTACAATGATCAGAGGGCAAGTTTGGCAATGCTGGATAAGAAAAATGCAATTGCAGATTGCAGATTGACAAAGGTTAGCATATAAGTAGCTAATACACAACTAACAATAAAAAAAATTGCAATTCCATAATGCGTAAAATCCCTAAAAGGAATGTGTTCCAATTATGGCTAAAGATATAAATAACGGATTGCTTCAGATCAGAAAAAAGTATTTAATTAACAAAAACAAACTTCTGCCCGAGGAGTATTGGGACATTAGCAATCTCAAATGATGACAGACTAAAAGGTTCAAAACGGAAAGGTTCGCAACAAACATAAAAATGGACTCTAAAATCTGCTTTAAGTAAAAAAAAACAAAATCAGCAAAAGCAAATGTGTTTCAACTGCAGACAGAGCCAGGAGAACTTATAATGGAGTGTAAGGACATGCCCAAGAAACCAATCCAGCAGTTTGCGTCTGTCTTAATGAAGAAAGCACGAAAATACTTCCAGAAATAATGCAGAGACAAGGGCTATGTTACATGAGCCATTTCAAGATATTAATACCAATGCAATAGGGAAAAAAAAGAAATCTGTATATTCACGTAATGTTCTGGGGACTAATGTCTGAATGCTCCCATAACTGAAGGTGATTTTGAATTAAACATACAAAAATATCTAAAATAAATAATCTAATGGTGACCATGAAACCATTGCCAATTGTGGGAAAAACCCATCTGGTTCATGTATGTCCTTTAGCAAATAAACTGCTGTCATTTTCTGGTTTGACCTACACATGAATTCAAATCCACAGAAATGTGTTTGACTCTTCATTGCCCTCATTGCAACCTGCAGGAATTATACTGTCAGCATTGCTCTTTATTGCAAACCAGCCATCCAATCAACTGTGCTAACTTCAATTAAGTTCGTGACGATTATTGGGATGACCCAATGATTAATACTGGGGTCTATCTATTTACAATTGACACCACCCACTGGATAGCACCTCAGAAATTACACCCAGCTATTCCCAGATTCATCAAAAAAGTGGACTCCGGGATTGTAGACAATCTCACAGACAAGTACCTCATGAGACAATCCCCTCCCCAAAAACCAACGCACATCTCTTCACTCTGAGCAGCTGTATATAACCATCCTTCAATACCTGAATAGTCTGCCAAGAGAATGGATGCAGTACTTATGGCCCAAAGTTTGTAAACCGAGTCATGCTAGTTTTAATTATCATCAACAACAACAGAAGGAATGGTATGCTCCTTTGAGCTTAAAAATGCAATAATGTAGGAGATTGAAAGCAGAGAGCTTAGAGTTAGGAACAACATGGCAAAGCAACTGGACTGAGGATCAAGATTGAGGACTGAATGGACTTGTTCACCAAAATGATATTGCAATCCATATTTGAGATAAAAAGTACTGCAGATGCTGGAGAATCCTAGATAACAAGGTGTGGGGCTGGATGAACACAGCAGGCCAAGCAGCATCATA
>JAHRHZ010000002.1:8511772-8580055 GCA_024137785.1 Ginglymostoma cirratum | reverse complement strand
TTTTTTCTGATGATGGGTCTAGGCCCGAAACGTCAAGCTTTCCTGCTCTTATGATGCTGCTTGGCCTGCTGTGTTCATCCAGCCCCACACCTTGTTATCTTGCAATCCATATTTGATCTCTCTAATGGAGTGGAGACAACATTGTGATCAGGGAATATAATTGCTCACGTGGGAGAAATAAAAGACAATCAGTGCTTCAACTGCAATGACGTATTTGGTACCCTGGGCGGTGGGACAGAAGGAGATGAAAGACCAGGCTTTGGTTTATATAAGAGGAACGAGAGTGACTGTTGGAGATAAATGAAGAGATGGGAGAAAAGGGAGTAAACCAAGGGACACAGAATGCAAGGGACATATCTGGGATAAGCAAGACAGATGGGTATATTTGTGTTATTTGCCCTGGATTAGTGGAAAAAGCAGAAGACGATGTTTCATACACCTAGTGAGAACAAGAGAGAGCGGAAAAAAACAAAGCAGGGATGGAAAGAATGAACCCCAGTAATGTGAAATGGTATAAACTCATCTTTGATCCCATAAATTGGAATTCTAATTAAGACTGTTATTACAACTTCAATATTTTTTTTTTACCACATCGGACACTAAATGTTTACCCTGAAAATTTCTCCTAGACCCGCCTCCATTTTTTTTTTCTGACATGTCTGTTCCATGCGTGTGAAGAGTTAGTTATGGTATGTTCTAATGGGGCTGCAGAGCGATTTGGCAAACTGACATGATCTCTCTTTGTATAGACAGATATGAATGCCTTGATATTGTTGGTCTTTCCATCTTTTCCAGCCTATGTTTTTGGCTTCTGGAAGATAACAAGACTACTTCTTGTGATTACGACCCAGATGGTCCTTTCTTGTACAATTTACCCACCTCCCTTTGCCTTAGAGGAGTTCAGAATAAATTGCATCAAACTACATGCTCCCTGTCACAACTCTCCTCTCCTTACATGGCACCAATGTCATTTTCCCCATTGCCCAGTTTTGCTGAGCAATCTGTTCGTAATTGTTCCTGCTTAGTCATTTAGGACCACATTGAATGCATAACGCAGATGCAAATTGTTGATTTTTTCTCCCCGGGGCCAATGAGGAACAAAATACCGAGTCTGCGACATGATTTGACACATTGATGACTTTGATAATGATGTGCACTTCCTCTGGTGAAGGACAGGATGAAGTCAGAGCAGAACATATCAGGCTAATTGAAATGTGCACACCAATGCTTGGAAATTGCGAATCAGTTGAAAAGTTAACACGTTCATTTGGCAATTCAGCATCTGATAGAGGAGGAATCTTACCCTTTTCAGATGCTAGAACATCAGGGTCATTTTATGGTTCATGACTTCATGTCACCGATTTGGGATTTGACTATTGTTCGCTCCTAAAGGTTCTGGCCTTACCCGACGAACATGAAATTGCACGAGGAATGCTGCACCAACTGTGTCCGAGAAACGTGTTTTCAAATTGAAGGGTATACAATGCATTGCACAGAATTCATTCTGCACTGATTTGCCTTGATCTTTCCAGTTTGCAGAAACCGCAGGAATGGAGAAGATAACTGTCAAAGTCAGAAAGATCAATCTTTGACCTAGTTCTCCTGCTGCACACCTTAGGGATGACACTGAACCCAACTGGAAAGAAAATCAGTGGGGGGTGGAGGTTGGGGAAGGCAAGCCCTCCAACCAAGCAAATGTGATCCGTCAACACTGAAGTCATGGCTTTATCCTTTCTAATTCATGGTCATTTCTGACACAGATCATAGAAGTACGAGATACATGAACTTGTTGCCTTCGTATCAGCCTGAGTTACATGACTGAGTTCTTCAGTCTTCAAATGAAATATGTGTGCCTTGAAAAAAAAAACATAAGTGTTCCATTTCTGGAAACTTTTATTTTCACAACAATGAATAATTTAGTATCTGACCAACTAAAGTGAACCTGATAAAAAAGCTAGGTCCGCTGGAAGCATGACAGGCATTGCATTATTTAGAGAAGTATGTCAAATTATTTTGCGCTTGGTGCTCTCCTAAGCACAGGCCCTTGTCTGTTATTCATTCAGCAGTGAGGCATGTTCATGATATTTAATCATAAGGACAGCATGAAGACCGACCTCTAGTTCACCTCATCCAAAAGTACGGAAAGGTTCAAATTGATTATATTTGGCTACAATCCCACACAAGCACATTATTTGCCCAACTGGGCCAATTGCTGCCCACCCTATCCTGTTCACTTTATATGAGGATTCAGCTACTTGTTAACTATTTTTATTAGATAATGTTGGAAATAGTGAACAAACCTCACAACATATGTTTAATTGATATATTTGCACAAATTAGATATTGGGAAAGTTCACCTCCTAGTTAAGTCGTAAGTCATCAGCAAACTATGTATATATAATATCATTACGCTTCAATTGAATGAAACTAAAGTGTGTTTCCAAAATGACAAGTGACAATGTCTAACTGAGTCTAATAGGAGCCGTGAGGTCATGTTGCAGCTGTACAAAACTCTGGTGTGGCCGCACTTGGTGTATTGCATGCAGTTCTGGTCGCCGCATTACAGGAAGGATGTGGAAGCATTGGAGATGGTACAGAGGAGATTTACCAGGATGTTGCCTGGTATGGAGGGAAGGTCTTATGAGGAAAGGCTGAGGGACTTGAGGCTGTTTTCGTTAGAGAGAAGAAGGTTAAGAGGTGACGTAATAGAGACATACAAGATGATCAGAGGATTAGATAGGGTGGACAGTGAGAGCCTTTTTACTCGGATGGTGACGGCTAGCACGAGGGGACATAGCTTTAAATTGAGGGGCGATAGATATAGGACAGATATCAGAGGTAGGTTCTTAACTCAGAGAGTAGTAAAGGTGTGGAATGTCCTGCCTGCAACAGTAGTGGACTCGCTAACTTTAAGGGCATTTAAATGGTCATTGGATAAACATATGGATGATAAGGGAATAGTGTAGGTTAGATGGGCTTCAGATTGGTTTCACAGGTCAGCGCAACATCGAGGGCCGAAGAGCCTGTACTGCGCTGTAATGTTCTATGTTCTTTGTTCTATGTTCTATAATAAACATATCACATAAAGATAGTTTTAGATATATATTTGAAAGTGACCATCATTACTTTATATAGAGTGCTCGTGACATTTTGTGTCATAGAAATATCCAGCATGGAAACAGACCCTTCAGTCCAAATTTTCCGTGTCGACCAGTTATTCTCAGTCAGTCCAAACCCATTTGTTAGCATTTAGCCCATATTCCTCCAAACCCTTCCTATTTAATATATCCAACCAGGTGCCTTTTAAGTGTTGTTATTGTGCCAACCTACACCACTTCCTCTGGCAGATCATTCCATATATGCAAAAGCCTCTCCATGAAAATGTTGCCCTTTAAGTCCCTTTTACATATTTCCCCTCTCACCTTACACCTATGCCTTCTAATCTTGAACTCCCCGACCTTGAGGAAAAGACCTTGACTATTCAGATTATCTGTACCCCTTGTAATTTTGAAAACTTCCATAAGGTCACACTGGGCCTCTGACATTCTAGGGAAAACAGTCCCAGTCTATTCAGCATCTCCCTATAGTTCACCTTCCCAGCCCTGGCAACATTCTTTTAAATCTTTTCTGAATCCTTTCAAGTTTCACAACATACTTCTAAAGCAGGATAGACAAATGCAGAATTATGTCAAATGTGTTGGTTGGTATACATTGTTCGAGTTATTTGAGGCATGATAGATAGGGGCTTTTCTTTCTTTACCTCGTTGCGCCAATGTTCTTGTACTGGCACAAGAGATGTTCGAAAGTTTTCTTGGAAGTAGCATTACAGAGTGCATAACAGGCTGTGTTGATGGTGCTGTTGATGTAAAATATCCAGTATCCGATATTCCAGACTGTGCTTGGAATATAAATGGAACAGAACGTCCTAATAAGCATCATGACACTGCATGGGCTCCAAGTTATGACAAATGCCAGGATAATGGCCAGAATAGTCCTAGTTACTTTCTGTTCTCGGGTTACAGAGACCTTTCTCTTCTCAGAGGTGGTATGAATTGTGTTACTCGTTTTATGATATTCTCTGATCTTTCTCTGATCTTTCTGCCCTTCCCGTTATTGTTTCTAAAATCTACAATGATTCCTCGCTTTGTTCCACGGTCATTATTGTTTTGGGATTTATTAACCATCTGTATATAAGAGAGTTTGCAATTTTCTATCATAGTGAAGACGTTGCCTTTCTCATGGAAACAGCCTTCCACCGTTTTGTTTGATGGGACCGTGATGGAAGAAGTTGACTCACTCAAGAACTCCTTCTCCTCTTCATCACAATGACCAATGATTATTTCATGAGTTATAATGCCATTTTGCATATTCACTTGTGGAAACTTATCAGAAGCATTTGATATGTGGTTCTGATTCGATTTCAGTATCTTGCCCACCTGTACACTTAAAGTAATTGGTTCCTACCTGTATTCAGGCTCTTTTTTTATCCTTTATTGTTCGACTTCTGCTTGCGCGTAATATCTGCACGTACAATATCACCATAACAGTGACGGGAAGATAGAAGGCAGCTATTGAAGTCCCGAAAGTGACAGCAGGATTGGAGAAGAACTGTAAATAACACTCTCCCTCAGTGACTGTCCGCTCCCCTATGATGAACTGCCAGAAGAGAATGGCAGGAACCCAGAGAATGAATGAGATAACCCAAACAGCTGCAATCATCATCCTCGCAACTTTTGTTGTCCTTCTCATGGGACAGGTAAGGGGTTTGGTCACACAGAAGTAGCGGTCAAAGCTGCTGATCAGGAGATTCATGAAAGAGGCATTACTGACACTGTAATCGACAGCAAGCCATAAATCACATACCACTGAACCCAGAAGCCAGTAGCCAAGGAGAGCGTGAATGGTGAATAGATTCATAGGTACACCAACTGTAACATCAGCGCAGGCTTGGCTGAAAATGAAGTAGTTGTTAACAGTTTGCAATTGCCTGTTTATTTTGATGGAAATAATGACCAGAACGTTCCCAACGAGGGTTATCAAACTCAAAGATCCTGTCACAAGCGAAATGAAGATTATTTCGGCCGTTCGATAAGAACTCCCTCTTTGAGTTTCAAGCGAGGCTGTTCGGTTACTGGGCGTTTCATTCGTTTCTGTTGCCTTTCCCATCAGCTCGTCCCAATGTACAGTTATCACTGACGAGTCACAAATGAAAATAAACAACAAGAAATGGAACATTGATTAGGAGCTATGCTTCAGACGCGTAGAAGTTAAATGACAACTGACTACGAATAAAACTTCTACCAGCGAGAGGATGCACGTTCAACTTCTCTCACACGTTTTGAGTAGCGAGGCGATGGCCTGTTGGTATTATCATTGGGTGATTAATCCAGCGATCCCAAGCAATGTTCTGGGAACGTGGGCTCGAATCCCACCATAGTAGATTCCATGGTTGATTGTTGTGGAAAAACCCATCTGATTCACTAATGTCCTTTGTGGAAGGAAGCTACCATCCTTATCTGGTGTGGCCTATGTGTTTCTCTAGACTCACAGCACCGTTGGTGGCACTTAACTACCCTCCTGGAAATTAGTGCTGAGCAATGAACGCTGCATAGATAATGATGCCCTCATTTTATGAATGAACAAAGGAAAAGAAGACAGACAGCTTTGCCAGAAGGATTCAGTTCAAATTAGGAATTGTCTCTTTGAGCGTTTCGCTGTTAGTTTGCATTTAATTAACTATTATTTGCTGTGCAAATGATCATGAGTTAAGAAGACATTATTTCCTTTGGTTCTAAAAACCCATGTAAACACTCAATGTCCAGACCACTAAGGATAGTTTTGAAAAAAAAACACATGTACAAACGTTATCCCTCCCTCAGGAACGTACAAAAATCCGATCTCAACAGTTTTCAGTGAAAGGCAGATGTGGAGGAGGGCTTCACCATTTCACATATGAAAAGGAGAGAACAAGCTGAGCTTCAGTCCTGTCAAACTGGCAGGATTAAGTAGTTCCACAAACTTATCTTGCCACCCTATATTTAAACGAATAACGTGTCATGATACTGGCCCAGCAAAGAGGTGTCATTGAAGAAAGCAGCTCAAAAGGTTCCGTAGTTCACCAACTTGAAGTTTGAAGATCTTCTCACCACGATGGGAATGCTGTTGTCAAACGGAGTGGGCATCCAGTCACGTTGAGGTATTTTCAGAGGCAGCAAATCGGCAAGTGAAAAAACACCAATGCTGGCACTTCGAAATTAAAGTTTGTAGACGGAAAGCAAATAAATTAGAGATAAACAGAATGGTAGATGTCAAGATACCAATAAAAACAAAAGCATCCTTTTTGAAATGGTAAAGAAATATATTGTGCTTTGATAGACATGAGGCTGTCTGTAAGTAGTTATAAACTGACTACACCATCAAAAAGAACCTCTCGTACCTCATTCAGCATTGCCTATCAACTCCTTTTCAAGGGATTTTACTGTTCAGAAAGCTGTATCATATCAGTTAAATTGAACCCACTACTGGCATTGGATTTACAGTCCTGTGATATTTTCAGCAGAAGGAAATAAGGACTTTTCACTTTTCAATGAAGAATGTAAAGTGGATTGTTCGACATCTCATTTGAACGTGGATAAGCAAATTCTGTGGATGCGTTCGATCACTTGGAAGTGATTCCTGGCAGGTTGAGTATGGTCATCATGCTGTCCAGTGTTAGTTGTCAACAGGCTTACCACTGTGCTGTATTTGCTCATTTGTTCGAAATAGTTTGTAAACGTACATGAAACTTGACTGACATTTGTGTAACGCAATTCTAAGCATGATTAGAAGTTGGAAGAAAATAATAAAAACCTGCTATGAATTGAGAGAGAGTCATACAGCAATTTAGAAAATAAATAATAGGTTTACATTGATGTCTGTTCTACCCCGATCGTTTTCCTTTTCCTCCTAAATGCCTTCAGTAGCGAAATATGTTCAGACTGCAGCCACATCTCCATAATGGCACTTTAAATATACCCATTTAACTCACATTTACATTCAAAATAATTGTTTTATTGCTATTTTGGAAGTGGCCATGTTATACATTCCGACCTGCTCAATCACACCTCACGCCTGATCTGCAGTGAGCCTCACGTAAAGCTCACTACCAGTCACATCTCTGTCATACTCTTGGTGTTTTTTCATTGTTTTCATTATCATTTTTTAAATCAATGTTGGTTCACGACTGTGATTTTGGAATTGTGCGCTAACGATCACTTATTAGGGAAACAGACCAAACAAGCCCATGTTTATTCGTGAGTCCACGCCTGGAAGTTAATTGCAGTTTGGTTCTACATCAAAAAGTTCAGAAGAGGCTTCACCACTGGGGAAGAACATTGTATTTAAACAGATAACAGAAATTGGTCATTTTTGAGGTCAGTCCCCACAAATTGTTTCCAGCAAGTCTGGAAGAGACCCTATGTTCGAGCAGTTGGAAGATATTAAGTGGTAAGTTGGACCCCATGCGGCAGATGATCAGTCTGGTAGGGTGTGGTCAGAGTTTGAATTGGATTTTTGGACTGCGTTTCTTTGAAAAATAAATCTGGCTGCTGATGTTACAACGTTTAGAAAAAAGTGAAATCGCCCTCCCTAACCTCCCTTCTCAACACTTGGACGCTCAGTGAATGAAAAACTAAATAACATGTTTCACTACTTTTACATGGAAGTACTGAAAGCATTATCCTGAAAAACAAACAAGAAATCAGCTTTTATCCGTGTGGAGCAACACATCTGGAAAACCATTTCAGTAATCTTAACAGTTTTGTTATTTTATTTATCCCTTAACTGTGTATGCTTGTGTGTCTGCTTCTTGTGCGAATGGGGATAAAAACAAAGGCTTTGTGTTTAAAACGTAGAAAAAAAACTTATGTTTAATTTTGCTCCACTAAAGTTATTGTATTGTGAAGAAAAGCTATGTCTTATGATCAAGCCACAAACTGTTGTCGAGAACTGATTAGTTACAAAGTCTATGATTGTTTAGTGATAAAGTGTGATTAGGAGTTATTGTGTTCAATTTTGAGGGGCTTTCAACGTCTTAATTTTACTGTGTCATGAATTACAGGGGCAGAAAGGCTGACTTCGTTTCACAGTCTGCCTCCATGGAGGAACACGAGTAACAGAGTAGACGTCTGGGATGCTGCTGACACTACCTTTGTACATTAAACATTATTCGCTGTTCTGAGACTATTATGTTCTTTCTTATGCATAATCTGCATTCTATTTTCACTTTATGCATATTTCTCTTAAACAGTGCAACACTCGCTCAATCCACAAGAAATGCAGACTTTGACTGAGGCTCCTTAGCCAACACTTGCCAAACCCACAACAACTATCTTCTCGAATGACAAAGGCAGCTGACATATGGAAGCACCACCATTTGCACGTACCTCAATGCCACTAACATTAAAGGCATCAACATTCCATCAGTGTCATTGGCTTCAAATTCTGGAACTCCCCGACACCAAATGGAGTGCTGCGGTTCAAGAAGGCAGGTCACCACCACTTCCTGAAGGTCTTCTAGGAATGGCAATAAAAGGGTCCCAGTCAGCAACCTGTACTCCACGAATGAATTTAGAAACAAGACAGAGAGAGAATGATATCTCAAGACTCGATTAATGAGTATTATAGAACACACACATAGAAACAGATCATTTGGCACAACCAGTTTTTGCTGGTGGTATTAAGTGCCACTTATTCTCTATCGTTTCCACTGTCTGCATTGATGACTTTCCACATTCGTGAAAAACTTGCAATAAATAAGATCTTCTGAATTGCACATTGGATTTCTTGTTGAAGATCTTATATTGATGGCCTCTACTTATACACTACCCCACAAAGGTGATATGTTGTCTTTGTCGCACTGTCTCATAATTACGATTCTGCACCCCTTCTACTGCCTGCAAATTTTTTTTTTTCATAATACAGCGACCAGAACTTCATCAGTGATCCAAATACGGTTTGACCAGTGTTCCATAAAGGTTGAACATAACCCCCACCTCTCTCCATAATTTACTATTCTATTCCTCGAGAAGTAATGTACAATAATTGGTTTTCCTTTTACTCTAATCTAGATTTCATACAACTTTAAATGATCAGTGCCTTTTTACATTGAGATCAATTTATTCCTCTGAGCTACTTACACTCATACCTTCCCTATGCTGAGGAGTGGCATCACTTTTCTCACTGCCACATTGCACTCCTTCACGTTTGTCTGTGAGAAAACGTCATTTGCTAATGTTTTGTCCACTCTGGACCCTATCACTCTGCTGTTGCTGCTGTACTCAATATTATAAGCTACAATGGATAATATCACGCAGTAATATTCACAGTTACCCTTGGTATTGGCCTGATGCAACAATCCAGGAGACATTGGCTCCTGATACTCTCTATACCTCCACAGAATCACTTTGATGACTTGGCCAAGACAGGGCAGCTGGTTAGAATCACATACACAGGAAAAGGGCATGGCGGGGCAACTGAAGGAGAGAAAAAGAAGGATCAGTGCATGAACATCAAGACAGAGGAAGAGGGCATGGCTCCCACTAACCAAACAGTCACTGACTCAATCCCCCTCACACACCCATTGTCAATCACCCCACTCACCAACTTTCATTCCTCCTCACGCACTGTTACTCCCTCTCACCTCACTCACTGACTCCCATTCCCCCCTCATTCACTGACTCTCACACTTCTGTCACTTATGGAACTCACTCATCGACTTTCAATCCCTCTGCTCTCACTCATTGACTGTCACAACACCCTCAATCACCGACAATACACCCCCTCACTCACTGATTCTCACTCTCTCAAGCACCGACTCCCCCCCCCCCCATTCACTCACCGACTCTCAGTTCTCTCTGTCAACACTCCAGGTATTTCAACAGCCACTTTACACAATCATAAACTAGGTAAATCTTCTACTGATGATCATTGGCCTTATCCTGCTCCCTCTATTTTTTATGCTGTCTCCCCATGATCCCGGGTTCACCAATACCATATGATCCTTGTCAAAGTTGATAAAATCTTGACCGTCCTAACCCTTCTGGCAGAACTCAATCCTGGTCCCTTCATCTCTCAGTTCACAGGCAATCATCATCTGCAATGTTTGGGTTCCTCAAAACCTGATCCAATCAAAGCCAATCCCAGTGAGAGACTGCAACCAACAGAGACTGAGGTGAGCCACTCCCAGTAGGAATGCACACTCAGTACACGGCTATAGTTAATCAGAGTCAGTTTCGGTGGGAGAACCAGTCAGAGCAAATGCACAGAGATCTCTCTGCCCGTTACTCACAGCCTCTCAAACTTGGGGATCCATATTTAACTCTAATCCTAATTCTCCTAAATCGCATCAGGATCCCTTGGAGATAGAGATCAAGAAGTGGGAAGACAATGACTCACCACCTGATGGATTTGTCCCTGACATGATCATCAGAATATTGGGCTTAAAACAGAACTCCCTCTCTCGTGAGGGAACCTTTCGCTCCCAGGACAGGGATCCACTGCTCTTCACCATCCACTACTCCTGTGGCACCAAATCCTTTTGATAGATGTAACACATGACAAACTGGACTCATCCTCATAACCAATAACAACAAACTGTAGGAAAACAGGAAACAGGGTCGTACTAGTAAGGAAAAGTGTGATCAGTGTATTATTCCCATAGAGCTAGACAGAGGCATCAGTACATTATTCCCAAAACACAAACCCCACAAGGGGGCAGGCATCATTGGAATGGAGCATGAAATTTCAAATGTACACACAAAGACTCAAAACACAACTAAGCTGTTGAGTTGTGTGATATGTTGCAGGTACATAGGGTAACCCCCCGCAACCACATCTGCACTATATGTCTGCAACAGGAATGTTACAAAGTCTGGAGGGTTTGAGGAATAAGGACAATTTGGACACACTGGGACTTCTTGCCCTGGAGAGTAGGGGGCTGAGGTGACTTTCTAGAGATTTATACAATCACCAATATCATGGATAAGGTGACTAGCCAAATGTCTTATTCCCAGGGCTGGGAGTTCAAAACAAGAGGGCATAAAATACAGGTGATCAGGGGAGAAAAAAAAGAAACTGAGGAGCAACATTTTTACACTGAGGGTGGTATGTATATGTAAATCTTTACCTGAGCATGTGGTCAAGGCGGGTAGAACTGCAACATTTATTAAACATTTTGGCAGATACCCGAAAAGGAACGTTTAAGATGGATATGGGGCAAACACAGGCAAGTAGAACTTGTTTAAGTGTATTGTCTATTATTGTGACAAATTTACGTCCTTAAAATATTGGTGGAACTTTCTCACACCAAAGATAATTGTTTAATCTTCCTTCTCTATTTCCGCATGTATGTGTTGTGCATTACTCGAAGTCAGGGAACCAAAGCTATTGGACTTTCTTCTGCATTGTGCCACCAGTAAGCAAACATTACCCCAATACTTTACAAAAGGAATCATATGCCAGCACCACATCTTAATTGGGATTAATGTGGGCTAACACCTTAGATTATGATCCTGTATTTCACTTCTTCAAAGGCTACTTTTGGCTCTGTGAATATTTTAATTACAAGTGAAAGGGAGCCAAGATGGAGGGTTATGTATGGATTTCCCATAATAATTCACCAACCCAAGGAAAATCCTAAGCTCCAGTATGGACATGGGAGTAGGGGCAACTTTGTTTGCCTTCAATTTCTCTTCCAACATGTGTAACCTGGTGTTGTCAACTCAGTAACCCAAGTAGGTCATCTGGGGTGTCTGGACCACACACTTATCCCTTCTAAATTGTACTCCCATCTGGGAAAATAAAAATGTACTATGTCGAAGCTCTGCAAGTGCTCTTTATTGGCGTTCCGAGTTATTAAACATGATCCAGGTAAATGGCAATGCGCGGTAGACCTTGGAAAATATTCTCCATCATTCGCAGAAAAAAAAGCGCAGGCTGGTGATGCACTAAAAGGCGGACTTGTATATTGGTACAAACTCTTATGCTTCTTAATTGTGGCATGCCTCTGGGACTACTCATCGAGCCAGAATTGTAGGTATGCATGCCTCATGTACAACTTTGTGAAGGGCCACAAAATCTTCCCCGCCAGTTTTGCATGCAAGTCCTCTTTACAAGGGATTGAGTATTTTTCCAGCTGCGAGAAGACCTTTACTGTTGGCTTAAAATCCCCACGAAGCGAATTTATTTGTCAGGCTTCACATTTGATACGACTGGTGCCACCCAATCCGCAAACTGTACTGGTTTCATGATTCCTTTGCTTTACAGCCTCTTAATTTCTGTCTCCACTTTTGCAAGTAAAGCAAATATCACGGGGTGGGCGGCTTTGTAACACCACAGAATTGCTTCCTGGTCAACATGTAAAGTGGTCTTGGCACTTTTGATTGTCCCTAGGCCTTCCTGAAACACTTCTATGTGTTTAATTAGGATTTCCCTTAGACTGCCATTTTCTCATCGAAGAACGTTGAGCCAAATCAAGATTAATTTTTACCAACGAATTAGGCCCCTTGAAGTTTGAGCTTCAATCCGAGGGCAAGCAAGAAGGGCAGCGGTTGAGTTCCTTTACACTTCACCTGCAGAACAGAGCGTTGGTCCAACCACCTTAATGAGACTGAGACATTCCGTGCCAGTGAACTATCTCTAATTGACGTGGCGGTATGCTGTCTTTATCTATCTAACTGAGATATCAATATTAAACCATTGGTTCGTAAACTTAACAAACTGTCAGAAAATTGTAAATATCACTGACTATTGTTGGAAAAGGTTGAAGATAACAGGAGCTGATAATAGTCTTCACAGTCGGCTGTTATGTGAATGGAAATCAGTAACTGCTGTTTCCACCAAACAAATCACACATTTGGACGAAACATTCAGGATTGGTCCCACGCAAGGATAATTCCAAATAAGGAAGATATTTGGCATACAGACCTATGTATAAATCAGCCCAGAAAACCCTTGATTGTTCAGCAGAACTTCGAAGATTCACGTTACAAGATGTACCTGATGTGGTGAGATGTGGTGAAGACATCGAGCAGATTTAGAGCCTGTCTAGCTGTCAACTCTGCCGTGTAATAAATTTTGAGGTTAGTTTCAGAAATCAGACAGTGAAAGATAATGATTGAGATAGCTGTAGTAGTTAAAAGTGTGTGTTATTCACTTAAGTATTTAATAAATTAATTGTGATTTTTGGAGCTCTAAGTGTCTCCGCTGTATGTTCGTCTGAGTGTATACTGTTGTCTCTCAGAAATGGGCAACACTGCCTGAGTAATCACAAACCACTTAAGTATCACCATTGTGGAGACATAGCTGTATAATGACAAGATTGCCCTGAATGTTAAGTTATATATTCAAGAAGTAATGAAACTCGATACAGATTAAGGAATGCCACTTTTAGATAAGGATGACATCGATGTAATAGTTATAGATTATCGTGGATCAGTCAATCAGATTGTGAAATCAATTTGGGTGGAGGTGAGGAATAGAATTGGAAAGAAGTCAATTGGAGGAGTGATCTACAGATCCTTCGGCATTACGCAAGATATAGAATGAAGTATACAGCAAAAGAAAGGGACAGTAATAGTCATGGTTGAATATATGTCTCACCCGGAAAAATCCGATTGGCATCCATGGGCTGGATGAAGAGCTCAGCGAAATATTTTGATTTGTTTCTTGGAACCGTATGTTCTGGAACCAGAGAACAAGTCAAAATAAGCTTTGTATTATGGAAAGTTAAAGGATTAATGAATGACCTCAGAGCATTGGCACCCTTGCCGTAAGAGAGACCATAATGTGATTGTATTTTTCACTAGCTTGAAAGAGTCAAGATCGAGTTCCGCGAGATTTTACTTACCGTATGTAAGGGCAACTATGTGGATATAAAGGTAGACCTGCTTAAATCGTCTGGAATTCTGGGTAAGAGGATCATTCAATCGTGGTCCAGGGACTGATATTTATGGGTATATTTTAAGATGTATATTCCTAACACAAAGAGTCTATCTGAAGGTAGGACCCATCCTCTGTCGTTAACTAAAAGGAAAGCATCAAACTTGAGAAAGATTTTTTTTTTCTATTCGCTTGTGAGACATAGGCATTATTCAGTGTTTGTTGCCCATCCCAACTTGCTCTTGAGAAAGTAGTAGTGAGCTGCTTTCTTGAACTGCTGCATTTCGTCTGCTGTAGGCAATCACACAATTCTGTGAAAAAATAAATTCCAAGTTTTTGACACAGTGGTACTGAAGGAATAGCAATACATTTCCAAATCAGAATGGTGCGTAGGTTGGAGTGGAACTTAATGGTGGTGGTATTCACACGAACCTGCTGCCCTTATTCTTCCAGATGGATGTGGTCATGATTTGGAAGATACTGTCGAAGTATTATTGGTGAACTTCTGCAACTTATCTTGCAGATGGTGTACAATACTGCTCCTGAACATCAACCATGGAGGGAGTAGACGTTTGAGATATAACTAAAATGATGACTAGCACGTCACTATTTTTTAAAAATAAAAATCAAAATTCAAACATTCTATGAGACATCTGTGGAGCATGGCGGCCTCCAACCCATTCCTACTCTCCCAGAGATAGTGATACTGACACAGTGCTACACGACCCCTAGTAATAGCAGATCAGGTAATTTCGCACAGAATGTAAAGGGAAGAAGAGAGCAATTGGAGTATTAATGAAGAAAAGGAATTGGATTATGAGGTGGAAACAAAGAAAGATAGAAAACATGTGAGAAAAGACAAGGGAGAGACGACAAAGAAAACACCAAAAGCCTGAAGTTACAATATAAAAAGAATTGCTGCATACTCCCTATCCAGCCTGCTTGATGGTGCCGTATTTTAAGCTTATTGGTACTGCTTTACTGAAACATATTGAAATTATTTTGACTTTATCATCTAAAACTAGTCACTTGACTGAACGTTGTTGACAGTCCGCTTCAACTACAAATTGGTGAAGAAGACCCCTAAAGGCTGTAACTTGTCCTCAATGTGCAAAGGATGAGTGTGGCCATTCGCTGTAGAATTCTCAATTTAGTTGAAATATGATATATTCATTGTAAAGGTTTGGGCATAGAAAGCACACAGACACTACCTAGGGTCCCAATACCTTAAAAAAAGTTTCTGGAAGTTGTCTTTTGGATGTGGACTGAATATTGATAACATAAAATCCCTATAATGTGGCCTATCGAAATTATGCCGACCCTCTCCAAACATATCACCCGGGACAAGCTCCAACACCCTATGCACACAAATCCGCATAAGCCATGGCTAATCTACCAGCCTGCACATCCATGGACACTACATTGCAACTTAGCATAGTCAATCCACCTAACAGGTGCATATCTGGACCATGGGAGGAAATTACAGCACCTGGACGGATCCCACACAGACATTGGGAGAACGTCCATATTCCATGCAAGCAGTCTTCCAAGGCTGGAATCGAACCTTCGTCGCTGGCACTATGCAGCAGCAGTGCTAACCAAAAAACTACCTTGTCACTCTTGTATTAATGCAAAGAAATATTATGGAATGGATTGTCATTCTTTTATATCTTACATTCATCGATTTTTATGATAAATTATAATGGGAAATATGGTAGGTAGCACAAACAATATTGATTTGTAATATTAATGTGAAATTTGTCTGTGTGTTTTACTTTGCTACAGTTGAGGAATGAAGGATATTTATGGGAAAAGAAACAAATGACCTGTGGATATTTCAGTTGGAAATGAAATAAAATTGGGAAAGTAATCAAAGGAAATAAAAAAAATTCAGAGCCCATTTAAAGTTAAAACACACTTTAGCAAGGCCTAAATAATTCAAGAAAAGCATCATGCTTGATTTCAAGAGGAAACTAAATAGAACATCAAAGAATGCATCAGCTGATACAGAATCTTACTAAGACTACAGTTAACCAGAGATCAATGAAGGTACATGCTGAGATGTTGAATCAAAGATAATTAGTAGACCGTGAAGCTTTAATCAGTTACGGAATTTCACAATTTAATAGTCACAAGGAATGTTCAAACATATTGTGCAATAGACACATGTTTCGAAGACACCCAAAGCCCACGGATTACCAAAACTCTGTGGGGAGAGGGTATAAACAGCACCAAAACAAGTAACGGACAGACACCTGTAGGATCCTGAAGGATATGGGTTTGACGAAAAATCTGGAAGAATTACAGGAGAGGTTACTTCCTTTTCAGGAACAAATGACGTTTTCCAACTGATTTCCTCGTATCTAGATGAGATCCTTGCCTGAGAGCAGTGAGATGCTTATGATGGGGATTAAGGCTTGTATTCACCAATTTAAACTACAAATCTCAGTTCATTACTGAACAACATCCTGTAATACCATCCCAAACTCACCCTGAAGGAATTATTGGTTTGTGTTATAAAAATCGGCTGGATAGACTGGGACTTAATTTCACTGGAGTGTAGAATGTTGAGGGGCAATCTTATAGATGTTTTGTAAAATCATGAGAGGCACAGATGAGATTAATAACACAAGTCTTTTATCTAACGTGCAAAACTAGGGGACTTTTTTTAAAATACGACAGGAGAAATATTTAAAAAGATATGAGCGCAAATTTTTTTTTTTACGTAGAGTTTGGTTAGTGTGTGGAATAATCTGCCAGAGGAACTGATTTTTGCAGGTACAGTTACACATTTTAAAAGACTCTTGGACAAGTACGTGATAAGATAAGGTTTGGGGGGATGCGGGCCCTAGTTTAGTTTGGGAACATGGTCAGCATGGACTATTGGAACGAAGGGTCTGTTTCCATGTTGTATGGCTCTACAACTCTATGATAGATTGGGTCCATTGGGCACAAACAGGGGAGGCTGCTCGCTGAAGAAAAGAATATTACAAATGTACGAACTTAATATTTTGCCTCAGTTTTTACTAAATTAGAAGATGCTGACAGTGGTTTAGCTGAAAACGTAAGTGTTGAGCAACTGAGCCGTACACTGCTAGATAAAGAAGAGATGCTAAAGAGGGTGACAGCACTCCAGATAGAGAAGTCACCAGGCTTTATGGGATTCATCCTAGACTGCTGAGAATGCTTAGGGAACAAATTGCAAAGCTGATGACAGACATTTTCCAGGTTTCTCTCAACACAGAATTACTTCTGGGGGACTGAAGGATTGCAAATGTGACACTGTTGTTTCAGAAATGGGCAAAGGATAACCAGGAAACTACGGACATTTCAGCTTGACATCAATGGTGGGAAAATAAATGGAGGTCATAACACAGGATAAGGTTAATATGCACTTAATGAAAAATAGGTAAATATTGGACAGTCAACATGGATTTGTCAAGGGGTTTTCACAACTTACAAATTTGATTGAGTTGTTTGGCAAGGTGGCACATGCCGTGGATATGGTTTGTGTCGTGGATATTGTACATCTGGAGTTTCAGAAAGCATTGGATATGGTGCCACACTGCAACCAATTAGAAGTGTTGAAGGACTTGTCCTTGGCAGCATAGACGAGAAATTTGACTAAAATTTTCCTTTTCACTCCATGCCCCTTGCCTGCTTGCAGTACGGCTGTATATGCGCCCAGGGGTCATGGGTACAGTGATAATTGATCCTGCGTTTTGATCATCACAGCAGTTCATAAAATCCAGCGACTCAGTTTCATAGCGACTCCAAATCACGGGTCTGAGCCCAAGTGTTGTGATTGTGATTGTCAATATTTCTGTTCTCTGACATCATACCCTGTCAGTGTCTCCTTTAGCGCTGTCAGTATCACAGCCGTTCTGAAAACCGAGTGATCCATCCTTGTAAACTATCGATCAATCTTGAAACTCACTGTTTTCTACAATGCCTTGAACATACCCCTGAACATGCGTTCGGGGTAAGAAAAGATGCAGTTTCACTCATAAGAGTCGTACAGTCATACAGCACGGAAACAAATCCTCGGGTCCAACCGGTCCCTGCTGACCGAAGTCCGAAACTAAGCAAGTTTCACCTGCCTGAACATAGCCCAAATCCCTCCAAAGATTTTTTGTTCATGTACTTAGCTAAAAACCTTATTACAGTGAAATATAGTGACTGCAAGAGATTTGGAAGGAGACCTAGTTATAATACTGAATCTAAGGAGCAGCTGCAAGATCCACGCTGCTCTCAGTCTTTTCAGTGCGACTTTGCCAAAGACAGGCAGACAGAAGCCAAATGCATACATAGAAATTTAGTCCAAATTAGGAAATATCCTGGTCAAATTAGAATAAATTCAAATTTAGAGATTAAGAAAAAGTATAATTACTGACAATTAGCAGGTCTTAAACCAGCTGCCGTCCTATTGAGTTGCCATCTAGCAACATCAACCAATCTCCATCTCATCAAACTATAAATTCAAATATCTTCCACTTGACTCACCAACTCACTTGGGAACCTGACATTCAAGCTTTGAACAAACGCAACATATAACGACTAACCCAGCTGCCACCTGGATCAGATGCTATTTGACGCACGTACCAGGTTACCTATCTCCAAGTTCAGCCACCTGCCGCTCTCATAGAGCATCACCCACCTAGAAATCCACCAGCCTGCACAACTGTTACATAACCTGATAATATATCATCACAACCTCTTGTCACCCCAAACAATATGTCTCAATATCAGTCATACTCTGATCTCATTAACTATATCCAGTTACCAAATTATCTTACCCATTGATATTGTTGAAGGTAGATTCAGAAAAATTGGGATTTAGAACAGAATTAACCAGGAAAAGGTTAAGAGATTATTGCCACTCCTCGGGAGACCCACAGCCATGAAAACCAATGAATTGCCTGTTTGAAGCTGTCTCAGTTGCTGTGTTTATTAAGATTTCGAATAATGGATATTACAGGATATTTTACAGCACTTCTGAATTGATCTCTGAACCTGGACTGAGTTACCCCATAAATAAATGCGTTTGTACAGCAGTTTAAATTCAGTGTCATAATTGCAACATTTGCAAATATACATAAAGAATGATTGTAATACTCGGGATTCATTCCAGTAATGATATACAGAAAGAATTCCACAACATATAACAGCCACAAGAGTATGAAGCTGCCAGATATGGTGAACAGTAAGATCGCAGACTTCCTTCTGCTTTCCATCTCTGGGTCACTGTGATTGTCACCTTTTCTTTGGCTCCTGAGCCCCTTACGGACTTGACTAGTGACAAATATGTGTCTTACTGTAAGAGCATTGAATGACAGAATAAAAATATATGGGAGCAATGGGGTTAATGCCTTATCAACCCAATTATACCCCACCCAGCCTGGATCAGTATAATAGCTTGGCTTTATATTGCAGAAAAAAGGTATATTGTTAATTAACTCTTTTGGTTCAACTGTAAAGTACCAGGGGATATTTTTTAAACAGAGCAAAACGCAGGTTGTTGCTAGAACCACAGTGACTGTTTTCTCTGAACAATATTTTCTTTTCAGCTTCTGGCAACAGATGGCCACAAATCGATCAAAGGAGAAAGTGACAGTGAACCAAACAGAACAGTCTGTGGCTGCATAACAAAGGACAAAGATAACACTGCACACGGGAGTGATTTCCAGGAATGATCCTGGAAAATAATAAGAACTTATCTTCTCAAGTATGACTGCAGTGATAATGACCAGTAGATCCACAGTTGCCATAGCGACAAGGTAGTACGTCGTGCATTTCGAAAGGCCACACTTTCCCCGGGATAGGATTAAAATTGCAACTAAGTTAACTGTAAGAGGGAGAAGAAAAAAGAGGCTGAAATTTACTGATGAAATATTGTCTGTTACTGGATCCAGGTAGACAAGGTAATGTTTCTGCATATACAGATTTGTAGGGAAAATAAGAGGATAAGCTATTTTTTAAAAAATTAATTGTGGTGTGATTAATTTGTAAATATTAGATGCTAAACAGTTCATGCACATAATCTTTTTCTTTCATGAATAAGCAATGCTTCCACACAGAGTGAATTTCTCACTGAAAAGATAAAAAAGTGCTGTGGAGACTGCCAGTCTCTGCTGCAGCCCATAGTAATATCATGAGCTATCAGAGATGACTTTCCTGCTGCGAATTTTCTCCATTAATAAATGAGGATAGTGGTTTCCCGCTGAAATTCCATTCTGATCATTGTGCAATGTATTTGCATCTTTTGCTTATGTTCCATCAGTTGACATTCACTTTCTACGCTTCCTTCTCTCTTTCTATTCTGATGGATGCAAGACTGACATTTTGGAATGGATCTCTCTTTCTTCAAACAAGTTTGGAGCTTTGTCCCATACTAACAAATATATTCAAAAATAAACAAAATGACATTGCTGGTTTTTAAAAGGACAAAATGCGAATGGAGAAGTTACCATAAATGTGTTTTGAGATAACAAGGTGTGGGGCTGGATGAACACAGCAGG
Source organism: Ginglymostoma cirratum (assembly GCA_024137785.1). Classification (NCBI taxonomy): domain Eukaryota; kingdom Metazoa; phylum Chordata; class Chondrichthyes; order Orectolobiformes; family Ginglymostomatidae; genus Ginglymostoma; species Ginglymostoma cirratum. Next base: position 8,559,620 of record JAHRHZ010000002.1, on the reverse strand, counting down.
CCAAGCAGCATCATAGGAGCAGGAAAGCTTGACGTTTTAGGCCTAGACCCTTCATCAGAAAATTAACCTTTTATCTCTGATAAATGTGTTTTGAACTTGCTTAGACCACTCTGAAAGGAGTGAATGCAGTTTTAGTCACAATGATATAATAAGACCATTGAAGGATGATGCCAGAAAGGAATGTGTCCACATATTGAGAAAGGATTGCCAGACCGACTCTCCTTGCTCTTAAAAATAAGATTTCTAGGATGTCAACACAATGATGCCTTTAACATCACTTTTTTTTATTATCTGTGACCGAGTGGATAGAGAATGAATGCATGACTGGAAGCTAATTTCCCCTAAAAATGCAATGGTGGTTAGCACTACTGCCTCAAAGTACCAGACCCGAGTTCGATTCCAACCTCGGGCAATTACCTACGGGGATCTTGTACGTCCTCCGAGTGTGGATTTTCACCAGGTGCTCCGTTTCCATGAACATCCATAGAGGTGAAGGATCGGTGGATTAGTCATGGAAAATGCAGAGTTACGGAGGATGTAACTCGAAAACAAAATTGTATGCCTCTCCCTCTTTTTGATATGAACATCCTTTGCTTGTTATGATCAGCCTGTACCGCTCGTAAACAAAGCATTTTACTCTATTTTGGTTCATGTGACAACAAACCAATCAATCAATCCAGTCAGGGGATGGGTCTGAGTGGGATTCTCTTTGGAGGGTTGGTGAGAACTCGAATAGCCTGATTCTATGCTGTAGGGATTCTTTGATTCAGACAAAAAAAAAATACACTATCAATCGAATGATGAAAATGTAGAAATCACAACTATAAGGCGTAGTTCAAGCAAGCATTTGTAATTAATTTATTGTCACGTGTACTTGTTACAAAATGCGACGAAAGGTGTTGCATATTGAATGGTTTAGACTCAGCAAGGGGAAAACTAGGAATACAACATGAAACAAATGATTAGGATGTTACATGGATGAGAGGAAGCGTGATACAAACATTAAACATGAGTTATCCTAGTTTTTCAGATTGGCCCATTACTGCCTATATGCCGTTGTAAACAGTAGTTGGCATTTTAACAATTATAAGCAAAAATTTCCAGTCACCTGTAAGAAAATAATTTTCTCTCGAATTGATTCCATCATTAGATTGTGGGGGCATTTCCATGGAGTGATTAATCACCATAAACAAGGATTTCTAAACAAAAGCAGCTTGCTTCATTCCAAATAATCGATAGAATCTGCAGAAGCAAAACTGCGAGAAACAATTGTTACAGTGTCTCGAATTTCCCAACCCTTTGAATTGTCTACACTCAGCACAGTATTGCCGTGGAAAATACTCACAATAGTGACTTCCCGTCTAAAGTTGCCTGCACTGTTTTTGATTCAGCTGAGCACAATATTCTACAAAGTACAATGACTATGCAATTCAATGAGCCTTTGACTTGCAATCATGTTTGTTATCCGTTGAGAAGATAGGATTCCACCGTTTAGGTATTTCAGCATTTTTGGGCAAGAAAAAGTATCACAGAGCAAGCGTCTTTCTGGGGATCACATTAAGATCACCATGTAGCTTTGACAGACACAGAATAAAAACGGCAACCATATGACGCACAGTTTTGCAAACCTTCGATAGTCATAGTTACTTACCAGGAACACCGATGACAGCAAGAATCGTGTAATATATCTTGCTGATGCTGTGAAAAAATTCCATTAATTTTGTGTAATGTGGTCTGCTCCCCCACTAATGACAAGTTCTCTGCGTGAAGCTACATTCACAGAGGATTCAATTTATACCGCGTGGGATCTCCACAGGGATATTGACAGGCAGCTGTTCAGTTAAATTTAGCTAAAAGTGCAGAAACAAGTTATCACAGCCTCGTTTCAATGGACAACATTTAGAACAGAGGAAGAATTTTAAGAATCGTGATGGACTGAATATTTTTCATGACATCAATTAGCAAAAGGAAACTATAATCTCCCAGGAATTGCATGAGATATTCAAACTATATCTTTAATTTCATTCTTTTCTGGTAAACACTCTGTTATATTCATTTATCAATAAACGTTCACATAAGGAGTGCTTCCTCAGGTCTCCGATATTTTCCGAGCCAACCTATTCTGAGATTTCGTTAAACACCTCTGGAGTCGGTAGAAATTAAACCCATGCCTCCTGGCTCAGAAGTAGGGACATAACCAGTGTACTGAAAGAGCCCCTGGGTTGTCTCCAATTGAATTCTGGCATGTGATTGCCTTGTCTAATTTTGATCAGTCTGTTTAAGGGTTGATTGCAAGTACGTTGACTTAAGAAGCTTCAAATCAAGAGACACCATAAATTTCAATGGCTCCAAACAGCTCTGCTTCAAGCATTTTGCGGCACATGGACAAGCTGTTGGTTCCAGCAATTCATCTGTAATCGCTCGAGGACAAATGGTAAACCGCCAGGGATTCAAGGGTTGAGCTGTACGGACACGTTGTCAAGACTAAACTTGCATTCTATCATACAAGATAAGGAGTGCGGGCGGGGTGCTGGGTTATGATGGGGGTCGGGGGGGGCGTTGGGATTTGAAAATATGTAATTATATAACAAAATATATGACCAGCAATTATTTTCAGCGATGAAAAGAATCAATGAAAAAGATACGTGTGAGCTTCCAATTCAAGAGTGAATTACAGAAGCAATTTACAGCCCAAAGCAAAATCAACAATCCGCCTTCAAAAAAAAACTTACGGTTAATAACGAATCTCCCCTGAGACCCTTATAAAAGTTTTTTTTTTTGCATGGAATGATTGAGGCAGTCACAATTAATACAGTGAGAAAGGTATGAGTGTTTCAACACAGGCTCGAAATGAAAAGAGTCAAAACTTTAAAAAAAAGTGAGAACGAGTTCCAGAAGAGTTTCAGCGAAAGTATGGGATGGGGGAGAAAAGAAATGAGAATGTGGGGTGTCACAGGAGAGAGAATTGAGAGTAATAGCATTGTGAGAGTTGTCTACGGGTAAGGGAGTATTGGTAATGGGTAACAGAAACAAAGGAGGATTTAAAAGGGAGATTGATCTGTTAGTTGTGAAACAGAATGGGAGAAATGGCCGAAAGGAGCGTGGATCACTGAGTGCATGGCAAAGTGGTAGAAGGAAGAATGAGCCAGATTCGAGTGTGAGAAGAAACGTGATGTGGGAGTGAGATAGCGTAGTAAGAGTATTAATGAATGTGGAGATTGCAGACTGGGAAAGAGCAGCGGTATAGGGAAGAGGGAGCTGAGGAATAACATTGGGAAATGGAGTTGTAAAATAGGAAGTTGAGAGGGAGAGGCAATTGGGTGAGAAAAGGAGAAGGAAGGAATGTTGAGGTGAGATGGGAATGCGATTGAGAGAATAAAATGTTGAAGTGAAGTGCATCTTAGATGGATTATCCTTGGTTAATGTGAGGTGGGATGATCGTCAGAGGGTTGGTGCATACTCGATGGGCCAAATTTTGTTTTTCTGCACTGGAGTGATTCTAACATTCTAACAATGGGGAAGTGGGAGCAGTGCTCGTAGAATTGGGGGAGATTGTGGAGAAGTGTTAATGAATTATGAGCGAGAGTGGGAATAATCACAGATGGGAAAAGAAGAGGGAAGAATGAGAGCAGGGAAATTGTTGTGGGAATTTATTGGGGAGTTTTGCGTCTGGTAATCAGGAAGAAGGATATGTATATTGCATTATAGAGGATAAATGCAGGGGATGAATTTTATAATTGGCCAAGAGAAAGTTGAAGTATTTAGTTAGAACGGGGAGAGGAATGCAAAAGGTGCCATATCTGTTGCTATTTCAACTCCAATTTAATATAGTCTGTTTGCGATTTATGCCTGAGATAGCCAAATATCATTGCAAAGGCCAGAAATTTCTGCTCATACAACATCTGTAAAAAAATTATAACAGTGCATTCTAGAAGTCTTAAATGACTTTGAGGTGTATAAGGTCGGTATTCAACCTCCAAAGCGAAAATAGGCAAATACATTACTGGAGTTATTGAAAGAACTCCAGTGGATAACGATGTAATAGAGAAGGATAATGTGGACTGGAAATATTCTGTTGAAAATATGATTGGATCCTGCAGCTGGTACATTTTGTCAAGCTGCTGACTTGATATTTCCTTTCCTTGCAAACACATCAATTCTGAGTTGGAAAAGTGTATTTTGGTTGATTCCTATTTTAATGATTTCATCATGGCATTTTCAACTTTATTGTAAACTCTTGTTTTTGAGTCCAATTACTGCTCCACAAAAGATCCCAACATTAAATGTATCATGCATTTCCCCTTGGATGATATTTAATTATTACTTTTTATTCAGCATTATTACGAATTGTTGTCGTCAAGTACCTCAAAATACCGTGATTAGGGAGTAATCCCAATGTCAGGCGGCAATGTTTTCGGCTCCCGACTAAGCACAGCTGAATGCCGACGAATAAAATGAATCTGAGAACAAGATGGAGAGTTAGAGACGTGAACAAAAGTCACAGGCATACATTTTGGATTTTGTGACATAATTGTTTGAATCACATGATTCAATTGTACCAGGCTCTGTTTCAGTTGCACATTCCATATTATCAATTTATGTAAATTCAAGGACATAGTTTTATTTGGTTGAACACCAAACACAATGTTGCTGTACTTCTCCTTAAGTTGTAAAGCTGCTTGAGATTTTTTAAAAAAAGGAATTTTTTGGACAAATGAATTTGTTGCATTGACAATAGTCTGGGTAAAATTTTATGAATTATCAGGAAACACTTTCTGCTTGAAATGAAAATTAGTTTTTTGCCTCAAGTGTGTATTTCCATATAATGAATGAGATGGTATCTCGGACACTAAATCATAGAGTATAAAAAGCTCGCAATCGTGAATACAAAACCTAAAATCACCTTTTGCATTGTATTTTGTACGAAGCTGCTTGAAGTATATGTACTATGGAAGCTCATTGATAACTTTAATATTGAGTGATGTCTTAAACATGAAAGTTCCTCACTAAAAATGTGTAGGCTAAATTGTATAATATGTTTTATTTTCATTGAGGGAATTTACTACTCCACTTCACTCAATAATATCTCATAATTATCAAAATTCTTTTATTTTCATTACGAATTGCAAAATCTTTAAATGAAAACATTTAAAGATGTTTCCAATATTCAATTGAGTTGATATTTACTTGACATAAAAGCCGGCATAATTAACACATAACTGGTGTTATTATTTATATATATTATGAATGTCGTCTCATAAATATGTATAAAGGATTAAAATCTTGCATTTTTAAGAAAATATTCTTCTACCAATATTCTTGTACTGGCGCAAAAGAAGACACTTAAAGGTTTCCTTGAAAGTGGCAAAACAGATTGCATAGCAGGCTGGGTTTACCGTACTGTTGATGTAACAGAGCCAATATCCAATTTTCCAGGCTGCGCTGGGGACACAGACCGGATCGAAGGTGCTGATGAGCACCATGACATTGTATGGAATCCAGTTAATGGTAAATGCTGGAAGAATATCGAGGATGGTCATGGTCACCTTGCTCTCCCGAGGTATAGCTGCCTTCTTCTTTTGAACAGGCATTTTGGTCAATATTAGGGCGTGAAAATCTGCTTTCAACTCTCTACCATTTCTAATCTTCCCATTGACATTTGCCAAGTGTTCCACTATATTGTCACAGTCTACAATATTTGTAGGTTTACCACGTTTCGAGAAGTAATGTTCTGTTGTCATGAAACGTGTGCTCTCTCAAATGATCTCATGCTACTCCTGCTTTAGTGGTGCCAAATTAATGGAGGTTGAATCATTTGAAAGTTTCTTCCCCTCTCCTTGATAGTTATTATCAATTATCCTTCCAACAGTTTGCATTTTGACATGAGGCAAAACATCAGTAGCATTTGATATTTTTTATTTACCCAGGTTCATTATTTTCCTTTGTACAAGATATGAGGATGCAACGAAATTACTTGATATAGGGGAATTTTTACCAACCTTCATTCTCCTCTTGCTGGCACGGTATATGTGTACATATATAATCGTCATTACGAGGACAGGGAGGTAGAAAGTAGCTATCGCAGTGCCAAAGGTGACAAGTGGATTTGAGGAGAATTGTGCTTAACATTCATCCTCACCAACCGACCTTTCTCCAATAATAAACTGCCAGAAGAGAACAACAGAGCCCAAAACACAAATGAAAGCAGCCGAAAATGACAATCACTATTACTACTATCTTGGATGCTCTCTTTGCGGTGTAAATAGGGGTTTGATCACGCAGAAGTAGCAGTCAAAATTAATGTTAAGGAGGTTAATGCCAGACACGTTACAAACAACACATTCTAGAGCAAGCCATAAATCATAACCACTGGACCCAAAAGCCAGTTACTAACTACAAAGTAAATGGTGCATACATTCATAGTGAATACACTAACAATGAAATTAACGCAGGATAAGCTGAAAATAAAGTAGTTGTTAATTGTTTGTAAATGTCTGTTGACTTCGATAGACAACATGACCAGAATATTTCTAACAATTGTCACCAAACTTAAAGATCTGTCACAATAACAATAAAGACAACATCTCATTTTGTCTGAATCTTCTCCTATGGCATGAATTAATCCTGTCAGGTTACTAAGAGGTTGGTTTCCCTCTGTTGTGTCAGTTATCATTTCACTCTAGAGTGTAGTTTGTACTGGACAGCCTAAGTGTAGAATGACAAAGCAAACAGGGTTAGGAAACAGACTTCAGATATTTAAAGTGTAAAAGACTTCAGTTCGTAAATTGAAAATCAGCAGAGAGGAATCTGGGTTTACTTACGCATTTAACATAAAAAGTTAACATGCAGGCGCAGCAAGAAAGTAGGAATACAAGTAGAATGTTGGCCATTATTTTTAGGGGTTTGAAGCTTAACAACAGAGAAGCCTTGTTCCTACAATCAAAAGACTTGCCATTAATCAGTCCTATCAAGATATCAAAAATAGTCAACAAAATTATCTTTCATCAGTTGACGATTTGCAGAGAAAGTAGCTGGGGTCTGATCAGTCATGTCAAAGGGCTGATGGTAGAAGTCAGTCAGGAGTATGTGCACAGAGAGCCCTGTGTTCAGTGAATCGATCATTGATGAGGCTGAACTGGGTCAACTGGGCTCGGTTAGCTCAGTTGGCTGAAAGTTTAGCTTGCAATGCAGAATTATGCCAAAAGCAGGCTCACTGCAGGCGATCATGAAGATCCAAGCTTGCCCCTCACCTGAGGCATGTTGATCCTCACCCTCTTTCTCTGGTGAGAGAGCAGCCCACTGGGACTTAGGCAACTTTATGGAGGACTTCCATGAATCCTTGTTCGATCTAGATTTGGGATGGGGAGAAGGGTAGGCTGGGAGGACAAAGTGTACTAGGCACTTCCTTTTACAATCAATGTTTTCATCATTCCTCAGTGCAACAGCTTCACTAATGTTGCTTCACGTACTAAGGATGGATCCAGCTAGATTATCGAGAAATGGCCCTCACATCTGAAGGGCATCTCACGCGAGCCGTTCTCTGAGGCCCAGCTTTTTCCTTGCATTCTGAACATAGGTCAATGTCAGTGTGGATGACTTCTTTAGCTGCCAATAGAAACTTGATTAAAGCATTCCTTCGAAGATGCAGGGAAATACATGATGGTCAGGAAAGTTGTCAAGTCCAGGGACCATTGCAGTTTATCACAGAGACTGTGGAGCACTCAGCTCATGCAGAGCTTCTAACTGCAACATCGGGTCCCCAGGAAGGTCATAGATTTTATCCCGTCACTTCCTGGATATGAGAGATGCAATATTGATCGAGCTAAACCTGGAAGCTGCACGAGTGGAAACTGTAAATTTGACAGGTATATTAATGTTCGACGTGACTTGTTCCTTCCAGAGAATGAGAAAAATGGCTAAGTCACAGAATAGGGCAAGTGACCGCTGTAAAAACGGGGGCACAGTTACCTCATTGCATCTGGCCTATCTATTCCGTCTCGAAATTTATAAATTTCTATGAGTCCGTCTCCTTTTCTAAATTCTGTTGAACATAATCATATTTTTTTCAACCCCTCCTCATACATAAGTCCTCCCTTCTCACGGATGAAGCTGTTGTTTACCTTTGCTGCACTGCCTCTATAGCCAGAACATCCTTCCTCAGCTGATAAGACCAAACCTTCATGGGGTATTCCAGATGTGATCTCTTCAAGTCTCTGTTGAATTGCAGCAATCCCCCACCCCCCGCCCCCGTGCACTCTTATCCTCTCGGCAAGAAGGCCAACATATCATTTCCCCTCCTTAGTGCCTGCTGCACTTTTAGGCTTACCTTCAATGACTAGCATATGAGGACGTCCAGATTTCATTGCACATTGTCCTCACTCAATCTATTGCTAGTAAAATAACAATTGGCCTTCCTGCTGTTGTCACCAAGATGAATAACCTCATACGTATCTACATTTCACTGCGTCAGCCATGCATTTGCCAAACTACTCAGCTTGTCCAAATCACAACGCAATATGGAAGAAGAAAGCAAACTTGAAGTACACCAATGAACACAGAGCCCGACTGGACTGCCGAGTGTACAATACTGATATGATCATGAAGTTTCCTTTCTCATGTGTTCAGAGAGGAGTAATTGGCAACGTTTTGTTCTTTAATCCACGAGCACGATCTTTAAGATTCATTTCATATTTACTACATTTCTTGTAGAACAATAAATTCAACTCAATATGACTCTTTACTGTTAGATATTTTCCTCAGTTTATTCAATACTATTTCTATTTGTTCTCGAATGTTCACAACGGTTGAATTGAATTTAAAAACAATCAATCTGGAATGTATTTTACATACGTTCATTTACTGATTCAACGTATTGCTTCAACTTTTTTGTTCTGACGAACGTTTTAACAACATTACTTACCTTTCTGTTTTCTTTAGCTTTGTGCATAATATTTACATTTGCTCTAGATGTTGTTCTCCAAGCACCCCTTCTATCATGATTTTATTTTTCCCAATTCCTGCTACTTTCTTATCAACTTCTGCTCGTTTCTGTCATCGGAGCTTCTTCGCTTTCTTTGCCCGTTTTGTAATTTATCCTTTATTATTTTCACGTCATGAATTTTATAGCCTTAAAAACGTAATTCACTTTCCTTTTTCCATTTCATTTTTTAAAATTTTCTCTCTTCTGCTGCTCTCTCGCCTTTTCTCCATTTCATTTGTTCCCATTTTAACGAATTATCTTGATTATTTTCTTCTCATTTCCGTATGTGATTCTCATTCACATATGTGAATTTGTCATTAACGATACCTACTTCTAACTTTATGACACAAGGAAGGTAAACAGTGAAGGAGCAGGAAAATCTTCAGTTAGGGCATTGCCGTAATTACAAAGTTTGACATCTAATTCTCCAATATCCTTCTTTTTTGTTTCCTCAGCATGATTTCAAAAGGTGATTACCTCCTTTTATAATTTGTCTAATACTGAATCAGACCATTCCTGTTAACAAAAATGAGGTAGACAGATTACAGACCTAGATTGCTAAATGGCAAGCATCATCTCATTCTATAATTGTAATGCAAAGCCTATCTCCAGCAAATGGTAGTGTAACCACTCCATAAGACAATTTTTTTTTCATTTTAGCTCTAATGTCGGGAGTACTCGAGTGTAGAAGTACAGGAGTACGGTGGAAAGGATACAAAGTTGCTGCACATGGCACTATCTCAGGTACAAAGGTACCTAGGTATAAAACTTAGGTAGAAGTAGCAATAAAGAGAAACAAAGTTAAAATTATAGCATTCGTGTTGTTTTTGGTCTGAGTAGAAAAATCAAGAACTAAAGTTAAAAGTTAACATTGCAGTCTTTCGCAGTATTAGGTGTAAAAATAAAGGAATAATGTTAAATTTTCAACAGACTTTCTTGAAAGGGCTAGGTGTCCTTTGCTTTCGCCTGTTCTCAAGGAAACCTCAGGCTTCCGGCTGTCCATGTCGCAGATGAAGGAGGGACCTCCGTCACCAAAACTTCGGGCTCACTCTAACCACGTTGGTCGCAGGACCACAGTTGCATCCGCGCACCGGACCTCCAGCCCGACACTGTTCTGGAACCACAGCCGCTCCATGCAACAGACCTCTTACTTTCACCGCTCTGGACCCACAGCCACTGCCACACTCCTCACAATTCCATTACTTCTGCGACAGCTCCACCAATCAATGAGATCATGGCTGATATAATAATTCTCAAATCAACTATTCTGTCTTTTCTACATTACATGTTTTTTTTTGTTTATTGTTTTAAAAATGTCTATCTCAATATTGACTATAAATAAAGACAGCCTCAAGGGCACTTTGCGGTAATGAATTCCACAAATTCATTATTGTCTGATGAAAGAAATTCTTCATTTCTGTCTTAAATCAGTGAATCATTACCTTATGATTATGATTACCTTTAATACTAGGCTCTCTCACAAATGGAAACGACCTCTCAGAATCTCAAGCCCCCTGAGAATCTTACTCGTTTCAATAAAGACTTACTATTCGAAATTCTAGTCAGCGCAAACCCAGCATACTAAACCAGTTAAATGCGAAAATTCCTGCATTCTTCTGATCATACAAGTGAAACTTTTGTAGACGGCTTCCAATGTCACTGTAGCTTTCCTCAGAATAGGACAACAAAAGCGTTCACCGTGTTCCTGTTGTCGTCTGATTAGTGCCTTGCATAGTTTCAACAAGACCTCACTATATTAATACTCCAATTTTGAAATAAAAGCCAGCATTCTCTTTACTTTTCCTATCATCTACAGAACTAGTAACCTAAATTTTGTAACTCATGCATGACGACCTCAAATCAATGTTGGCTTCAGCCTTCTGCATTAAAAAAAGAAACGGTCTGATCCATTTAACCATAGAATCCATCTTGTGTTAAATCAGGCCATTCAGCCAATCGAGAACACACTGACACTCTAAAGAGCTTCCCACCCAGATCTACCGGTATAACATTGCATTTCCCATGGCTAATCCATCTGGCCTGCACAATTTAGCATGATCAATCCGCCTCACCTGGATATGTTGGGGTTGTTAGAGGAATCCACGTAGACACAGGGATAATGTGCAAACTTCACATTCCCAGCCACCTGAGAGTGGAATTGAACCCAAATTAGTGGCATTAGGAGGCAACAGTGTTAATTATTCAGCCACCGTGGCGCCTTTTTCTTGCTGAAGTGAATAACATCACATTTTCCCAAATTGTCTTCCAACTGGCAATTCTTTTTTCTACACTGATGTTACACTGTAGATTCACTGCAATCTTGGCTTCATTCCTGGCATCTCAGTTTACTTTCTTGGTATTGCATATAACTGTGGCCCAAAAAACTGATACATGTGGCAATTCACTAGTTTCAGTTTGCCGGCCTGAAAATTCCCCATTGTCACAATTCTCTGTTGTCTAAGAGATGATCAGTCTTCCATACAAGCTAATATATTATGTATACCAATATGGACACTTATGTTGTGAAATAGACCTATGTGTGGCATCATATTGAATGCCCTCCAGGCTTTTGATGTAATTACCATCTCTACCTGCCCTATCATCTATAGAATGATACTTCTGTTTGACCAAATCAATATTTAAGTATTCTGATGATAAAGGTGGATCAATGCTGGGAATTTTGCAACAAGCGAAACACCACCCGATCTACTCAATGTCAGTGCAACATCTACAGGGCACAATTCAAGAGTCTATTGGAATGCTTTCTGATGAAGGGTTTAGGCCCGAAACGTCAAGTTTTCCTGCTCCTATGATGCTGCTTGACCTGCTGTGTTCATCCAGCCCCATGCTTGTTATCTCGTCTATTGGAATGCTGTTTACTTTCACGGGTCCATGCAGTTAATAACAGAACTTGAGACGATTCAGACCATCTAGTGAAAAGTCACCTGCTGAAGCGGCACATCATTTGCCGCCTGAAAAAGTAAATACCACTCCTTCCACAAAAATGCAGCAAGAACATCTAATTAATCCTGGGGTGGAGTTTTCAAACTAATTTACTGAGAATATATTGACATCTTCGCCACCATTTGGATTACTCAAGTCATGAAATATGGAACTACCAAAATGGGGGTACGTACAAGGAAATCAGAAGAACTTGATGCTTGACCTAACTCCTACTTAGCTACTGGTTATATGCACAACGGCTCAAGACAGCATTGACAGGGATGAGTATAGCACAGTCCTTTTGCTAGCGAGATCTCATGTTAACATGGTAACAAAAAAAAACTCAATTGTACATCTTGATGCAAAGATGGACAAACTGGTTGGTGTTTATGTGCAGTCTGGTCACCACAATATAGGAAGGATGTGGAGACTTTGGAAAGGGAGCAATAGTGGCTTGCAGCATATCAGTTAGAAGGAGAAGTTGGGCGCACTTGAAATGTTTTCACTAGATCGTCAGAGGCTGAGGGCCGACCGAGCAGAAGCATATAAAGTTATGAGAAGCATGGACAGGATAGGTAGTTGGAGTCTTTCTTTCCCCCAGGGTGCAAATGTCAAATATGAGGGGCGTAGATTTAAGATGAGGGGGAAGAGACAAAAGGAGATGTACAGAGGCTGGTAGGTGCCTGGAATGTGCCACCAGGAGGAGAGTTTAGAAGAGGATATGTTAAATAAATGAGGCATTTAGATAGGTACATGAACATGGAGGATGTACAGGTATACAGACCACGTACAGACAGCTAGCATTAGTTTAGAGCAGCATCATGGTTGGTGCAGGCATCGTGGGCCAAAAGTCACGTTCCTGTGCTGTACTGTACAATGTTCTACATTTAATCATTAAATGGAATATATTTTCAGCAAATCGAATAGAACAAGAGTGGTAATCCACAAAATGTTATGGACCAGCTGCAGCTTTCAATGTTCCTGGCCCAGTTAAATGATCAGCTGTCTAAGGCACTAAATCTGGCTCATCCACAAGAACAATAGAGTTTGTCACGAAGTTCAACGATCAGGTATACATCATAATTAAGTGTCAACATGCTGGAAATAAAATGCCTGTGATAGGCAGCTATAAATAATTACACAAACAATGGATCTCATTAAAATTTTGCAGTTCTAACAGACCTAGACATAATTGTAATAGTTAAAAACAGCACTGAAAGGGAGGTTCTAAAATATGGCTCAAGTTCTGCAGCTCTCTTTCTGGGTTACTTCAGGCAATTGATAGGGACTGCAGTTTGATTTGAGTGAACTTAAGCGATTTTGTTACATCCATTATAAGAAAGATGAGTGTGAAAAGTTCTGACTCAATGTTATGCAGAGAAATATAAAGAGTAATCTTAAGCCCCCGTGTTCCTTCGCACAAGCGATCGTTATTCAGAGCTCTGTTATCACATATGTGGGACACATCAGAGACAACCCCAAATCTGGCTTTTACGTGGAGCACAGTTTCACTCTGAATAACAGTTCAGATCAGAAGTCAATGGCGCTCTGAGTTATCTAGCAAACTGCAACATTTTTGTACTCTTCATGTTACATTAATTACATGCATCATTGATATCACTGTTAACCACATACCCCAAATCTCTACGTACAATCTAGTAAATACAGGATCAATGATGGACAACTCTGTGGACAGCTCTAGGTCTTCCCATAATCTTATGATGTTTAGCAGCTACGTCCATTATCTATCTTTGGGATCGTGCAATGCTTCTGACAGTTTCAATCATTTGACAACTGCGCCACATCATTTGCCTATAACCTAGATCATTGCTTTTCACTAAGAACCCCCCAAATTCTGTACTAACTTTAATTTGGAAGATTTGGAAAGATATTAATTTCTACGAATTGTTATAAAGTCTTTAAAATCAACTCTAATGTTAAGTTTCTTTAACATAGCTGACAAGTTGAGAAGAATCAGCCTGAGAGATCAACCAATAGTCTTTCAGATTTGCAACTGCAGTTTACGACACATGTTACTTACATGCTGTGATTGGGTTTTAAACTAAAGTTCCATTTATAAATAAATCTTTACAATTTCCACATCTTTCATTACTAATTGTACTTTCTTTAAAAAAAGTGTCTATTCAAATTCTACTGAAAAGAGCAAAATTCAATCATTTTACAACTTTGCCAAACCATTAAACAAAACTTGTTTAAATCCCACAAACAACTAGGAAACAAAACCAAATCTTCACCCTATATTTTGCAACCTGTCTTTGTCACTCTTCCCTCGATCTTTGGATATAAAAAATTGTTTGAGTCATCTACATCTGTAATTAAGTTTCAACTTTTTATCTGTCTCAGGTTTGACGTCTCTTTTTACAACCTGGACAATGGTATTTTTTTGGTTTGTCTTCGGTAGTCGTGTTGACACCATTAATCTTCCCTAATAATACATTGGGCCTCTTTACTGCCAGTAAACATTTGCTCAGGAAGGCAACTAACCTTTTCACACTAATTTTTTGTTTGCCTTTCTAATTGTACAATTACCTGCACATTTCAGAATACTGTAGAACCAGACGTTTCTTTCTACTTTTTACTAAATATAAAACTTAGGCCTGTGGCTCAACTAGGCCTTACAAAAATGCCCACAATTAGAATGATTGTATGCTTACGACTGCCTGTTTACAATAACCTGATTAACTTGCCTAATGTTTCTTCTTACAGAGAACCTTAGCTTATCCTGTATATCTACTTGGAGAGTACAGGTCTAGCTGTCTGCATAAAGCCCCAAGCGGGTATCTTGTCAACTTAAACATGGGCTGCTACAACTTGCAGTAAAGGATGCTCATGATTAACTTTCAACAGATTGCTAGCAGATGCAACAATTACTGTTGCTATAACTTCATCAAAATACCTTGCTGCCTTATGACGCAGAGAACTCACTGCGATGTAGAGTATGATCGAAAAGTCAACAGGCCCAGTATCAAAGAATGTGTGTCGAATGAAGTCAGAGGCAGCAGCGGTTATCATCCGTCATGCCAGAGCTAGATAGTTATCTCACAGGGAAGTATTTTACCAATCCCAACGCTCCAAGTAACACAGCTATACGATCATCAAATACAAGTTGATATCCAGAAAGATCTTTCTCCGATGGAGGAATTTCTCAGTGTTTAATCATATGCGTGATTGAAGTATTGTAACCCAGTAGAAGAATAAGCACAGATACTGTAACTGTAACACTTATTGGATGTTTACTCCGCTATGTATCACGGAGAATGTTTTAAACATGATGATCTTCTCAGAATGTAAATCTGCAAATTGAACTCCACAGAATGAAGCATTGTCTTCTCTTTGTTCGTATTGTACACCCTAACGTCATGTCCTGACATCCTTTTAACACACTGGAGCTAAAAGTAAATGCTTAACATATACCTACATGTTGTTGAAGTTAACGTTTCACTAAATCTTCATTCAGATTTCTGGAAGTTGTTGATCCTACATTAAATGAAATACCAATGACCACTTTCAAATTGAAGTACTCTCTCATGATTATTAAGTGTTTGGCCTACCAGCATTATCATGAAACAAGTGAAATAGGTCTCGACGGTGCCACGCTCCACTAACAGTTCACTTTGGCAATGTGATGCTGGAGGATGTTGATATATCCAAGAGCACATGCAACTCTGCAATTGACATTGAAATCTCCACACATTGGAAATTCTGTAGGTACATCTTGCAGAGATTGTGGTGCAACAGCTGCCTGTCTGAGCACATGAGAGTGCAAATCTACAAGGAGTGCGCTCTTTTTTGAGTTGACACCTAAACTACTTAGAGCAGACAAGGAAAATAGTGAAGAAATTCCAACTTTACTGTCTCAACATGTCCTTAACATTTCTTGTCAGTGCGATGTCAGAAACTCAGAGGCCTTGTAATTTGTGAATTGCAACAGCATACGCTCATTGATAGGACAACGACAAATGATGTGTTGAAAACCTTCCTGTTTCATGAAATCACCACTTGTTAGAAATTGATTAACAACCAGTCAGGTGCTGCATAAATACCCACAAGCGAGATATGAAGATGACAGATATAGACACGTGGGGGTCAATGTCCAATATCAATGACTTTTGACAATGCTGCTTCGAGTCAGTTTAGCAGTGATGAGGGATCGCTGAAAATAAGCTGTCTGATAATAGAATCTAGAGAAATTAGCGACCAGCAAATCTCGTACCTCACGATTCAAAGGGTTAACCAAAAGTAAAATGTTCGGGTATATTTGGAACTTGGTGGACACTCAGGAACATGCATGCTCGACATTCCCCGCATGTTAACAGTTATGCCAGAATAACAGGGGTGTTGCTTTGCACGTGGCTAAATGAACACGTTTGTTCAGTGATTGTAAGTAGTATCTATCTCCATAGACCCAAATTGTGTCACTTGAGATTTTATTTCTTCTTTTATTAGGGGATTCATTCAATGTGCTTTATCCCTCAGCGTCAGCAGCGGCACCACTGGCACTAACAGATATCAGTGGCTTCACAGGAATGGATCAGTGGCAGACACATCATTTCTTGGTTGACATTGAAAAGATATACTATTCTCCGCTTACTGTCATCGGTGTTCCTGGTAAGTTTTCTTTATGCTATGAACTATGCACCCCTACATCACTGTTCTCACCATTTTATTGAGTTGTTCAACGATTACCATTTTTTGGTGAAGTGTTTCAAAAGAACTGACGTTACAATTACACTTGATTTCAGTTTTGCACAAAAAACTGTGAAGTCTGAAACTTAAAGCTTTATCGAAGACAGCTGAAAGCTTTGGCCCCATGGTTAATGGAGAAAGATGGCTCTGGAAGGGCCAAATGTACCTCGAACATCACACTTTAAGACCTTCTTTGCCATTGTTGTGTGCTGATTTCTGCTTTGGACTTGTTTGTATGGCTGATGTCTGCTTTGGAACTTCTAAAATCACATGTCATAGTATTTGCAGACTCCAGCCCACAGCTAGCAAAATGAAATGATTAAATCCATTAGCTAGTGATAATTTTGTGCAGTAATTGATGCTGATAACTTTCATATCTGCATTGTAATATCCGTGATTCTGAACTTCAGGCATTGTCTTGGCTTATCAGATGGGCAACGTCCTAACACTGCCTAATTTTAATGTGATATTCCACATTGTTAGCTATCCAGCTTCTAAGTTTCATCAATTGCTAACGTGTTTCCCCAGAATTGAAGTATTTCTTCATTACATTGTCTTTACATCATAGACACGAATATGATCTTGATATGTCTAAGTTGGAAAAGCTTCACAGTCAGGCAACAAAGTGTGGAGGATACAACACTTGTAAGAAAGCACCGCTTGTGTCTAAATAACTTTTTTTTAAATTTCCGTTTGTTAATTGATCAATGTCAGCTTGTGAAAGTTCATTAATGCTCTGAATGTAATACCGAAGCACACATCGTGTGTCATGACCAATCAAAGAAAGCAAAATTTCCTAACTTTATTGTCATGTGTTTTTGAATCTGACCAGCGGCACAGAACACACTTTGACTCCTACTGACATACATTTTGCATTTTGTCATTGACGAAGCATTGCTCTACACATGGTCATAAAACACACTGCATCTTCCTGCATAATGATTCGCCTTGATGCCAATAGTGAGGGGAGACTTTTTTGTTAGCGTGAGGTAAAACCAATATTGATTTGTCTATGCAGCCTTATAAGTATACGCAAGTCGTTCTGGATATATGTGCACACTTAGCTTTTAGTCTTAATAGATTAATGAGTTTCCGAAATGACCGTAAGTAGAGCAATGCTTCTTCAATGACAAAATGCAAAATGTGTGTCAGTAGGAGTGAAAGTGTCGAACACATTCACGCATCACCAAATATATGTATATATGCATGTGATACATTAATTTGTTGGACACTTTTACACACACACATGTCCATACAAGCATGTGTGTATCTACATAAAATGTTAAAATTTCTAAAGTACTCCATGAAAGTGTTCAGCTTAATTTCAGTCTAAATTAAACGTCACTCTTCATGTCTTATTTTCGCAGTTAACATTGTAACAATTATGACCTTAATTCAGGGAAAGCTCAGTTTCTCCAAATGCATTGCACATTATGCAATGGCTACGCTAGTGGCAGATCTTCTTTTGTTATTACCGACCTCATAATGATATACCTTCTATATTAGAAGCAGTTTGCTTTACTGTACTTCATCCCCACATGTAATATTCATCCTGACCTGTCTCATGTTCCCCCAGATTGTTCTGTCTGTTTCACCGTCATGCTCACTTTTGATTGATTTGTGGCTATTTTTTACCAAAATCTGAAGAGTAAATACTGCACTGAGAAGACTGCAAGTATCACGAGAGGAACAGTGACTGTAATGAACCATCTAAAAGACTTCACGCTGCATGTTATGCTGCTAGATCAATGCAGAAATTGGAATACGCCTTTGTTTTGTTTTCCATCACGAAATGTTATGGATTCACCAGTATGGTTAAGAATTAAGCTCTTTCACTATATTCTTGCCTCAGATGTCCCAATCGCTCTGATTCTACTACTAGTTTCATTGATCACAGGGCATGTATTACTGTCCAGTAGAAGCAGAAGGAGATTCCAGGATCGTAAAAGCAGTGAGATGTCCAGGAACTCAGAAGTGCAGAGCCAAAGGAAATAGATCATTTTACTGTTTAGTGTCTCTGGGAAATTTGTGCTTTTATGGCCAACATGTTTCGTATATTTTGCCTGGGTCAGATTGTGATTCTTCGGGCACAAAGCTGTATGGATACCATATTTTGTTCGAGAAATAGGATTCATGCTGCAGCTCGTCGGTTTCTGCACAAACACTTGGATTTTTGCTGTGGCTCAGAAAAATTCCAGAGAACAGTTGAAGAATCTGATCCAGGTTCCATTTACTCGAATCCTTAAATTCTGAGATGAGGAACTATAACAGTTATAGCATCAGGTTATGTTCAACCTCGTCCCCCACAGACGGAACTGTATGGATATGGGACTGGAGGAAATAGACACTCAATAACATAGATTTAACCGTTAACTTGAAACGTTAACTCTGTTTTTTGTTCTTCACAGATGTTGCTAGACCTGCTGAGCTTTTCCAGCAACTTTGTTTTTGTTCCTGATTCACAGCATCCGCAGTTTTTTTTTTATGGAAGATGAAAGA
Organism: Ginglymostoma cirratum; assembly: GCA_024137785.1. Taxonomy (NCBI): domain Eukaryota; kingdom Metazoa; phylum Chordata; class Chondrichthyes; order Orectolobiformes; family Ginglymostomatidae; genus Ginglymostoma; species Ginglymostoma cirratum. Next base: position 8,540,491 of record JAHRHZ010000002.1, on the reverse strand, counting down.
TCGACGTTTTAGGAGCAGATGTCTTTATTTTAGGTCTACATTCTTTCTGGTAGAATTTCAATTAGCGCTCAGTTGTATGACAATAGTTTCCTAACTATTTGTTTCTTTTCTGAATTTAAAAATAGCTTGCGTGAATTCTGCGAAACCAGATGAAAGGATGTGGAACTCGTCGGAGATAAATGTCCCTCTCAGTAACCTATCTGGATTGTTTGATATTGGAGGTGGTGTTTCTTATACCATGATCAAAATAGTCTTCATCATAATTATGACAGGATCATTAAGTCTAGTGACTATTATTGGAAATATTCTGGTCATTGTTTCTATCAAAATCAACAGACACTTGCAAACTATTAACAATTACTTCATTTTGAGCTTAGCCTGCGCTGATTTGTTTATCGGTGTATTCTCCATGAATCTATATACCATTTACACGGTAGTTGGCTATTGGCCTATGGGGCCTGTTATATGTGATTTATGGCTTGCTCTAGACTATGTTGCCAGCAATGCCTCTGGCATGAATCTCCTTGTCATTAGCTTTGACCGATACTTCTGTGTGACAAAGCCTCTCAGCTATCCAATGAAGAGAACGACTAAAATGGCAGGGATGGTGATTGCAGCTGTTTGGCTGCTGTCATTTTTCTTGTGGGCTCCTGCCATTCTGTTCTGGCAGCTTGTCGTAGGGGAACGGGCAGTCCAAGAGGGTGATTGTTATGTGCAGTTATTCTCAATTCCAGCTGTTACGCTTTGCACTTCTGTCATGGCTTTCTATCTCCCTGTTACAATCATGGTGGTTTTATATGTCAATATATCTCGTGCCAGTAAGAGTCGAAAAACGGAGGATAAAGTAGGATCTGAATCAAAGAAAGGCAGTGTTTACCCCAGAATATCCCAACTAGTACAGGATAAAATAACGAAATCAAATGATAACATTGCACCAAATGATGTATATCATTTCCCTCATGTCAAAAGGCAAGAAGTTGAAATGAATCTCAAAATAACAACTGACAATTATACACAGGAGAAGAAAGAGTGCAGGAATGAGTCAGTTTGCCTCAGTGCCATTTCATCAAACCAGAAAGGAAAAGAGGGGATCCGAAATAGTTATACTAAGCAAAATGGTTTGAGGACTAATAACTCCAAACACCCTTTCATAAAAATATTTGGAATATTTGAAAAGAGTGACGTTAGCAGCAGTAGGGACAAAATGGCACCACAAGTCATCAGCAAGAAATGGAATGAAAAATCGATCAAAGAATTGCACAGGACCGTGAAAATGCCCAAGACGAAAGGCAAGAAGACAAACACAGTTGCAACCCGAGGGGAGAAGGTTACAAGAACAATCCTGGCCATTCTTCTGGCATTTATCATCACGTGGAGCCCGTACTTTGTCATGGTGCTCATTAGTACCTTCTGTTCCATCTGTATCCCCAACGTACTCTGGACTATCGGATACTGGCTTGCTTACATCAACAGTACAATTAACCCAGCCTGTTATGCACTTTGTAATGCGAGTTTCAAGAAAACGTTCAAGTATCTTCTGTTATGTCAGTACAAAGAACGTATTTGTGCCACAAGATAAATACAGCTGCAACAACGCCTTCATTTGAACACGTTGATGATGGCAAGGTTCATAACGCAATTTAACAATGAGGTGATACAAGTATAATTAATAAAGCAGTCATTTAATTTCAGCATATCATAAACACACATGAATTACTTACAATGGATGTATCATGTCTGCTCTAAACAAAGAGAAGGCTAATTACAAAGATTGTACGCATCATTGAACAGAAACGTCAATTTTCATAAAATTTAGCATAAAATATATTGGTAAGGCATGTTAACTTCTACAAAATTCTTATTTAAGAGACATAATATTTAACACACAGCATAAGAACAAACTGATCCAGTTCATCAAATCATGCCATGAAGATCTTACTTCTAGTGAATTCATCTTCTGGAACCATGCCTAGAGATTTGATTGAAAGATTTTGATTCTGGCTAATTAATTAAAGTAAAGAAAATAAATTCATGCAATGAAAATAACATTGAGTTCAACTGTAGATTTTTAAAATTATTATTATTGCATTGTTAAGGACAATTTCATTGAAATGAATTTCCTTCAATGTGCTTCTTATATTTATTAGCACTGAAATCCGTTATCAAAGTTTTAAGGGGATAACAGCCTTAAGGTCTGTGCTTAATGAAAAAAAAATCCTTACTGCCTTGAATCAAATTGTGCTTAATTAGAATTCACAGACACTATGCAGATCTCTGTTGCTAACACAACGCCGACATGCTAGAAAATTTGTAGTTACCTAATCTGTCTCCGTTTTCTAAATCCATGTTTCGGGAATATAGTTGTCTCCCCCCGTCTATTAAGCCTGTTCTTAGTCTTGTTTAATTGATCAAGTCAATTAAGAAGAGTGACGAGTATCGTCTCATTTTAGGATTGCTCTGTGATCATAGAAGAGGACATGTGCATAGTATAAAGCAAGGTTAAAATTACAAAACACTGCAGTACAACAGCAGAAATACAAAAAGGAAACGAGAAGAACTAAACATTCAAGATACGAATTTACAAAAATAATTCAAAAGAAACAGAATTTTTCAAAACATAGTTGATGGTTTACTTGTTTAATATTTCGGTATTCTTGTCAGAGGTTTCCAAATTAGTTTCTGTATAGTCGGACTAATCTGTTGTGATTCAGGCACGACTTGGCATCAAAATCCCTTCGCATCTTAGAGGTGCATAGAACATAGAACATTGAACAGTATAGCGGAAGAACGGGCCTTCGGCCCACGATGCTATGCCAAACATGACGCCAAATGAAACTTATCCTTTCTGCTTGCCCTTGGAACATATCCTTGCATATCCATGTTCTTATCTTAAAATCTCTTAATTGTTCTTACTGAATCTGCCCCCACCATCACACGTGGCCGTTCTTTCCGAATTCCTCCCTCTCCGTGTAAATAAAAACCTTGCACCTCACGTCTCCTTCGAACTGTTCCCCCTCACCTTAAATGAATGCCCATAGTATTAGCCATATCAAGTCGGGGGAAAATATTCTGACCATCAATCCTATCTTTGTATTTCATAATTCTAGGTTTCCAACCAGCCTCTGCCCCTCCAGAGAAAACAAACAGTTTTTTTCTAGCCTCTGCTTATAGCTCAAACCCTCTAATCCAGGCAGCACCCTGGTAAACCCCTTCTGCACCGCTCCACAACATCCATATACATGCTATACTGTGGCGACCGCAATTGAATGCAATACTGGAAGTGTGGCCTAAACAAATTCTTAAAAATTTGCAACATCACCCTTTGACTCTTGTAATCAATTGCCATTTGCATCCCTTACCACACTACATACTTGTGTGGTCACTTTCAGAGAGCTACGGACTTGAACCCCAAGATCTTTCTCTACATCAATGCTGTGAAGTGCCCTGCCATTAACTGTACACTTTTCTTTAACATTTGAACGGCCAAAGTGCAGCACCTCACACTTACCTGGATTAACCTCCATCTGTAATTTCTTCACCCATATCCGCAACTGATCTATATCCTGCTGTATCCTTTGACAACCTTCTATGCTATCCACAACTCCACTAATCTTTGTCTCATGTGCAAATTACAAACTCACCCATCCACATTTTAACCCAAGTCATTTATATATTTAACAAAAAACAGAGGCCCCAGTACGGATCACTGCAGAACACTACTCGTCATGAACCTCCAACCTGAAAAATACCTTTCTGCGAGTACCCTCTGTCTTTGATTGGGCAAGCCAACTTTGAATGCAAGTGGCCATGCACCTTAATCTTCTGTATGAGCCTACCATAAGATACCTTGTCGAAATCCTTACTAAAATTCATCTAGACAACATCCACAGCTCTACCCTCATCGATCAGCTTTTTGATTTCCTCGAAAAATTCAATCCAGTTAGTTAGACATGACTTGCCCTGCACAAAGCCATGCTACTTGTTCCTAATTAGGTCAAATATATGTAAATCCTATCCCGAAGAATACTCTCCAAAAGCTTCCCAAGCACAGATATAAGATTCACTAGTCTATAGTTTCCTGGATTATTCCTAATTTCCTCCTTGAACAAAGGAACAACGTTAGCTACTCGCCACTTGTCCAGGATTTCTCCAGTGGCTAGCGAATGTACAAAAACCAGGGGTATATGCCATCAGAACCTGGGGACTTATTCTCCTTAATGCACTTCAAGCAATCTAACAACACTTATTTCTCGATTTCAGAATGTCCTAGCACAGTAATGTACTCCACAGAAATCTCACTATCCTCTATATCCTTGGGTGAATACTGATGCAAAGAACTTATTTAGGATCTCACCCACGTTCTCTACCTCAAGCTCAATTTCCATCCTTTATCCTTGAATCGTTGTATTTTCTTCCTAGTTATCTTCTTGTTTCAAATGTGTTTATATTACTGCAATCTCCACTTATGTCTTCTGCTTCGTTACTTATTCTTCCTTCCAAAATGGAAAGCTGGCACTTTTCCCACCTTCTCAAACATTTTCTATATCCTTGGCAACTGACCTAACCTATCAATACATTGTTAAAGCAGACATATGACCTTTTCTGTGGTTGGTTGTCTCGCCTAGCTGGTTCGTGGTTCTGCAGACATTCCATTACCCTGCTGGGTAACATTATCAGTGCAGCGTCCGTTGAAGCACTATTGTGTTTTCCAACCTGTAATTTAAACTCTGGGGTCTTGCTTTATGTGTTGATTGATGGCTTGCCCGAGTGGAGTACCAGGCTTCGAGGAATTCCCATGCTTGTCTCTGCTTTGCCTGTCCCAGGATACTGGTATTTTTCCAATCGAATTGATGGCTTTCCTTATCCATGTGTATGGAGATGAGTGAGTATTGGTCGTGTCTTTTTGTTGCTAGTTGATGTTCGTGTATCCTTGTGGTTAATTTCCTTCCTGTTTATCCAAGGTAGTGTTTGTCGCAGTCTTTGCAGGAAATCTTGTATCAGATTTTGGTCCTGTCCATAGTGGGTAGTGGGTCTTTTGTCCGGGTGAGCAGTTGGCTTAGGGTCGATGTCGGTTTGTGTGTCCCTCTGATGCCCAATGGTCGTAGGAGTCTTGCGGTCAGTTCAGATGTGTTCCTGATATAAGGTAGTGTGATGAGTGTGTCAGGGCGTGTAGTGTCTTCCTATAAATACTCCTATTCTAGGAAAAAGAGTCAGCTATGACAGGTTAACAAGTTGAAAAAGCACCAACATGGGATATTGGATTTATGAGGAACAAACGATTTGGATGATAAGAAGATGGCACGCACAAAAAATGAAGTGGAAGGAGACATAGTTCAATTAGCATATATAAAAGAAAATACAGTGACTAGTAGATGCGCTATTCTCATTTTTAGAGTTAGATTAGGGGCAGCACAGAAGGATCTGGTAAGACTGCTGTGAAATGAGAAGGTAACCTGTAGATATATTGTTGGTTATACTCGTTAGTTAGCTACGATGTTCACTTGGGTGAATCAGGATCGATATAATACCATGTTTCATAGTTGATTCAGGAATACAAGGTCCGTTGCAAACAAACTTAAAACGGATGGGGTGGCACGCTGCCTCACTTGCACCAGGGACCCATGTTCGATTCCATCCTCGGGCAACTGTCTGTGTGGAGTTTGCATGTTCTCCCTTTGTCTGCGTGGGTTTCCTCCCAGTGCTCCGATTTCCTCCCACAGTCCAAAGATGCGCAGGCTAGGTTAATTGGCCATGCTAAATTGCCCATAGTATTCATGGATGTGTAGATTAGGTGGGTTATAGCAGGGTGGGTCTGGGTGGGATGCTCTGAGAGTCGGTGTGGACTTGTTGGGCCAAGAGGCCTGTTTCCACACTGTAGGGATTCTACAATCTGATCTTCTATCCTGTAAAAATGGCTTCATTGAAATTAGTCAAAACAGGTAGAGGTCACTATTAGTTCCTAAACGAAATAGATCACTTCATTTCTGTCTGGATTATAGACCAGCAAATAAAATTGTAACGACAGATTCATACCTAATTACATGATGAGCAGCATTGGTAAAGATTGATTGTTTTCCAAGATTGGTCTATTGAAGAGGTATTGGCAAGTGCCAATGCCTTCAATGACCCATTCGAAGATACATGGGACAAGTCAAAGTGATAAAAATATAGTTGACCCGATAGATATAAAATTAACCAAAATTAAAATCAGAAAGCCAACAAGAACTGTTCTAGGGCATTTGGTAGGACAAAGACAAGTGATACAATGGACAATAGAAAGAAAATGATGTAATCGAATTTTCTGTAGCAAATACTGAACCAAAAAAAAGGTGATATTGTAAAAATGTGTTGATTTTTCTAGAAATCTGTGCCAAATCTTAGAAGGATAGCTGGACCTTTAACAAATTTTCTAAGGAAAAAATGAAGTGGTGCAATCGCTGGAATGCCAGGCAGACGTGGAGAAGCTTGACACAACCCTATTGAACAATTCAGTGCAATCCATCTCAAATTATCCTGAACTTTCAAAACGGTAATTTCTGTGAGTGACTTGAGGATAACTACAGGCCTTTTTCAAGATTACAACTGGGGAATATAAGGACCAGTAGTGCAATTCTCTGAGAAAATAAATCATAATCAAATGATGCACTCTAATACAGAAATTAAACTGTTTAGGAACTTTCATTTTGCTTCACAAACACTTTGAAGTCTTTACCCAACACTATAAAAACAAATTACATATTAGAAACAATCATAATCCGCTGGTCTTCATTAAAAATGTTAACCGTGAAATGTGACAGTATTTAGATGTAGACTGCAGTGTATGAATCTAAAAATGATATCTCAGAGCATATCATGAAGGATTAATAGACCTGACAATAAACAATTGGAGCAGAGTGGGCATATATTTAAGAACATTTTGTTTTGCAAGAGATGGACTTGCCATGGGAACAGACTGCTTTGCAGGGATACCTGGGCTTGTGTTTTTTTTTTTACCACGAAGCACAGAGAAATACTTGGGAAAAGTACTCAGAAAAGGCAGTACAGCACATTGCACCAATTACAGCATACTACTAATACCGGGGCTTTTCACAACTTATTCGACTTCATCTTGAATCCGTTTCATGAACAGTGCCATGGAAGTTGACATCGAGTTCCAAGTGGTAGCCATTGCTGAGTGTACCCTGACAGGCAAAAGGTCGTGACACTTCATAATTGAATATGTCTTAATTCATAGAGTCACCATGTCATAGAACTGTACAGCACAGTAATAGATCCTTTGGTTCCACTCATCCATGCTGACAAGACATCCTGAATTAATCTAGTCCCATTTGCCAGCATTTGGCCCATATCCCTGTAAACACCTTTGTAATCATCCAGATGCCTTTTAAATGTTCTAATTGTACCAGTCTCAACCGCATTCTCTGGCAGCTCATTCCATAAACGCACAACCCCCTGTGTGAAAAAGTTGACCCTTGTGTCCCTTTTAAATCTTTCCTCTCTCACCTTAAAAATATGCCTTTGGACTTTGCTACTCTGGGGAAAAGATCTTGGCTATTCACCGTATCTATGCCCCTCATGATTTTATAAACTTCTATAAAGTCACCCCTCAGCCTCTGACACTCGAGGGAAAACAATCCCTGCCTATTGAGCCTCTCCCTAGAGTTCAAAAACTCCACCCCGGCAACAACCTTCCAAATACTTTCTGAAACCTTTCAAGTTTCACAACATCTTTCCTGCATCACTGTGATTAGATTTGAATGCAGTATTCCAAACGAGGCCGAATCAATGCCCTGTACCACCACAACATGACCTCCCAACTCCTATAATCAATTCTCTGACCAATAAAGGCTAGAGTACCAAAGGTCTTCTTGACTATCCTGTCTAACTGTGACTCTACTTTCAAGGATATTTGATCCTGCACTCCAAGGTCCCTTTGTTCACCAACTCTCCCAGGGACCTTACCATTGAGTATATGAGTCAGGATCTTATTTGCACAAAATGTAGCGGCTCATATTTATTTAAATTAAAATCCATCTGCCACTCCTGGACCCACCAGCCCATCTGACCAAGATCCCGTTGTATTCTGAGTTAGCTTCCTTGGTTGTCCACGACGCTACTAATTTTGGTGTCTTTAGCGAACTTGCTAACCGTACCCCTCATGTGTTCGCATCCAAATCATACATGTAAATGACAAAAAGCAGTGGACCCAACACCGACCCTTGTGGCACACTGCTGGTCGCAAGCTTCCAGTCTGAAAAGCAACACTCTATCATCTCCTAGCTTCGGGTCAGTTCTGTATCCAAATGGTGAATTATCCCTATATTCCATGTTATCTAACTTTGCTAACCAGTCTACCATGAAGAACCTCGACGAAAGCCTAAATGAAGTCCACATAGATCATGTCCACCACTCTGCCTTCATCAAGAATCTTCATTGCATCTTTAAAAAACTTAATTAAGTTAATGAGAAGCGACTTCCTCCGCACAAAACCACGTTGACTATCCTTAATAAGTTCTTGCCTTTCCAAAAATATGTGAACCCCATCCCTCAGGATCTCCTCCAACTGCTTGCTCACTAATTATGTCAGGCTCATCAGCCTATAGTTCTCTGGATTTTCCTCACCACCTTTCTTAAATAGTGGCACCACGTTAGCCAACCTCCAGTCTTCTGGCACCTAACCTGTGGCAAACAATTATACAAATAGCTCAACAAGGGACATAGCAATATTTCCCGAGGTTTCCAAAAAAGTTCTAGGGTACACCTGATGAGGTACCTTTATGCACTTTAAGAAGTCCAGCATCTCCTCATTTGTAATATGACAATTTATCAAGGTGTTGCTAATTATTTCCACAGGTTCACTAGCTTCAATGTGCTTTTCCAAATTAAACACTGTTGCAAAATACTCATTAAGTATCTCCTCAGTCTCTTGCGGATCCACATATAGGTGGCCTTGCTGATCATTAAGCGGCCCTATTTTTCCCTAGTTAACATATTTTTCTTAATGTATTTTTGAAATCCCTTTGGATCTCCGTAACCCTAATTGCTAAAGTGATCTCACGTCCCCTTTTTGCCTTCCTGATTTGCCTTTTAAATATGCTTCTACTGCCTTTGTATTCTTCTAGGGATTCACTTGATCTATGCTTTCTGTACGTGACATATGTTTCTTTCTTTTTCTTAACTAAAACCTCAGTTTCTCGAGTCATCCAGCATTCTCTCCAACTACCATCCTTGCCCTTCACCCCAACTGGAACAGACTGTGTCTGGATTCTCATTACCTAATTTTTTGAAGACTTTCTCGCCATCCTTTATCTATGAATATCTGCTGCCACCCCCACCCCTCATCAACTTTTGCAATTTTTCCCCAATATCATCAAAATTTGTCTTCTTCTAATTTAGAACTTTAACTTTTATCTCTGGCCTAACCTTCTTCTTCACTATTTTGAAACGAATAGAAATAACGCCACTGGCTCCAAAGTACTCCCTCACTGACACATCAGTCTCCTGCCCTGTCTTATTTCCCAAGAGTGGGTCACGTTTTGAACCTTCTCTAATAGGTGCTTCATATACTGAACCAGAAAAAAAAATCCTGTACACACGTAAAAAGTTTCCTTTCCATCCGAGCCCTTAATACTGTGGCAGTCTAAGTCTGTGTTTGAGGAGTTAAAATTTCCTTCCAATTACCACTCTGTTATTCTTAGTAATAACTGAGATCTCCTTACATATTTGCTTCTCAATTTAGTGCTGATGTTTGGGGAGTCGATAATATAATCCCAATAGCGTGATCTTCTCGTTCTTATTTCTCAGGTCCACATAAATAACTTCCCTGAAAGTACTCCCAGAAATATGTTCCCTAAGTACACCTGTAATGTTATGCCTAATCAAAAACTCCACTCCTTCTTTTCTCTTGCTCCCATTTCTGAAGCACCTATATTCCGGAACATTAAACTTCCAGTCTTGTCTATATTTACCTAATCGCTATGATATCGCAGTCCCATGTCCCCAACCATGCCCTGAGTCCATCTGCCTTACTTGTTAGGCCCCTGGCATTGACATAAATGCAGTTTAATTTATCAGTCCCACCGTGTTCCTGTCTGCCCTGACTGCTTGACTCGTTCATGTTCCCAACTGCACCAGTCTCAGACTGATTTCTTTTCTCAATATCTCCCTGGGTTTCCCCTACCTTACTATTTTAAATCCATTTCAACAGTTGAAAGTTAACTAGGCACAATGCCTACAAGTCCTGACAAATGGACTTCTGAGATTCGGCATGCACTGGCAGGACTTGACCGAAAAATAAAACTGACTAAGATGACCAACAGAGGAATAAATGCATTCATAAAGGAAACTAAAAAAAAAAAAAATTCAAAGATACGCTGGGTGGACCAGTATTCCTCCAACCCACTTAGAAATACCAAAATGAGTGCTGGAATCACAGAATCACAACTTTCTTATCATGACTGTGAAACTATTAGTATTCTAATGTGAGTAAAAGATAAACATAAGGTGAGAAGATTACAATTTTAGGGGTTTGGGGGCAGAGAGAGAGGCCAGCTTTTGTGTATGATCGAGGTAATAAATCTTGTTTCCTTAAAATGCCAAACTATCTATGTTAAATGTATTTCGAGGAAAGGGTAAATGGTTACTTTCAGTATTGGTATGATCAAAATTTGGCAACAGGTCCAAATATACAGTCTCTGAAATGTGGCTACATTTCTTCCTTAATTAATTTCAGTGGCCCTCTCAACTCATTTCTGAAAACTGGTTTAAATGGACTGAATTTAGTTGATTAATTGGGTACATCTTTAATTGCAAAAATTACAAATGGAATTCCTAAATCCTTATGATTATACACTCTCAAGGTGGTCCTGAAAGTTTGATGTCATCGTTCCAATGCTCCTAGCAATTCTGGATGGGAATCAGTTGATTTAAATTGTTTTGTTCCTAAGCTATCCATAAGTTCCTTGAATAACCTTGAGGTAATATTTGACACGCAGATTGATTGTACCTCTTTAGGCAGTACGTATATAGTAAAACAAAAACGTATAACACTTTTACAGTCCTTAACTATATTATTATGTAATGGGATGGCTTCCAGATAGCTGGTAGACGCATCCAGAATGATCAACAGATTCTGACTCCCACTTTTTTTTGTTTTAGGGACGGGTCTATCATAAACAAGTAAGGTTCATGTCGACTGAAATAGGAAAGGGGTTGTTTCTTTAAAACAAATCCCAAAGAATGATCAAAGGTTTACTGGACTATTTAAAGTAAATTTATTGCAAGTATGGTTGATACCATTGCTTATTCAGGCATTTGGACAATGACTGAAGAAGGGTTGGAGCCAGCGGACCTGTACAAGCGAGGCTGAGCCTACAAGTAGGTGATTGGTCTCTGGAAAAGTAACCCAATATCAATGACAAAGGTTTTCTGCCTGCCAAAAACTATATGATTGATTCCAAAATATCTGAAATTTGATTCAATTTGATTTGAGTTATTCTTGTCATATTTAGAGACAGAGTGAGAAAAGTTATATTGGCAACACCTTCCATACAAGGATCATTCCACATCAGGATAGCAGATCAGAGTGCGCACTGCAGCGTTACATTCGCAGAGAAAGTGCAGAGAGAGAGATCAACAATTAACTTTTGACAAGTGATTCAAAAGTCTGATAACAACGGGGATAAAGATGTTCTTGAATCTGTTCGTACTTATATTGAATGTTATATATCTTCTGCCCAACGAAAGAGAGTGGAAGAGAGTATAATTGGGGTCGGAGAAGTCTTCAATTACATTTGGTGCTTTCCTGAGACACCGGCAAGTATAGGTGGAGTCAGTGGATGGGAGATTGGTTTGTGTAGTGGACTGGGCAGTGTTCACAACTCTCTATATCTTCTTGTGGTTTTATATGAAGGGAAGTTGCCATACAACACTCTCATGCATCCAGATAGGATACTCTCCATGGTGCATCGATTTAAAGAAAAAGTCTTTGTAGATATGTTGGATTTCCTTAGCGTTCTGAGGAAGTAGAGACGTTGTTGTGCTTATTTTGTCTGTCGTGTCAGCTTGGTGGACCAATACAAATTGTTAGTGATCTTCATTCTCAGGAACTTGGGATGCAGACAGAGCCCTGCCCTCAACTCCGCTTCCTGAAGTCAAGGTCTAGTTCTTCAATTTTACTGACGCTCATGTAGAAATGTTTGGCTTTACACCGTACTGCTAAGCACTGTATCTCCTTCCTGCACATTGTCTCTTTGTTGTTTGAGATCCGATTTACAATACAGATGTCATCAGCAAACTTCTAAATGGGGTTTGGGTTGGATTTGGCCATTCAGTCGTGAGTGTATACTTTGTAGATTCAGGGGATGAGTATACAGGCTTGCCGGCCACCGGTGTTGAGGATTATCTTGGAGGAGATATTGTCACTTATTCTTACTGATTGCAGTAAATGAGTTAAGAAGTCGAGGATCCAAATACTGAGGATAGAGCCGAGAGCTAGATGTCAGCATGTGCAGAGATAGTAGGAACTGCAGATGCTGGAGAATCTGAGATAACAAGGTGTAGAGCTGGATGAACACAGCAGGCCAAGCAGCATCAGAAGAGCAAGAGGGCTGACGTTTCAGGCCTAGACCCTTCTTCATAAATCATTTCTGAAGAAGGGTCTAGGCTCGAAACGTAATCCTTTCTGCTCCTCTGATGCTTCTTGGCCTGCTGTGTTTATCCAGCTCCACACCTTGTTTGTCAGCTTGTGTACATGTGTTTCTTTTAAATTATGGTGTTGAAGGTGGGGCCATAGTCAATAAGTAGGAATCTGACAGGGCATCTTCTTGTCGAGACATTCAGTGATGAGTCTAGGGCCAGGGAAATGGCTTTTGTCATGGACCTGTTGCGATGGTAGCCGAATTGCGTAGCATCAATGCAATTTGGTAGGATGGAGTTGAAGTAAGCCATGGTTAACGTCTTGAAGCACGTCATAACTAAGGCAGGCACAGACATCAGGCGGCTGTCATTGAGGCTGGTTGAATGATTTTTCCTTGGCACTGTGATGACAGTGTTCCTTTTCAATCAGGGAACATCAGATCATAGTAAGGAGACGTTAAAGATATCAGGAAACATTGCCACCAGCTTGTCTGTGCAGGATCTGAGTGCATGGCCTGTGATTCCATTCGGGTCAGTCACTTTTCAGGGGCTCATTGTCAAGAAATCCTATCTAACATCTACGATAGCGATTATTGGTATATGTGGAACCAAACCTGATGGGACAGGTGACATTGTTTCACTGACCTTTTCAGAGGAGCGTTGAATGCATTGATCTTTTCAAGTACTGTTTCCAGTTATTCTGTTTGACTTCGTTTTGTAGCCTGTTATGCCATTGTACGAATTGATAGCAAGAGTGATTGTTTGTTCATAAGGCACTGGACCTCTCCACACAGTCAAAAAAAAAAGTTCAGCCATTCTTTACCCTCGTTATCTGCTGGAAGGTATGTCATTTAACCAATACGTCACTTTGTGCCTCGAGGATCCAAAATACAGTTGCTGGCTAAAGATAACCAGAGCGTATCAAGTCCTAATAAACTGGAACGATCATATCAGCGAACGCTGTGGATATGGGTCAATGAAATACCTTCTCAGTATCTCCTTTTTGTGTCTTTCATTTTGGCCGCATGCATGTGCGTGCATGAGAAGTTTTAAGACAGTTATGGTTTTCGTCAGTGAACCTATTTGTCGGCAGCTGTTAATCATTTAAGTGTTGCTAGAAACATATTTGGTCACAGACATTAAGTCATGAAATTAAGACATGAAAACTCGCTTGCGATTTCTCATGTTGTGGGTAACAATCAATTCCTGAGGTTTGAAATGATTAGTAAAAGTCAATACGAAAAACAAATGAGCATCTATTTCCTTTCAGCTCTTTAAATTGACGAATGCTGCCTTATTTTAATAAAACTTTGAACTTTTATGATGACTTTGGTGAAGGGGACTAGATTTCAAACGCATTACCGCTATGAAGCGCAAGAATCCCATTAACAGGCTCACTTGCAGCAGGAATCTTCTGTATCTGAACACTGACCACTCATATGACCTTTTTTTTTCAGATGTGACTGTATCGTCCTACAAAAGTCATGACAACTTTCCACCTCATGATCTGACTCAATCTCTGTTGATCTGCATCCAGCTCAAAATCTCTGAGCTGGCTCTGCAGAAACTTCAAAAAGAAATGTCCTCCAGATACGTGGACTCTGGAAGAAACTTGCATCGACAAAGTGAAAAACATGACCTGTTGTTTTATTCTTAAACTGTTCTGAGGATATACTTAAATATTTCATTCATTTTGCTGTTTTGTTACGCATCCATGCACTTTATTGAATTTTGCAACAGTTGGCCTTTGATTGTAAATATTGTGGAAAACAAGTTTGCCTATTAACAGACATGAATCGACTGATGAGCTTGTTCTGTTTCAGGGCTAGAACCAATTCCTGATACTGAAAGTTTTCAGTAAACAGCGAAAGAAGAGGAAACAATGGGACATCTCTCTCCCTGTACCCCTCCTCTCGTAATTACTTAAATCAGGCACTCTATTGCATTCCAATGCGAATTGGTAAAATATTAATGTGTTTTATCTGTTCTTATGTCATCAGGGCTTTCACAGGTACCTTTGGGCAATAAGATATGGGAGCAGAATTCCGACATTCAGTCCAGTGAGCTTGGTCTGCCATTCGAGCATGTTTAATAGACTTGTAAGACGTTTGCTGAAGGCTCACAACACAGTCTTTAAACCGTTAATTGAAAGATAAATACTAAATGAAAACCATTGCGTGTTTCTAGACTTAATAAGCTCGCATTCAAATCGATGAGGAATAAACGACAATAATACGTTGGACAAATCTGTTGGTGGATATAACGGCAGAGGGATGGGAGTGATCAAAATGTTTTACTGTAATCCCGAATCACGTTTTATTTCATAAAGGGCAATCTTTCATGATAATAATATACATCACAACTAGTCTGGCAAGAAGCAACATAAAAGTATAGCAAAAACATAAGAAGTACGAAAGATGAATCAAAAGAAATATAGCACAGTCAAAGGTGGCAGAGTCACAATCATTAAATGAGTGTGTGCCATGAAGGTGGCAGAAAATTAGTGAAAGATGGCGAGTGAATGTTCAGAGATAAAGGAACTGTAGATGCTGGAGAATCAGAGATAACAAGGTGTAGAGCTGGATGAACACAGCAGGCCAAGTAGCATCACAGGAGCAGGAAAGCTTGATGTTTCGGGCCTAGACCCTTCTTGGTTACAGTGAGATAGGCTCCTGTTCATGACTTTGAATAAGATGCCTTTTGGGGCAAAGACAGAAGCGTCATCTGATTGGTTTTTACATATATATTTCCAAAAAGTTTGGGAATAGATTTTGGAGTGCACTTGAGAGAGATGTGGAATCTTCGAGATTGGTCACTGTTTGCAGACATAGCAACCACATCCGATTTTTGAAGCGAATGATCATAAAGAAAGGAGAGCTACAAGAAGCTGAGGGGAGGAGACTATTTCAAATAATAAAGACACATGAGCCAACAAGCCATATAATTAAATCCATCATTGCTGTCACTAAAACTAAAAGCTAGAGATCTGCCTTTTCTGAGCGCAAGCGATTGGATGAAGTAAAGATCAGTTCAATTACTTCAAAAGAAAATAACTCGCACATGCAACAAAGGTTTTCAACACGGGCAGCATTTTCACTTTAATAACTTTCAATTTCTAGCTGTCACTTGAGCAAGTGGAGAATACATTACATCTGCTTGTAAATTTGAGTCTAGCAAGAATTTGAATTCATGAATTAATTGATACCTCCTTGACATTTATCCAATGCTTCCGTTATGTTCATGCCCCCCGCGGACACCATGCTGAATAAGTTGATGTATATGTGACGGAAGCTTTTAGTTCCAAAGAGAAGATATGCTGGGAAACCTCCTTGTCTGTTCTTAGAGACATAGAGCCATACAGCACTTTGCTCCAACTCACCCATGCAGGCAAAGTTTCCAAAGCTGAAAACAGTCTCACCTTCTGACATTTGGCCCGTACCAGTCTCAACTTTTCCTTTCATGTACCTGCCCAAACGACTTTGAAATGCTGTGATCGTACCTGCATTTACCACTTCTTCTGGCATTTTGTTTCACATATGATTCGCCCTTTGTGTGTAAAAATCCCTTCAGTTCCTTGTTAAATATTTTTCCTCTCAACTCAAAAAATTTCCTCTAGTTTTGAACTCATCCATCCTAGGGGAAATACATTTTGTCATTCACCATATTTCTGGCACTCATGATTTTATAAATGTCTATAAGGTTAGCATTCCATCTTCTACTCTCCTGTGAAATGTTCCAGCCTATGAATCTTCTCCTGATAACTCAAATCTTCCATTCCTAGCAACATCCTAGTAAATCTATTTTTCTGAATCCTCTCCAATTAAATGATAACTTTTCTATCTTATGGCAACAATTATTGTGCACAGTACTCTAAAAGTAGCCTCATCATTGCCCGATATAAAATCAATATGATGCCCCAACTCCTATACTCAATGGTCTGAGTAGTGATAGTGTGTTAAATGGGTTTCACCTGTGATGCAACTGTCAAAGAAATATATCTCTGAGCCCTTAGCTCTCTGTTCAACAGCACTGCCCAAGGGCCTACCATTAAATCCATGTCTTGCTCTTGTTCACTTTGCCAAAATTCAATGCCTCGCATTTATCCAAATTAGACTCCATCTCACACTCCTCAGTCCATTGACCCAATTGATTTTTTTTTGTAATCTGGCTTGTCTTCTTCGGTGTTGATAATAAAGTCAATTTTGGTGCATCGCAAACTTATTAATCATTTCTCCTAAATTCTCAGCCACATTGTTTATATAAATGACAAACAACAGTGGACACAGCACCGATCCCTTTGGAACACTGCTGTTCACAGGCTTCCAGTCCAAAAGGCAACCCTCCACCAATACATCCTGTTTCCTACCTTCAAGCCAATTTTACATCTATTTGAGCAACTCTCCCTGAATGCCATGTTATATAAATTCGTTAATCAGTTTACCATGTGGAAACTTGTCAACGACTTTACCGAAGTCCATGTAGACAACATCTGTTGCTCTGCTCTGATCAATCTTTTGGTTGTGTTCTCCAGTAATCAGAATTAAGTTTGTGAGATACAACTTCATGACAAAAATCCATGCTGATTTTTAGGACTGTCCATGACTGAGCAGCACAAAATGGCCAATGGCTGCCCATAAATAATGCAGCAGAACATGACTGATAGCAGTCAGAAACCTTAGGAAAATATTTGCTTAATGTAACTACACAAGTTAGAACAATAGAAGCTCTGTGGACCCAAGGTAACAGAGCTGAGACCACATATGGCACTGCAGTTATTTATGCATAAGGCACAGTTAAGAACATTTTACACTATATTTAATTAGTGAGTCGCTCTTTAATTATTTAATCGAAACATTACAATACTATTATTTGGTTTTAATTAAGATCCTTCAAACAATCGTAGAGATAGATTCTGAAGTAGACTCAAATATATTTTTTTTAAAAAACACTGAAAGCAATAGAGGCAAAGAGTCAAATAAAGTTATGAGAGCAAACCAGTCTCAGACAGTAAAAGCAGTCCCGATATCATTTCATGGGCAATTGAATCACAGATACCAAAATTAGCCGACACTGGAATGTTGAGTGAATTAACATGTTGTAATACATCCGAAGATAATGATAGATGTGTCTAGTGTTATGGAACAGGCCAAATCTTCTCAAAGTATTGTACGAAGGTAGCCTAGACCCTAACATTTACTTATTTTAAAGGTAGATGTGCAGAGGGTGTTCTAGGCGCGATGCAATTGGGCAAACCATTAGGTGTTAGCAAAGCAGAATTTATTCAAACACTACATTTGAAACATGAACAAAATAAAGCGTAATTCAGAATAACTTAACTATTGGAAAACTTAATCAACCCAATACAGCAGCTTAAGTAATTAACAGTTCCAATATAGCAACATCCCATAAACATACCACTTAGCAAAATGTTAAATTCAAATTTAAATTCTTACAGGTAGGTGGAAAGAACATCCAGACAGTTTTCAGAGAAAGTCAGTTAGGAATCCATTACTGAAAATTGTAATCCTTTAGTGCTGAAAACATCTTTTGACTGTTACAGCTAACAAAAAGTAAAAAAATCCTGAACTGGAAACAATTGGCCAGTCCCCTTCCATTATTAAACTGTTTTGTAGTTTCCTCGGCATTTCGGTACCTCTGCCTTCACGACATTTCTTCAAATAAAAACCAGGACAAAAGAATCTTTTTTAAAGTGACAGCATAGTCACAGTAGCAAACCGTGGGGAAGAATCCACTCATAACTCGGTAGCTAACGATTTCTAATGTAATAATATAGCCATATTACTTTGTTGGAAGTGACAGCATAGTAATTAGGAAACATCAATAATCCTTTGAATTTCTCATAATGAGGTTCCTAAGGGATTTGAAAGGTCCTCAAGTGATGTGCAGGTACCAGTTAATTTTTGTTAATGCTGTGCAGCTGGCAAATGTCTGGGAAAGAATGTATTTGAATACAGAATACATTGTGAAAAGCCTGAGAAGGAAGATAAGAGAGTCTGGTAAACATCATGAGGCTGTGGAGGGCCCGGGATTGACCTGTCGATCTCTAGTCGTGCAGTCATAAAACTAGATTATTTGGAAATATATGTATTTAGTTAATAAAATGATTGGTTTGCAAATGCTAAAGGTAGGATGAAGCTAATGTATAAAATTATGTGTTTTACTTTATTTCGTGAAGGCCTCTGTAGATTTTCAGAGGATTTCTTCCTATTGGTGTAAGTTGAATAAACTCCTTGATGCTGGAAATGAACTTTTAGGTCTCCAGTGAATCACATGGTTATTCCATCCAGCAAATTTGGTGTTGCGAGCAGGGTATGAGAGGCAGGACCACTGACAAAACAGGAATCAGGGTTACGTGAGTATTTTGTATTCCTTACAATCTGTATCGTGGCCTGCTTGAAGCTTTTGATGAAATCGAAATTAAATGGTGTTCACTCAGCCTCAAAGAGTAGGGATACCAGGATAACAAGAAATGTAGCTTGTGGCCAGTCATGATACCCTTAAGTAGCAGTGGTTTAAGCCCTCCAGGGTGAATCAAATGAATCAGATGACAGTCTGTAGGTGGGGATCTCTGGATTGCTCGTCGAGATAGGACTTGGACTAAAGGTTAGGCTGAACCAAGGTTAATCAAAAGGTGATTAGCCTGATGTTGATGTATTTAGCGCCGGTGCATTGTAATGACTACCCAGAGCTCTGGCGGGTGCCCAGTCTCCAGGACGGGCTGCAGCGTGTTCGTCAAAGGCCACTGTGGGGACCTCTGCTGTGGCTACTAGTATAGTAGAACTCAGACGAGAAGATTAAATTAATGCATGTGTGCAGGTGCGGTGATTGTCCTGGTGAAGTATATGTAATGTGCGTGTGCACAGTTTGGTTTAGCACTGCAAGCAAGGCATGGGTACAGGTTTATATTGTGATTTGTTTTATTGAGTCATGGATCCGACAGACTTGCCTATTTGTTTCCCCGCTATACTTATAAATAATGATGATAGAAAAAAAAAACTCTTATATCAAGTCAAATTAAAGAGGAATTCTTAAGTCAGCAAATATTTGCCACAGATGAGATTTATGGGGGTGAAATCTCTGTAAATGGCGGTTAATCTTTAAATGTGAAGCTGCTGTGTGTTTCTCTCTCTATTTAAGAGCCCTGAAAAGAGAGGAAGGAGGAGGGTGGGGGAGAGGGATGAGCTTTTCTTTTACGGAGGTCATAATTCTGTGCTGGCAGGATGCAAA
This sequence comes from Ginglymostoma cirratum, assembly GCA_024137785.1. Classification (NCBI taxonomy): domain Eukaryota; kingdom Metazoa; phylum Chordata; class Chondrichthyes; order Orectolobiformes; family Ginglymostomatidae; genus Ginglymostoma; species Ginglymostoma cirratum. The sequence continues at coordinate 8,520,607 of JAHRHZ010000002.1, read as the reverse complement.
TATGAGTACCTGTAGCCCCTCCACTAAGTGTCAGCAATTGTGGTCTGGTTCATATGCATCCTCATTTGTTGGTGTTAAATATGTAATTAGTGTGCTTTTCTCTCTCTCTCTCTTTCTCTCTCTCTCGGAGCTCAACATCTGTCAATACGTTGAGTTTAGTTTGTATTTTGGGAATGCATGGTGATTTGAAAGTGTGGTGTGCGCCTGATCAGTGTGGAACATGCATGGTTAATGTATTGTCCTTTTTTATCAGTGGTGGTGTAAAGGATAAATCTGCAATGAAATGTCGATTTAAAATTTTGATTCTTAAAACTTGGTAAAAATTGATCTCTTGGAACTGGCTGCAGTTGAATAGAGTTAATTGAAAAAGTAAAGATTAAGTCACAAGATACAACTTATTTGCTCTTTCCTCAAATTAACATGCTACTCGTGTTGCTTTTTGATTGTGGAAAAAAAGGCCTGTAAACTTTAATTTCAGACAGTTTATGTTTAAATTAACATGTTTGCTTCAATTATCATCTGGACAGAGTGAAATTCCAAATGTTGTTTTGAAACATGAGTGAATCTTAAACAGCAGATGATAAGAGTTGTTCATCATAAATATGCTTTGGTATCGAAGTATCCAAGTAATAAAGCAGTTGGAACTTTGGAAATGGAATTCCCTCTGAACATAATTATCTGATTATATGTTTTCAAATCTGAGAAAAATTATATTGAGGTGTCCAAAAACAGGGAGGTGATTGCCTAATGGTATTATCGTTCGGCTGTTAATCCAAAGGCCCAGATTATGTTCTGCGGACTCGGGTTCAAATTCCAATGGTGGATTATGAATTCAACAAAATGGAGTTCATTATCCAGAATTATTTGTAGATGAATCAGGAATGTTACAAGGGAGCACCCTGGACTGCATGACCTGTGGTAGATGTAAAGGGTAATTTAATAGAAGGACAGCAGATTGCTGGGAAATATGCAGTAAAGTAGCAGAATTTAGTTAAAAAAGAACTCGTTAATGATAAAGTGAGTGCCTGATTTAATGAAGAGGTCATCAACTGGAATCTTACAGACAATCAATAATGGGTGTGTTTCAAAAAGGGGGAATTGAAGACCCGCAAGTGGATATTTCATAGATTGACCAAAGGGATAAATAAGTAAGTAATGAGGCCTAACACAAGGTGCTTGTGTGATGGGGTTTGGTGGCCGTGGGTGCTACCATTTTAAGTGTGTTTTCCCCTGCTTCAAACTTCCCTCTACGACAACCTCAATAGAATTGAAATGCCCCATCCTGACAGAAGGTCCAGTTAATTAAATAGTACCGTTAAAGATGAAACGATATTGTATGGTAATGTACACCATGAGATTGTACCTATTCTGAACAATGTCTCACACATCCAAAGTTCAGAGTGTTGTAATAAAGCATCAAGCTTCTGATGTCATGGGAGCTACTAAATTCCGGGAATACCATATATTCACTATACAGAAGCAGGATATAGTGAATGACATTTTGACAGGGGTTAATGACGGGTCTTCCATTGTTAATTCATTAGACGCATAAGGTATAAATAAGCATTATACAATGATTGAGACAAATTATGAAATAATTGATAGTGCAGGCTGAGGACGTTCAGATGGAATATGCAAACAAACCAAAGATACAGCTAGTTGGGTAACTGTGATGGAATCATATGCTAAGAAAATCAATCACTTGATTGACAGAGAACAAGAGGATCACATATGTGGATTCTAGATGGTGAACCAGGTAAGACATCCCGATCCAAGTGGCATGCGCACGTTTGGATTTGTGGTTCTTATAATCCAATTTTACATGATACTAGAATATTGTAACTTCTAACAAGAGTTTATCACTCTGGATTTAGTAACACAAAAGTGTGTATGTTAACAATCATCCATGACCTCACCACATCACTAGGATAATAAGGCAGCAGAACTGTATTTGAAATATAGAGACATCATCGATTATATTGCCCCATCACCGACCCTACTTATTGACCAAGCTCGAAAGAGGCACATCAAACAATGAGAACTGTAAATGCTGCCCACTCCACAATTACCTCGTAAATTATGAGGAAAGAGAAGATGCTCTTCCACACTTGAGTGAACTGTTCAGGGAAATTCGGCTAAAGATGGGTCATACAGTCAAACTTCGCCAACAGTCACAAAGAAACTACACATGTATGAAGAGTATCTAGACATAAGAGCATCAGTGTCAGTTACATATCCAGACCTATTATTCACAAAATATAACATTTGCATTCAAGGAGTATGTGGTAAGAAAATAGACGCATATAAAAGTCATAAACAACTATTAGAGAAAGATGATTCCGATGCCTTTTTGGGTATCTAAAATTTCAGAGGGCACAGTATTGGGAGAAGAAGTGCTTACTGAGATGGGAGGATTAATAGACACGAAAGCGAAATGAAAAATATGGACAACTAATGGGAAAAAAACAAAGTTTAGGAGGCAGTCCTAATCTAGGTAGGAGTATTGCAGCGATAGGGAATACTACAATGCTTGAGCAGTATTGGTCAGCTGCTGGGAAATCCGAGTCAATTTGTTGGGCAATCCAAAACGTGTGAGCTAAGGATAAACAGGGTTGTGTTGATAGAGACGAAATCTGCATACATACTCGTCTGTCTCACAAACCACACAAACCTGAAGCTGCAAAGGTGGTTGAAGAAATCATTGCAGCATTTGCGCTTTGAATGGTCCTAAGAAGCATTGTATCCACCAAAAATTCACCGATGTGAACAGTTAAGAAGCAAGGTGGGTCATACCTGTTCACAGTTGATTATACTGAATTAAATAAAATAACCTTAAAGGAATACTGGATGATAAATTGACAGCAACATTCAGTTTAAGTGCCTTCAGTTGGTGGCCTTTATCGAAAAGGTGTGGGTGTGGGAGGGTGATTTGTTAGCGCTGCCCATGACTGAGGAGCAGAAAATTGTCAACAGCAGCCCATGGTTCATGGAACAGATCGTGGCTGAGAGTAGTAAGAGAGCATGGGAAAATATTTGCTTAACGCAACCTGCACAAGTTTGAATAATAATAGTTTTGCAGGTTCAATGCAACAGAACTGTCATAGAATATGTAGTTGCAATTGTCTACGCCTATGACATAGGTTAAGAACATTTCACACCACATTTAATTAATGAATCTGTGTTTAATTATTTAATCAGTCTGCTAAAATACTAATAGTAGGTTTTACTTAAGATCTTTCAAATAACCATAGACGTAAATTCTGAAGTAGGAACAGATTCACCTATCTACAAAAAAAAACACTGTAAGCATTAGAGGAAAAGATTCAAATAAAAGTATGAGAGCAAGCCAAATATAAGCAGTAAAAATAGCCCCCACATCATAACTGGGAGAATTAGAATCACAGATACAAAAACTAGCAGGCATTGCAATGCGGTTTGAATGAACATATTGTAAGACACCCAAGGATAAATATAAAGCTGCCGAGTAAACACGGTAAGAAAGAAACTGCTCACAACTCGTTAGCTGCAGATTTCGAACATTGGGTGTAACCATATAAACTTTGTTGGAAATTATATGATAAGAATTAGTAAAGATCAATATTCTTTTGTATTTCTTGTAATGAGGTGAATAGCAATTTAAAATGTCCACAAGTGACAGCCAACTTTCCTATCAATTGGCAGATGACAGATTGCAGCTGACAAATATCCCGGAAAGAATGTATTTGAATGCAGTGTCCATTAAAAAAAGCACCAAGAAGGGAGAGGAGAGAGTCATGTAAACATCATGAGACAATGGAGCACAGACGTTGACATCAAGCATGTCCACCTGTAGCTGTGCAGCCATGATTGGTTTATTTGGAAATGTGTGTAATTAATTAATAATATGGTTGGTTTATAAGTGTTAAACTGGGATAGACAAATTTATAAAAATGTATATTTTCCTTTTTTTCAGGGAACAGCTTTCTGGATTTTCTCCCAGCAGGGTAATGTCAATTAATTGGTTTATACTGTGTACTCCTGAGTGTCGAATGAATCATTTGGTCATTCCACCCCAATGCTGATTATCCCTAATTAGTCTTTTCCTCTCAAAATACACGTAAATCCTATGTCTCAGAATCCCCCAAATAACTTACGTACCACTAATGTTATTCTCACCGATGTGTAGCTCCCAGGCTTCTCATTCAACCTTTCTTAAATGTAGGCACAGCATTAGCCACCTTCTAGTCCTCCAGCACTTCACCTGTGGCTATAGATGATACAAATATCTCTTCCAGGCGTTTTACAATTTCCTCCCTAACTTCCCACAACGTGCTGGGATGTACTTGATCAAGTCCTGGTGATTTATCCACCTTTAAATATTTTAAGACACCCAGCACCTCCTTTTCAGTAATGTGCATCCATGTATATATTTGGTATCTCTTCCATCTCCTTTGGCTCCACAAATAGACGACCTCTTTGATCTTTAAGCGGCCTTATTCACACTTTAATGGCTATTTTGCTCTTAATGCATTTGTAGAATCTTTTTGAATTATCATTAATATCAGTTGTTAAGGCTATTTCATATCTCATGTTAGATCTCTCAATTTCCCTCTTAAGAGTACCGCTACACCCCTTATAGTCTTCAAGAGATTCACTTGATATAGTTGTCTACATCTAACATACGCTTGTTGACTTGGTGCCTGAATTTGAACTGAGTAATCATAGAAAAAACTGTGTTTATATAGCAACTTAAATTCACTAACAAAAATCCGACTTTTGCAAAGCTATATAAAGAATCACTATAAAGTTCAACATTAATTCCAATGAAGATATAAGAAATTAATGACATATAAAAGCCACAAGGGTATGAAACTACCAGATGTGGTAACTTCCATCTGGTTTCCATTTCGGGGTCGTTATCATTTTCTCTATTTTTCTAACCTCTCAGTCCCTTACATCCCCGGCTAGTCATTAAAATATTTCTTACTGTCAGAGCACTTAACATTTTTTTAAACAATAGGATCCATGGGGTTAACCCTCTAACAAACCAATCAAATGCCATCCACCCCAGATCAGTATAATAATTTGGTTAATCAAGGAATGGTGCTCATAACCTCTCGAAGTTTAAATACAAAGAACATGGGAATTTTTTTTAAACTCAGAAAAATGCAAGTTGTTCAGAGAATCGCAGTTGCAATTTTTCCACGCAAAATGCTTATTTCAATTTTGGGCAACAAACGGCTAAAATTGATCAAAGGAGAAAGTGGTAGTGAACAAAAAGAACAGTTTCCTGCTGCATAGGAAAGGACATTGATCAGGCTACAGTCAGAGGTGATTTCCAGGAACGATCCTGGGAAATAAGACAAAAATATTTGATACAGAATGACCGCAATCATAATAAGTAACAGTTCTGTCATTGCCATAGGGACTAGTAGTGAATAGCGCATGAGGAGAGATCATACTTTCCAAGAGACAGGATGACAATCACCACCTAATTATCTATAAGACAAAGAAGGGCACAGCAACAATAAATTCCTGATTGTTCATTCACAGTGTTTAAAACTTGTAAGATGGGCGAGGATAAAAAGGAGTTGGCAGGGTGGAAAGCTTAGGGTTGGTGAATGAGTGTTGGTCGTGGACGTAATATGAGATTTTATTAATACTTACGTACAACTCAAATCTGTCAAATTCCCAGCTGCTCAGATTCGGTAAAATGTACTGATAAACAAATTAAAGCAAGTAGATTGACAGTGACGCTCCAACTATCTTGTTTACCTGGGTTTGAATGGTTAATTGTAGTCAAAAGACCTACAACATTTTCGAACCCTCAAACTGGGCATGACTGTTAAATGGATACAGGTCTCCATCCACAAAAATCAAAAACTCTTCCAGTGGTGGGGCATGGGGCCAGAATCGGATACACTATGATTCGGATCCAACTTGTATCAGGTCGAATGACTGGAAAACCTATTCTTGTATTCAAAGAAATAAATGTCATGCCTCTCCTGGATTTGATATTGCATCCATCAGGGTGACTGAATTTGGCCACTGACAGGTATGGAACGAAGATTTCAAGAGAAAATCTAGATGTAACATACATATTGAATCCACTGTGTGAAATGCTGTTTAATCTTTTATTTTGGTGTTGGGAGATGATGATGGTGGTGGTGCAAAACAGTGCAACAAATGGAATTGTATAAACTCCACGATTGCAGATGATGTGTTCATTTGCTTTTCCTTACTGATCATGTTGTCATTCAGAAAACGAACATGCATTTTCCCCAGTCCACTATATGTTTGTAACTGTTTTAATAAATGAAGCAAATCAGATATTGTATGCACAGTCTGTTGATTGTGACAACAATGTGCAGATCACAATTTAAGTTGGATGTTGGTAGTAAAAAAATTGTGGTCTTCAAATCCTAACATAATCGTGCTATGTATGTAAAGGATTTATGTCAATGTCAAAGAAGAAAATCAATTTCATTCTTGCTCATCTTTATAATAATCTGAAAGGTTTTGATGTGGATAGTGATTTCATTAGAATAGATCGTGGGGAGATTGTAAAACTCAATGTTTTCGCAAGAACTTCAGGGAGAGGGTGCAGGTGGCGGTAAGATTAACCAAGTTAGCTCTGGGAGTTGACGTTCTCCACTAGGGAATGTTTGGCATCTGGGATGAATTTCTCAAGGTCAATTCGATAGAGTTGAGGAAACTATTAGAGACACGATGAAAAGTGATGTAAATGAAAAATAAAATCTGACCTATTTGTTTGCCAATTTCAAACCAAGTGATTGTAAATAATTCAGCAAAGAACATGGCATTCCTTCGAAAATAATGTGATATTTAGGTCAATAATAATAATTATGCAATCTTTTGACAGTTTTCATCCTCACAAGCAGGAAACAAACTATGGAAATATGGAAGACTCATGCAGATCTGTTGATTAATTGCCATCAGAATAGGGAAGAGATGTATTACATATTACATGTTTTGTATGCATAGTTATGTATTCGGAAAGAAAACATAACTAGTCCAGACAGACACTGCATAACAATCTTAGCACAACAACATGATTGGAATTGTAAAGAAAGTTCTGTTCATTGATTTAACAGGGAATCCTTCAGAACCAAAGAACATAATATAGGGTAACGAACACATATTTCAGAAGGCAGACAATGCTTTACCAAGCTTAGTGAATAATGATAAGAAACAGAAAGGACAGATTACAGTGATAGGGTGGATAAAGTACAATTCAAAACCTTACATAAATCTTTCAATAAAGTCTATCGAAGCTGCTTCTTGAATAATCTCAGAATAATTGGAACTAGATATAAATAGGACAATGTATTGAAAGCTGGTTGGTAAAACTTCAAATGAGAAATATGGGTTCTCGTTACAACAGTAATTTATGAAATGAAACAAGGACTGTTCCATAAGACAACATTGAGAACTGTGTTACCCAACATTTACATTAACAACATTGATACAGGAAGCAGAAACAAAATTTATAAATTTGCCGACGAATGAAAATGCAGATGAAAAATAAAATATCTGAAGGTTGATTAATAAAACTGAACATTCGTCATCGAAAATTAATTGTCTTGGAATCAGCTGTTTGCTAGTTATTATACTTTCGCCAGTACAATAAGCTTTTGAAATATTCTTTTGAATGTCTAAGTCTGATTTGCATGAATAGAAAAGTGACATCTGGATACAGATTAAAAACTTTCTTAAATTCGTAACACACCTTACTTTTTGAAAAGGACAAAAAAAAACATATCATGTAACTAAGAACTGGGATTAATTGTTCCCTGAATACAACTGGAAATAAAGAATAAATATTTTAAAAAACTCATATTAAACTTGCATACTCCCTCGGTTAAATTGTACATTCTACCGTGTGACTCTGCCTATATATCACTGGGAAAAATTATCAATGCACTGTTCAATGTGCAAACATTATTCCCGGAATGGAAACTGAACAGAGAGAGTCTCATGGATAATAGGAACTGCAGATGCTGGAGAATCCGCGATAACAAAGGTGTACAGCTGGATGAACACAACTGGCCAAGCAGCATCTGAGGGCAGGAAAGCTTGACGTTTCGGGCCAAGACCTTTCATCTGATGAAGGATCTAGGCCCGAAACGTCAAGCTTTCCTGCTCCTATGATGCTGCTTGGCCTGCTGCGTTCATCCAGGTCTGCATCTTGTTATCTCGGAGAGAGTCTCATGCTTGATTTAATCGCTATCATTCAAATCTGTCATTATTCACTATCATTGAACTGATCCATCAACTGTCAAGCCAGATGCTTGTGAAGATGGCTTATTGGTGTTTCTTTTTTCTTTTAACATCTTACCTTCATTTAAGGGTATAGATTCTAACAGGTTATACGAGCTACCATTCTAAATAATAACTGTGACCTAATTAATCGTAACCTATTCCACTTCAGAGTGAACAATTTTCATCTTTGTCACGTTTTTCAAATTAGGCAGTGTTATGAAAGGATTCTTCGTGTGTTTGTGGAAAAGGATTTAGCATATTATGACAATTTTGGAGGGAAAGCAGGAAGAAATATCTGGCTAAGATAACAAGGTGTGGAGCTAGATGAACACAGCAGGCCAAGCAGCATCATAGGAGCAGGAAAGCTTGACGTTTCGGGCCGAGACCCTTCATCAGAAATGGGGGTGGGGAAGAGGGTTCTAAAATAAATAGAGAGAGAGGGGGAGGCGGATAGAAGATGGAGAGAGGAGAGGATAGGTGGAGAGGAGGCAGACAAGTCGAAGAGGTGGGGATGGAGCCAGTAAAAGTGAGTGTAGGTGGGGGGGTAGGGAGGAGATAGGTCAGTCCAGGGAG
>JAHRHZ010000002.1:8241935-8282182 GCA_024137785.1 Ginglymostoma cirratum | reverse complement strand
ATGGGTCCAGACCCGAAACGTCTGCTTTCCTGCTCCTCTGATGCTGCTTGGCCTGCTGTGTTCATCCAAGCTCTACACCTTGTCATCAAGGAAATTCTGGAACCCTCCTTTATTCAATATCTACCTTGAAAAAGGATTGGAAAGCACATGGGCTTAAATTATTCGAGAGACCGGAAATATAAGGGTACTGGTGAACGATCACTGTTCAATCTTGACGGAAAGTTTAAACTGATGTTCTCCCCAGCATCCTGAGGTTGGAGTATGTTCTTTCTAGCACAACATGGAATTCGGTCTAGAAGGTATCATTTAAAACTCCACAGGTGAAACAAAATGTAGTAACGTTGATAAAGTGAATGGCATAATAACCCACCATAGATTGTCGAAATTGGTAACTAAATTTCTCATGAAATGTACACCTGTGGACGATAGAACAAGGCATTGTGTTGATTTCGATTTGTGGCTGAACAATTTGAACGCTATGTTACAGATGTAAACTATGCATGTGGCAAAAGACAAATGAGAAGGCTTTAATATCATCATCCAAAGTCGTCAACGGTTGGGATCAAAGTGCGATTCAATTCCATATTGTATTTTTCTGGACGATAGTGGTCAACTCAAAGAGATTGTCTTGGCTCCTTGTGTACCAATTATTGCATGGTCTGTCTGGCATCTGGTCGAAACATTCAGTTCGATGCACTTGGGTATGCCTATCACCATTTTCTGCAGTAAAACAAAAGTAATACTTTCACTATTTCTTAAATGGGGGACGATTTTAGACTGAGAGGAGGAGGAATTTCTTCTCTGGGAGTGTTGAGAGTCTTTGGAACTCCCTGCCGTAAAGAGCTGTCCCTGTATATATTTAAGGCTGAGAAAGATAAATTTTACACCAATAAGAGAATGAAAAGTTATGAGGAAAATGTATGACCGTGGATGGAAGAAATCTTGGATCAACCATAGTTCTATTGAATAGAGAGATGGCTTAAGGGGCTTAATGGACTAGTCATATTCGTCTTTCGTATGCCTCTACGGTCTTACAAATCTGATAAATACCATTTAATCCTATCCGTCCCCACAAAAGAAAATAAATATTTGCTGGATATACACGTTCAGTCGCATGAATATTGTATTTTTTAATGCTAAGGTCAATATTAGGAGTTCTGTCCAGTTTCTCTCCTTTTTTGTCTTTGGTCTTTAGTCTCTCTCTGTCACTCTCTCTCTCCCTCCCTCTTTCTACATTGAAATGGTTCAACTGATAATTTCATCGGGGATTTAAGAGTTCCATGACATTGAGGTTGGTTGGCTCGCTGAGCTGGTTTGTTGTTTCGCAGACATTTCGTTACCATGCTTAGTAACATCCTCAGTGCAGCCTCCGATGAAGCGTCGGTGTGTTTTCCCGCCTGGTTTTTCAACTCTCACTGCCGGTTTTCCTTCTCAGTGGAATGTATATGGGGTCGAGTTCAATGTGTTTATTAATAGCATGCTTGGTGGAGTGCCATGCTTCCTGGAATTCTCGCCCCAACACACTCATCACGCTGCCCTACATCAGGAACACATCAGAACTCACCTCAAGACTCCTACGACCGCTGGGCATCAGAGTGGCACGCAAGCCCACATCAACCCGACGACAAGTGCTCGTAGACCCACTCCCCGCCATGGACAGGACCAATGTCATCTACAAGTTCCCCTGCAGAGACTGCGAGAAACACTACATCGGACAAACAGGAAGGAAACTAACATCAAGAGTACATGAACACCAACTGGCTACAAAAAGACACGACCAATATTCACTCATCTCAATCCACATGGACAAGGAGAACCATGACTTCGACTGGGACAACGCCAAGATCCTGGGACAGGCTAGGCAGAGACAAGCATGAGAATTCCTGGAAGCATGGCACGCCACGAACCATGCTATTAATAAACACATTGAACTCGACCCCATGTACAATCCACTCCAAAGGAAAAACGGAAGTGAGGCAATCCAGCTCAACGGACCCCAGTGTTTAAAACCCAGGCGGGAAAACACACCGACGCTTCATTGGAGGCTGCACTGAGGATGTTACCAAGCATGGTAATGAAACTTCTGCGAAACAACAAACCAGCTCGGCGAGCCAACCAACCTCAACACCCACAACCCGTGCTACAGATCTACTCCAAAACCTTAGAGTTCGATGGCATTACTGTTGGTCTGAGTTCGTACTTACACTACATCACAAGGAACACAAATTGTTCCCCTAATGGACATTGGTAAAACAGATGACATTTTACGACAACCTATAATGGCTTTGCAGGAGCAATGGAATTCTGGATTTATTCACTGAACTTAAATTCCACCAGCGACACTCATCACCAGAGCATTGCTATCTGGTTGTTAGTTCAGCAATACGCTTCTTGCAGTGCCTTCACCTACTAACTGAAATATACATGACCTGATGCTCAGCACAATTCGAAACTGGAGAAGGAAGAGAAAATGTGTTTAAAATTGCAAGCAGGTCCATTGAAAATTCAAAGAAGACAGCATAGATCAAACGTGATGACCCATGTTACAGGTTTGTTTTCATGCCAAGTCATTTCTCACCCTATGTCTTTTTCTGCAAAATACCAATATTTTAGCCTTTACTGAATCAGTCTCCACTGACCTTCGCTGTTCAACAGAGCAATTAAATTTAGGTCAACTCCCAGTGTTAGTCAATAACAATAATAAAACAATAAAACCTCACATTATTGGCCTAAATTCCGAGTTACTGAGGCGGGGTGGGGGGAGTGGGTGCAAAAATGATCACGGCAAAGCACGATTTGGTGCTGCCATTGTAAGGTTTAAAGTGAGAGACATTAATGCATAAAACGTTCAACATGCGTCTAAAATCTAGATGGATCAAATATGGAAAAGCCAAACAGCCATCATGAGAAATGATTACACAGGAGAAGCGTTGGTAGATGTTCTGACATTGTATATGTTTGCCTTGGAACTTTATGTTGAGATACCTTCTCTGAACCCACTATCTTAATGATTGCATCCTCTCTCAAGGTTCACCTTAAGCCAAGACTAATTTTCACCTTTTGCAAATGTGTGAGCCGAATCCTGAAGTCTGAATGATGTAAGATACTATTGGCAATTCCCTGTGTCTACCACTAAGATTGGGCACAGCCAGTTCACCTGAAGAAAAGTAAATATAATTACTTCCCATTCCTCAGACTCTGCTTGGGACTGTGTAAAGACCACGAAAGTCTGCCCGTGAACAACAGGACCTGTTGACTTGGCGAGACAATGTATTATACTGCACAATTTATGACAGGCAGTTTTTACACTCCCAACTTTTCTTTGAAGCATGTATTCTGCATATTAAAATGATTTGATTTTCTCACTATCATCTCATTTCTAATTTATTTTCCTGCACCTACTTCACTCCAAACATAATTAGAAAATTTGGAAGCCATAATGCTATTATTGTGGTGCTACTGTGACTTACTCTGGCATGTGGGTTAAAACATGCTGGTTCATTTTCTGTCGTTGCTCCTTTGCTTCGTCTGTCACTGTCCAGTATATCATTTTTTTCTCAGAATTTTTTCTCCTCCATGACACAACCTGTGCCCCCTGTTAAAACATACATGCCCTTTCGTTTTTATTCTTATCTAATTGGATTGTTATATCCCATTTGCTTCACTGCATGTTCTACCACTCTCTTCCTGATTTTCTTTGTCAAGTGTCTTGTCTTTCCAATACCTTGAATTGTGCAGTGCTTCATTAATGCTCACAGCTTTGGTCAATGTTGCTATTCTTTCTGAGATAACTTTTGAAAGCCACAAAATTAACACTGTAAATATTCTGGAATATAAATTATGGATTATTATGTTTCTTTCACTGCAAGAATCTTCCTAAAAAATACCTTCAATATGAAATTGGTGATGTAGTTCCCTTATTTATTTTGGAATCATCAATATCAGGAAAATCATCCTTCAGGTTGTATTTACTACACTTTGCGTAGTTACACTAATTATCTAAACCCAGCAATTAAAAACTAACGATCAATCTCTATTAATATGCTATTGCCATTTGTTTTGAAATGTATGACACATTTAAGAATTGACCCCGTCTCTGATTTTTTTCACTCTCGCCAAAGTGAATCTTTCTCTGGATGAGAAGTTGCATGATAGAATAGTTGGTCTTTCTGTAACAGAGAGTAAGCATTAGTGCACCTGTTATTTTCCAATTTTCCACAGGTGATGCTTATTTTCCTTTTTTTAAATATAATGTAAATACATCTGTCTACATTGAGCTGTTCAGCACATGAAAGAAGTATAAACTTAATATAAGTACATATTTTTGATCAATTGAATTAAAAGTGTGATTTGTAATGTCAATCAGCAACAAACTCCATGAATAATAAAAAAAAAAGGGTAGATGATATGGTCTAGTAGTATTCTCGCTGCACTATTAACCCAGAACCCAGCTGTAGCTCCGCGGACACGGGTTCGAATCCCACCACGGCAGATGGTGGAATTGGAATTCAAAAAAAAATATCTGGAATTAAGAATTTACTGAACACCATGAAATCATTGCCGATTGTCAGGAAAAGTCCTGGTTCACTAATGCTCTTCCGGGGAGGAAATCTGCAACCCTTACCTGGTCTGGCCTACATGTGACTCCAGACCCACAGCAATGTGGTTGACTATCAATTGCCCTCTGAAATGGCCTAGCAAGCCATTCAGTTGTACCAATCGCTACAAAGACTCAAAGAAATTAAAATAGATGGCTCACCCGGCATCGACCTAGGCACTGGAAAAGACGATGGCAGAAACAGCCCTGTCAACCTGCAAAGTCCTCCTCAGTAATATCTGGGGGTTAGTGCCAAAATTGGGAGAGCTGTCTCACAGACTAGTCAAGCAACAGCCTGACAATAGTCATACTCACAGAATCATACCTTACAAACTGTGTCCCAGACACCACCATACCATCCCTGGATATGTCCTGTCCCACCAGCAGGACAGACCCAGCAGAGGTGGAGGCACAGTGGTATACAGTCGGGAGGGTGCTGCTCTAGGAGTCATCAGCATTGACTCTGGACCCCATGAAGTCTCATGGCTTCAAGTTTAACATGGGAAAGGAAACCTCCTGCTGATTATCACATACTGACCTCCCTCAGCTGATGAATCGGTAGTCCTCAATTTTGAACAACACTTAGAGGAAGCACTGAGTATGTCAAGGGTAAAAAATGTACTCTGGATGGGCGATGTCAATGTCGACCACCAAGAGTGGCTCAGCAGCAGTACTACTGATCGAGCTGGTCAGGTCCTAAAGGACATAATTGCTAGACTGGGTCTGCGATAGGTGATGAGGGAACCAACAGAGGGAAAAACATACTTGACCTCATCCTTTCTAATCTGCCGACTGCAGTTGCATCTGTCCATGACAGTATCGGTAAGAGTGACTATTGAACAGTCCTTGTGGAGACAAAGTCCCACCTTCACATTGAGAACAACCTCCATCGTGTTGTGTGGCACTATCACTGTGCTAAATGGAGCAGACTTCACACCGATCTAGCAACTCAAGACTGGGCATCCATGAAGCGCTGCGGGCCATCAACAGCAGCAGAATTGTACTCCAACACAATCTGTCACCTCATTGCCCGGCATATCCCCCACTCAACCATTACCATCAAGCCAGGGGATCAACCCTGGTTCAATGAAGAGTGCAGGAGGACATGCCAGGAGCAGCACCAGGCATACCCAAAGATAAGGTATCAACCTGGTGGAGCCACAAAACAGGGCTACTTGCACCTCAAACAGCGAATGCAGCAAGTGGTAGACAGAGCTAAGCGAAACCCCAACCAAAGGATCAGATCTAAGTTCTGCAGTCCTGCCACATCCAGTCATGAATGGTGGTGGATAATCAAACAACTCACTGGAGGAGGACACTGCACAAATATACCCATCGTCAATGATGGAAGAGCCCAGCACATCAGTGCAGAAGATAAGGCTGAAGCATTCATAGCAATCTTCAGCCAGAAGTGCCGAGAGGACGATCCATCTTGGCCTCCTCCAGTGGTGCCCAGCATTACAGATACCAGTCTTCAGCCAATTCAATTCACTCCACGTGATATCAAGAAATGGTTGGAGAACTGGATACTGCATGGCTACCGGCCCTGACAACACGCTGGCAATAGTACTGAAGACTTGTGCTCCAGAACTTGCCACTCCCCGAGCCAAGGTGTTCCAGTACAGTTACAACACTGGTATCTACCTGACAATGTGGAAAAATGCCCATGTACGTCCTGTACATAAAAAGCAGGACAAATCCAACCCGGCCAATTACCGCTCCATCAGTCTCCCCTCAATCATCAGTAAAGTGATGGAAGGTGTCATCAACAGTGTGATCAAGCAGCGCCTGCTCAGCAATAACCTGCTCAATGACACCCAGCTTGGGTCTGCCAGGGCCACTCAGCTCCTGACCTCATTACAGCCTTGGTTCAAACATGGACAAAAGAGCTGAATTCCAGAGGTGGGGTGAGAGTGACAGCCCTTGATTTCAGGGCTGCATTCAACAAGAGTTGCATCAAGGACCCCTAGCAAAACTGGAATCGATGCTGGTATCAGGGTGCAAATGCTTTACTGGTTGGAGTCATGCCTGACACACAGGAAGGTGGTAGTGATTGTGGGAGGTCAGTCTTCTCAGCTCCAGGACATCTCTGCAGGAGTTCCTCAGGGTAGTGTCCTCAGCCCAACCATTTTCAGCTCCTTCATCAATTACCTCCCCTCCATCATAAGGTCAGAAGTGGGGATGTTCGCCGATGATTACACAATGTTCAGCACCATTCGTGAATCTTCAGATACTGAAGCAGTCCATATTCACATGCAACAAGATCTGGACAATATCCAGGCTTGGGCTGACAAGTGGCAAGTGACATTCGCTCCACACAAATGCCAGGCTATGACCATCACCAATAAGAGACAATCTAACCACCGCCCCTTGACATTCAATGGTGTTACCATCACTGAATCTTGGGGGTTACCATTGATCAGAAACTCAACTGGACTCACCACATCAACAGCGTGGCTACAAGAACAGGCCAGAAGCTGGGAATACTGCGATGAGTAACTCATCTCCTGACTCCTCAAAGCCTTTCCACCATTTACAAGGCACAAGTCAGGAGTGTGATGGAATACTCTTCACTTGCCTGGTTTAGTACAGCCCCAATAACACTCAAGAAGCCTGACACAATGAGGACAAAGCAGCCCACTTGATTGGCACTACATCCACAAGCATTCACTCCCTCAACCACCGACGCTCAGTAGCAGCAGTGTATACTATCTCGAAGATCTCCTGCAGAAATTCACCAAAGATCCTCAGACAGCACATTCCAAACCCATGACCATTTCCTTCTAGAAGGACAAGGGCAGCCGATATATCAATAGACAATAGACAATAGACAATAGACAATAGGTGCAGGAGTAGGCCATTCGGTCCTTTGAGCCAGCACCACCATTCATTATGATCATGGCTGATCATCCACAATCAGTATCCTGTTCCTGCCTTATCCCCATAACCCTTGATTCCATTATCTATAAGAGCTCTATCCATCTCTTTCTTGGATGTATCCAGAGACTTGGCCTCCACTGCCTTTTGGTGCAGAGCATTCCATATATCCACCACTCTCTGGGCGAAGACGTTTTTCCAAAACTCTGTTCTAAATGGCCTACCCCGTATTTTTAACCTGTGTCCTCTGGTTCTGGACTCGCCCATCAGCGGAAACATGCTCCCTGCCTCCAGCGTGTCCAATCTCTTAATAATCTTATACGTCTCAATCGGATCCCCTCTCATCCTTCTAAACTCAAGTGTATACAAGTCCAGTCGCTCCAATCTTTCAACATATGATAGTCCCGCCATTCGGGGAATTAACCTCGTGAACCTACGCTGCACTCCCTCAATAGCACGAATGTCCTTCCCCAAATTTGGAAACCAAAACTGCGCACAATATTCCAGGTGTGGTCTCACCAGGGCCCTGTACAGCTGCAGAAGGACATCTTTGCTCCTATACTCAATTCCTCTTGTTATGAAGGCCAGCATGCCATTAGATTTCTTCACTGCCTGCTGTACCTGCATGCTTGCTTTCATAGACTGATGTCCAAGAACACCTAGATCTCGTTGTACTTCCCCTTTACCTAACTTGACTCCATTTAGGTAGTAATCTACCTTCCTGTTCTTGCCACCAAAGGGAATAACCTCACATTTGTCCACATTAAACTGCATCTGCCATGCGTCCGCCCACTCACCTAGCCTGTCCAAGTCACCCTGTATTCTCAGAACATCCTCCTCACATTTCACACTGCCACCCAGCTTTGTGTCATCAGCAAATTTGCTAATATTACTTTTAATGCCTTCATCTATATCATTAATGTATATTGTAAACAGCTGCGGTCCCAGCTCTGAACCTTGCAGTACCCCACTGGTCACTGCCTGCCATTCCGAAAGGGACCCATTTATCACTACTCTTTGCTTCCTGTCAGCCAGCCAATTTTCAATCCAAGTCAGTATTTTGCCCCCAATACCATGTGCCCTAATTTTGCTTACTAATCTCCTATGTGGGACTTTATCAAAGGCTTTCTGAAAGTCCAGGTACATTACATCCACTGGCTCTCCCTTGTCCATCTTCATAGTTACATCCTCAAAAAATTCCAGAAGATTAGTCAAGCACGATGTCCCCTTCATAAATTCATGCTGACTCTGACCTATCCTATTACTGCTATCCAAATGAGTTGTAATTTCATCTTTTATAATTGACTCCAGCATCTTTCCCACCACTGACATCAGGCTAAGCGGTCTATAGTTCCCTGTTTTCTACCTCCCTCCTTTCTTGAAAAGTGGGACAACATTAGCCACCCTCCAATCCGCAGGAACTGATCCTGGATCTATAGAACATTGGAAAATGATTACCAATGCGTCCACGAATTCTAGAGCCACCTCCTTAAGTACCCTGGGATGCAGACCATCAGGTCCCGGGGACTTATCAGCCTTCAGACCTAACAGTCTGTTTAACACCATTTCCTGCCTAATATAAATTCCCTTCAGTTCATCCATTACCCTAGGTCCTTCAGCCACTATTACATCTGGGAGATTGTTTGTGTCTTCCTTAGTGAAGACAGATCCAAAGTACCTATGCAACCCTTCTGCCATTTCCTTGTTCCCCATAATGAATTCACCTGTTTCGGTCTTCAAAAGCCCAATTTTAGTCTTAACCATTTTATTTCTTTTCACATGCCTAAAAAAGCTTTTACTATCCTCCTTTATATTTTTGGCTAGTTTGCCTTCGTACCTCATTTTTCTCCACGTCTTGCCTTTTTAGTTATCTTCTGTTGCTCTTTAAAAGTTTCCCAGTCCTCCGGCTTCCTGCTCATCTTTGCTATGTTATACTTCTTCTCTTTTATCTTTATACAGTTGTTAACTTCCCTCGTCAGCCACGGCCACCCCTGCCCCCCTTAGGATCTTTCTTCCTCTTTGGAATGAACTGATCCTGCACCTTACCTTCTGCATTATATCCAGAAATACCTGCCATTGTTGTTCCACTGCCATCCCTGCTAGGGTATTGAACCATTGAACTTTGGCCAGCTCCTCCCTCATAGCTCCATAGTTCCCTTTGTTCAACTGCAATACTGACACTTCCGATTCTCCCTTCTCCCTCTCAAATTGCAGATTAAAACTTATCATATTATGGTCACTACCTCCTAATGGCTCCTTTACTTCAAGGTCCCTGATCTATGGTTCGTTGCACAACACCAGATCCAAAATTGCCTTCTCCCTGGTAGACTCAAGTACAAGCTGTTCTGGGAATCCATCTCGGAGGCATTCCACAAACTCCCTTTCTTGGGGTCCAGTACAATCCTGATTCTCCCAGTCTACCTGCATGATGAAATCCCCCATAACAACTGTAGTAATACTTTTGCGACATGCCAATTTCAACTCCTGATTCAACTTACATCCTACATCCAGACTACTGTTTGGGGGCCTGTAGATAACTCCCATTAGAGTCATTCTACCCTTAGAATTTCTCAGCTCTATCCATACAGACTCTACATCTCCTGATTCTATGTCCCCCCTCACAAGGGACTGAATATCATTCCTCACCAACAGGGCCAGCCCACCTCCTCTGCCCGTCAGTCTGTCCTTTCGATAGCACATGTAGCCTTGAATATTCATTTCCCAGGCCCTGTCCACTTGAAGCCACGTCTCAGTTATCCCCACAACATCGTACCTGCCAATTTCCAACTGAGCCTCAAGCTCATCCACCTTATTTCTTATGTTTCGTGCATTCATATATAATACTTTTAATTCGTTACTCCCCTCACCCTTCCTATCAATACCTATTTCACTTGGCCATACTGTCCGATCCTTTCTTGGGTTTTCTGCTCCGTTGATTCTGTTGTCTTTCTTAACTTCTCTTATTCTCACTTCTTATTCTCACATATCGTAACACCACCACCTCCAAGTGCCCTTCCAAGTCACTCACCATCCTGACTTGGAAATATATTGCCGTTCCTTCATTGTCGCTGGGCCAAAATCCTGGAATTCCCTCCCTAAAAGCATTGTGGGTCAACCCACAGCAGGAGGAATGCAGCTGTCCAAGAAGGTAGCTCACCACCACCTTCTCAAGACCAACTAGGTATGGGCAAGAAATGCTGGCCAGCCAGCGACGCCCACATCCCACAAAATGAATAGAAGAACAAAATCACTGAAGTGAGTTGACTATTTTTGTTTAATGGTTAATAAGACAGAGTCTTTATGAAAATCTTTTCACTGCCTCTCATATGTATTCTGCGAGGGTCATTTAACCACTGACCTTCTTATGAATTTGCTTCAAGCAAGGTGCTAAACTTTAAAGATCATGGCAGAGTGACATTTTTTGAAACCGAGGCAGTAGCTGATGGAGCATGACGTCAAGGAGATCTAGACCAGCTATACCTAATGGAAGGTGGGGCGGAATGGGCGGTGGTTTATCAGCTGGTTAGTTTCAGAAGTAGGGAAAATGAAGATGGGTATGTTTTTTGGAGGTGGGACACGTCAGTTCCACGCAATTGCTTGTGGTGTTCCGCAGAATAGTGTCCTAGGCCCAACTATTTGCAACAGCTTCATCACTAGCCCAGAAACCCTGAGAAGTTCACAAGGCGTTTGGTCATTGATGACTGGTCACTGTTTTTCTTTCAGTGATCAAGTTGTGTCCATGCTGAAACATTGCAAGACCTAGAACATATCCAGGCATGGACTGGCAATAGCAAGAAACATTTATGCAGCACAAGTACCAATGAACTTTCATCTTAAACTAGAGAGAATATATCAGTTTGATACCATTGCTATCTATGAATTTTCAAGGTGAATATCCAGGGATTAACGTTTGGACTGAAACTGAACTGGACTAACTATATAAAGAATGGGTCCAAAAACCAAGTCACAGACACAGAATCGCGCAGTGAGTAACTGACATTCTAATTCTCAAAAGCATGATTATGATCTCAAGGCATATGTCAGGGGTGTGATAAAGTATTCAAAGCTTGCCAGAATGAGTACATTTTTAACGTCATTCATCAGACTTAAAATCATCCAGTAAAATAAAACTTTTTTGACTTAGACCACGAGTACAAGCATTCCCTTCATCCACCACGGACGCAGAGCAACAGATGCACTATAAAAATTCACAAAGGTTCTTTTGTTCTTTTTTCTTCCAAATCCATCACCACTAACATTTGAAACAACAAGGACAACAGATAAATGTAAACAACATCTGCAAGGTCTTCTCTCAAACACTCGCCAGGCCACTTAACATTTTGACTTAGAAATACATCACTGTTCCTTCACTTTTGCAGAGTTAGTGTGCTGGAACACCCTCCCACCAGATTGTGTACTAACAACAAATGAAGAGCAGCGGGTTCAAGAAAACAACTTACCTCCCTTTTGTCAATAATAATTGGTGGTAAGCTACAAATGCATGTCATCTCATCAAAGCCAAAATCCTTGAGAAATACAACGAAAGAATTCAGAATTAAAACAAAGTACTTCTTGATTAATAATTTGAAATTGGAAAGTGCAGATTGCTTTATATGTGCTACCACCAAGTTGTCTTTTACATTGCCGAAACCAAAATTTCTTTCCCACTTTTATTTTCCTTTTCAATGTTTACGCTTCAACTGTGCCAACTGCACATCAGAGTAAATTATGGCCAACATAACAGCAATAAACTAATCTCTCAGTAAGCTAACTGACTTGTTTCATACAGACAGAACTGGTTTGCAAAAACTTCTTGAAGTGATTGCCATTGTGATTTTGCCAGGATCTTTAACTTTTGTGACAATTAACAGAAACACTCTGGTCATTCTTTCTATTGCATATGGGGAGGCGATGGCTGGTGGTATTATCGCTGGACTGTTAATCCAGATATCCAGATAATGTTCTGTGGTTTCGAAACCCATCATGGCAGATGGTGGAATTTGAATTCAATAAAAATATCTGGAGTTAAGCGTCTAATGGTGACTGTGAATCCATTGTCGATTGTCTGGAAAACCCATCTGGTTCACTAATGTCCTTTAGGGAAGGAAAGTCTATCCTTACCTGATCTAACCTATGTATTACTCCAGACCAACAGCAATGTGGTTGATCTTTCACTGCGTTCTGGGCATTTAGGGATGGGCAATAACTGCTGCCTAGCCAGTGATGGCCTCATCCTGTTAATGAATAAAAACAAAAAAAGATCAACAGCTATTTGAAGATTACACAGCATTAAAAATGATCCTATTTAAAGCTTATCTTTATCTGATTTGATTGTTGCTGTGGTATGCATGAATATATATACGCTATTTACAACGCTTTTGGCTACTGGCCAATGGGCTTAGTGGTATGTGCTTTATGGCTTGCCTTAGACCATGTTGTCAATAATGCATCCTACCTGAACATCGTTGCATAAGCTTTGACCACTACCTCTGTGTCACCAAGCCCTTAAGCTCTCCTATGAAGAGAGCACCTCTGGTGGCAGTGATGATGATTACTGCTGCTTGGGTGATGCCATTCATCTTGTGGGCTCCTTCTATTCTCTTATGGTAGTTCATTGTGGGGGACCATACATTTCATGATGGTCAATGTTACATTTAGTTCTTTTCAAACCTAGCTGTCACTCTTGGTATTATTACAGTCGACTTCTAGCTCCCTGCTTTCATAATGTTCGTCTTTTATGCGTGCAATTCACTTGTCAATAAGAGTCAAACAAAGGACAACAAGGAATTCTATGAACCAAGCATGGACACATCGCCTCCCCATTCCAGTCAGCAAAACTAATAAATTACATCCTATCAAATGTTCCCAATTGGTTGCTGCATACGAAGATTCTAAAGTGCAAACTACCCAATAAAATGACAATTGGCATTTTAGTCCAAGGTTTAGAAGACATTTCCATTGAGATAACTTGAGTTAAATTGGTAGCATCGAACCAAATGAAGGAATAAAACAAAGTCCAAGAGTGCTCAAATATTTCTATCGTACAAAGCCACTTGAGGGCAGACAATACCAATTTATGTTGTGTAAAGATAGTTAGCCAATTTCACACAGTTAACAACTGCATAAGCACTGTAGAAACAATGTCAGGTATCATCAGCATTAACAGGAATGAAAGAGATGTAGGAGAATGCCATCACCCCATGAATCCAAGCAACACACATGGCAAAATAAAGAACATAGATATATCCCAAGAGAAGCACGTGACTAGGATCATCATGGCTGTTGGGTTTATATTTCTCATCACATTGATCCCGTCCATTTCCTTAACACTCATTGACACCTTTTGTTCAGTCTCTATCCCTAGCATTGTCTGAAAGTTTGAGTATTGGTTGTATTGCACCAACTGTGTCATCAACCCAGTCTTCTATGCACTGTGTAACAACACATTCAAGAGAACCTTCAAGGATCTCCTGTTAGGCCAGGACAAAAACATTGCGACAGCAACATGATAAAAGAGCGGGTTTATGAATGACAAATAAATACTGTATGCAGTAAATATGCCTGTTTTTTCACAAATTACCGTCAAGTAGCCATCTCTGGCTATAATATTGAAAGCAGATTTGAACTGATCTGAATTGAATTGTAACGTCTGCTTAAAATGTTAGGTCTGCTATTGTTGGAAATTTGTTATCAATGGATTGAAGAATAAATTTGCAGAAATTTTCAGCATCAAATGATGCAGCGTAACAATTTTGAGCAATGTTAAATTTTTATTGCATTACTCAATGTGAAAGATATTAACAAGTCATTAAACGCTATTGTATTTATACATTTCCAAGCAATAAGATCTACTACTTCGATGCACGCTAGCATGGTGACAGGGTGTTTTGATTACTACTTTGAAAATCGTGTTTTTCAATCTGATTTAAGAACTTCATCCCTCATTCCATTTAGAACATTTCCACAGCCTCCCTTCTCCATGGCAACCTCTCCAAACCATGAAAATAACAGTGGAATATCATGCAAAATTTAGCATAATACATGAGAGTTATGCCTGTGGCTACCGAAATATCTGTCTTAGTTGTTGCCCAAGAAACTGTTCTCCCATCTTTAAACCAATCTGAGTAGGGGAGCTTGCTGATTATTATATGAACTCAAATGCAGTTCTAAACCCTCAGATGTTGATGCAACTCAGCTGGAAGTAATGAAACCAAAAAAAAAGTAGCTTGTGGTCTTAAGTAGAAAGTCTACACAATGCAGATGCACCATTTAATTGCAAGTAAATGATTGTCTCAAGCATGGAAGAATCCAATCACTTGTCTGATGACATTCACTGACATTGCCATCAGTGAATCATCAGCTATCACCATTTGCTGAGAGTTAGTGTTCAGCAGAAACTGAAGGGGATCAACAATATCTTTATTTTAGCAACAAGAGGACAGAGGTTGCGAGATTTGAGGTCAATACCTGACTTCCTATAATGTTGCCCAGTACATTATTCAGTCACTTTACGACAGGAAGTGCAAGTAATCAAGCATGTGTCAAGGCTATATTCATATAACACAATTCTATATAAATTAATGTTTTTTGTGTGCATTAGTCCCTTGTGGATGCTTCTTAAGATTGCTTCATACTGCCGTGAATGATACTCCCAGACTCAATAAGGTCTAACACTTCCTGCATGTGCAACTCCCATCTATTCCAGAACCAGGTCCCAATTCCCCAGGAAACTGATGCAACCCCTCCTGTATTAATTAACTAGCCATGTATTCAATCGATTACTCGCCCTCTTCCTAAACTGACTGGCACGATAAACAAGCAAGTTGGTAAAGACATGCACTACCTGCCTTGCTTTCTTAGACTGACTGGTAGTCCAAAAAAAGCTCTCTGTTGATATAGTTCTAATCTGTATTCTATTTTACATGTGCCCCATCTGTTAACCTAAGTAGTCACTACCTGTAACAGTCACAGCATTGGCTTCTACAAATAAATAAAAGCAAAATATCGCCAATGCTGAGAATTCCCTGAAGGTTCACTGAATTCAAAACTTTCACGATCTTTCACTCTCCACAGTGACCACCATAAAAACTGACTTTATTCTGAATTTTCTGTGTTTCCATGCTACATCCAAGGTGCACTTCAACAACCTTCCAAACAAACATCCCTTGTCATCTAGAGTGACAGGAGTTTCTAGGAATATTATCATCCGGCCAATATCTGATGCTTCACCTCCAAGACATATGCTACCCTAACCGAGAAGTGAATCAGCCACCCTTCACTAGCCTGAAATAGAACCGTGCCCTGATGTCACAAGAGTACGTAGCTGTACCTGCACTACATAGATTATGGAGCTCCAAAAATCCTGCTCACAATCAACTTCTGATGAAGAATACATAATTACAAGAATGCTGGCTTCGACAGCCACATTGAAGAATAATAAATATTTCAATTTTAAACTTTCTATTTGTGTGAAGTGCCATACAAGCTGGGGGAGTGTGTTATTCTAATGGATTGCGTTAACTTCAGTATTAAGAAAAGAAAGTGGCCATCAACTTTATTTGACTGGCTTAAAACAGTTACAATGGGTGATCATGTGTTCAGAGCTGCTTCAAATTTGGAATTTAATTGCTGAGCAAAAACAGCAGAGTGATCACTGAAGCAAGCTGACTTCCGCAGATAGACCTTGCTGAATGATCAACAACACTTTTGTCAATGTTGTTGTAAATGAGTGTGAATAAAATTGTTAAGTCTTCATACTTTTTCCAAAACAATCTCAACACATGACATTTTTGATCACAATATGGAGACAAATCAGTCCTATCCGTTTGCTCACTATTCTTCAATAAACTGATCTGAAAGATGCTGTGACCACAATCTCCCTGTGGGGATTCCACAAGATATAAACCAAAGCCTCAGGGCATAGATCCAATCAGAGCAAAGTTCCGTTATATCGGATAAACCAAGAAAGGATACTTCATACAGAAAAAAAAGGAATACTTTCACAGCATCACCCCTGTAAATAGACTACATGATTCTTGCTCTTATGGGGTCCCCGATAAGCTATTATGAACATTAAATTTGTATACGTCTCTGTTTTTACTTTGTCGCTGAAATTATTGCATGCTGACTTCGTGGTGCCTGTTGTGCAGACATCGGAGCACTGATATTATGTCATCACTTAAAATATCCTGAATTAGTTATTTTTCTCCTTTGCAATACCTCAACTGAAAATGTGCATGCTTGTATCTTACAGATTCATAATGTTATCAATTACTGTCGGTAGTGGGATATTAGGTCAAGCTAAATCAAGATCATCACAAGCAGGTTTCAGAAGTATCTGCAAATAAGCATGGGTCACACACGAAAGTAGTACGTCTGATTCCAGTGATCGTTTGTTATTGGGTATATTTACCACTATGGAGTTGAGCTGCTTGTGGAACACTAATCGAAGTGAATCAATACAGATCTATCTGAAACCTATATTTCGGATACCTGAACTCTTCACTCATCTGACCTGTGTTTTATAATCCACTTGGTGGAAAAGGAAAAAAATGTTTTTCAGAAATTAGTTTGTTATAAGGGATAAAATGAAACATATGGATAAGATAGTGTGTGGCACACAGAAATTGGCCAATTGGCACAGCCAGATTATGATGTTGTCAATGCTCCACTAGAATCTATGCCCATCCTTCTTCATCGACAACAGTCATCATAATCTCCTATTTCCAGTTCCCACTTACGCTCGACTCTTCTACGTCTTTAGATGTATTTATGGTTTTCAGTTCACTGTAGTTCTAGTTGAATATCTGTACCAATCGCTGGACAAAAAAAAATGTTAAATGGCCAACTTGCCCCCTTGGAGGAGCATTCATTCCAACAGTGTGTGGGTTGGATTCAGTTTTGAGTTTTCCAATACATCTTTACTCTGGCTTATCACAGCCATTAGTTTATTGCATTAAAATCTTCCTATTACTGAGTGGGCTTTGTTACAGAAAATGTTCGCTCAGCAATCTGCCATATTTAGTGTATTTCCTCATCTTTCTACAGCAAATGTGGTGGCAATTCTCATCCAGTCCTGGAGAAAGTGTGGCCTGTCCAACCCTGTAAGGTGTTGTTTGTTAGCCAGGGTAATGGCGGATCCACTATTCACTGTTACAGGATTCGTACTACTACGGATCTATTCATATTATTTCCCAATTTCTTTCCTGGACATCAGCCCAGTTTTCAGCGCTATTATAGCTTGTGCTTAATATAGCCACAAGCTGTTCTGTCAGGTTCACCATCACATTCACCTTTGAAAGATTTATGGTTATTTGTTCCCAAACTCTGAAAGCAAAACTTTGCGCTGAAAAAAGTGCAATTATTGTTTTACTTGCAACCTGCATTTTATGGGTTTAACAAATGTCCCCTTCTATTATACCATGGAAGCAGGAGACACAGTTGACAATGTCCCCTGGTTCTATACGTTTAAGCAAAGCTATTATACTGAATCTGGGTGGGTGATGTTTGATTGGTTTGGTAAGGTTTTAAATCCACTCCTTCCATACGCTTTAATATTGTTGCTTAACACTCTTAGAATCAGTTACATTTTAGTTACCAGCTGAGCCCGGAAAGGACTGTGAAGTCATAGACAGGGAGCAAATTGCAGTAAAGTAGAGATGGAGAGCAGACGTAAATCTATCATTTTACTCCTCACCGCATCTGGCAGTTTTATCCTTCATTGCCTTTTCTATGTTTTAGTTTTCTTATATTACGACATAACAGTAACTAACGCGAAGTATTACAATGTTTCTTTCTAAAACTTCCTACCAGTTTATTTTATACCAGTGGAACTAAATTGCTGTACAAGTGCATTTATATATGGTGTGACTCAGTCCTAGTTCAGGGAACAGTTCAAGAATGCAGTAAAATATACTTTCACAGAAATTATTCCGTTAACCAATAATTTTAAAAAACTGAGAATATCCCACTGATTGTTAGTTTTTTTTTCCGTCCGTAAAGAGAATTTTTTTTTCTGGAGCTTCCTGGAAAGTCATAAGGAATGGCTGGTAATCTCAAAATAGACACAATGGTCGCGGAGTCAGGGTAATTTCTTTTTACACAGTGATTCTACATCATTAACAACAACAAAAGGAATGAATCGTGGTTGCTGGAAGTTAAGAACCAAATCAGAAATCGCAAATCAGAAAACTCAGCAGGTCGGGCAGCATCTAAGGAAAGAAAGCAGAGTTGACGTTTTGTTTCCAGTGACCTTTGTTCTTAACTGATTTCAGCTAGGGAAAGGTTGGTACATATGTTGAATATGGCGTGGGAGAAGAGGGGGTGAGTAAAATAAAAGGTGGAGATGGAGCCTAGAGCAAGAAAGAAACAGTTCGAGAGATAAAGGAATGGTGAAATCCTGGGAAAATCAGTAGCTGCTTGGTTGTTGCAAGGTCTGATCTATTAGCGTTGGGATAAGGGCATGGGAGAAGGTACAGAGGCCTAAAATTCTTGAACTCAGTGTTGAGTCCGGAATGCTGCAGGGAACCCAAAATGAAAATCGGATGTTGTTTTTCTACTTTCATTGCTGTTTTCACATTTTGTTCTAGGGCTTAACTATTTGTTTCTTCCATTCCATGTGCGTCCTTTTGTGAAGTGTTTTATAAGGTTTTTAATGTATCAATTCACTGCCAAATTTCAGAGTAACTATCTCCTCTTATCTTGGGCAACCAGTGCTCATTGTGCTTGGAGGATTATGATATCTTACCTTCGAAATATTCTATATGTTACACTGCTTTGTAAAGCTAGATAACATGGGATCCAGGAAGAGCTAGCCAACTGGATATAAAATTGGCTTGACGATAGGAGGCAAAGCTAGTGGTCAACAGTTGTCCTTAAGCCTGTGACCAGCGGTGCCCCACAAGTATTAGTGCTGGTTCCACTGTTGCTCATCAATTTGTATAATCGATTTGGATGAGGGTGCAGGAACTTTGCAGATGACATTAAAATTGTTGATATCATGGAAAGAAAAGAAGGTTATCTAGGCCTACAATGGTACCTTGATCAACTGGGCCAGAGGGCTGAGCATTACCAGATGAAGTTCAATGCAGATAAATGTGAAGTTTTACATTTCGGTAAGAACAACTAGACCCCGATATATAAATTATTAGTAAGGTCCTAGGGAGTGTTGTTGAACTGAAATATGTGAGGTGCAGGCACATATTTCCACGAAAGTAATATTGCAGGTAGACAAGTGGTGAAGAAGATGTTTGGTGCGTGTGCCTTCATCATTCAGAACATTGAATACATGCGTTGGGACGTCATCACAGAGATATTGGTAAGGCTATGTTTGGGGTGCTGTGTATTATTCTGGCCGCCCTGCTACAGGGAGGGCATTATAAAACTGGAAAGGGTATAAAAAATTTACAAGAATGGACCCAAAACCGTAGGGCTTGAATTATAAAAAGAGGTTGGATGAGCTGGATTTTATTTTTAATCTGGAGTGTAAGAGGCTGATGAACGCCTAGTAGAGGTTTATAAAATCACGAGGGGCAGAGACAAGGTGTAAAGCCAATGTCTTTACCTGAGGGTAGGAGAATTTAAAACTAGAGAGCAAAGGTTAAATTGGCACTAATTTAGCTGCAAGAGAAAATATAAAATAAATTGGCAACCAGTTCCTGATCAATAATTTCACTCCCAGCTACCACCACAGGAACTAGTTACCAATTTATTTTATATTTTCTCTTGCAGCTAAATTAGTGGAAATTGTGTTGTCATGATGATAGTGCATGCGGCCCATTTTCAACTCTTGTTATCTGGTGGTCAGTACACGGGGTGAACAAGGGAAAGGGGGATAAGAGAGCGTAGAAGAGGAGAAGTCATAAGATAAGAAGCAAAATGGTACGGAATATAACGCACAGGAGAGAAAAAAACGCAACTAGAGGATCAGCGGTTACCACTGCAGTCTCACAGCACAGGAACCTGGGTTCAATTCCACCCTTGGGTGACTGTGTTGAGTTTGTTTATCCTTCGCATGTCTGTCTGCGTTTCCTCCAGGTGCTCAAGTTTCGTCCCACAGTCCAAAGATGAGCGGGTTTTGTTGATTGGCCATACTATTTTGACCACAATATCGAGGGATATGTAATCTAGGCGGATCAGCTGTGCAAAATACAGGGATTGGGTATGGTGCAGGGCCTGAATGGGATGTTTTTGGAAGGAGTCGGTATGGGCTAAATGGTCTGCCTCTACTCTATAAGAAATCTATGATTGTATGAGCAGGCTGCTACACTTGGTACGGACTGACTCTGTACCTCCGAATTGGGTGAGTAAATTTAATTCTATCACCCATACTTAGAGGAGAAAACCACGTAGTTGATCGCTGACTCTAATTTGTGACACCAGAGAACTGTCAGAGAATGAGTCAGATTGAGCGGAACAGAGTGAGACATCTCACTAATCTAATAGCTGGGGACAGGAGATTGTCCTCAAAGTTCGTAAGAGGCCCCATGGAAACCTGATAACAGGGGTCTGGCAAAGCGAAAAGCTACACAGCAACATAACAGGCAGGAGATAGGAGTGAGCATGGAGAATTAAGCGGGTTCCGAAAGGAAGGAACGTTGCATCATCTTAAACATGACTACTGAGACAAAAAAGGGTACCAAAGGAAAATACGACGTCCACTGGGGTCCAGAGGGATCCAAATTTCAGACTATCATCTATTGTGAACAAAACATAAGAAAGCAATTGATCAGATGGTTAAAGCTAATTGGAGCCCCACAACGGTAATTACTTTCCAAAAACTATGTTAGGAAAGGAGGAAAACGAAGCAAATAAGACAAGGCCCTAAATTAGTACATCGAGTTCATGTAGAATTAACAAGACATGTGAGTTAATTAAACAGAGAAACAAAAGTTGTCTAAAAAATGTTGTCTGGACCAATGCTAGCAGACCCTGAACTAAGCTTAAATAACCAAAATAGAAATTCTTGAGGCAATAGATATTTCTCACCGCGAGCTCCTATAACATGAATATGTACATAACTGTTGATTCTGAGATGTGAATCATTGGATGTAAATCCATTTGTATATCTCACCGACAGTACAAGCAAAGGATAAGTAGAGACTGGAAGAAAGTAAGAACACGTTTATAAGTCAGAGAGAGCGAACAGCTTTTTGTGTTTGCTCAAGGTAATAAAAAATCTTCACTGTTTGGACGGAAATATGAATGTCCATACTCTCTGCATTGAATGTTAACTCTTTGCATCTGATTTGTACGTGTTTTCGCTCCCTGTAGTTCGGAATCTGGGGATACCTCAAGTTTAGTCTATATTTTGTGAATGTATGGCGATGTGAAAGTGTGATGAGTGCCATTATGGAACACTATGATTTTTGTGGCGACTTTTTAGAAACAGTTGTTGTGTAAAATAAAAGAAACTCCTACGAAATGTTGATTTATAATCAGTTTCTCGTTATCTCCTATATTTGATATATGGATTACTTTGTTCAAAACTGCAGCATCTGTCTTCCCTACCTCTGAATAGGAGCAAGGCTTTCGATTGAGGCATTTGTTCACGAAGACAAACGAGTGAACAAAATCTGACTGCTGCAAAAGTGCTAGCAGGAGCTTGTGTCCATTGATATGTACTTGTCAAATTGATTTCAATGCGAAGTACTGCAGCAAACGGAAGCCCGTAACAAACACATAGAATGTTGGAGAAAATCAGCAAGTCTGGGAGCATCTGTGGAGAAAGAAGTCGAGTTAACATTTCGAGCCCAGAGTGACTCTTTATCGTTTATGATTTATCTTCTAAATGTTGTCTTTCTGTCCGTGTAACACCAAAGAAGCTTGTAGCCTTTGGGTGCAATGATCAAATAGTTTTGTTCATTTAATGTACTTACATGAGAAAAGAATTGTTTTGAAATGCATTCCTTGCTCAGGTTAATTAATTGTACCACTCTTCATTTGTAAAGATACAGAGAATAAAATGTCAGCTGAGGCATGATAATATTTGAATCACTTGTGATACGCAATTGGTTCAAATTGAGGAGCTCAAAAGAAGTCTGTGACATATTCTGTCCAGGATCCTTTGAATTGGCTCCAGTTCATATAATGAATGAAAATAGTGCTACAAAGCTTGTCAGAGTTACCCACCAAGATCAAAGGAAAGAAAGGTCTCAAGGGGTTTATCCGCACTGACATAGCTTCACTTACATTCCACAGGCAGGACCATGTCATGTCAAAAATTGTCGGATTCGTCGATGCATATGGAAGGTTCACTTTGACCATGAGCATCAGATAAATACATGGGAGTTTCCAGGCCAAGGCATATCCCTATGTATCAGCATCAACATGTGACACTGGCAGTTGAAAGTTTCCTATGTCTGCCTTCCACAATTGACAGTTAACTGTCAGTTGATGGTGAAATAGGTGGACTCATTGCAAACATATCATTTATGCTTGCAACATTTTTTTTGTTGTTTTCTAAATGATTGTTGGGGAAAGAGTGACAGCAATCTGAGATAGAACACAAAACATTACTTTTCCCTCATCAGTACTCACCTCTATATTGCCGAGATCGAGGTAGCAGGAACAAAAGGTCAGCAGTTTCCATCATAGTCATCTCAGACATATCCGTGCCAACTACAGGCAATAAATCAAATCTGAGGTCCTGCAAAATGCCAATAGCATACATGTTAACCCCACAAGATCTTCATTGGCTCAGCTATGTTCATTAGATGGATGGTGGAAATATAATAAGCAAATGGCTCAGGAGTTTTTGTTATCAATAATTTGAGCTCAGGAGCGAACTGCGCACAAGACCGAATGTTGATAAATGTCATTGCAAATAATTTGGACAGGCATGGACCTCTAAAATAAAACAATGAACTGCAGATGCTGAAGTTCTGGGGAGAAAAAAATAGAAATTGACAGAGAAACCCAAGATGTATGACAGCACCTATGGAAACAAAGCCGAATTAATGTTCCGAGTCCAGTGACGTTTTTCAGAACTGAAAATTAGTTCAAAAGAAGGGGCACTTGGGCTCGAAAGGTTAACTCGGCTTTCTCTCCACAGATGCTGTCAGATGTCCTGAGTTTCTCCATCAATTTCTGTTTGTGTTTCTAATGTTTTCCAGGTTGTGATATGTGTGAACGTGCTTATGTTTCAGTCCTCTCGATCTTGACTGAGGTTCATTGGAAAAGATGAGATGAAAATGTTTCAACAGCTGACCAAGAAGATAGCTCAGTAAAAAATGCCAGTAAAATCTGCACTTCCTCTAATCAAGTTCTTCACCTATTGCAGATGCACCACGGGCCATGATGCCAGATCGGAGTTCCAGAGCTTTACTGTAATGCAAAGAATACCAGAAGGGAGCAAGCTATCATCTTCACAAGACAGAAGACGTCCAGAGAGAACCTCAGGCTATTTTAGATTGTGTTTAACGTAGGGGCGCTGCAGGTCTTTCAAGGAATATTCAAATTGACAATTCAGATATCTTTCAAGACATACCCTGTCTTAGATTGGAATGTGTTAACTAACTCTGTGCGTTCTGTGTCTGTAAGTAATGCTGTTCTCTGTGGAACGGGATTGTGCCACTAGAGTATTGCCACTTTTTCTTAATAAAAGGACACCTTTCAAAATACGATCTATTTGAGTCAGTGACTGCAGCACCTCTGGCACCATCAGGGATCAGTGGCTGCATAGAAACGGATGAATGGATGATGTATCATTTCGGTGTTCACTTTGAAACTGTATTCTATCATATCCTTGCTGTAATTGGCGTTCCAGGTAAGTCTCCTCATTAAGCTTCTCGTTTTTCTCGTTGTCTGAATCATATTTCACTGATTTGCTGTTCTCATCCCTTTAAATCAGTCGATTCATATATATTATTGGTGTCACTGACCGTTTTGATTTCAGTTGATTTACTAATTGCATCGGCACCTGCTCATTCTGAATTCAAGGACTAACATATCGTCATGTTCAACATTTGTCTCACTTGCAGATTTCATCTGCATACAGAAACATTCTGCAAATCTCCAGTACAGATTATCAAAGAAAGTTATCAGATAAATGTAAATGATGCTAAATTTCATGAAACTATCTAGCCTAGACCTAGTTGTTGATATTTATTACCCTAATGATTCAGGATCCAACTCAGATTATGTATCTTGCTTTTGCCCTCTCTGACTTCACATCAATGTTTCGTTTCTAGATCGGTTAATAGCAGAACAAGTGCGAAATGAATTCCCAGAAATAAGTTGACATGTTCATTTAGCATGTGGTGGATTCATTCATGTTTATCGTGTTAATGTAATTTGTGCACTGCCCCAGGTGAGGAAATCTATCACTTTAACAGATCAATTTCTATCAAGTCCCTCTTCTTTATAATATTTTTCCTTCTTGTCGTTTTCAATATTTGTTGAAAAACTTAGGCTTTTACATTTGAAAGTGAAATAAACTGTCAGATCTACCACAAGATTAATCTGTTATTTTGTTCATTGCTATTGTTCTTGCATTACTAACTTCCAAATATTAATAACCATTAAATTCTTACTTTCAATAATCGTAACCAATGTCCTGCAATATTCAACTTGGTTTCGCGTTAGCATTCAATATGCAAGAAATGACTGAAAGGCAATCTCAAAATGTATTCTCTTTTTGTCGGCCACATGATATGATCGGCTGTATTTATCATAATACCCAAACACGCAGATTCAAAAAATGTACTATCTGCCTCAAGTGCCTTGTGCAAAGACATTCTGTATTGTTGATTTTTTTTTGTTATCGTAGTTTTGTTGCACTGGTGACTGCTTTGGTGTACCTGAGACTACATCCACTGTGGTGCGAATCTCCTGACTACAACAGACACACCGGTTTGCATGGTGTGAGCGCTGAAGACTGCCACTTGCTATAGTTAATGTAAAATTCTTTTACTTCTCTTTTGACAATCAAGTTTACTGGATCGTCATCATCTGCTGGAGTTTGCCATGGATTGTACCTCTGATTGCAACATCCAAGGGATTATGGCCACATTCCATTTCCTAAACCTGCTCAAAGCTGTTTTCTTTTTGTTGGTTTTGTTTATTTTCCTTCACACCATTGTCACTGGAATTAGTGACACACATCTCCCAGAAAAAAAGTTGCTTAATTGCTGATTATTGTGTTTTTTCTTTCTTTGCACATAATACTAAAGATGCAGCACTAATATTGGGCATGAAACTCTTTGAACCTTTTATTGTTTGTTGCTTTATATTGTGGCGAATAGAATGCCATTCAGCAAACATGCTGCGAATTCCAGCCTCGTATATAAGTACCTTATTTCTGTGAGTCCTTTTATTGTTTTTACGAGTCCAGTTTTTAAGATGGTAAAAGTTGAAGGTTCTCTTATTGCTCGAGGTGAGAGTTCGGTGTTCTGTGACCAAAGCTTCTGGGGAGCTGGAATTCATTGACTGCCTGCAGGCTTTTTTTGGTAAAGTTGATCATAACTACAATTTGGTTATCATTGATCATGAGGGAAAATATAACCCAGGCGAGGGATAGATAATGCATGTGCATTTGCACGTGTCCTTTTGTCTGTACAACTACTGTAGCTACACCAGCATAGAGGAGTGCGTTGACCAGGAAAAAAATGTACCATTTTCTTAGTTTCCAATCTTGATAGCCACTGAGACCGTATATCCAATTGTCTACAAAGGATCATTCCTTCTTTTTTTTCAACTGGGAAGTGAAAGTTTAGTAGACTGTAGAGAACAATATCAGGATGAAGACAATTCTACATTTAACAATACCTTTTCTTTATACTCCTGTATGTGCTCATTGACTCTGGCAGCATTGAGCGGAAGCTGATGCGTAATTTCCCTGTCTGTTCTCCACATTCAGAAGAATGACAATTGTGATCCTATCTTGGGGAGATTACAATATTTCAAATACATTACACGTTGCCATGGCAGGAGTACATCTTATAGTTGTAAATTTCGACTCTCTACTGAGGTGCATTCTGATAATATTCTGGAAGCAGTTAACTTTTGTTGACTCCAACCTCATACGTAACATGTTTAGTGCCCTGTTTTATGCAGTCACATACTGTGCTGCCTGCTTCACTGCCACAATCACAATCAATCGATTTGTGGCTATTTATTGCCAGAAGCTGAAAACTAAATATTTCACAAAGAAAACTATAGTGGCGGCTGTGGTAACATATATTGCGCTATGCCTTTTGAAGAATATCATGTGGTATTATATATCCATCAGGATGTATCAGCTCTGCAAAACCTCTCGGTTTTGTTCTTATGTGCTAAGTATTGATATGGAATCGGGAGTATTAATTACGACTGAGCGTCTTCACTACCTTCTCAATCCAAAGGCGCCATTTGTTCTGATTCTGCTAATCAATGCTGTCACAGTGAGACATATACCATTCATCAATGGAAGCTGCAGGACAATCTGGAGGCCCAGGGATGGAATGACAAAGGAAATCCATCACCTCACTGCTTTCTATCACCGCTAATTTCATCCTACTATGATCAACATGTGAAACAAATTCTGTATGGGCTGTAAAGTTGGTCTTGTGGTACGAGTATACGTTGTTTGACACATGTTGTTTGACATATGCTGTGTAGAACAACGTCGTCTCATTTGAGGCCTCACTGCTGATCTTCCCTCACATGGTGGTGAAACATCTGTACGAAAACCAGCCATCTCGGTAAGGAAGCCAACGACTAATCAACACTTCATTCTGAACGGTCAGAACTGTGATAGCGAGCCTGACTTGAAGTTCATTGCACGCTCAGCAGAACGATCTGGTTGTGATATAACAAACATGAGATAGAGACACTGTTGGGGGCACAGATAAGACTAATTAGGGTAGTGGTAGACAGGTCAGGGAGTACTAACTATATAGTGATTAGAATTGTGAAACGGTGCGTGCTTGGGTTGAATAGTGTAGTTTTGTCTTTTTGGGGAATTAGGAACGCATATGGCATGAAAGATGGTTATGAGGACAGATTTAGAGAAAGAAAGATGAGAATTGGAATGAGTGAAGAATGTGTGCCAAATGAACAGGTTAGAATCAATAGACTGTATGTACCTCCCTTTACCTGATCTTGGAAAGGCTCTTTATCACTTCAGCAATCATTTCAAATTTTGACATTGAGTATTGTCCTACCAAAACAGAAGCGTCATTCTGCATTGACAGAAACCATTCACAGATGATGTTAATTTGTCTCAGAGATAGTGCTTTCCTGCTGTGACAGATCGGCGGGATCAACTTTAATGTGATTAACCAACAAAACAAAGGCCGCAGGAAGGATTTCTTTTAGTGAATGCAGGCTCAGGGGCTGAAATTCACTGTCTCAAGGGATAGTGGAAAGATATTTCAATGTTGCATTGGAACATCAGTTTGACAATTCGTTGATCAAGAACTGATAACATTATAACACACACATCAGGGGCGTGGAACAAACCTAATTGATCTTAAAAATAGGCTAAAGAGATTCTCAGTGCTAAAGACGCTGCTATTGACCTGTACTATTCTAAGAATTTAAACGAGAAAAATTATCTCATTTATAACAACTGAGCAGAATGCAAATGCCCAGCTCTCCTGCCAGACGTTGACATTAGAGGGCGGCATGGTTCGCACTGCTGCCTCGCAGCACCAGGGATCCGGTTTCCATTCCATTCTCGCGTGACTGTCTGTGTGGAGTTTGCACATTCTGCTCCTGTATCTGCCTGGGTTTCCTCTGGGTTCTCCGGTTTTCTCCAGCAGGCTAGGTGGATGGCCATGCTTAAATTGCCTGTAGTGTTCAGAGATGTGTCGATTAGATAGGTTACAGGGAGATGGGCCTGGGTGGTATGCTGAGGGTCGCTGTGGGCTCGTTGGGTCGAAGGGCCTGTTTCCAAACTGTAGGGATTCTATTTTGTGAGGTTCTATGAAACTAATCTCTATATTTCCAGCACTGGAATTAAGTGTGTGATTGAGTCCAGGGGAAGATGGCAGCTGTAGATTGAGTTACCAAAGCTGGGTAGTTTGACATGCTTGTAGACAAAGCCAATTAGCAACTCTGTTCAGTGGCCATGTTCAAATTCATTGAACATTTTGCACAACGAAAACCAAAACAAGCATGTTGTAAGTAAGACAGGAAGCCAATGATGAGTATTCAGACTTGTATGGATGAACGAATTGAACCCTGATGAGTGGTTAACGCGTAGAGAAGAATTTGAATTAACACAAGTTGTTTGAGGACAGTTGCAGAGATGGGCAGATGTTAAGTGAGATCGAAATTACATTTAAAATTGTGAGGATATTATCCACCCATAACCAACACAGAAATGTCACAAGAAGTTTGAAAGAGTTAAAGTTGATATGGAAGATCTTTTGGATAGTTTGCCT
The DNA here is from genome assembly GCA_024137785.1 of Ginglymostoma cirratum. NCBI lineage: Eukaryota > Metazoa > Chordata > Chondrichthyes > Orectolobiformes > Ginglymostomatidae > Ginglymostoma > Ginglymostoma cirratum. The sequence goes on along the minus strand of JAHRHZ010000002.1, from coordinate 8,253,343 downwards.
GCCAGTAAATGAATATCTTCAGATTGCATTTTAGGCACTAAAGGACAGTGATTAAAGTGAGACTGGGAATTGCAGAGCCATTGACGATAATTTATCAATTTTCGTCAGACACAGAACAGATACTAGAGACAAAATAAAACATTTTTTTCTGAGAAAGAATGAAGTCATGGGATTGACGTTTTCCAAGTCCGGAGCGGCTGGGAGCGGATATGCATTGGCCTTAGTTCTATTAGAGGCAGATTCAATAGACATATTTCAGATACAATTGGTCTATGATCTGAAAAGTAAAAACGTGCAGTACTGCGGGAAATAGGCCAGGAAGGGGCATGAACTAAGCTGTTACATTTTTGGTGCTTCTAACGATAGTTGACAATGCAAAACGGTGGAATGAATCGTTCTCCGGACAGAAAAAAAAGGAAACTTTTCAGGTGTACTGGGAAATTTTGCGTATATCTAGGCCGAGGTAGACAAGTGTAATATTTCAATTAGATTTTTCCATAGATAGCTGACTACAAAAGGAAGATAAGTGCAGAGATTTATATTGGGGGCTGAGGAAGCAATTTTATTGGTATAGAAAGCTGCGGTTAGTGTTTTTTTTTAAATAAACTGAATCCTGGATTGTTGGGATTTTAGGAATTTCTGGCCATTATTGGAACGAAAAGGAATGTGCAGGTTTCTGTACGCTACCTCTGGCCAGAAACACCTACAAAAGTGGAACAGGCAACGCTCACCCTCTGCCGGGCCTTGGATAAGCGCATCTCAGGTCGGAAGTGTCCAGACTTTGGAGCAAGGCTAACACCAGTATCGAGGCAGAAAAGCGGGATCAGGATAGTGAAGGAAAAGGGTAATCTGAGAGATCCAGTCAGAATTGGTTAAAAAAAACTTAGATCATTATTGAGAACAAAAAAATGCTGGAGATCACAACGGTTCAGGCTGCATCATGGACAGAATGCAAGCTAACGTTTCGAGCTAGATTGCTCTCACCAAAGCTTATCTGATTTTATCTTCAGCATTTCTCGTTTTTAGTACACATTCCAGCATCGACAGTAATTTGCTCTTAGATCATTATTGCGTAATTCTGAAGTTTTACCTTCTGACTGAAGAAATTTCAACCTTCAAATAAAGAGCATAGCGCGCCGAACTCATTTCAACTTGTCTCCAGTTGAGTGAGTCAATGGCAGATCACGGGAACTGGTGGGAAGAGCTTACCCCGTCATCCCCAGTCGCTGTCTGATCAATGCAGAGCAAAACGCGCCAGCAGGCGCAACTTTAGGAATTTTCTCCTTTTCTTTCGTCGGGCATCCCCTAACACAGAGAACTTCCAGAAACAAAACAAAAATTAACACAGAGATTTGGGGCAAGGAAACAAATCCTTGGCCGAGCGAAGTCTGGATCATTCCACCAAGTGGAGAGTAGAAAACAAATAAGAGATTTTCAAAACCCTGAGAGGGCTGGATGCAGTCATTATAGAGAGAAAAAGTGTTCCCTCTTCTGCTTTGGAGCGAGAGCTTTTGTTCTATACATTTAAAATATCTCACAAAATAAATTTCGATGTCTTCACTCAGCAAATCATTTGGATATGCGTGGAATTGCAGTGGAGGCAGGTTCAACTATGCTCAACTTAGCCAATGCGAGGGACATTGAATGATTATTTCGATAAAAATAATTTCCAAAGATAATGGGGCAAAAGCAAGCAAGAGGTTGGCATCCGGTAATGATGCTCATTTAACAATCCCGTGCAGGCATGATAGGCCGAAAGGCGTCCCTCTGTGCTAAAACACTTTTGTCATTATGCGAATACAAATTTCGATTTGGATGGTGGAATGAATCAAATGGTTCACCCACGAACACACACCTCACCTCTGTATCTTTTCAACTGCTCCCCCAAACTACCAATTGTCTCTGCTTTCAACTTTTCAACTGCTCCCCCAAACTACCAATTGTCTCTGCTTTCGGATGCAGATGGATTTCCTTATTGTTTTCAAACATTCTTCTTTAAAAATGGGAATGTATAATTTTACACAACTTTGAATAAACCACAACACACTGATTAACAAAATAATTAAAAGTCCTTCGTGAGAATCATATTGAAGGGAAATTGCTGAGTATTACCTCTTCTGTTCCTGCTGGCTCTGATCGTGGAATGGAAGATTTTGGGTTTTGTGCGCGATTTTATTTTACAAACAATGCTGACAGTCAAGAGAATGCAAATATTCGGGATATGGTTTCTGAGGTGAAAGGATTTTTTTTACAAACGATTCCCTGAAATGAACATATTACCCCACACGAAATCAATAAACAATCTTTATTGGCCTAAAGGATGCGACATCATTACAACTTACCGGGGCATTTTCAAGTGGCTCTCGGTTGATATGATCCGAAGATCAAGATTACAGGAAGGGTCAAGGGACTCGAAACGTTAACTCCGATTTCCCTTCACAGATGCTGCCAGACTGGCTGAGATTTTCCAGCAAGTTCTGTTTTTGATCGATTGCAGGCTGGGTGCATGGCATTCTTTTGGTGCGAGATTTGGTGGTTTGAAACGACATCTTTGAAGGGATGATATTGGTTTCTGGCCGTTTCATCAACGAATGAACAGTCTATTCTGAATAGCCTGATGTCCAGACACCTGGGTGGGCTGGCGGGTTGGGGAGGGTGGGGGGTGGTGGTGGGGCTCAGACAATGCACAGATATAGGGGATTTTGATGATACTTATATTTGTTATATTGATAAGGCACATCTTGCTTTCATGGTGTTGTACCTCTGCCCACTCATACTGAATGGTACATTAACAGAGCATCACTGGTGAAATTGGCATCCAAGTTGCTCATGAAGTGTACACCTATGGAAGATAGAACAACGCATTTTGTTGATTAAGTGCAAGGACACAACTGACACCAACAGAGTTGGGACTGAACAAAAAAAAACGATTAATGCTATCCAGACTATCTCATTGAATGTTCTTTTCTAAGTCAAAGATAGATTTTTGAACAGTAAAGGAAGTAAGGGTTATGGTGAGTGGGTGGGTAAGTGAAGTTGAGTCCACAAAAAGGTCAACCATTATCTTAATGAATGGTAGGGCAGCCCCCTCAATGGGCCAGATGCCTACTCCTGCTCCTATTTCTTACGTTCTGATTTGTCACTGAGCAATTTGAACACCATGATACAGATGTAAACTACATACATGGCAAAACACAAATGAAAGGGCCTAAATCCCATCATCTAAAGTCGCTGGTGTTTTGGACCAAAGTGAGTTTCAATTCTATATTGCATTTTCTGTAGTTTTGTAGCCAAACTCAACGAGATTATTTTAACTTCTTGTACTCTACCACAAAGCAGAAAAATAACCTCGCTGCACCTACACTGTCCTGTTCCCTGGATGTGTCTGTGTTATTTTTATTGCTTAGATAGGTGTTAGGAGATCTGTGCAGTTTTGTTTTTTTTTGACTTTGGCCTAGCTCTTATTTCTCTTGCTCTACTTTCAAATGGCTCAATTGATAATTCCAATGGAGATTTAAGAGATCATGATAATACTTTGGATCTAGGTTTTTATTTACACTATGTCACTACTGGGCAGACAGATTGCTTCCTGAATGGACATTGCTAAAACAGATGAATTCTTACAATAATCAACAATGACTACACAATAGCAGATTTTAACTTTTATTTCAAGGTTCATTAACTGAAAGTAAATTCCACCAGCTGCTAACCCATTGCAAACCATGTCACTATGGCATTACCATCTAAATTGGATTGTTAGTACACCAATGCCCTACTTGAAGTGATTTCACCTATTGACTGAAACATACATGACCTGATCCTACTACCTATCCATCAGCTACAGGATCTGTTGATGCTGCTGAGCAAAATATTCTCTGGCATCAATAATATGACGCATCCTTTGCAGGCCCCTCATTTGTTTAAAGACCAATGCAGATTTTACATCTCAGCTTTTGGTTGATTCACATATTCTGCATATAACAATGATTTGATTTTTTTTCAAGGTCATTTCACTTCCAATTTATTTACCTGTGCCTACTTCACTCCAAACATCCTTAGAACATCTGGGAGCTATTATGCTGTTATTGCCGTGCTGCCATGATTTACTCTGGAGTGCGGATTAAAGCATGCTGGTTCATTTTATTGCTGGTCCTTTGCTTCGTCACTATCCAGTTTATCTTTTTTTCCTAAGTCGTTTTCTGCTTCTCCTTGCCACAGTCTGCACCCACTGTTAATGCACTCTCGCCCCTTACCTTTTAACCCTATCTAATCAGATGATTGCATCTCATTTGCTGCACTGCATGATCTACCACTCTTGTCCAGATGTTTTCTTTACCCCATTTCTTGTCTTGAATTGTGCATGGCATCATTAATGCTCACACCTTAGTCAACATTGTGCATTCCTTCTAAGATATTTAAAAGGCATAAAATTAACTGTGTTTCTTGCAGGAGCTTTCCTAAAGTAATCAATCTAAAATGTGTATTGTAGTTTCCACTATTTACTTTAGAAACAGCAGTAACTGGATAATCATCCTTCAGGTTTTATTTCACACAATTTGCATAATATTTATAATTATTGATACACAAGAATTGAAACCTGTCGGTGAGTCTCCACTAATATCCTGCTGTTTTCAAATATATGACACATCCATGAATTGACTCCATCTCAGGTTTATATCGCTCTTGCAGAGGTGAATCTGTCTTTGAATTAGAACTTGCATGATAGAATGGATGGTCTCTCTGTAAGAGAAAATAAGCATGCATATATCTTACACTTTGCAAAATTTATACAGGTGATGACATGTTTCCTTTTCAAAAATATGTTATTTATTAGTTTTTTTATGCATGAATGTAAGGATAAAAGAAAATGAGTCTGTTGACACTTAACATTTCAACAGTTGAAAAACCGTACATTTAATGTACCTCCTTATTTTGTAACAATTGAATTAAAAGTACAATTTGCAATGCCACGCAGAGACAAATTCTTTCAATTCAATGAAGTTAATTAAGGGTGAATAAAACATAACTAATTGGCTAATGAGACAGTGCCGTTTACGACAAGTTGTTCATTACTACCACGTGTATTCAGTGAGGGTCACTTAGCCACTGACCTTCTTATGGTTTTGGCTCAAGCAATTTGTTAAACTCCAAAGTTAATGGGGAGTGGTTAGCTTTGATAAGAAGGCAGCATTTGACATAGCATAATGTCAATGAGCTCTAGACCAGCTAGAGTCAGTGGAAGTTTGTGCATGGTGGGCGACAGTTTCTCAACTGTTTAGTGTCAGAAGTAGCACAAATGAAGACAGGCTTGGTTTTTGAAGGTGAGTCATGTCACTTCCATGCAATGGCTAGTGGAGTTCCTCAGGATAGTGTCCTAGGCCCAACTAAATTCCACTGCTTCATCGGTAGCCTGCAAATCATGAGGATGTCACAAATGGAGATGCTCACTTATGATTGCTTACAGTGTTTGTTTCGGACTGAAGCTCAGTCCGTGCTGAAATACCACAAGACCTTGAAAATATCTAGGCTTGGGCAGATAATAGGCAGGTAATATTCACACAACACAAGTACCAAGTAGTTGCCACCTTAACAAGACAGAACCTACAATTCAATACAATCGCCATCGCCGAATCCCCCAAGATCAATATCCAGAGATTAACACTTGAAAGAAACTGAACTTGACTAACCATATAAAAAATGGGGTCAAAAATGCAAGTCAGAGACTCAGAATCCTGCAGTCAGTAACTGATCTTCTGATTCTCAAAGGCCTGACAATGATCTACAAGTATATGTAAGAGAGTGTGATAAAGTACTCAAAACTTTCCTGGAAGGAAGCAGTTTTAACATCATTCACCAAACTTGAAACGATCCGGTAAGATGCAGCCTTTTGATTTGCACATACCTGCAAAATTCATTTCATCCAACAAATGCATTACATAAATTTGCAGAGATTCTTTTCGCTTTTCCTTCCAAATCCATATGACTAACATCTAAATGAGCAAGCGCAACAGAAACATGGATGCACCATATGCAAGGTCTTCTCTCAATCACCCACCAGGCCAGTTAATATTTGACTTTGAAACGCATCACTGTTCCTTCATTGTTGCAGGGGTGATGTCCTGGAGCTCCCTCTCACCAGACTGTGGGTGTACTAACAATATATAAACAGCAGCAGTTCAAGAAAGTAGCTAACCTCTCTTTTTGTCAATGGCAATGGTGTTGAGTTGTAAATGCAAGTCGGGCATTTGAAACCAAAACCCTTGAATGAATACAATAAAAGAATTCAGAATTAAAAACGACGTATTTCTTGACCAATAGTTTGAAATTGGTAAGTGCAAATGGTTTCGTGTGTCGCCTTCAAATTGTCTTTAAAATTGCCGCAACCAAAATCTGTTTCCTAACTTTTTCTTTTATTTTCAACATTTAGGATTCATCTGTGCTAACTATACATCAGAATAAAACTAAGACCAATGCAACGTCGATAAAAGAATCTAACTGACTTCCTTCATATTGAAAGAACTGGTTCTCGCAAAATGATTCAAGTGATCATCATTGTGATTTTGGCAGGATTGTTAACTTTTGTAACAATTATCGGAAACATTTTGGTCATTATTTCCATCATATTCAACAGACATTTGAAGACTATTAACAACTATTTTCTTTTAAGCTTAGCCTTCTCTGATTTGATTGTTGCTGTGGTATGCATGAATCTATACACCATTTACAATGCATTTGGCTACTGGCCAATGGGCCCAGTGGTATGTGATTTATGGCTTGCCTTAGATCACGTTGTCAATAATGCGTCCTCCATGAACCTCGTTGTCATCAGCTTCGACCGCTACTTCTGTGTCACAAAACCCTTGAGCTATCCTATGAAGAGGACTCCTCAGATGGCATTGATGATGATCACAGCTGCTTGGGTGTTGCCATTCATCCTGTGGGCTCCTTCCATTCTCTTATGGCAGTTCATTGTGGGGGAGCGGACAGTTCATGAGGGTCAATGTTACATTCAGTTCCTTTCAAACCCAGCTGTCACTCTTGGTATTCTTATTATGGCTTTCTATCTCCCCGCTTTCATCATGGCTGTCCTGTATGTGTTCATATCCCATGCCAGTAAGAGTCGAATAAAGGATGACAAGGAATACTCTGAATCAAGCAAGGACACATTACCTCACAGTCCAATTCAGCAAAAGCCAAAAAAAACTAATGAACAACATCTTATCAAATGTTTCCAATTGGTTGCTGCATATCAAGAGCAAAATACCCAATGAGATAACAATGGATACCTTTATCCAAGGAGAATTCAAAGTCGTTTCCAATGAGAGAACTTCACTTAGTTCAATGGCATCAAACCAAATGAATGAAGAAACAATTCAAGAGAGTACAAATATTTTTACCATGCAAAGCCACTTGCGGGCAGACAATGCCAAACTCTCTTGTGTAACGATAGGTAGCCAATCTAACACTGCCAATGATGGCGCCAGCAGAGTAGAAACAGTATCAGGTTTCACCATCAATAACAGGAATGAGAGAAATATTGGAGAAGGCCATTGTGCAATGAATCCAAGCAAGACACCTGCTAAGAGCAAGAAACTAGGTGCATCCCGAGAGAAGAAGGTGACGAGGACCATCATGGCTATTGTGTTGGCATTTCTTATCACATGGACCCCATATGTTTCCATACTGCTCATCGACACCTTCTGCTCAGTGTCTGTCCCGAATATAATCTGGAATTTAGGATATTGGTTGTGTTACACCAACAGTGCCATCAACCCTGTCTGCTACGCACTGTGTAATAACACATTCAAGAAAACCTTCAAGTATCTTCTTTTATGTCAATACAAGAACTTCGTTACAGCAAGATGATAAAAGCACAGGTTTATAAATGAAAAATAAATAATGTAGGTAGATGTTATGCTCATTGTTCCACATTATGGTTGAGTAGATATCTCTTACATATAATATCAGAGGCACATTTGAACTTCATCCAATTGAGTTATAACATTTATTATAAATGCTAGGTCTGCTGTTGCTGGAAATTTGTTATGAATAGATTGCAGAATAAATTTGCTAAAACTTTCAGTATCAAACGACAAAGCATAACAATGTTTTTGAGCAACATCAAATTTGATCACATTACTCAATGGAAGAGATATTAGTTTGCAGATATATTTATACATTTTCAAATGATCAGGTCAATTACTTCTACGCACACTGGCATGGTGACTGGAATTAGTCTTTTGGCTACTGATTTGAACATCCTGTTTTTCAATCGCATACACACAGCTCCCTGAAATCTGATTTAAGAACATCATCCCTCTTTTCATCTAGGCCATTGCCATAAATGTTGACTACGACCTTTAGGTGCTCAGCACCCCCACAGGATTCTCTCCCAAACATGAAACCAACAGTGGAATATCATGCAGAAGTTTTGTAATATGATTGATCCTGAAACAAGTGACACGACACACCACACTGAAGTAATGCCAGTGGCCACCGAAACTTTTGTTTTGTTGTCACCCAAGAAGCAGCTAATTCATCATTAAGACAATCTCAGTAAGGGTGCTCACTGACGATTTTACAAACTTCAATACATCTCCAATCCGTCAGATACAGATGCATCTCAGTTGAAAGTAAAAGGAAACCAAAAGAAAAAAAGTGTCTTGTAGTTTTAAGTGCAAAGTCTACATGATGGAGACGCACCATCTAATTACAAGGAAAAGATTGTCTCAAGTATTGAAGAATTTAATCACCTCTCTATGACATTCATTAGCATTGCCATTGCTGAATCACCAAGTACCAACATTTGCTGCAAGTTGGTATTCCGAAGTGGATCAGCAATGTATTTGTTGCAGTAATGAGAGAGGGTGCAAGATTTCAGACCAACAGCTAACTTCCTAGAATGTTGTCCAGTATCGGTTATGCAGTCACTTAAGGCAGGAAATGCAAATAATGAAAGATACAAGAGTATGTGTCAAGAGCAAACTCATGACGACGCTATAGCTGTGAGTATAGATAGTGGTTAAATTCATAAAACACAATGGTTTCTGTATAAACTGAAATAATTTATTGTGCATTAATCCCATGTGGATGCTTCGTAAGATTACTTCAGGGTCCTGTGAATAGCAGTCCCAGTATCGTTAAACTCTAAAACATTCAGCTTGCACAGATCACACCTGTTCCAGAACCATGAGCCAACTCCTAGGAAGCTGGTGCAGTCCCTCCTACTCCAATTCACTGGCTATTTAATCAATTATTCCCAGTTTTCATACACTTACTGTCGCAGCGTGATAAACAAATAAGATAGACTGAGTGGACAAGGCACTGCCTGCCTTGCTTTCTTAGACTGATTGGTAGTCAGACAATTCATCTCTGCTGATACAGTTCTAATCTGTATTCTACTTTATTTGTACCCTTTAGTTAACTTAAACATTTACTGCCTACATCAGTCACAACATTGTCTTCCTTAAATAAGTAAAAGTAGAATACTGTCGATGCTGAGAATCGCCAAAATGTTCACTGCACTCGAAGCATTCACTATGTTTCACTTTCCACAGAGGCAGCCATGCCAACTGAGTGTATCCCGAATTTTCTGTGTTTGCAAGATGCACTTCTTAAAACTTCTAAACCTAAACCCTTCACCGTCTGGAGCAACAAAGAATGTAAGTGTATGTGAATGCCATCATCTGGCCATTATCCGATGCTTCACCTCCAAGACACATGCTACCCGAACTGAGCAATGAATCAGTCATCATTCACTGGTCTGAAACAGAGGCCTGCTCTGACCCCACAAAAGTATGTAACTGCACCTGCTCTACATAGATTACAGACATCGAAAGATCATGCACAAAATTAACTTCTTATGAAAAATGCAGAATTGCAAGAATGCTAACTTCAACAGCATTGGTTGCAAACCATTTAAGAATAATAAATTATTCAACTTTAGTCCTTCTATTAGTGTGAAGGACTGTACTAGCCAGGGACTTGTGTAATTCTGATCAGTTGCATCAGCTTGAAGATTAAGACACGAAAGCGCTCTTTTTTTTTAACTGGGTGGAAACAGTTACAGTGGGTGATTGCATCTCTAGAGCTACTTCAGATTTGAAACTTAATTGCTGAGCAAACATAACTGTGATCACTGAGATAAGCTGACTTTAAAGATGGATCTGAGCGTACTTGAATGATCAACAAGACTTTGACCAATATTCAGTTGTTAATGAAAGTGAATGAAATTGTTAATTTTTCATTGTTTTCCAAAATAATTTCAGCACATCATGCTTTCCATCACAATGCGGTGATAAATCAGCTGTCATTTCTTTTTGCTAGTTATTCTTCAATAAAATAATCTAAAGGAAGCTGTGCCCTTTGTGTCCTATGGAAATCCAATAGGGTACAAGGTAAAGCCCTTGGGGTATGCATCTGATCAGAGAAAAGTTTAGTTAGGTTATCAATAGCAAGAAGTGATACAACACTTTATAAAGAGAAAACTGAAATTCTTTTACAGCATCGGGAAAATATACTACATGATTCTTGCTGTTATTGTTGTTCCTGGTAAGGAATTATGAGCATAATTTTTAGTAGCCTCTGGTGTTATATTGTTACTGAAATTATTACATGCTGGCCTCATGGTACCTATTGAGCAGGCATCAGAGCAGAGATATTATGCCATTCACTAAAATGCCCTGAATTAATTCTGTGGCTTCTTTGCAACACCTCAGTTGAAAATGAACGTGTTTCTATCGCACAGACTTACAACGTTATCAATGACGACACACAATGAAATAGTGGTCCAGCTAAATCACAGATCACCACAAGCAGCTCCCAGAAGGAAGATTTTACACAGAAATATCTGTCACTGTGCAAATACACTAAGCGTATCTCACACACAGTAGCAATCTGATTCCAGCGAGCACCCTGTCATTGGGCGTATTTGCCACTGTGTAGTTGAGCCGATTGTGGAACACTACCTGGAGTAGTGTTGTCACAAGTGACTAAGTGAAATATATCAATAACATGGGTTATACCTCACAGAAACTGGTTATTTGGCACTACAAATCCGTGATGCTGCTTATGCCCCATTAAAACCAATCCCATTCCTTCTTTATCTGCAACAATTTTCATAATCTCCTATCTTCAGTTCCCACCAATGCTTGTATCTTTTACATTTTTACTTATACCTCTGGTGTGCATTTCACTCTGGTAACTAGTTACATACCTATACCAACCACTGGGCAAGCAAAGTTAAATGGCCAACCTGTCTCTTGGGGAGGGTGCGGAATTTACTCCAACTGTGTTACACTGGGCGTGTGGGGGGATGGTGAGGGGGAAGTGTGTGTGTGTGTGTGTGTGTGTGTGTGTGTGTGTGTGTGTGTGTGTGTGTGTGTGTGTGTGTGTGTGTGTGTGTGTGT
>JAHRHZ010000002.1:8206726-8241925 GCA_024137785.1 Ginglymostoma cirratum | reverse complement strand
TGTGTGTGTGTGTGTGTGTGTGTGTGTGTGTGTGTGTGTGTGTGTGTTTACTGAATTTAGTTTAGAGTTTTTTAAAACATTGTCACTCTGGCATACCACAACCATCAGCTTAATGTGTTAAAATGTTACTACAAATGTTACTACAAATTCCTGGCTTTGTTACAGAAAATGTTTGTTCAGTAATCTGCCATATTTACTGTTTTCCTTCTCTCTCTCTACAGTAAATGTGTTGGTGATTCTGCTCCTGTCCCGGGGAAATTGTGGCCTGTCCACCTGTACCACTTGCTATTTGGTGGCCATGGCAATGGCTGATCTACTATTCATTATCATGGGAGTCATACTGCTACGGATCAATTCATATCATTTCCCAATTTCTTTCCTGGATATCACCCCAATTTGCAGCTTTATTATTATCATGCTTTATATCGCTAAAGGTTGCTCTGTCTGGTTCACCGTCACGTTATCCTTTGATCAATTTGTGATTATTTGTTCCCAAAATCTTAAAGCAAAATACTGCACTAAAAAGACTGCAGTTATGGTTCTAGCTGCAACCTGCATTTTGATGTGTTTAAAAAATGTCCCTTTCTTTTTTAACATAGAAGCAGGCGAGATAATTGACAATGTTCCCTGGTTCTGTAAGTTTAAGCAAAGTTATTATACTGATGCTGGATGGGTAATGTTTAATTGGTTTGATAAGATTTTAATTCCACTACTCCCATATGCTTTAACATTGTTGCTCAACACTTTAGCAGGCAGTTACGTTTTCGTAACCAGCCAAGTCTGGAAAGGACTGAGAGGTCGTAGACAGGGAGCAAATCTCAGTGATGCAGAGATGGAGGGCAGGCGTAAATCTATCATTTTACTCTTCACCGTATCTGGTAGCTTTATACTTCTTTGGTTTTTGTACGTTTTAGATTTATTATATTACACCATAACAGAAACCAACCCAAAATATTACAATATTTCCTTCTCTAACTTCCGACCAATCCAATTTATGCTGGTGGATCTAAATTGCTGCACCAATGCTTTTATTTATGGTGTGACTCAGTCCAAGTTCAGGGGCCGGTTCAAGAATGCGGCAAAATATCCCTTCACAGCAATTATTCAATTCATCAATAAATGAACTAACTGAGAGTATCGTGTTGGTTGCCAGTTCTTCTAGCCCATGAAGATAAAATTTATTCTAGGTCTTCATGGAACAATATAAGGCATGGCTGGGAATCTCAAAATGGTCGCAATGTTCGAAAAACCAGTCATTGCTTTTCGACTGTGGTTTTATTTTCATTAACAACAACAAAAAGGATTGTGGATGTTGAAAATTATAAACAAAACCAGGAATTGCTGTAAAAATAAAGCTGGCAACATCTGTGGAAATAAAGCAAAACTAACACTTTACATCCAGTGACCCTGCTTCATACCTGATTGCAGCTCGGAAATGTTAGTATAAATGCTGAAGCTGGAGTAGGGTAAGGGGGGAGCGGAATAAAAAAAAAGGCGGAGACGGAGGCCAGAAAAGAGAAAATAACAGTTGGAAATAAAAATAAATAGGTAAACCTCAGTTTGGGAGAATCACGGGCTGCTAATTGGGGTCCATTAGAACCTAACAATGAGTTGGTTTTGATAGCAGCCTATGTGATGGCTGTGTGGTGGTTGGATAAGGACATGGGAGAATGTACCAAGACCTAAAATTATTAAACTCAGTACCGAGTCCTGAAAGCTGCAGGGTCCCTAACTGGAAAATCAAATGTTTTTCTTCTACTTTCATTGCTGTTTTCACATTTTCTTACGGGTCTTAACTTTTCAATTCTTCTATTTCATGTGGGTTCTTCTGTGTCATTCAATTAGGTATTAGATGGAATAATTCATCGTCAAATTTAGGAGTAAATATCTCTTCTATTTTTAGGTAGTCAGTGCTCAACTGTGCTTCGAAAATTGCAATATCTTGCCCTTGAAATGTTCTTCATTATAAACTTATCAGTAAGGTTAGATTACATGAGATCCATGGTACTAAATTGGCTTGACAGTCGGAGACAGAGGGTGGTGGTAGCCCATTGTAATTCAGACTGGAGACCAATAACCAGTAGTATGCTGCAAGGATTGATTCTGGGTCCACTGTTGGTCGTTAGTTATATAATCAGTTTGGATGAGAATTTAGGAGGCATGTTTAGTACATTTGTGAATGACACTAAACTTGGTGGTATAGTGGACAGGGAAGTAGGCAATTTAAGACTACAATGGGGTCGTGCTCAACTGCACCAGTGGGCCGAGGAATGGCAGATATAGTTTAATGCAGATAAATGCACAGTGTTCATTTGGATAAGACAAATCAGAGCAGGACTTACACAGTTACTGGGAGGGCCTTAGGGAGTGTTGTCACACAGAGACATCGAAGGGTCCAAGTGTATTTTTCCTTGAAAGTGGAGTCACAGGTAGGCAGTGGGTTGAAGAAGACGTTTCGCATACTTGTCCTCATTGCTCAGAGCTTTGAGTATAGGAGTTGGGACATCACATTATGGCTGCAAATCACATTGGCATGGTCACATTTGCAGTACTGTATCCAATTTTGGCCGCCCTGCTATAGAAAGGATGTTATTAAACTGGAAAATGTGCAATATAGATTTACAAGAACATTACCAAGACTGGAGAATTTCAATTATAAGGAGATGCTGTATAGACTGGGGACTTTTTTCTTTCCTGGAGCATAGGAGACTGAGTTATACTTGCTACAGGACAGAAGTTATGAAACTGGAAATGGTGCAAAAAAGCTGTACAAAAATGTTATCATGACTGGAAGCCTTCAGTCATAAGAGAGGCTGGATAGGCTAGGACTTTTATTTTCTCTGGAGTGTGGGAGCCTGAGGGGTAACGATATAGTGATTTATAAAAGCATGAAGGACATAGATAAGGTAAAACTAAGGTCTTTTCCCCCAGAATATGGGTGTCAAAAACTAGAGGTAATAGGTTTAAGGATAAAGGGGGAAGATTTTAAACAGACCTGAAGGGCAACTTTTTCACACAGAGGGTGGTGCGTGTATGGGACTTGCTACCAGAGGAATTGGTAAAGGGGAGTACAGCCACAATATTTAAAAGACATTTTGTCAGATACATGGGTGGGAAAGGTTTAGGGGGAAATGGCATAAAATTCAGGCAAATGAGACTAGTTGAATTTAAGAGATCTGGTCGACATGGACGAATTGCGCCAAAGGGTAAGGTTGCTATGACTCTATGACTCTAACACAAAGCATATTCAAAACAAAAAATATTCATTCAAATGACCATCACAAATAAGAGACAATCTAACCACCGCCCCTTGACATTCAATGGCGTTACCATCACTGAATCCCCTACTATCACCATCCTGGAGGTTACCATTGACCAGAAATTAACTAGACTCACCACATTAACAGAGTGGCTACAAGAGCAGGCCAGAAGCTGGGAATACTGCGGCGAGAAAGTCACCTCCTGACTCCTCGAAGCCTGTCCACCATTTACAAGGCACAAGTCAGGAGTGTGATGGAATACTCCCTACTTGCCTGGATGAGTGCAGCCCCAACAACACTCAAGAAGTTTGACACTATCCGGGAAAAAGCAGCCCACTTGATTGGCACTACACCCAGAAGCATTCACTCCGTCCACCACCGATGCACACAGTAGCAGCTGTGTGTGCTCTCTACAAGATGCACTGCAGAAATTCACCAAGGACCCTGAGACAGCACCTTCCAAACCCACGACCACTTCCATCTAGAAGGACAAGGGCAGCAGATATATGGGAACACCACCACCTCCAAGTTCCTCTCCAAGTCATTCATCATCCTGACTTGGAAATATATCACCGTTCCTTCACTGTAGCTGGTTCGAAATCCTGGAGTTCCCTCCCTAATAGCGTTGTGGGTCAACCCACAGCAAGGGGAATGCAGCAGTTCAAGGAGGCAGCTCACCACCACCTTCTCAAGGGCAACTAGGGATGGGCAAGAAATGCTGGCCAGCCAGCGATGCCCACATCCCACGAAATGAATAGAAAAAAAAGAACTACTAGTCAATATGCCTCACTTGTCTCCTCCTCTTCCACTTCTATCTACCTTTTCAGTATGCCAAAGAAATGCTAAAGTGTAGAAATAGCCCATTCAGCCCAAAATGGCCACCTCCAAAGAGCATCCCACCCAGACCCATGCCCCTACACATCAGGCAATTTAGCATGGCCTATTTAGCAACTGTCCTAACCTGCATATTTTCAGACTGTGGTGGGAAACTAGAGCACCCAACAGAAATGCACACAGACACAGGGAGAGCATGCAAACTCCACACAGAGTGCTGCCCGAGGGTGGAATTGAACCTGGGTCCATGGCAGTGTGAGGCAGCAGTGCTAACCATTGAGCCACTCACCTGAATCACTAAGTTTTTATGCAACCTGCCCAACACAGTTAGAATTTTAAAGACCAATGCATGATTTTTCCATCACACCTTCTCCCACTTGCCCACGAAAGAATACTGAGCAATTCAACACTGCCAGATAATCTCTGACATCTGCAACCCCTCAGTTCTGGTAGTGCCCTATTCAACAGTGTAAAGCTTAACGACATTGACTTTGGTCTTTGCCACACACTCAGTTACCTTACAACCATTTCCATTCTCCTGACTGGCAATTGTCCAAGGCTGAAGAAGGTTTTACACTTCTCCTGATGTTATATTTGTTTGAAGGTGAGCTTCTAGCTACACATTCGGAAAATTGAAAGAGCACTTATTTACAACTAGCTCATGTCAGGAATAATGGTTTCCCTCCAACCCCTCGTCATGTCATCTGATGGTGAAGAACTCATTCTGTATTTTCTACCTTTATGTTCGACTTTTCAAATGCATTCCTGGCCAGCTGCCATTCCATTTTAATTCAATTATAGTCATAGGTAAGGATTTATATAGATCAAGGAAATATTCCTTTAGGAGAGAAGGCATATATATATGCTGTGTAATGTGTTTGTGTCTCCGTACAGTCTCAAGACAGCCTAAAACGTAGCAGAGGGACATTTAAAAATTTAGCAGACAAAAATGAATCCCATAATCAATTTTCCTTGAACCGTTCAATACAACATTGAAAGTCATCCTTCTGAGGTCAGTGGGAGACACTAAATGTTGATTTCTGACTCCACTCAATTCTGGGACCCAACTCCATGAAATGTGAACTATGAGGCAGGAGAGTTCAGAGCATATGAAGGGGTTAGCCTTGACCAGAAACTCAACTGGACTCACCACATAAACACAGTGGCAAAAGAGCAGGTCAGAGGCTAGGAATACTGTCGTGACTAACTCATCTCCTGACCCCTCATAAGCCTGTCCGCCATCTGCAAGGCACAAGTCAGGAGTGTGGTGGAAATCTGGATGATCATAGCTACAACAGCATTCAAAAAGTTTGACCTTATCCAGGACAGCACAGCCTGCTTGATTGCCATTACATCTATTCTCTCCACCACCAACTTTTAGTAGCAACAGTATTTACTATCTGCAAGATGCACTGCAAAAATTCAGAAAAGATGCACAGACAGCAGCTTCCAAACCCATGACTACTTCTATCTAGAAGCAGAAGATATACGGGAGCATCACCATCTTCAAGTTCCCCTCCGAGCTACTTACCATCCTGACTTGGAAATATATTGCCCCTTCCTTCACTGTCGCAGGGTCAAAATCCTGGATTTCCCTCCTGGATGGCATTGTGGATTTACCTACAGAGCATGGACTGCCACAGTCCAAGCAGGCACCTTCTCAGGGGCAACTCAGGATGGGCAAAAACTTCTGGCCAGTCAGCGATGCCCACATCTCACAAATGAGTAGGAAAGAAGAAACAAGAATTGCAATCTTGAAACAGAATGGCTGTTCACACCTTGGCCTGTCTCTGTTGTCCTGTATGTGGGTGAGTTTAATTTGGTTTGGGTTAGTCATTTTTATTTATATTTTAACTTCTTTCACAATACCAATCTATCAGAGAGTGAAATTCTTGTTCTAAAAATCTTTTCACTTTTTTTTCTCACTTACAGTTGAATTAGTGGCAATTATCCTGTCATGGGGTTAGTGCAGCTCATCCATTTTTAGTACTTGTTATCTGATGGTTAGTATAAGGGTGTGAAGAAGGCCAAGGAAGAAAGTGGAGTGTAAAAGGGGAAAGTGACAAGAAACAAAGCAAAATTATACCGAACATGGCGCACAGGAGAATAAAAAGCCTGGACAAGTAGTCAAGGAGAGGGCTGAGAGTGAATATAACCCCGTGTCAGGGAATAGCTAGTGTAGATCAGGTAGTTTAGTTGCAAGTTCATAAGAGTGAACAGTCAGCAGCTGCGTAAGGTTCAGTGTCCATTGGGGTCGATCTGGATAGTCAAGCAATCATTAATGAAAACAAAAGGTTTTGGTGCGAGGAATTGATAATGGGGACAGACAAGCCCTGAAGTAAGGGAAGAAGTTGAAGTCCTGTTGAAATTAAGGAAATCTGCACCTGGCAACAAAATAACCTGCATTCTTATTTTGCAGTAAAGCATTGACTTATATTCTATTAAATACCATTGTTGCATTGAGACCTGAAAGCATATTAATATGTTGTAAATTACAGAGTGTTTTCGAGCTTGACTCTGAAGCTTCACCCATGTTGTGTTGTCACAAACTTTAATAAAGGTGGCCTTGTTACGCCCCAATCAGAGTGAAGATTCGATTTAGGCTACGAACAATCGCCACACAGGTAAGAGATTGACTATGTGGCTCCTAGTTTGGTGACTACATTTAATTCTCTCACCGGTACTGAGAGGAATAAGCCACATAGTTGATCACTGACTCTAACTCATGGCAACAAATACCTGCCTGAGGTTGAATTAGATTGGGTGGATATGAACAAAACATCACACTAATCTAATAGGTGCGGACAAGAGATTGCCTTGGACATTGGAAATAGGCCCCAACAAAACCTGATAATGGGGTATGGTTAAGGTTAAAATTATGTGAAAGAGTTACAGGGCAGGACGTAGAAGTGCTCATAGTGAATTGGTGAGAGTAAGAAAGGAAGGAACTTTACACCACCTTAATTACGACTAACATATCTGAAAAGGGTACCAGAACAAAGAGTTATGAATCAAACCAGAACCCCTCAAGATACTTTAAGAAGGTAGCCAAAATCTAACTTTTTCTGATGTTAAAGCAAATGTAAAGTATCTTATTCCAGAGGCAATGTAACTGGTAAAATTATTCCACATTAAGCGAAAACACAATTTATTTAAATGCTTTAGTTAAAATACAATTGAACGGAAGAAGAACTTAGAATAAGAGGTAACAAAGTGTGGAGCTGGAAGAACACAGAAGGCCAGACAGCATCAGAGGAGTGGGAAAGTTAAAGTTTTGGGTCAGGACCCCTCTTCAGAAATTCTTTGGATATCTGAATAACGGTCCCAACCCTAAACGTCAACTTTCTCACTCCTCTGATGCTTCCTGGCCTGCTGTGCTCCTCCAGCTCCACACTTGGTTATCTCTGACTCCAGCATCTGCAGTTCTTGCTATCTCTGAGAACTTAGAAAAATTTAAGTTTATTGGAAAACGTAGCAGAACAGTAGATTCAGTAACTATTACTAATTAACTGTTCCAATATAGTAACATCCCATTAACTCACCCTTTGGCAAAAGGAAAACTCAGAAAAATAAATTTGTCTCACAGGTAACCCAGCAGCAGCAATAAATGCCAGCCTCTACCTATGACCAAGAGAGGGAAATGATAGTTTTTACTTCTTCAATTCCACAATAGCTACTGCTTAAATCTAAAAAAAAAGAAATCCTGACCTGAGAGAGCTGACCACACCCACCCTGTCTGCCTCCATTATTCCAAATTTTAAAAAACAAACCAAGGCCTCACAAGCTGCTTACTCTGGTAGTTTTGGTAGGCTGATCGGCACCTCTGCCTTACAATCACTCTTCAAGCAAGAAAACAGGACGAAATAATCTCTTAAAGTCACAGCATTGTCACAAAAGGGTTACTTTAAATGGGGTCCAGACAGATCCATAGTTCAAACTATAGTTAACAAAATGTAAGGAACGCATTGACTATTAATTGGGGTGGATTACAGAAGGTAACTAAGGCGAAGCTTTCGTAATTGGTGGAGAGGCTAGAGTCGAGGTTGCTTTTGCCTGTGAAGGAAAGGAAGATAGCTGCATGATAGCTCAGCATCTACAATTGGCAGAAATGCAACAGCAATCATTGAAAATTCAAAAAGTCAATTGTAAGTGAAACAGCTTGAATTTGAAAAGGAAATCAAACAGTTTGAGTTAGGATTGAAAACTGAATAAAAAGAAAAAGAAATAACAAGGCCTTGCGGAAAAAAAGGAATAAATAAAGAGAAGAAATGGAGAAAGAGAAGAAAGAAAATCTGGACTTTGCAAGTTAGAACTGAAATGTGATCGTTGACTTGAAATGACGAAGGTAGAGGTGACAGGAAGGTGCAGTGGTGAAGATGGTGAAAACAAAATCCATCTTATAGCATATGGACAAGTGCCAGAAGCTTGCAGACAATGTTTTCAGAATCTAAGGAGGGAACTTGTTCAAACCGAGATAGAGGTTGAAAGGATCAAACAAAGTAACTTTGACTGGTGGCCAGGGGCATTATACTAACGTATTGTGTTATCAGAGAGACTGTTGTTTTGAAGGAGTTTAAAAATTCACTTCCTGAAGTAATAAGAACCCATTTAGAATAACAGAGAGTTAAGACTGCAAGATTAGCAGTGGAAGTAGCAAGAAATAAAAATTGGGAAAAGAGAAATCCTCAGTTTGTAAAGAAAAAGGAGATCTCATTGAAGACAATGAAGATAGTTTCCCATAAGTTAAAAAGGAAACCCCATGAAGAGAAGTCAAATTAAACCTCGGTTGCTTTCACTGTAATAAAGTAGGGCACATTAAGTCACATTGATGTGGTTTTCAAAAGCATTGGGAGGGTGGATGTGGAAAAACAAGATAAGACAAGTGGATTTTGTTAGAGTGGTAAAGGAGATCCCAGTGGAAGATGGAAAGCCACAAAAGAGTGCACAGCCAAGTACAGGTTTGGTTGAGGGGAAATGGCCAGATCTATTTAAAGAATTTACGTGTGTGGGTGAGGTTTACTCATGTCTGTCAGGTATAGTAGGAAAAGAGGTTAGGATTTTAAGAAATATGTGACCAAGTTAGTATTTGATGGTAAGAGATGAGGAGAAACGTAATTCAAATGGAACATTGCCATAAAAGGTGGTAACATGTGGAGTTCATGATGAGAAGAGTAGTTTTCCATTGTATAAGGTGAGCCTGGAGAGTCCACTGAAAAGTGGTGAAGGGGTAATAGGAGTAAGAGAGAAATTCTCTGTTCCAGAAATACATTTTTTTCCTCTGTAATGATATTGCTGGATTACAGGTGAGAGTGATGCTTACTGCAGTTCAAAAGCCTGTGGAAAATCAAACAGCTGAGGTGTTACAAGAAATATGTCCTGATCTTTTTATTTCCTGGGTGTGTGATAACAACACCACAAAAGCAGAGGTTGAAACAAGAGGATTAATCAAGGGTTAAAGATATAAAAGTTAAATATCAATTGTCAGAAATTGTTTGATCAAATGACTGAGATAAAAAGAAAGAACAGGTGGGGGACAAAGTAAGTGTTTTTTGTTCAGATAAATTAGCTTAATTACAACAGAAAGATGGAAACTAAAGCAGTTGTGTCAAAAAACATAGACAGAAGAAGGATCTGATTGTATTCCAGAACGTTACGATCTTAAAATGAAATCTTAATGAGGAAATAGAAAACGTCACATATTCATCTAGATGAGAAACGGACAGAAGTCCATCGAGTTGTATTACCGGTAGGTTATAGAAAGGAGGTATTGTGGGTTGCACAGGAGTTACCAGTAGGTCATTCAAGAGTAAGAAAAGCTCAAACCAAAATACAAAAGCATCTTCATTGACCTGGACTGTAAAAAGATGTGGTTGAATTTTGCTGGGCATGCCCTTCATATCAGGTAATTGGAAAACCTCAAGCAATGATAAAGCCAGTACCGTTAAGACCCATTCCAATTTTTTAGTGATCCTGTCATAAGACTGTTAATCGATTATGTAGGTCCCATCACTGAAACAAAATATACAAATCAACATTTGTTGACCATAATGGATGGGTCCACAAGATTTCCAGAGAAGAATCCATTACATAGCATTATGGTGGAAAGGGTTGTACAAGAGTTATTAATTGTTTCATTAAATGCAGACTACACACAGAAATGCAATCAGATCAAGGATCAAATTTTAAATCAAAGTTATTGAGGAAAATTATAGACAGCTTAGGAATAAAGCATTCAAATTAACTGCGTACCATTCACAATTGCAGGAAGTATTAAAACAGTGGCATCAAATCTTGAAGACCATGTCGAGGGTGTCTCATTGGATAATGAGTAAGGTCTAAAAAAAATTGGGATAAGTATTTGAGTTACATTCCAGAGGAGAATCAAAATGACCTGACAGAGTTATTACAATCACTTGGAGAGATATGTAGGAATTACATGGGCGGTGCTAACTGATTATACAAGATATACACATACAAAATGTTGTTTCAAGTGATCAACATTCTGATCGAACAAAAACAGAAGCTGCTGGGAAAGCTTAGTCGGTCTGGCAGTACCTGTGAAGAAAACTCAGAGTTTACATTCCCGGTCCTTTGACACTTCCTTCTTAGGAGCTTTTCCAGCAACTTTCGTTTTTGTTCCTGATTTACAGCATCCCACGTTCTTTCCGTTTTTATTTAGTCTTTAACATTATGATCAACTTCACCCTAAAATTTGCACAGGTTCAAAAAGGATTTGAAAGTATGCTCAGAGATGACATAGACAAAGCGAGTTGCAGAAAGTGGAGCTCACCCATAGTAATGGTGCCAAAATCAGATGGGGCCCAATGATTATGTGTGGCATACCGCAAAGTCAATGCAGTTATGAAATCTGATTTGCAACCTATTCCATGTTTAGAATACAGTATTGATAAGGTAATAGAAGCAATTTATATTTCTTAGTCGGACTTACTTAGAGAATATAGGCGATACTTTTATCTGAAAGTGTGAAAGGAATCTTGGCTTTCATGACTCCGAAAGGACTTTGCCAGTCATTGGCAAGAAACTTAGTTAGGGCCACATTTGGAATATTGCGTGCAGTTGATCACAGATGTGGAGGCTTTGGAAAGGGAACAGAAAAAGTTTTCCAGGATTCCGTGGTTTTGAGGGTATGACAGATGAGAAGCGATTGAACAAACTATTTTTTTTATTTGAACATGGGAGACCAAGGGGCTGCTGACAGAAATGTATAAAATTAGAAGAGGCATGGATAGAATGGATAGTCGGGGGCTTTTTCAAAAGTGTAAATGTCAATTACTGTTGGACATTGGTTTAAGATAGAAGGGGAGTGATAAAGGTGATGATAGAGGCATTATTTTAAACACAGAATTGTCTCAAATTTTCTGACAGAGGAGGAGCTAGAAACAGATGCAATAGCAATGTTAAAGAGATATATTGACAGACACGTGACTAGAGACGGAATAGGGAGTATTCAGTCACCCATTAGCCTCCGCCTTCTAATGAAAACAATATAAGTTTGTCCAATTCTCCTGATAATGAATACAATCCATTCCAGGCAACATCCTGGTAAACGTTTTCTCCAACCTGTCTAAAGGGAATACATCCTTCATTGAGTGCAGTGACCAGCACTGCACACAATACTCCAAATGTCGCCTAACTAAAGTGTTATACAATTTCAACATGACTTGCCAACTTTTATAGTCAATGCTGCGACCAATATGGGTAAGCATGTTGCATGGCTTCTTTACCATCTTATTCACCTGCGTTGCCACTTTTAAGGAACAATGGACTTGGACCCAATGTCCCTGTATATACAAATGCTCCAAAGGATGCTGTATGCTTTCCTCTTGCATTCGAACTCTGAAAACACATCGCATCATTGGATTTTTCTGGATTAGACTCCATCTGTGATTTCTTCGCTCAAATTTCTGACTGATCTTTTCCGTATCCTTTGATAACTTCCCTCACTATCTACAGCTCCACCATGTTTTTTTCTGTTGTTTCATGTGCAAACGTACAAATCAGGCCGCCTACATTTTCATCGAAGGCATTTTTTTCGATACTAGTCTATAAGAAATACCACCGGTCACGGAACCCCTGTCAAAAATACACCCCTCCACAATTATCCTTTGTCTTCTTTGTCAAGCTAAATTTTGCATCCAATTTGCCAACTTAGCATGGATGCCATTCCACTCGATCGTCTGGACCAGCCAACCACGAGGGACCTTGTTAAATGCTTTAGTAAAATCAATGTAGACAACATCCATATCCTACCTTCAGCAATCATCTTTGTCACTTCCTCACAAGACAATTATGTCAGACAAGACATCCTCCACAAAAGGCCATACTGACTATTCCCAATAAGACCACCATGTTTTCAAATATCAGTAAATTATGTCCCTAAGAATATTCTCAAATAATTTCTCTACCACTGATTTAAAGCTCACCAACCTACAGTTTCCTGCATTGTGTCTGTCGCCCTTCCTACTGAAAGGAAAAGTATTGGCTCGTCAGCACTCTTCTTTGATCTCGCCTGTGGCTAAAGAGGATATAAAGCTCTCTGTCAAGGCCTCAGAAATCTCATTGCGTGCCTCCTTCTGTATCTTGGGGCTGATTTCTACCACCCCAGGCCCATATCTACATTAATGCTTTTCAAGGCACTCAAGACTTCTTCCTTCTTAATATCCACATGCCTGGAATATCAACATTTCCTTCAGTAATTATACCATCAACCATACACTTCTCCTTGATGATACCGAAGCAAAGTACACATTAGAGTACTCACACACTTTGTCTGGCTCTACTTATAAGTTCCCTTCTTTATGGACCTATCCGTTCCCAAGGTACTTCCATGTTCCCAATATAACTTTAAATGCCTTGAGATATCCTTAAACATACTTAACAACTGCATTTCTAAACTAGAACACCGATCCTGTGCACCGTACTCTAGATGTGGTTCAGTATACCAAATGCATGTATAACTGAGGCATGACATGACATTCCCATTTTCCATAAAATTTTAATTTGTCTAAAATTTCCCACAAAATACACCTTAACATTTTGTTAGACTTCCCCAGTTTAAAGAAAAATCATGTATATGTCCTCGTTTTTCAAGGACCTCAACTTGCCCCCCTCAGTGGTCAAGAACACCCTCGACTATGACTCCCGCAACTCATCCCTCACACCCCGTCCCCGCAATAACAACCAAAACAGAATCCCCCAAGTCCTCATTTACCACCCCACCAACCTCCAGATCCAACGGATCATATCTACAATCCGACCCCACCACCAAAGACATTTTTCCCTCCCCACGCTTATCTGCTTTCCGGAGGGACCACTCCCTCCGCAACTCCCTTGTCCGCTCCACACTCCCCTCCAGCCCCACCACACCCAGCACTTTTCTCTGCAACCGCAGGAAGTGCTACACCTGCCCCTACACCTCCCCGCTCACCCCCATCCCAGGCCCCAGGAAGACTTTCCACATCAAGAAGATGTTCACCTGCACATCTACTAATGTGGTATACTGCATCCGCTGTACCCGTTGTGGCCTCTTCTACATCGGGGAAACCAAGCAGAGGCTTGGGGACCGCTTTGCAGAACACCTACGCTCGGTTCGCACTGAACAACTGCACCTCCCAGTCGTGAACCATTTCAACTCCCCCTCCCATTCCTCAGACGACATGTCCATCCTGGGCCTCCTGCAGTGCCACAATGATGTTACCCGAAGGTTGCAGGAACAGCAACTCATATTCCGCTCGGGATCCCTGCAGCCCAATGGTATCAATGTGGACTTCACAAGCTTCAAAATCTCCCCTCCCCCTACCGCATCCCAAAAACAGCCCAGCTCGTCCCCGCCTCCCGATCCTGTCCTTCCTCCCACCTATCCCTTCCTCCTACCTCAAGCCCCACCCCCATCTCCTACCTACTAACCTCATCCCGCTCCCTTGACCTGTCTGTCCTCCCTGGACTGACCTATTTCCTCCTTACCTCCCCACCTACACTCACCTTTACTGGCTCTATCCCCGCCTCTTTGACCTGTCTGTCTCCTCTCCACCTACCTTCTCGTCTATCCATCTTCTATCCACCTCCCCCTCTCTCCCTGTTTATTTCAGAACCCCCTTCCCCTCCCCCATCTCTGAAGAAGGGTCTAGATCTGAAATGTCAGCATTCCTGCTCCTCTGATGCTGCTTGGCCTGCTGGGTTCATCCAGCTCTACACTTTGTTATCTCTATATTCTCTGCCTCCTGTTTTCCAAACAGTCTTTATTTCATGCCAAAATTCTGCCTTGGACACCAGGATACTTCATTCCCAGAAAACAACTGTTGAATTCGAATATTATAAGATGCACTCTGAAAATATAGATACAATACATATGCGAGGTTTTCTTTTGCATGATACGTGCCATTTCCTCAAAGGACTGCAATAGATTGATTAAATACAATTTTGCTTTGACAAAGCTCTGTTCACTTCGCCGGATTATTTGAGACCCTGCTATGAAGACTAAATTAAAAGAGCCTTCTAAGATTTTTCATCTGGCAGATGTTAATATAATAGGCCTGTAGTTTCTTGTGCTGAAAAGCAAAACCTATCCAACTTGCTCAATAATTACATGATCCCTCTACTCTTGATCTTCACCAAAGTTTAAGGTGATTTGTAATTAAAATGGATTATATATTTCTTCAAAGGTTTAGATTTAATCATATTTTGCCTTATAACTTCTATAATAAAAATACAGCTGTTACCAAGATCTGTTTTCTTTTTCCCTCACATCACTTAACCATACCCATTGGCATAAATTCTAAATGCATCATTAAAAGTTCCATCCACGATAAATAATCCCCAGATTGACCTTTATTTTCATATCATTTAAGTTGGTCTAATTGACCGTGAAACCACAAGCTTTGAGCTGTTGCAAGCAAAGCCCTTTACACAGTGACCCAGAGTAAGTTCAGGCAGGAGCTACTGCGTGCCCTCAAATATCCCCTTACTCTCATTTGTAAGTGGGCTCAATGAGGAAAACAGTTTTAGTGGTGATGCAACCACCTCCTCCAGTATCAGAGTTTAATTCCACGCAACAGTCGGATACGTGACTAAAAATACATTCTGACAATGTCTGTGTTCTCACCATTTGATTAAAATAAAATGTATTTACACATGCTGATAAATAAATAAAATCACCAGACTCTACAATATAAAGAAGCACGCACCTTATTTCTGACCAAGTCACTGTCACATTCATAGGGAAAGTGTCTTAATGACTGGAATGTGGGGAAAATGCTAAGGAGTAAAGAAAATGCTAAGGCGCAAAGAAAGTGCTAAGGAGTAAACATTCAAAACTGAGAGGGTTAGAGAAAGAGGGAGAGCTTGGATTGCATGTCCTCTAATTCCTGAATGTGACAGGACATGATACGCGAGTAAAGGGGTTATATGAATGCTCTCCTTAATTGGTAAGTGATTGAGTACAAAAACAAGAGTGCAATGCTGGAAATCTAATTGATATGACCATAGGTGCAAGTTCTGCACGGTTTTGGTCATGACATTGACTTTTAGAACGTCATTGCTCTGGATAATGTATAAGAGAGGGTTTACTTGACTGTCACCAGGGTTTGAAGATTTCGTCGATGAGGAAAGCATAGATAAGATCAAGCTGTGGTCAGGTCAGTGCAGACCAAGGATTTTCTTAATAGAGATGTAGAAATGATACAATACCACCATAAAGAGGAAAACTTGTTTCCCTTGTTGGAGAGATTTGTTACAATAAAGTACTGGTTTGAAAGCAAATATCAGAAAGTTTAACAGGGACCATTGAAAAAAATCCATGAAGGCTGGTAATCAGTCACTTGTGCATAGTACCTGACACTAGTCCATCTATCTCAGAGCCGGCTCCTCGCATGAACAGAATCCTTAACATTTCTCCTGACATATGTCAACCAGGGGTCCGTAATTGGAACAGGTTTACAGTCCCAATAACGGAACTCATATTCTACGAGATCCACCTGCCTGGCCTTGTTTCAATCATCTCATAATGGCAAAGCATGTCCATCCTAATGGCATTGTTTGTCCGAAATTTGTTGCTCGCTTTGCTGGTTAAAGCTGAAATCCTTAACTCCATTAAAAGGAACTGGGTTCGGCACCTAAAGTTGGCTAGCCTACAAGACAACAGACAAGACACTGTAAAGCTGAATTAGATTGGGAGACTAACTCATTTAAGTGATGCAGACCTGTTGGGCTGAAGCTCCTTTTTCTATGCCCTGTCCTTTCTGTCGCTTAATGACCGGAAATTTGTTTCTACTAGGGATCAACTCAGATTTGAGAGCCACCAGCAGCATCCGTGCTGCTAACTCTTCTTTCAAACTGGTTCGTAGCTGTATGTAACAATTTTAGCACTCCTTTGCCTCCATTATTTCAAGAGATGATCTTCCTCAAGAGTGGGAACTTCTGATATTGATCATGATGTGTGAATACTTTCACTTTCAAAGGAAATTCCAGTATGATCTCAAAAAAGCCTGGTAATGTGTAAAAGGTATATAAATCAGTTAAACGCTGCAGAAATAAGGATGGCATGACACAGGAGTAGATTAATACGCTTTCCTATGCATATATTTCACATTTTAAAGGAGTTAAGAGGAGTTGTCCGGCGGAAGAATGTGACACTGCAAAGCGAACAGAATAATATCAAGGTCGTTGTGCACATGGCCACAGAAGGGTGAATATTGGGAGAAAGAGAGGTCATTCAGGCTTCAAGCCCGATCTTCAATTCAATCACATCTGTTTCATCTACAACCAACTTCTATGTTATCCACATTTCCCATAGTCATTTATATAGTTGGTAAAATATTTAAAATGAACAACCGATCTTGCATAGATTGTTATGTGCAAGGGAATGTTCCAAAATTTTATCACTTTAATGAGGATGTGCTTCCTGATTCCACACCTCAAAAGTTTTAAGACAATTTTTCAACTACGTCCCGTGATTCCGGACTCCAAAGCACCAGATAAATGTCTCTCATCTCAGCGATCTCCCCACTTTCATATCAAGAAAAAATCGAGAACATGGCCCCTAACTTCTAACTTGCAGGGTATAAAGCTCTAATTTGCTTAGCCTGCCCTTGTAGTTTCAAATCTTAGTGTTCGGGGAGTTCAGCAGTAAATGGCAGACTGGACTGTCTCTCAATAATAACGAAAAAAATACCTGTGTTAATCATGGTTCCCAGAAACGCTCACTGTATTCCAATTGTGGCCGAATATGGCTTTGCATAACTGAAGAATGAATTCCAACTACTTATATCCTCACCCTCTGAACTCAAATTCCATCACTCTATTAGCATTCCCTAATTAACTTTCGGGCCTGTTCATGGCACATTATTGATGTTTATAATCACACTTCAAATCTGTGTTCTGCATGCTCCTGCTCAGCGTTCGACTTGCTCAAACTACTTTGGCCCTAAATGGCAGATCTTACGTCCGTGTACAGTGAAATCCTTTTGCCACAATTTTGCATATTCACTTATGTTATTAATATGTATTTGTGCATTCATATTTCAATCTACACAGCTAACAATACTCCCTCAGAGATAGTAGGAACTGCCGACGCTGGAGTCTGAGAAAACAAGATGTGGAGCTGGATTAACACAGCGGGCCAAGCAGCATCAGAGGAGCAGGAAAGCTGACGTCTCGGGTCTGGATTCTTCCTCAGAATCCCTATTATTTTGACATCTGTGGATTTCAATGTGTGTAGTTTCAACCTATCATCCACTTTATTCAAGAGTGCAGTGAATAATCAACGACAAGGATCAATATAACATGAATCACAGCTGGACAATTGGAGTATCGAGACATTATTACTATCCTGAGGTGTGTTCTGAAGCAACTCAATGTTAAGCGTTCAATTACACGAGCTCTTCCCTCAACTTACAGGGAATACATCAAAGTCATCTGGAAACCTATACACCCCAATACCATTCAATACAATTAGTTATTTTACAATGGAATGTCTTATTAATACCTTCATTTATTTGTGAGGATTTACTTCATTTACAAGGAATAGAATCAAACATGGCAATACGTTTCAGTTACAGTCAAACTTTATTGAGCGCATCTTTATTCCTTATTCTTTATTCTCTCGAACTCTTCACCACAGAATAGAGTAGAGAGGTGGGGCGGTAAAAAGAGTATATTAGATAGGAACATCTATGGTTATCAGGAGTCAATGGGAATGTGTAATTTGATACACTAGCAGATCAGGCATGATCTTAATGAACGGTGGAGCAGGCTTGAGTGGGGGTCAAATTATTTATTTCTGATTGTATTGCATGAGGTAATTTCGGGGAAGGTTGCTTTATGAGCTAAAGCATGCATTGTCTTTCTGGTGTTCATTGCTGCCCACGTGCAGAATGTAGAGAGAAGTGAATGTTGAAGGTGGTGACTCGTTGGATGTCAAGTCGACTGTTTTACTGGGAGGTTTTGAGCTTATTCCATGTTTGTGGATCACCTTTGTTAACACCCCCGACTTGTTTAATGAGGGTGATGGATAATATTTCAGCAATAAGCCTATTTGATTAGAGCTGCAGGAGTGATGAGAGCGCGAGCCAGGAAGTGAACTATTATATTCGGCCTAACAAGCATGGGGCTGGATGAACACAGCAGGTCAAGCAGCATCATAGGAGCAGGAAAACTTGACGTTTCGGGCCTAAACCCTTCATCAGAAATGGGGGAGGGGAAGAGGGTTCTGAAATAAATAGGGAGAGAGGGGGAGGCGGATAGAGGATGGATAGAGGAGAGGATAGGTGGAGAGGAGGCAGACAAGTCGAAGAGGCAGGGATGGAGCCAGTAAAGGTGAGTGTAGGTAGGGGGGTAGGGAGGAGATAGGTCAGTCCAGGGAGGACGGACAGGTCAAGGGGGCGGGATGATGTTAGTAGATAGGAGATGGGGGTGTGGCTTGGGGTGAGAGGAAAAACAGGTTAGGGAGGTGGAGATGAGCTGGGCTGGTTTTGGGATGCGGTGGGGGGAGGGGAGATTTTGAAGCTTGTGAAATCCACATTGATGCCATTGGGCTGCAGGGTTCCCAGGCTGAATATGATTTGCTGTTCCTGCAGCCTTCGGGTGGCATCACTGTGGCATTGTAGGAGGCCAAGGATGGACATGTCATCTGAGGAATGGGAGGGGGAGTTGAAATGGTTCGCGACTGGGAGGTGCAGTTGTTTGTTGCGAACTGAGCGCAGGTGTTCTGCAAAGCGGTCCCCAAGCCTCCGCTTGGTTTCCCCGATGTAGAGGAAGCCACAACGGGTACAGCGGATGCAGTATACCACATTGGCAGATGTGCAGGTGAACCTCTGCCTGATGTGGAATGTCTTCTTGGGGCCTGGGATTGGGGTGAGGGAGGAGGTGTGGGGGCAGGTGTAGCACTTCCTGCGGTTACAAGGAAAAGTGCCGGGTGTGGTGGGGCTGGAGGGGAGTGTGGCGCGGACAAGGGAGTCGCGGAGGGAGTGGTCCCTCCGGAAGGCAGATAAGGGTGGGGAGGGAAAGATGTCTTTGGTGGTGGGGTCTGACTGTAGATGGCGGAAGTGTCGGAGGATGATGCGTTGGATCCGGAGGTTGGTGGGGTGGTATGTGAGGACGAGGGGGATTCTTTTTTGATTATTGTTGCGGGGACGGGGCGTGAGGGATGTGTTCCGGGAAATGCGGGAGACACGGTCGAGGGCGTTCTCGACCACTGTGGGGGGGAAGTTGCGGTCCTTGAAGAATGAGGACATTTGAGATGTGCGGGATTGGAATGTCTCATCCTGGGAACAGATGCGGCAGAGGCGAAGGTATTGGGAATAGGGGATGGCATTTTTGCAGGAGGGTGGGTGGGAGGAGGTGTATTCCAGGTAGCTGTGGGAGTCAGTGGGCTTGAAATGGACATCTGTCTCTAGGTGGTTGCCCGAGATGGAGACAGAGAGGTCCAGGAAGGAGAGAGAAGTGTTAGAGATGGTCCAGGTAAACTTCAGGTTGGGGTGGAAAGTGTTGGTGAATTGGATGAACTGTTCGAGCTCCTCGTGGGAGCACGAGGCGGCGCCAATGCAGTCATCAATGTAACGGAGGAAGAGGTGGGGTTTAGGGCCAGTGTAGGTACGGAAGAGGAATTGTTCCACATAACCTACAAAGAGGCAGGCATAGCTTGGACCCATGCGGGTACCCATGGCCACACCCTTTCATCCAGCCCCATGCTTGTTATCTCGGATTCTCCAGCATCTGCAGTACCTTTTATCTCTATTATATTCGGCCATTGTCTGAACCCAAAACACTACACATGTAGTGTCTCCCACCATCCTCCTCCTCTAACCAAAAAAAAAAACTGTGTGGAGGGCCAGTAAGGTAAGTTTGTTTTTTATTCTTTCGGCAATCTAGAATAGAGGGAAGCTGTTGGAGGCAGGAAAGTATCAACAAATTTAATTAACTCATTATAATAAATTATATAAGTTAATAAAATAATTAACTAAGTAGAAATGTCTAGACAGGTGATGTATTGTAGCTGAATGATGTGGGAGCTGGCTGATCCCATTATGAACTGCAGTGAACTGCAGCAAGTGTTGGTTGCTCCAGGGACTTCGGCTCAGAGTTGATGAGCTGGAATCGGAGCTTCAAACACCACGGCACATCAGGGACGGGGAGAAGTACCTGGACGATTTGTTTCAGGAGGCAGTCACACTTGGTGGATTAAGTAACTCAAATTTGGTCAGTAGCCAGGGACAGCAGAGTGTGACTGTAAGCGAGGCCGGTAGAGGGATCCTGCAGTCAGGACCAGAGGAGTCTCAGCTTTTGACCTTGTCCAACAAGTACGAGGTACTTGTTCCCTGTGTGGATGAGGAAAAGGGCTGCAGGGAGGATGAGCCAACTGACTGCTGCACCGTGGTAAGGGATGCCATTCAAGAAGGGGGAGCAAAAAGACAGGTGGTTGTTGTAGGGGATTCTATAATTAAGGGGATAGATAGTATCCTTTGTAAGCAGGATTGAGACTCCCGCATGGTGTGTTGCCTGCCCTGTGTCAGGGTAAGCGATATCTCTAACCAGCTGGAAGGGATATTGGAGTGGGAGGGGAAGGATCCAGTTGTTGTAGTGCTTGCCAGAACAAACAATATAGGCAAGACTAGGAAAGAGGACCTATTCAGAGATTATCAGGAGCTAGGAACCAAATTAAAGAACAGGTCCTCAACAGGGTTATAATCTCCGGATTACTGCCTGAGCCACGTGCTAATTGGCATAGGGACATGAGAACAACAGAAGTAAACACGTGGCTGAAGGAGTAGTGTGGGAAAGACGGGTTCCTTTTCATGGGGCACTGGCATCAGTATTGGAACAGGAGGGATCTGTACCATTGGGACGATCTCCACCTGAATCAAGCTGGGACCAATGTTCTAGCGAAAAGGGTAAACAGGCTGGTAACAGGACTTTAAACTAGAAAGTGGGGGGGTTGGTTGGGGGGGTTGGTTGGTGGCTGAGGGATTGGTGATATTTGCCCCGGTGGGAAACAGAACAGCAGGTTAACATCTTTCATGGTCGATTCAACTAAGTGGAAAAATATGAAAGAAATGACAGGGAAGGAAAATTCAGGAGAGGTTATTAAAGTCTCCAGCACAAATAGAAACAGGACAGAGTGTTTGGAAAAGACTTGCAATCAAACACTGGAAAAACGAATGAAAATTAGAAGAGGGAGGGTTAATGCAGGACTGAAGTTGCTATATCTGAATGCACACAGTATAAGGAATAAGGTAAATGAACTTGTGGCACAGGTCGCAACTGGCAGGCATGACATGGTAGGCATCACTGAAACATGGCTGCAAGGGGATCAGTATTGGGAAGTAAATTTCCAAGGATATGCATCCTTTCGAAAATATAGGCAGGTGGGCCGAGGGAGTGGGGCTGCCTTATTAGTGAGAAATGAAATTAAATCAATAGGAAGAAACAAAGTAGGGTCAGATGGTATAGAATCTGTGCGGGTAGAATTGATGAATCGCAAAAGTAAAAAGAAACATAGTTGGGGTTGTGTACAGGTCTTCAAACAGTAGTCAGGAGCTGGGGTGCAAGATAAGCCAGGAGATAGAAAATGTGCATAAGAAAGGCAAAGTCACAGTGATCATGGGGGATTTCAATATGCAGGTGGACTAGGAAAATCGGGTTGGTAGTGGATTGCAAGAAAAGGAGTTTGTGGAATGTTGACGAGATGGCTTTTTGGAGCAGTTCGTGATGGAGCCCATAAGGGAACAGGCAATACTGGACTTAATGTTGTACAATGAGGCAGACTTGATAAGAGAGCTTAAGGTAAAGGAACCCTGAGGAGGCAGTGATCAAAAGATGTTAGAATTTACTGTGCAATTTGAGAGGGAAAGGATAGAATCAGAGGTAACGGTATTATAGCTGAATAGAGGCGAACACAGAGGTATGAAGGTGGAACTGGACAGAATTGACTGGAAGAGGAGCCTAGTAGGAAAGCCAATGGAACAGCAATGGCAGGAGTTTCTGGGAGTAATTCAGGAGATGCAGAAAAAATTCCTCCCTAGGAAAAAGAAGCATGGTACAGGGAGGATGAGGCAACCATGGCTGACTAAGGAAGTCAGGGATTGTACAAAAGCAAGAGAGAAAGCATATAATGTGGCGAGGAGCAGTGGGAAACCAGAGGATTGGGAAGCTTACAAAGACCAACAGAGGGCAACAAAAAAAAGGAGGGAGAATATTAAATATGAGGGTAAGCTAGCCAGTAATATAAATGAAGACTGTAAGAGTTTCTTTAGGTATATAAAGGGCAAAACAGAGGCAAAAGTGGACATTGGACCACTGGAAAATGATGGTGGGGTGATAGTAATGGGGAACAAGGAAATGGCTGAGAAACTGAATAATTACTTTGTGTCAGTCTTCACGGTGGAAGACACTAGTAATATCCCAAAAATTCAAGAGAGTCGGGGGGCAGAGCTGTGTATGGTGTCCATCACCAAAGAAAAGATGCTAGTAAAACTGATTGGCATGAAGGTGGATAAACAGCCTGGGCCAGGTGGACTACACCCCAGACTTATTAACGAGATGGCTGAAGCAATAGTGGAAGTGTTTGCAGTGATCTTTCAGGATCTCAGCCTGACCTCAGTCTTGGGCAAGATTTTGGAGTCCATTGTAAATGATGAGATGTCTGAATATTTGGAAGTATATAATAAAATAGGGCAAATTTAACATGGTTTCGTCAGGGGGAGGTCCTGCCTGACAAATCTGTTAGACTTCTTTGAGGAAGTAACGAGCAGGGAGACCAAGGAGAGCCAATGGATGCTTTCTGCATGGACTTCAAGAAGGTCTTTGATCAGGTGCCACACAGGAGGCTGCTGAATAAGATAAGGGCCCATGTTGTTAGAGGCAAGGTGCTGGCATGGATGGAAGATTGGCTGTCTGGCAGAAAGCAGACAGAGGGGATATAGTGTCCTTTCTCAGGATGGCAGCTGGTGACAAGTGGTGTTCCACAAGGGTCAGTGTTGGGACCACAACTTTTCACTTTATACATTAATGATCTAGATGATTGAACTGCGGGCATTCTGGCTAAGTTTGCAGAAGATACAAAGGTAGGTGGAAAGACAGGTAGTATTGAGGAGGTGGCGAGGCTGCAGAAGGACTTGGACAGGTTAGGAGAGTGGGCAAAGAAGTGGCAGATGGAGTACAACGTGGGAAAGTGTGAGGTCATGCACTTTGGTAAGAAGAACTGAAGCATAGACTATTTTCTAAATGGGGAGAAAATTCAGAAGTCTGAAGTGCAAAGAAACTTGGGAGTCCTTGAGGGGATTCTCTCAAGGTAAACTTGCAGGTTGAGTCAGTAGTCAGGAAGGCAAATGCAATGTTGGCATTTATTTTGAAAAGATTGAACATAAAAGCAGGGATAAACTACTGAGGCTTTATAAAGCTCTGATCAGGCCACATTTGGAGTATTGCGGGCAGTTTTGAGCCCCATATCTCAGGAAGGATGTTTTGGCCCTGGAGCTGATTCAGAGGAGGTTCGCGAGAATGGTCCCAGGAATGGAAAGCTTAACATATGAGGAACGTTTGAGTACTGTGGGTCTATATTCATTGGAGTTTAGAAGGATGAGGGGGATCTGATTGAAACTTTCAAAATACTGAATGGCCTGGACAAAGTGAATGTTGGGAAGATGCTTCAATTGGTAGGAGAGTCTGGGACCCGAGGGCACAGACTTAGAGTAAAAGGAAGACCTTTTAGAACGGGGATAAGGAGAAACTTCTTCAGCCAGAGAGTGGTGAATCTATGGAATTCACTGCCACAGTAGGCTGTGGAGGCCAGGTCATTGAGTACATTTAAGACTGAGATAGATAGGTTCTTAATTATCAAGGGGATCAAGGGTTACGGGGCTAAGCCGGAGATGGGGTTGAGGAACTTATCAGCCATGATTGAATGGCAGAGCAGACTCGATGGGCCAAATGGCCTAATTTCTGCTCCTACGTCTCATGGTCTTATGGTGAAATGTTTGCTGAAAAAGTGGCAAATTAACATGCCAATCCCTTTTCATTCGCAGCAAATACATAGAAAGTTATGGAATGAGATAATTACCCGTGGCTATTCCTGTCTCAAACAGATACTCAGTTTTGGGAATGGTTGAAACGGATAGTCTCTCAGATGAAAATAAAGGAAACTGTCATATCTTGGGCACTAAGAATAAATCTTAAGTTAGGCAAGATTTGACAAAATTTAAAAGAAAAATTGTCATAGGGGACTCTCCTGTCAAGGGCACAGACAGGACATTCTGTGGCAGTGAGCATGAATCTAGGATAGTATGTTGTTTTCCTGGTACAACGAGTAAGAATGTCTCAGCTATTTAAGAAATACTACTATAGTGGAGACTAAGAAACCAGAAGTTACTGTTAACATTAGTATAAGTGACATAGTTAGGGAAAAGATTAAGGTTTCACAGAGTAAATATAAGAGATTATGTAGAAGATTAAAAAGCAGAGCATCAAAAGTAATAATCTTTTGTTTACTCCCAGTGCCAAGGTAAATGAGGGAAAGAATAAAGGGATAAAAAATATAAATCAATGGCTGAAGATGTGGTGTAATGTTAAGTGATTCAGTTTCTGGCATCATTTGGATCTCTTCTGGGTCAGGAAGATTTGTCCAAAAAGGACGGCTTTGACCTGTACTAGAAAGGGACCAATATCATAGTGGGAAGATTAACTAGTTCTATTAAGAGAGACTTAAACTTTTAGAGAGGTGGGGTGGAAGGATCCTAAGTAGCACAGTAAATAGAAAAATGGATGTGGATAGTTATGAATCTGAAAAGAGAAAATCAGTTAGAAAAGACAGACAAGAACAAGTCAGAAAATGAGGTAACCCTGAAGGATTATCTGCATTTATTTAAATGCAGTGTATCTTGTAAGGTTGATAAACTCAGGGCATGGTTGGGAACATGGGGTTAGGATGTCATCTCAGATAAATATAAGAATAATAAGATCAAAATAGTCAATGATTTTAGTTTTAGAAACATTGACTGCGACAGCTACAGTGTTAAAGGTTTGGATGGCAAAGAATTCACCAAATCAAGCAAATCTTGACCTTCTCTTAGGTAATAAGACAGGGCAAGTGACTGAAGTGATTGATAATAGGGCAACACTTTGGGTCTAGTGATCATAATACTATTTCATAGAATCCCTACAGTATGGAAACAGGACCTTTAGACCAACAAGTCCACACCGACCATCAGAGCATCCCACCCAGACCTATCCCACATAACCCACCTACTCTACACATCCCTGAACACTATGGGAAATTTAGCATGGCCAACCTAGCCTGCACATTTTTGGACTGTGGGAGGAAAACAGAGCACCCAGAGAAAACCCACACAGACACGGGGAATGTGCAAACTCTACACAGACAGTCACCCGAGGGTGGAATTGAACCCAGGTCCCTGGTGCTGTGAGGCAGCAGGGCTAATCACTGAGCCACTGTGCCTGTTAATGTAATTATGGAAAAGAATAACATAGTTATGAAAAAGGAAGCCTTCCATGAAAATTAAAGATTAATTGGAGTTGGGCAAATTTTGCTGGTATGAGACATAAACTTTCAAAAATTGATTGGAGTAGGCTGTCCACAGGTCGAGATGTTGGATAAGTTGGAGGCTTTTAAAAGTGTGACAATGAGAGCTCAGAGTCATTGTGTTTCTGTTAGAGTGAAAGGCAAAGATGTAGGATTAAAGAACAATGGATTAACAAAGATATTGAAATTCTAGTCAAGATTAAAAATGAATCATATGTTGGACATAAATAACTAAGTTCAAATGAATCCTTTGGACAGTATAAAGAGTGTAGGGGCATTCTTTAGATGTGTATCAAGAAGGCAAAGAGAGGAAATCAGATAGCTTTAGCAAATAAGGTTATACAAAGAGATTCTACAAGTACATGAGGAGCAAAAGAGCAACTAGAGAGAGTAGGGCCCCTTAAAAATCAATGGTGTCATTTTTGTATTCAACCTCAAGAGATGGGAGGGATATTAAATGAATATTTCATGTCAGTTTTTACTACGAAGAAGAAAATTGGAGGCTAGACAACTCCGGAAATTAAATATTGATGTTTTGAAAACTGTTCTAATTACAGAAGAGTAAGTACTGGATGTCATAGAATATATGAAGATGGATAAATCTCCAGGGCCTGATTTAGTGTATCCCAGGACTTTGTGGGAAGTAAGGGAAGAATTTGCAGGGCTTGTTGCAGAAATGTTTCTTCAATCCATAAATGCGGGTGAGGGCTGAATGATTAAGGAGTAGCTAACATTATATTGTTATTTAAGAAGGGATGTAAGGAGAAGCCTGGGAACTGTAGACCTGTGAGTCTGACTTCAGCGGTAGGTAAATTGTGGGAAGTGACTCTGAAAGATAAGATGCAGGTGCATTTGTAGGGGTAAGGATTGATTAGGGAGTCAGCATGGCTTTGTGCAAGGGGGAACTGAGTCTATAAACTTGATTGAGTTTTTTAAGGAATTAACCAAGAAGGTTGATGAAGGTAGAGCAATAGATATTGTTTACTTGGACTTCAGTGAAGCCTCTGACAAGGTTTTACATCACAGATGAACTAATAAAGTTAGATCACATGGGATGAGCTTGCCAAATGAATACAAAATTCGGCTCATAGCAGGAGACAGAGTAATAGTGAGGGGTTGTTTTTCAGACTGGAGGCCTGTGACGAGCGGTGTTTCACAGGGATTAGTGCTGGATCCACTTTTGTTTGTCATTTATATAAAATATTTAGATAAGAACATGAAAAACATGGTTAGGAAGTTTGCAGATGATGCCAAGATTAGTGGTATAATGGACAGTGAAGAAGGTTATCTAAGATTATGAGATCTTGATCAATTTGGCAAATGGGATAAATAATGCAGATGGAGTTTAATTTGGATAAATGCAAGATATTGCATTTTGGTCAAACAAACAAGGGCAAAACTTACACAATTTAAATTAGGGCCTTGAGTAGTTTTGTAGAAGACAGAAACCTAGGGGTTCAGGTATATAATTCTTTGAAGCGTGCATCACACACAGATAGGGTGGTTAAGAAGCCATTTAGAATGATTGCCTTCATTGCCAAAACCTTTGAGTATAGAATTGGGACTTTGTGTTGAGGTTGAATGTTGGTGAGTTTTTTTTTGGAATACAGTATCCAGTTCTGATCCCCCATTATAGAAAAGATATTACTAATCTGAAGAAGATTCAGAAGAGATTTATCAGGATGTTGAGGGGAATAGAAGATTTCTGTTTTAAGGAGAGGTTAGATAGGCTGGGAGCTTTTTAACCAAGGTGTCGGAGGTTGAGAGGTGACCTTATAGATGTCTTACAAAATAATGAGGCATATAGATGAGGCAAATGGCAAGTGTTTCTTTCCTGCATGGTCAGGGGTTTCAAGGCTAGGTGGCATATCTTTAAGGTGAGAGGAGGAAGATTTTTAAAATACATGAGGAACATTTATTTTTTACACAGAGAGTGCCTCAAGTGTGGAATGAACTTTGGAGTTGTGGAGTTGAAATGCTCATCAGCCATGATTAAATGGCGGAGTGGACTCGATGGGCCGAATGGTCTTACTTCCACTCCTATGTCTTATGGTCTTATGGTCTTATGGAACTTCCAGAGGAAGTGGTGGATACTGGTACAGTTACAATGTTTAAAAGACATTTAGATAAGTACATGAGTAAGGAATGTCTGAGGGGATATGGGCCATGTGCAGGTAGATGGGACTATTTTAGCCAGGGATAACGGTTGGTGTGAACTGGTCGGATCGAAGAGTCTGTTTCCATGCTGAGTGGTTCTATCACTCTATGATTACAATGGGATCTTGATCAACTGATCCAGTGAACCAAGAAATAGCAGGTGGATTTTAATTCAGATAAATGCTGGATAGGCCTGGATCTTTTTCCCTAGAGTGTAGTAGGCAGGGGTGACCTCTAGAAGTTTATAAAATCATGAGAGGCATAAATTAGGTGAATAGCCTAAATGTTGAAATGAACTCAACACAATTCTTTGTCTGGAAAGCTGATATTTTGGGTCGGGACTCTTCTGCAGAAAAGAAGAGCTGATGTTTTGGGTCGGGACCCTTCTTCAGAAATCCAGCATCAGCAGTTCTTAATATCTCTGAATGGCTTCTAACCCCACTGCAAAGCCTCCTCTAATGCTGCCTGGCCTGCTGTGTTCCTCCAGCTCCATACCGTTATCTCAGACTCCAGCATCAGCAGTTCTTACCGTCTCTGACAATTCTTTGTCTGTAGTTTTTTGATCCCAGTATCATTTGGACATTCTCCTTTTTTTTAACCTCACTGTTGCTTGCATGAAGATTGTGGGTGTTATTAGTTTGATTTTGTTTATAAAGAAAATTTCATTCTGTGTCTACTTCTATTCTCCAATATTCACAAGGTAATGATACTAAATATGTTTACACAAAGATTTTGATTGAAACTTTTGATTTTACATCATTCAGTATTTATTTAAATTGTTTCTATTATAATAATTGCCTGTTGCAAAACTCTAAATTTTTGATTCATTTTCAAACAACAAAGACAAAATTGATGACATATGTTCCCACAGAGAGAATTTTGACATAGTGAATTCACATTCATGGTCAACCGAATTGATGTCAAATATTGTTGCATTTGCACGCTCAACTATTGTATTCCACATTCAACAGATCAGAGGTATAAAGTAACTGAACTGGACTTAATTGTGGCTATGAAAGCAAGTCAGAGAAATCTTGCAGTGAATTAGTCACCTCCTAACTGTTCAAATCCTGCCCATAATTTACCAGGCACAAGTCATAAGTGTGACAGCATGCTTCCCACTTGCATGGATAAATGCCTCCACTAACGTTCAAAAGTCTTGATGCTATCCAGGGAAAAACAGCCTACTTGATTTTTCTGACATCCACAAACATTCACTAGCTCCAGCACCACCTTTCAGTAACAACAGTGTGTCCTATCACAAACTATCACTCAACTAAAAGAAATCAAAGAATAAGGATAAATGTTTTTTTTCTGGTTGGCAATCAGTGGTTAG
Organism: Ginglymostoma cirratum; assembly: GCA_024137785.1. Taxonomy (NCBI): domain Eukaryota; kingdom Metazoa; phylum Chordata; class Chondrichthyes; order Orectolobiformes; family Ginglymostomatidae; genus Ginglymostoma; species Ginglymostoma cirratum. Next base: position 8,212,287 of record JAHRHZ010000002.1, on the reverse strand, counting down.
TGTGGAGCTGGAGGAAGACGGCAGGCCAGGCAGCATCAGAGGAGCAGAAAAATTGACGTTTCGGGTCGGGACCCATTTCTGAAAAAGGGTCCTGACTTGAAACGTCAACTTTCCTGCTTCTCTGATGCTGCCTGGCCTGCTGTGTTCATCCAGCTCCACACTATGTTATCTCTGACTCCAGCATCTGCAGTTTTTACTATCTCTGAATCAATGGCTAGTGGTGTGCTTCAGGGAACAGTGTTGGGACTGCAATTATTTACAACTTCTATGGATGATTTGCAGTTGGGCACTAAATGTAGTGTGTCAAAGTTCACAGATGACACTAAGATGAGTGGTAGAGCAAAGTGTGCAGAAGACACTGAAAGTCTGCGGAGGGATATAGATAGGTTAAGTGAGTGGGCAAGGGTCTGACAGATGAAGTGCAATGTTGGTAAATGTGAAGTCATCAATTCTGGTAGGAATAACAGCAAAATGGATTATTACATAAACAGTGAAAAAAATTGGCATGCTGTTGTGCAGAGGGACCTGGGTGTCCTTGTGCATGAATGACAAAATAGTTAGTTTGCAGGTGCAGCAGGTAATTAAGAAGGCAAATGGAAAATTGTCCTTAATTGCTAGGGGGCGTGGAGTTTAAAAACAGGGAGGTAATGTTGTAGCTATATAGGGTGCTGGTCTCCTTACTTGAGAAAGGATATGTAGGCACTGGAGGGGGTGCAGAAGTTCATAAGGTTGTTTTTCTAGTTGATGGTGTTGGCTTATGTGGAGAGATTGAGTAGACTGTGACTATACTCTTGGAAGAATAATAGGGGACCTTACGGAGACATATAAAATTCTGAAGGGAATAGGTAAGATAGAAGTAGGGTGATTGTTTCCACTGGCAGGTGAAACTAGAGCTGGAGCATAGCCTCAAGATAAGAGAGATCAGAGTTAGGACTGAGTTGAGGAATAACTTGTTCACCAAAAAGGTTGTCAATCTGTGGAATTCTCAGCCCAGCAAAGTGGTTGAGGTTACCTCATTGAATGTTTTTAAGGCAAAGATACGTAATTTTTTGAACTGTGAAGGAACTAAGGGTTTATGGTGAACGGGAAGGTTAAGTGGGGCTGAGTCCATGAAAAGATCAGCCATAATCTTATTGAATGGTGAAGCAGATTCGAGGGGTTCAACGGCGTACTTCTGTTCCTAATTCTTACGTTCTTATCTACAAGATGCAGAAATTCTCCCACGGTTCATTATGAATCATCTTCTAAACTTATCATAATGACTGTCATCTAGGTAACAAGGACAGCAGATACATGGAAACACCAACACTTGAAAGTTCCCCTCCAAGCCGCTCGCCATCCTTATTTATAAATATATTATTATGCGAAGATCCTGGGATTCTCTACGCAATGGTTTGGTCAATATACATACATCAAGATGACTGTAGTGCCTCGAGAAGGCAACTCACCACCACTTTCTCAAGGACTGCTAGTAATGGACCAAAATTTCAACTCATAAAGTGGCTGAGATAGCAAATAGAATTTTCCACTGTCAATTGCCATCAGGATCACAGCCAAAGCTCCAGAATGAATTCCTGTTCTGTTTCACCACAGGACACTAAAATCACCAGTGCTCCAAATGAATCTTAAAATCTAAATCATATAATTTTAAACTGTGAATTGTGTTTTAAGTTTTGTTAAAAGTCAAATCACTTCTCCTCTAGGCAGTATATTGTGTCAGCAAATGCTTCAGGAGTCAACAAATATCACACTACCAATTGGGCCAGATCTGTTCCTTTCATTGTGGTTCTTCCTTTCAATTACTTATTGTGGTGGCAGTTATAAGTGGGCAAGGAGTGGTCTGAGACCATGGACAAATAAAATGTAACAACACAGTCTCCAGTGCTACCAAAAGAAGGGCAAAATATCTGGCAGGACCAAAGAACATATGTCATAATACATTGATACAAGGCCTGGTAACAACCCGCCTTACATATCATTTCCACCTATATGACATGTCTATAGCTTCTTTACCGCCATTAACACTATCACTGCTTTTTGCTGTAGATACCCTCACCATCAATAAGAAATGCTTCTGTATAAAAGAAGTTATAAGCATTTGGAACTGAGATAAAAGGTATTGCAGATGCTGGAGAATCCGAGATAACAAGCATGGGGCTGGATGAACACAGCAGGTCAAGCAGCATCATTGGAGCAAGAAAGCTTGACGTTTCGGGCCTAAAGGTTTAGGCCCGAAACGTCAAGTTTTCCTGCTCCTATGATGCTGCTTGACCTGCTGTGTTCATCCAGCCCCATGCTTGTTATCTAGCATTTGGAACTGTTGTCCACAGCGCTGATGGATGTTAAATTATTTGTCAATTCCACAAATGGATTCAGCTTGTGTCAACAACTTGACAGGAATTTAAATCCCTGCCATTAGTTAAGTTATTAAAGCCATATAGCCTTTTAAACAAATACATTATTACAGCAACGAGATGTTTAATCATGTTCTTCAGTTCATCTCTGAATTCGTTCTGGGAGACTCCATACATAAATGTGTTTGTACAACAACTCAAAGTCCTGAAGATATATTCAGATTGTTCAGGAACAGTAAATAGGCCATTATAATTTGCTTTATAAATTGAGTGTCTGTAAATTGGATGCACATGGAAGACACCAACATTACCATCCATAAAAGTATAAAACTGTCAGATATGGCCAGCAGTAAAATTATTGGTTTTCTTCTGTTCTCCATTTCAGCATCATTGTAATTCTGACCATAATTATTTCTTCACAGTCCCCTTCTCACTCTACTTGCTTGTAAAATTCGCATAGCAGTCGGCACATTAAACAATAAAGTCAAAAGAAATTGAAGAAATTGAGCTCAAATAACTTCCAACCAAAGAAGTATGGGGACTTAATGATATTGAGCAGGTCCATGGTACATTATCAATTATTTCCTGAGGTTCATATACAAAGTAAATTGGAATACTTTCTAAAATGCCCAAGAAACAAACCATTGTGATGACCGCAGCTTCTACTGCCATAGCATCAGAAATATATGGTTATACCTGTGGAGGAAAAATGTAAAAAGGTTGAGTCTCCTGATCCACCTGTAACTCTTTCTCATGATATGCATCTATCTACATACCTTACAGTAATAGCTATTTTTCTGTACCGGACAAATTTGACTTTCTATTCTGTTATTCGAAGCTAAATAGCACAGAGAATCTTTGAGGCGGAAAAGCAGATCCTTATAGGACACAATTGCTCATGTCCTTCCAACTAATGTACATTCCCCTGTTTCCTACCACTGAACCAATCTCACAGCTATTATTTCCGTGAGCATCAACTTATAAAACAAAACAAGAAATTTCTAGAAGGTCTGTCTGTGGGTCACTGGACCCAAAATGTTAACCCTGATTTCTCTCTACAGATGCTGCCCAACCTAGTGAGTTTTTCCAGCAATTTCTGTTTTGTTTATGATCTCCAGCATCCACAGGTCATTCTGAGTTTTGATCAACTTTATCCAACAGTATATCATGATGGACTTTATTAAATGCCCACGGGAATCAATACACCAAGCGACATTCTCTCTTACAGTATTTTCACCCATTCTTCAAAACATTCAATGATTTTCATCTTCTCAGGCCTACCCTTTAGGAGTGCTCACAGGTACACTCTGACCAACTGGAAATATTAAACATGTCAGTTACCCTGTCCTCAAATCTAGACCCCTATTTTAAAGCACTTCTTTAGTGTGAAGCATTCCACAGACGCAAGACTGGAATTTCATTGTAACTCAACTGTATTTGCACATCAGCGTGATGTCGCTGGTGCTGTGACAGCTTATTGATTAAGGCAAGCAGGCTAGCACATGTCCGAGTAGTAAGTGAATTTCTTCACTGAACCAGAAGTAGAAAGTGCTGAAGAAACTCAGCAGGTCTGTCAGCATCTATGGAGAGAAAAACAGAGTTAATGATTCAAATCAAATGACTCTTCTTAACTGCGATTGGCATTGCTATCTGTGACAATATTTCCAACAAGGAGTTGTATCATTTTGCATTTAGTAATAAGCACTATGCCATATTTACTTTGTAGGAATTCCTTAAACTCTGACAATGAAAGTCAACCAGTCGTTAGTTATTTGATGCGTGTACTGCAACTATTTCTTTTATGATAACAATTTTCTTACTGTTTTTATTCTTTCAAGGAATGTTGTCATTGTTGGCTGAAGCATTCTTAATTGCCTTCGAAAGGTGGTAGTAAACTATTTCCTTAAACTGCTGTCCATTTGGTGTACCTGCACTCATGCGATGTTAAGAAGAAAGTTCCAAGCTGTTCACCCAGTGACAGCAAAGGAACAGTGGTTTCTTTCCAAGTCAAGAAAATGAGTGACTTGAAGAGGTAATGCAGGTGGTCGTATTCCCATGTGTCTGCTGCACTTCCGTTTCTAGATGGCAATGGTCTTAGGGTTGTACTGTGCTATCAATGGAACCTTGGTGAATGTTTGTAATATTTGTTGTAGATGGGAAACACTGCTAATACTGTGCGTCGGTGGTGGGAGGTGTGTATGTCTATGAATATGGTGCAAATCAAGTGAACTACTGTGCCCTGGATGGAGTCCAGCTTTTTGAGTGTTGATGGAGCTGCACTCATGTGAACAAATTGTGAATAGTCTATCAAACTTCTGATCATCAGCCATGACAAAGCATGCTTGTCGGACCAAATGACCTACTTCTGTGCCTATTTCTTTTGTTGTTATGTTCTTACCGTTCCACTACTTTAGTCGTGTGTTCTTATACCTAATCCAGTTATCCTTACTTAAATTTGCTCATGATGTAGGTAACAAGCAAGCCATTGAGATTCTGTGTTTTAGTTTAGCTCTTAGTTCCTAATACCCTCCAACTGGATCTGCTCACTTACTCCTCCTATTGTTGCCAGTGTAGACACTAGCATTTCAATCTTTACTCCCACTGTCCGATATCCTTTATAGATGCTGGGTTAACAATACACTTGAAAGTCAGATAGAAGATAGAAAGGTCAGTGGAGGAATGAAACCAAAAATAAGAGATACAAAGTGAGAGTGTGAGAAGATACTAGTAACAAATATAAAGGGAACTGCAAAATGCATGCAAGTTGCCAAAGGGAGAGGAGGGTTGGTGCTAGTTAGTCACATTAGATTCAATTTACATAAGAATGAAAAGTACTTCTGAAGCAAATAAAAGAGAAGGCTGGAGAAACACTCAGGTCTGGTAGTGTCTGTAGAGAGATAAGCATTTAATGCTTCAGTTTCATTGATCCTTCATCAGAATATTTTCGTAAAAAGTTTACTTGACTCAAAATATAACTCTGTTATTTCTATTCAGACCTGCTTTGTTTATCTAGAACTCTGTTTTTGTTTAGGAAGATAGTAGGAACTGCCAATACTGGAGAATCTGAGACAACAAGGTATAGAGCTGGATAAACACAGCAGGCCAAGCAGCATCAGAGGAGCAGGAAAGCTGACATTTCAGATCTAGACCCTTCTTCAGAAAACCCTTCTGAAGAAGGGTCTAGACCCGAAACGTCAGCTTTCCTGC